>JAQMCX010000001.1:21400214-21450857 GCA_029814765.1 Acanthurus leucopareius | reverse complement strand
TTCCGATCTCAGGATACAACTTCTACTTCTACTAATACTCCCACCACCTCCACTACTACTACTACTACCAATAATAATAATAATAATAATAATAATAATAATAATAATAATAACATGAAATTGAATTAATAAATATTTAAAGCGATTAAGGCTGCATTTTTTACCCAGTTGATTTTATCACTCAACTGACTTTGAGCTGAACCTAGAAGTATCTCGCTGTTCAAATCATATCATGTGATGTTTCTTTCTGATTCATCTTCAAGAGCAGAGACTTGCTCAACTCTTCTGGGGATTGACAGTTACAGGTCAGGAAAGAAAATGGATGGATAGAATTTTTTATTGTGTGTATGGTAAGGATGTGTACCAGATAATTACACAAATGATTTCCACCTTGAACTTCAAGGATGGTTACTATGGAATGACAAATAATCTTGTTTTACTGATCAACATGGTTTTGATTAAAGCAAAGAGCAAAATCCCTTGTAGACCACAGGAGGTTCTGTGCATTTGCAGCCCTTTGAGAGCTGAGGGGAATCGAGAGTATTGAAGACTGAATGAGAGCTAATTAACAAAGAGGAAAGAGGGATGTATTGCAGGGGAGGGGAGGTTTGCCCCCTTTGGGATGGAGGAAATATGGTTCCATGCAGATCCTTCACACATAAATGTAGAGCTAATTTTTTAATGTTGTTATTTTCAGTGTGTATGCTTATATGATTTATATCTTTTTAGATCTTATATCTCAAACGTCTTTTATCAGAACCATTTTTGGCTTCAAGGAAGAAGTGTATTTTTACATTTGTGTAAATAAAATTACTAGACCCAGTCGGATTGTTGTTGTTCAAAATTCTCCCTTTTACACTTTATTATAAAGGACTCCATTTTCTCCACAGATATCATAATGGAATAGTTTGACATTTTTGGAAACACTGCTTTGTTTTGTTTCCAAGCATTAGATCAGAAAACTGAAGTCACTTATATATTAAAGGTAAATATAAAGCCACTGGCAGTAGGTTTTTAGCTTTGCTCAGACTGAAAACAATGGGAAAAAGCTAGCCTGATTCTGTCCAAAAAAAAAAAAAAAAAAAAAAAATCTTGGAGACTCCTAGGAGTCACTTTATCCAGCCAAGAAGAAGTCCATTATGGCCACAACACTGCAATGGATCATTTTTAAACTTAGTCCTTTGTGGGTTCAACAAAGAGGACATAACATATTAACTACAAGGTTTCCTTTTTATATCTGCTTTTAAACTGATTTATTTTTTAACATTTAATATATTAATATGAATAAATTTTAAAAACTGTAAGTTTATATACGTTTTTTTTAGGTTAATGTCTCCTGTGTGGGACATAATGTATTCTATTATGTGTTTCCTACAGCAAAGTCTTTTCAATTATGTATTTGATCCTCTTGAGAGCTTTTCATAAATAAGTCAAAATGTTGCCAAGTTGAACCTACCTGTTCATGTAATCATACATGTGTGTGCTTCGTGGAGACTGCAGCGATGTAGAGTATTTGTATGTGTATTGATTGTTGTTATTCGCCTCTCTCCACTTTATTATAAAAGATAAATCCCTTGCACTTCTTGTTTCTGTGTCTGTGAAAAAGAAACTGTGAAGAAGGTACCCAAAAAAGAATAATTATAAATAACACAAACCAAAAAAGCACCAATGATCCCTGCTGTATCAAATAAGTAGGAGTATGATGGCTTATTGGGAGGTAAACAATGCAAGTCATATAAAATCTCTCCAGGGCTTTATTCTTATGGTACCAAATTGCCAATATAGTTTCCCCTGGACAGGAATGCCCAGCCTGGTGTTTATGTCTGTGTATTTAATGTGTGAGTTTGTGGGTCTCCTTCTAGGTGTGCCTGTGTGTATTAGTGCTTGTTTGTGAGCCTGTGCCTGGCTAGAAAAAAAAAAAAAAAAATTACGTTCTATAAAACGTCTCTATAAACGGCATGGCACAATAAATCCAAGGCAGAAATATTAAGTGGAACCAATATTTTTCTGGAGCCATTCCAGATTCCTAGTAAAACTCACAAGTCGGGATGACCTTAGCATTAAAAAAATATATTTTACAGGAAGAAATAATCCAATTCCCTTCCAATGAAGGCATCACTGACATGGAGCTATCTGTGCTGTGCACCTGGGCCTTTCCACTGAGAGGTCATTTAGTATACATTCTCTCTTTTACAGAGAGCACTATTAAATACACCATGAATATCTGAGCAAAAAAGGTATTCTGCAATGTCAAAAAAAGGAAAAGATGGCGAAGAAAAAAAGTTCTGCAACATGTTGCTGTGTTCTAAGGAGGAAGCCTCCCATATGTGCAGAGAGACCGAGCAGTGAAGCTACAAAGGAAACATGTTCAAGGACACCTGTTTCTTGAAGGGAGCAGTTTGTGAGAAGCATCTTGTCTGCACTGCTGACTGCTGCAGCAGTCATGTGTAAATGGACGGAAAAGGCACAAGATCCCATTGCAGTCCACACAGACCCACAATGTGCTTCAGAATGTGACGCCATTTTAAAAATTTGATGAAGTCCTAAGATGACACAATGTGACTGTGTAGCCTGAAAAGGATCACTTAAAATTCGAAGGATATCTGTGTTATATTTGTTAACAGCCAAACTCTATCATTTATTAATCAAAGAAAACATGCAAAAGAGAATTTATCATTCTGCAGAATATTCCCCCCAATTAGCCTTACAGCATAGGCATAAAGTCTGTGCTCTTAGCAGGCAAAGTCACAGAGGACCCCAGAACAAATTCATCTCCTCGGAAGATTCACCTAACCTGAATTCACTCTGCATTTTTCTTTACAATTATGCTAAGGAATGCACGGAGCCTCTGGCTGTTCAGTTCACTTATCTGCCAAAACCCTCTGGAAACTGGCATACGTTGCTCAAGAAGTTGTCATTATGAATTTGCTTTACTGTTACATTATCTCCTTTAGAAAACTAATTTCACATTAGGGTAATTGCCTCTGGTGGCGCAGGGCTGTTGTGTTGAAAAAAATGCTGATGAAGAGGACGGGGGAGAGAAAAAGTCATGCCGGCCCTCCCTCCCTATTTCTGTCTCTCAGTCAGATGAGGTCATCAAACATCAACCTGCTTTGTATATTAATGATGTAACATCCAGGGGTCTTTTGGACACCCCATCCCCAGAGACTGCTTGGCTGGAGGCAGAGGAAGACTTCATCCTGATTTAAAAGAGAGATAACACCCTCAATAGAACTATGACAAAGGCTAGATAGGCAGCGTGCGAAGAGATAGTGAGAGAGTGTGAACGCCAGCAGAGAGGAGAGGACAGGAGAGGAGCGGTGCACTGTGCCTTTAAAGCACCAAGCCCCTCCCTCCACAAAGCCGAGCAGAGCAGCCGAGTGGTGCTGGCAGGAGCCTGAGCCCCACAATAAACTCTGGCATCAGCTTCCCTTCATCCGGCAGTCAGCGAGGACACAGTGAGGGCGCAGGGGCAGAGAGACAGGGACGGAGAAAGGGAAAGAGCACGAGTGACAGAAAGGGGGGGTGAGAGAGAGAGAGTGAGAGAGATAGAGAGAAAGACGAAAACAGCAGATAGACACAGAGGGAGAGGCTGTCATTGGAATCACAGAGCTCCTTCTTCACAACAGCAGCTCAGCCGCGCTGTCTGTCGCCTCCTGATGCTGGCCAATGCTGACGAGGATGACGGGTGGCGTGTCTTCGGCTGCACAGTTATCTGAGTGATGGTAGCGGCGGCCGCGGCGGCAGCATCGCAATCCAAAAGCGGGAGCTCTCTTTGCTGCTCGTGCTGTTAGTCACCTTTCAGCCTCCTCTCTCCCTTCTCAGAGTGCTATCAGGGCCATTCATCGTTCCCATCTCATGCCTCCTGCCTCCTCCTCCTCCTCCTCCACCTCCTCCTCCTCCTCCACAGCTTTATCCTCCACTTCTACTCCTCCTCTGATGAGCCACAGCCTCAGAGTGAAATAACCCTGCTGATAGAAGCTTCTCTCTCTGTCAAGACAGTAAGTAGGGGAGGGAGGGAGGGAGAGAGAACTGTGTGTGTGTGTGTGTGTCTGTGCGAGTGTTTGTGTGTGAGGGAGAAACAGAGTATGTGTGCGAGACAGAGAGAGGAAGAGAGAGCAGCGAGGCAACGAGAGGAGAAGATGTTAGTATGTGCGACAGAGGGACTGCTAAAGAACCAGCAGGTTGTTGTGTAGCTTGAATGATCCTGCTGTGCGTGGACAGTGAGCTCTGGGCATAGCAACAGCAAAGTGATGCACAGGAAAGGTGAGTAGGTGTGTGTTCTGGCGTGCGTGTGTGTGTGTGTGTGTGTGTGTGTCTGTATGTGTCCGTTTCTGTATGTGTGTGAAGGTGAGGTGGTGGTGGTGGTGGTGCTGCTGCTGCTGCTGGAGCAAGAAATGCATTTTAACAGCAGCTAAAAATCATCAACCCAGTTCATTCCCGTCCATCTCTGAGGCTCCTTCACTTTCATTTCTATTCCTTTTAAGCTGCTCTGGTTTTAAGAAAAGAGGGGAGGGATAGAAGGCAAAGGGGAATGAGACGTGAGAGAATAAGTGATTGCTTTCCCTCCTGTCTGTCCAGGTGCCATGTGTGATTGGCCAGCGTACCCCGTGGCAGTGGCATTGCCCTGGATTTGGCGAAAAGCTCTCCCTCCTGTTCGTTCTCTGGGGCTCCTCTGGGAAGCTTTCATAGGATTTATCTGGTCCTGCTGGATGGCACAGAGCTCTGTGCCTCTCTGAAAAGGAGTCCACAGAGAAAACATACACTACACGGATAAGAAGTTAAATAATTATCCAATCACAGCACAAGGAGGCAGACCAGGTTCCCTTAGCAACAACTGAAGGAGAGGAGAGAATCCTTTTCTCTTTCTGCTCCCTTGGTTTTTTTGGGCACACCCCTGTGGACTGCTGTGGGTCAGTGTTTTCTGAGAGGACTTGGATAGCGCCGATGAATTAGACAAGCTGCCACCCAAATATCGAGGGGAAGGTGCTCGTTCGCCCTCCAGCCCATCTCTAGCTGTGTCTAATCGGCACAATGAATTTTTTGTTGTCCCTCCACAAATTCGCATCACAAGTCACGTTCCGCTGGCTTGGAAATCAATTCATTCTGATCCCACGCCACCTGGAATAAGCCCTGCTTTGGGGGCAGATCGGACACTCTTGTGAAAAGACGCACACCTACCTTCCTCCTTTTCATGGACGAGAATTGAAGGACAACACGAGCAAGTTATCATCTGCAGAGAAAATGGATTTGAAGCAAAGTTTATTTTGATGTGAGTTTCTACTGACAATCTTTATAATCCTTTTCTTGGAGGAAAAAAAAAAAACGCCACACTGCACAGAGGAATATCCCCTTTTTTCCAAACAGGATCTGTCCTTTCTCTCTTAAAAGACAGTACCCCTTATTGAGGGACTATATTTAGAAGGCAAATCTTGTCCCCACTGGCCAATAATGTAGGACACGATCATTTTGAAAATTGAGCCACTGATGGGACTTCTATTTTTCTATCTATGCTGGATAGCTTTCTCTATAAAAGGGTTAATGCAAACTCGTTTTCTGCTTACTTTTGTATGTCAGCCTGCCATTATGTCACTGTGTTTCACATTTAAAAAAGATTGTACAGGACGAATGGAAGAGGGAAAAAGTCTCCTCCCTGTATAGACAGGTGTTTTAAATAGCATCTCATCGCGAACTATTTCAAACATATTCACTGACACATGAGATGAGTTGGCTCAACACTATTATGTAACAGTTTCATACCAGCTTTAGTCCATGTATTTTGCCTCTTCCTTTTCCATGGAATTACAGCATTTGACTTTCCCTATGTTCATTTTCTCATCGTTTTTGGAAGCGTCTACTAGAGGGCATGGATGTCAGAGTGTGACCCTGTGCCGAGTGTGCGGGCGAGGCAAGGTGTTTTGGCTGCCCAGGTGCTTTTAAGATGTTGAGGTCTCCCTGCGTGGCCGGGGCCCCTGTTCGGATCAGTAGCACTGAGGCTCCTTGTAGCCAAAGACATGGACCCCGACTCGGCTCCCCCATGCCCTCAGCCTGTTGGCCACTGGCCCCACGTCGCCCTGTAAAGGATGTCCCTCAGCAGAGCTCCGGCCCGGGACACCTCTGAGACCCCCAGCCCGAGAGAACGCATCCGCAGCCACATGAAGATGGTGATCAGCCAGCTGGAAGGTATCCTTATAGAGCTCAAGGATGTGGCCAAGGAACTCCGGGAGGTGAGATTCAATGTCAGCTTACACATATCAGGCTTTTGGAAGAGTTTAGAGGGGAAGAGACAGGGGCAGGGGGGAGAATGTGGGTGCCAGGTGGGTGTGCTTCTCAAGTAGACTGCATTTAATTAAGTGAATAATTCCTTTCGCAGCGTGGAGATTTTGATTAAGATTTGAAAGTGAAGAAATCTCTTTTTCCCCCCCTCCTCTCGTTTTGTTTTTGTATCGGGAGGATATTGTTGATTACAACCGCAGCAAGGCGGTCTTCCTTTTCCAATCAAACAGTTGCTTATCGCCAATTACAAATGTCCTTCATGTGTTCAGTGGTGTCTTGTGGGAGGTACAGTAGATGTGAAGAGCTGTTGAAAAGCCAGCAAAGCCAGGCTGAAAGGAAACACAGAGGCAGGCTTAGATAAGATACAAGACTTAGCGCCGCAATAGTTATATAACCATTTTGTTAAGGATCAGCTGGATTCCTACTGTATTTTTGCAACTACCATGGTAACACTGGGAGATTTCTGTGTGTTTGTATGCATCTGTGTGTGTGTGTGTGTGTATGTACAGTACACAGTTTGAACAAGAGTTAACAAAGAGAGATACCTGTGTGTGTGTACATGTGTTCTTACATGCGTCCACAAGTGTGTACAGACTGAACAAAATGTGTCTGCGTGTGAGACGGCTGACAATCAGAGTATATTTACTCATGCGTGTGAGAGTGCAAATTGGCCCTGATCATCTCTTCGGGATCTTCTCCCTGCAGCGTCCCCAAAGCTGTGAGCTCTTCTTCCAAAGCTCCTCCAGAGAAAGAGATAAGGGCAGATAGAGAGACAGTGACAAATGAAACCCGCACAAACAGTTGTGTCTGACCCGTTCTGCATTCTCCAAACACATCACATGATTAACATCCCACCTGCTTTGGATGCAGATGCGGAGAACGTGTGTTTGCATGCGTGCTTTTGCATGTGTTGAAGACGCAAAATGGTTGATGTTAGCACATGTAATGACCTGAAGGGAGAGGCGGAGGGTCTCAAGCCACCAGGGTAAAAGTGCCATAACTCACTCCATCACTTCACATAAACCTTACCCCCCCCAACACACACACACACACACACACACACACACACACACACACACACTTCTCCCTGACTCCCTGCTCGGTCCCGCTCACGGAGCTCTACTTTATGTACTTGCACAGTTGGAGGTGCAAGGGCACAGTTCCCTGTGCACATTCGCTCTCTGGTGAGCAGGAGAAGCCGGTCTGCGCGTGGGAGTGATTGATGATTATGGGACAACTGCAAGTGGAATAATGCTGGCTGGAGCTATTTATAAACAAAAACATGGTCTGTGCCTCTGCCAGCTCCGACGCATATTACCATTCTTATCCCAGACCCCATTAGAGAGGGCTCTGCACTGTGGCTCAAATGTCATTTTTTTATTGGGGGAGCACAATCCCACATATTGAAATGGCTAAGGAATCGTATTAGCTGCAGTGGTAGGTCATAATGCTGGTATCAATATCCTGCAATTAACTGACCTGCAAGATTGCAGACTGTATCAAAGAGAGATCAAGAAACGGAAGAAGCCCTCTGATGAACGAGAGCCGAATGTTCCAAAAAATCTCTCATTCTTGGCCACATGAAAGGAACAACATAATAGATAACAAGTGTCACATAAATAAATGATGAATTGCCGCATGGATGTAGTGAAATAAATAACTTAGCGAGGGAGCAGTAATGACTGATTATCACCCACAAGGTCTTTGGGGAACCGGAGATACAGCATTGCTCTGAGGAGTTAAAGCTGACACTCCACAGCACGAAGCTGCCCAGAAATGAAGAAGTAACAAAAGTGTTTTGTTACTATATTTATTTCACAGTACTTTTTTCATCGCTCAGGATCACATACTTACAGTGTCACCGTGCCAACTAGACAAAAGATGAATTCAAAAAGTGATTAAAACACCTAATTTCTACCCCTTTATTAGTCACACTGCAAAAGTAACTGCCATCTGTTCGTTGCCTCAAAGTGTGTTCATTGTATTCTGCAGTGTTTATTTAAAACATTCAGTCCATACCTCTACAAGGAATTGAAATGTGAAGGTTTGCAGGGGGTCTCAGGTCAGTTTTAGCAGTTTAGTCTTCACAGCCTTATGCATCAAACATTGGAAACATGTACAATCTGTTTTCAGGTCATTAGACTACAGAGAAAATAGTTTTATTACTTGATGAGGATTTACAGAGTTTACAAAGTTTTTATTAATTGAAAAAAATATTTCAAGCCCCAAGGAAAAATTTAACAAGGCCCAATGGGCATCTCACATCCACAGAAGTAAGCAACATAGGGAATCTGTTTAAATAAATTTTACAGATTGATTTGCCAGCACTTGTCTTGATTTGTAAAGAGTCCAGTTAGGCAACTGAAAATACTGCTGCAGACTTGGGATCTTTAAACCCGAGAATGATACGTCCCCTGGTGACTTCTAGTTTAATTAGCACAGTAGGGTGTTGGATAACTGATTATAACAAGAACCAGTAACCAAAGTGGTTTAATTTTTATTATCAAAATGATGATAAAAAATATGAAATTAGAATGAAGAATGAAAATAACCAGAGCTGTCTAGAGATTCTTCCCAAAAGAATCTCCTCATCAAGGCACAAATGTCTATAAATAGGAGAAACATATAGGTCTTTCTTCCTCATCTGTCAGAATTCATCATCCTCAATGTCCCTTTCCTGAACACTGAGTTCCAACCTTATATCTTAAATAATGGCAAGCAAAAAATAGAAAAAAAACCAAACAAACAAAAAAAGATTTATCATTTTCACCAGAACGTTTGAACTATTACTACAAAAAAATAAATAAATATATAAAAATACTAAGTGCAGTCTAATCGAACCCTGCTGCGAAGCTACCATTAAACTTTAATATCTGTCATTTAAATGGGGATTGTTTCCTGTGTGGTAAGTGCATGACATTCAAAAATTATGAATAATAAGATTTTGGGGGGCGGCATCAAATCCTCGCCTTTAATATTCTCATATTCTGCATGCTTATTTCTACTAAAATTTTAGCAAACCCTCAGCAAACAGCCATCTTTTAGAACATCTTATAAATGAGCAAAAATAAGTGTTAAATTAAAAAGCAATATCAAGGGAATTTCCATTTTAGCATGTGAGGACTGCTTATTAAGTCAAATATCTGGTCACTTGTTATTTTAATGATAATTTTGTATTTTGCCAGTGCAGAGGCAACTGCACACAGAAGCCTCAGAGGTGCTTGACTGTCCTGCAAAAATACCCGTTTTAAAACCTCTAACATGCAGTAAAATACACAACATGGAGCTCCTGTAAATTATAGACATATATGCATGAAATATAGACATTAAGCAGCTCATGCAATGTGGTTACTTTCCAGTTAGCTAACTGATGAAAACATTAAATTATAGACTGTCTCTTAAACTATGCCTTTACTGTATCTCACTAAACAAATCTATATATCATTATTGTACATAAAGCTGTTTTGTAAAGTATTAATTTCACTGAAGCATCACAGTTGCTTGTCCAGGCTACTGTACAATCCTCGGCAATAAAACACAAGAGCATGCAGAGTTTTTCAAGATTGCCCACTTCAAAATCCCATTACAGTTTAACACAGCCTGTCTTACTTGTGAATCCCATTACAGGGTTCATGACAGGTAAAATGAGAAGGAAGAAAGAGGAAGGACATTGGAAGGTAAAATGCAGATAAACTGCACCATTTGTAATAATAGTACTGGCAGGTGTGGCAACTCTAGAGAAAATAATTCATTTAGATATCATGTCAACCTTGGACTTAGAAGTCTGGGAGTAAACAGGGGAAAAGATGGCACCAAACAGAATGCAAAGCGACCTCTGAAACTTTTGATGCTGAGTTGCTCCTTTTGGAGAAACTAAATTTCACTGGAGACAAGGCGACTAAAGAAACACAAATGTGGGAGTGCACTCGTGTTGGATGGTTATTAGGAAAATACTGACTGGTGCATTGAAAGAATTTAATGAAGCGATGAAAGAAAGCGGGTAAGGGGGTTGGCAGGGAGCTACACATCTTTATATGAAACCAAACAGGAATGATGGACTCTATTATGTGGATGTAGTTATTATGCTGAATCGCACCATGAGCAGACGACAAATGAACCCAAAAAGGCAATCAGGACCCCTTGAATTAAAGCTCCAATGAGAGGAGTGAATTTAAGCTGGACAAATCTGGCAATTATAAGTAGCAGAGTACAGAACATCCAGGACGCTGGCCTCCATCAGTCAGTGTGCTCATCACAGAGCTGGAGACTGGCCTACTGTTTCCTTTCAACTGCAGGCCTGAAGACAGAGGAGGGAGGCGGCAGGAAAACACGAGTGTCAGGTAAAATTGCATCCTCCAAATGTCAGCTTTTTAGGAATGAAGTCCTGAGTAACAGCTTCAGTAATGAGACTGGCCACCATGCAGTTTTAGGACTGTATAATGGATTTTTTGAAAGTGTGTCACGAATGCTTTTGATCTGCTAAAAAAAAAAAAAAATCACCTGGGAGTAGCAGCAGCAGGACTATCAGCCTTTCAGGTTTCGCTCGCTTCTAGAACAAACAGTAAAGTTTGTGCTTGACAAGCTTAGCCCGCCACTAAATATGCACAAGCACAGCTCAATTTAAGCTACAGTCATGGCTGACATAGTAGCACAAAAGAGATGGTCTATTCATTACCCAGTACAAGATGTGTTATCCCATCGGTCTGGCTGTCAAATTAAGAAATCTGGGCTAAAATTAAGTCTCTTAAAGAACTGTTATGTAAATGATTTCATCAGAGAGGCTACTGTGTGGTTTCTCTTTCATGTCTGAGGCATGTTGGTGCATTGTTCAAGCGTGGTATTATGGATGAGGTATCCAAACAGCTGGTCCCCACATTGGCAGTCAGCAAACCAGCCAGCAGTTTTCTCCTTACCAAGACTTAAACCAGTTGTGACACATCGCTGTGGAGGGGGGGACCACGGTCGCTCTGTCTGCTTAAGCTGTGGCTATCAGCACTGAACCAAATCTGTTCCAAACCCAGAGGCAGCCCAAGGGAGTCCAAAAAACCAAAATCAAAGGGCCATTTTTTTTCTGCAGGGGCCATATCCTCTCCTCGCTCTGTGTTTTCCCCTGCCGATGCTGCTGCTGAGCAGGGCAGGGAGCAGAAAACTGCCTAGCAAGAATCCTTCAGCATTTAACCGTGAGGGGGGGAATCCAGTAATCACCAGCACTTTTTCCCAGGGAGAAGAACAATATACAGGCCTGTGGTAGACACACTCTTATTTTCATGAAATACAGTAGTTGCCCCTATTACGAGGGAATATTTTGCTTTAAGGGCATAGAAAAAAAAATATCAGGAAATATGAGGATTCCTGTGAAGAAAATGGGTCACTGCAGAGGCATGTGATACAATAGCCAAGTATACTTTAAATTATTATAACAGGTAAGGAATTATAGAATTTAGACATGACAAATTCAACCTTTATTTTTAAAATCATGAATTATTTGCCCCAAATAAAGAACATCTGTCATGAAAGCAAGAGATTTGGGAAAATATGGGGATAAACAAGTGTATTTCACTTGGGCTTCTATTGTGCATGGGTGAACATGCCAAAGTAATTACATTGTTAATAAAATGCCAGTTTAATCCAACCATTAATGATGACTTGATATGGCTGGATACCACATCATCCTGGCAGGAGACCGTGGTCCTTTGTGTTTGTCCAAATATATGCCTATGCTCAGAAATTACAATCAGTCACAAAGCTGTGTCCTGTTGGCTCATTTCCCTCAAAGCAACCATTTTGAACTGGCCGCCAGTGCTGTGGGTTTACTGCCCAACTGTCCACAGCCCAGTGATCTCCACTGAGGACGGCTCAGCCTGTTCTCCACCACAAAATCCATTTACTTTAGGTTAAGGCATAGTTTGGCCCATTTTCCAACCCGTGAACAGGCTGACCAGCTGTCCTTGCAAGCCAACAACTCTCGGTGGGCAACCACTCAAACTCACAGAGCAAAGTACCCTTCAACCTGACGTACCTGGACCAAAGGGTTTCATCTCATTAAAAGCCATTTGGAACAAATGACAAGTACCCGCCTGCTGTGTCTGTCAATTTGTTCCTCTTTGCCTGACCTCTTTTGTGTGCGGAAATTAAATTCCTAAATTAAACTTGGTGACGAGCCTCCAGCAGAGTTCTCTTTGCTCAGAAAAACAACAAGAACAAGGTACCTCAAGCCTTATCTATTCTTCGCTGAACACAAAACACCCCGCCATCTCCACACCTGTGTTGCTGCCTTAAGCTGAGCTCCACATAAATTTGTCAGCTCTTGGAATGAATCAGAGGCTCAATTATTCTCAGGACTGATGAAATGCCGCTTGGGGATTTGAAGTATGTGTCAGATTGTCTGTTGGCAACAGACATGCTCATGTTTGCAAGTGCAAAGTCTAGTCTTGTTCATTTAGCTGATGCTCTTTCCAAGTGCAAGTTGTATTGGTCAAAACATCAAAATAATCCTTAATACCTGATTCCCAAAGCTAAAAGGTAAGCAGCACTGAAAGCAGAGCAGATTCTCAGAAGGGCAGGGAGCTGTGGTGTACAACGGGTTAAGATTTTAGCAGCATCTAACCTTGACAGCTGTGGAGAGAATAAAACTGCACCACGCAAAGCATTCCCCTGAGCCTCTTTTACCTAGCCCTGCCGTGGAGCTCGAGCTTCTTTAGGATGCAGGTCCAGCATATTGACTAGCCAATCATGCCTGTAAGACCCACTGGATTAGCTGGCCCTTTGAGCTCTGCCTCCCTCCGCAAACCCTGCACTCAGCATAGACTGTAATGAGGGCTTTAGGTTAGACCTCTGCTGAGGTAAACACTCCAAAAATTGCGCTCGTCTTGCTCATTGATTTATACTACCAGCACACCTACTGTGGGCTAGTTACAGATAAAGAAGTGAAAATTGTTACCATGCATGTTTGTACTTTGTGATTCAGCAATGAAACCCTTTTTTGCCTGTCCCTAGGCAAGGATGGAGCTGAATAGGATAAAAAAGAGAGTTAAAGGCAGAGCAAAGAAAGACAGAGAATGTGTGAAAGAGAGAGGACACAGAAAGAGAGAGAGAGAGATGAAGGGTGGATGGAGATAATGGTTTCTCTTGCTACACAGAATTGCAACAGACTGGGTGGAACAGCTTAGATCAATTGTTGCAATTGTGCTCGTTCGTGGGCGTGTTTAGGATTGTTTTGGCCTATCTCTGTGCTGTGAATAAAACCAGTAGGCTGTAGTTAATGGTGTGAAAAATGGCATCCATCGAAGTGCACAAGCAGCCTCCAAGAATAGCTACATCATTTCATTGTGTCAAAGCATACTGTACGCAGAGGGACAGCTTGCTCTCCATTAGCCAGTCAGACTGACTGTCTCTTTTACTAATTTTTACCTAGAGTACAGACGCACGTAAGGCATTGTGAGGTCTACAAATTAATAATGTGATCTGATTTCAAAGAGATGCTATATTTTCCTCCATATCAGTAGCCTGAAAGTGCTCAGGGCAGCATGGGCCAACCCACTCACCAGTGTAGCAGCTTAATCCAGCCACAATCTTCAGAACTGTGTTACACTGAGAGATCATCAGGAAGCTTTTTTGTCCTTCCTTTTATTTTTAGCTCCAGTCTGTGATGCATCATATATCAACCCAGTTTCGTATGAGATTGTTCAGTTTTAACCAGCAAAAATAGCTGAACTAAGATGGCACACAACTGAGCCTCTGTATCCTCTGGCCTTAGAAACTTTTAAGCCCTCTAAGGTCTTTAGAGGAACATCAGGTTGATGCACATAACTCGTCCATCTTGACATTTACTGTCACACAGGTCCTTACAGATAACTTACGAGGTATTTCTTACATTATGTTTTTTTAGCATCAATGATAACTTGAACCACTGAAAAAGTGTTGCATTTTGTAGTTTGTTTTGTGTGTTAAGGAAAGTTACTTCATAATATAATGACGTTTGGTTTATAGCTTGCCATTTAATGTTAGCAACCAAAATGGGGGTGTGTTGTCATAGTCAAGATGTTGCTATTTCAATAAGGTTCTTTGTTGTAATATGCTTATTTGTTATTAAGTTTTCATAATCAAAGCAACTAAACCACTGCACAAGAAAACTGTGATGGGAAAAATGCACTTTTGTAGAGCACCATTAAGCCTGACATCTTGTAGAATCAGTGGGTGCTCGAAGTTTGACACATTAAACATCTCTGTCATTCATTATGAGGTTTCTGAGTTACAATTATGAAGGAGGAAAAAAAATCCTGCACCACTTAAGTTTTGTTGATGTATTTTAAATATGATGAATAAAGCTCAGTGTCCTGTTCACCTTGTTATAAAGTGCATTTGTGCTGAGTTCTGCTCTTATTATCTCAAAAAGCAAATGTCCAACGATTCTATAAAGAAGTTGTCAGAGTTATACATTAGCATATACTCTGGTCATTCATTACTAAGCACATTTCTCCAAGCATAGTTTCTTTGTGTCCTGAAAAAAACAACACACACAACCCCACACGGACACACACACAGACACACGCAGACACCCACAGACACCCACAGACACGCACAGACACACACAAAAGCACACACACACAGAGGACAAAATAAGGACACACTGCCAGGGAAAACTCATTTTTTAAGGTCTATAAATTCTGGCACAACATCTGCTAGGTTGTCCCGTCTTCACTTAGACTTGTTTTATTGATTATGTCGGAGTCTAGACAGAAAAACCGCAAATTAAAAATCTTTTCTTCATTGCAAATTTTTTAAGATGATCTCAGGTTCATTGTTGCTATGTAACAACCAGACATGGCAACAGTATGCCTTTGAGCATTGTTAAGAGTATTTACATTTTCCCAACTTTAGCATTTCTTAAAGCTAGCCAGCAAGTTGATTTTTCTTAGAGACCTTCTCCTTCAATTGACTGAAGCCCCAAATTATCCTTTCTGATAGTCAAAATGATTTATTTAGACATTTTTTTCAAGATAAAATTTAGTAAGTATGCCCTGTTTTATAATAGTCATGAAATCCATGACATGGCCACGCCCACAGCCAGCAGTGCCTCCCTCCCCCACTCCTCACCCCCCCTTGACTCTCAGCATAGTCTTGCTAACATCGTAATGTAAACAGTTATCCTGTTAGAATCAGACACAACCTGCAAAGAAGAAGAAAAGGATTACATTTTATCCTTGCAAGTGAATTTTTTGAGACTTTAATTTTAAGGGGGAAATTCACAGCAATGGCACTGATTGCTAATTACAACCCTAGTTTGCCTTGTTTGATTTAAAAAACACAGGGAACAAAGTAATAGAGGTTTTGGCATATTTGTATGTAAGGAGGTCTATTAAAGATGACGTTTCACTTAATTTGGTCTAGGCTCATAATTATTTTGTAAATAACTATTTGGTCAAATGAAGAGTTTTTTCAATACGCAATATTTGGAAGTATTGCAAAGAATACACAGACATGTGAGTTCTGGAAAATAATGCAGGCAACCCGTAGAATTTGTATTAAATCCTCTGATTGAGAGATCACATATTCCTGGAGGGAATAATCGGCTAATAAGGAGGTAATGCACCTTGCCATGTGAGCAACAAGACTCTAGAAATGCCAAAACATTAGATTCTCTTGCTGGGATTTGTTTCTAATCCACCTAATTAATGCCAACTAGACAGCGATCCATTTAGCATTTAAATGCCATTAATTTCTTTACTTTGTGAGGAGGCTGTCTGTCCCAGGGTGTCTTAGTTAATCTGCATCGTGGACCTGAGACGCACCTGTCTCACTGAATGAATCACTTATTTTTGTTTTTGCATGCAACTGAATATTTGAACTTTACTTTTGGGTGAGATTGGAATAGTTTGCAATAAGTTTTTTGACCTTCAGTCATGCACAGTCGTTTGTATGGATACTGTTACCCT
The DNA here is from genome assembly GCA_029814765.1 of Acanthurus leucopareius. Taxonomy (NCBI): domain Eukaryota; kingdom Metazoa; phylum Chordata; class Actinopteri; order Acanthuriformes; family Acanthuridae; genus Acanthurus; species Acanthurus leucopareius. Next base: position 21,434,646 of record JAQMCX010000001.1, on the reverse strand, counting down.
GTGACGTAAACACCTTAGTATTGCAGAGCTTCCGCCGCAAAATGAGATATTATTCTTGAGGAGAACAGTGAAACATTTAAAGACACAGCAGAGACAGCTGTACTTAAACCCGTTAACAAGCAAATTTAAAAAAATTAGCATGGAAAATAAGCCAGTTGAGGAGCCAAGTGAAACAGACACACAAAAAGTTGTGTCAAGGCTTAACACTTGTCATTCAGAATGCCTCTTAGCATGCTGGGAGTTGGTTGCAAACACACGAAATAGAAGACTGAGGCCAATGATTAGGTACATTCCCACATTTCCATGGTTCTCCTTCTTTTCTAAGTGCACAGTTTCTTCAGAAGTGTTTAATAGGTGTCTGGTTGTAGGCCTGCAGATTGGACTGGCAGTGCTAGATTTCTTTGATGATGATATCGAAGGAGGGGGGCTGTCCATCAAACATGGAGCAAGCTTTGGGACAGAAAGTGTTGGTGAAGCAGGTGTTGAGGCTGCAGGTGATAGTGACTGATAGCTGGTTGTATATTTAGTACAAATTCAGCATTGGTTGTGTTTCTGAACAAGTAATGCTTTTAGCTCAGCTTATTCATGACCTTTGTTGTAATGTTTATACATGTTTCACCACAGTTTCTGCGAAGGGCAACACCTTTACAGCACAATCTCTTAGTCTAAGATGTAAAAACCACAAAACGTAACCCTGTTGAGCGTCTTCAAAAACAGCTCCTCATGTTTCTGGAATCTCTGTCTCTCTTTTCCTCTCATTGCTTTGCACAGGCAGCTCACACTGCCAGTGGCTGCCAGCACTGTCATTTTCAATAGCTTGACAACGCACCATCTAATGCAGGGCAGGGCAAGATGAAAGAGGCACAGCAGAGAGGACAGGCTAATTATTCAGACACACAGCTAAGAGCAGACGGGGACAGAACATGTCAACAAACTGTTTGGGTGATTAATATTTTTTGTCAGTTTAACAGTCACCTGTGCAGTTGGCAGTTTATGGCCTGGAAGATGAGGCCCAAGATTTCCGACTTTTATGCAAAGTAGATGATACAGCAGGGTCTAACAGGGCAAAAAATATAATTAGACTTTTTTGGTCTGCTGTTATTCTCAGGGATATTAACTGGGGATGGGACTGCAGGTTGATGTGGACTGCAGCAGACCAAATGCTGCAGGTTCTGATTAGAGGGAAAAATCCTCATTATGATTATGCAAAAAGCAGATTGGAACAAAATGAATTTACTGATGATTAGCAAATTCCAATAACCTTTTGGACTGTCTTTATTCTTCCTAACATTGTTCCATGTCAATCATTTCCTCTTTTTGGGGGAAAATAATGATGTATATAAGTATGTGTACACACTGAATTGTGTCCACTTGCTTATTGTTTTTTCTCCACTAAACACAATCATCAATGATCTCAGGCTGAAGGCCTGTGGGAAGCTGTTTGTGTTGTCAGATGGCTGCATGATTATGAAAAGAGTGATTTGATCAAGGTTCTAAAAATGTTAACAGCCTGAGGACTACCATTAACCTCCTTAGCTAGTTTTATTATCATGACTTTGTGACCATGCAGCTGTTTGATGACAGATGCATAAATATAAATCCAAGATAACACCAGTGTTATGTAATAAGAGATATAATATATAATAGCAGGCTTTAAAGAAAAGAAAAGAAAAGAAAAGAAAAGAAAGGGGATAGGCTTTTTACATTTATGAGGTTTTCTTATTTCTGAGGCCTGCAAAGTGCCTACTAATATAAAATGAACCAATTACTTATTTATTTAATCATTTATTGCATATGAATAAATTAAGAGAAGCAAGAACTCTACAATATAATTTCATATCCTAATGCAAATCAATAAGAGCTGCAGCAATCAGTTGATTAATCAAAAAGTTCCCAAACTGAACCTTAATCAGCAACTTTTTAAAGATTGATTAGCTTTTAGAGTTATTTTTAAACAAAAATCCAAATGCTAATCTCAAATGTCAGAACTTGTTGTCAGGTTGTTGATTTTGATTGTATTACATTGTCGCCTATTAGTCTAGTGAGGGTTCATAGACAAAGCAAAACAAAAGACATCTGATGACATAATTTTGTATTATTAAATCTTGGGATATGTATTACTTTGTGCATTTTCAGATATTAAAAAAGACAAAACAAGAACTTATTCATTGAAAAAATACAAGCAAATTGATCTGTTATTAAAGTAAATGATGTTGCAGTCAAAAATTGCAATTTAGCATTCTACTCTGCAGGTTTTTATTTTGAGTCTTCCAAGAAAAAATGTTTAGAATTTACAAGAACATGTGAATTCCAATGTTTGGACCGTCAAAAGATCAAATAATAATCCAAACATCAATGACGCAATCCCCTATGTATTATTTTAAGTCCAAAAGAGTCAACTGCAGGGTTTATTTTAAGATCCAGTGTGTAGGATTTAGAGACATCTAGTGGTGATGTTGCAGATTTCACCTAATTAGATATTCACACACCCTCCCTTTCTAAGTGTGTAGAACAACCTACAGGGACTGAGAAACTCACAAGAAACGTGAAAGACCATCTTTACAGCCAGTGGTTGGTTTTTTAGTTCTGGACTGCTGTAGAAACATGGCAGCGCAACATGGCTGACTCTCTAAAATGCAATGAAAACACATTAATTCTTATTTTCAGAGGATTATCACTCTCCTTAGCTGCTGTGCATAAATATGCTAAAAAATATACAGCACGGCTTTAGATTAAAACAGCTGATGGCAAGCCACGTTCATTTCTTTATGTGAGGCATGCTTATGCTCCTTAACATTGTCATGCTGCAAAATAATGCACATGCATACAGTATTCTCACTTTAAGACAGCAAAATCCATATTTACATGTCGCCTGTGGTAAGGAAACTAAGAAATAGCTAAAAAGTCTGACAAGTAAAGCGGCTCCACTGTCCTCAATTCAACTGTGACTCACTCCGTTTCGTGGCTCCCAGTGAGTGAGCACAGATTATTCTCTGGAAATGAGATGGTTGATAGAGATACTAAGAATGGCTTTTTTTGGTGGGAAAAGATATGTACTGATTTGTTTTTTTTTTCCATGTGATAAATTACTATAACTTACTTTGCTGCTGTGCTGGCAAACAAGGATAAACAAATTGTACATTCTATTACACATCCATTCTGCTGTCCTTGAATATTTTTTAAAAGTTTCTTTATGTAAACTCGTACATTCATGGTCAATGCAGTGTTGATCAATATATACTGTATAGTCCACTTTGAAGTATTGCAATTTGTGCAATTCAAGCAATTTGAGTGTGTGACCAAGGACTCAAAGGGAAACTGAGGAGTTTTGTTTGTTTGTTTGTTTGTTTTATATGTTTTTTAAGTGCAGCAGTACAAAGTACTTATCTTTGATAAATGTTTTATAGCAGATGTTGGTTTGCATGCCTCCAGTTGTGAAAGACAGACAGCAGTACTGCTGTAGAAAGCTAAGCAATGAACTGCTGTGGACAAGGCAGCAGCAAAACACGTTTGTAGCCACCATAAAAAGGCCTACTTTGATTAAAAACAACTACCAGCATAGGTGTACGCTAATTTTAGAACAATTGCAGATGGCCATCAGAAAGCCTTTTCGGATTGGAAAGTGAAGGCTTTACATTGGTCTCTCAAAATCCCAAAGATGCTGCACTCACTATACATCTTATCTTACCACTAGGAAGACAAAACAAAAAACACTTATAATTTCTAGCCATCAAACTATTTATAAAGCTGCTGAGACTAATTTTACAGAGGAGTAAGAGAAAGGACAGGTTGACCATTACTAGGAATGATACAACATTTCATTAAACTGAAACTGGCTGTCTTTGGTCTGTTTAGTGTCTCTGTCAGTAAAGTTGATGACAAAAATACTTTAGGAGGCAACTTGCTGTATCCACATGCAGTTTTATTTATGAGTATCTTCTTGGCAGCTTGTTAACAATAAGCAGGTATCCTTACAAGAAGCCTTGTAATTATCATACTATAGTAAGCATAGCTGATAGGGAGGGATGCAAGCCCAAATGAAAACAGACCTGGATGCAACAACAACTTTTGATTCTTGCCCAAAATGAGTAAAAAATTCAGAGTTGGGATAACTGCAAAAGCATAAAAATGAGCTTGGCAATATGTATGACTAGAACCCATGATAAGTGTGAAAATTAATTGCAGAGATTGCCAAGTTTAAGTAACAAACAACTATCACAGGTAGATATCAGGGCAAAGGGCCAATTCTTTTTCAACTTAACATGAGCACAAGTTAATTAACTATCAATCAAAGTATTCAGTCTATACAAAAATGAACATATATGAATTTATAAATAAATGAACCTTGCAATAATTGTAATTGCAGAGACCAACCAAGCAGCAGATGGCATACACATGTAACCTCCAACTAGAAGAAGGCTCATCACCCAAGGTTTTACTGCCTCTGTGGTGCACAGTGCACATGGGCACTCAAACAGCAGCATAACGGGGCAGAAGAGGAGCTCTGACCCTGCAATGCAAATGCTGGATGAGTTTTAGCTCCTTTGTTACTGGGCTGTTTCTGGTGTTGGGTTATAATTGGTTGCTGAGGTGACTGCATCCTTGACAAACTCTACAATGGTCATATTACTCTTGTGACTGAGGTGCTACCATTTTTAGAAAATCACTGTCATATAAGATATCAAAATGGTTAATGTCATAAAAAGGCAGTTTTCAGGCAGTAGTCATTATGGGATTGTTGTGATTTGTTCTGAGTGACTTCCAAGTCCTCTTGACTACCTCTTCCTATTTTTTACAGATTGAGGAGTTGTTATTAACACTAAAATGCTTTGTTAAATGCTCTTAGTCAAATTTTAGAAGTCCTGAAATTAAACTGATGCCCATTTCTTTAAAAGTAACTTCTAAATCAGCAAATTATTTGCTATATTTGCTTTAAGAAGTTTTATAAATACGGCTCTTAACAAAAACAGATATTCTACCTTACAGAACACAAGAGTTGCCTTTTCTTTCCTTTTTTTTTAAACAAACTTACCTGTCAAGGTAATAGTAGATCCACAACCCCAAAGATAATTACCGCTTTTGTTAAAGACCTTTCAGTTTCCTTTTGGACATTTGTTTGATAGCAGCATAAAGTGCTGAAAATGTCTTTAATACAAATGCACATTTTAACTTATTTGGAGTTTTAAAAGAAAGCATTTTCTTAGGTGGTTATAATGTACCTTGCTGTTGTCTCGATCCACAACAGTTTATTGCTTGGCTTTCTACATTGGTACTCCAGCTGCTTCTCCAAACAGGGGGTGTGCTGACCGCCCTCTACTGTAGGTGACTCACTTACTATGAATAAGTACCTCTTTCAACCCCACTTCAAAACCCCCTAAACTATGCCTTTATGCTTAAACATGACTGCAATGACCCTCAGGGAGCTACTTTTTCTGGCACTGCTACATCACAGTAAGTCAGCTTGAGGTTTATTACCAATTCTGTGTGCATCTATGACTTGCTAAAAGGCAAACTATGTGACTTATTGACCATATGTTTAGAGCTTCTCCTTGTTTGGCTTTCGAGCCATTAACATGAATCAGAATATGGACAGTAGGAGTGATGAAGTGAAGGTGGAGCTGCAAAGATGACCTCCACCGTGGCTATCAAGGTAATGGCTGGAATTATAATTCCTAGAATCAGCTGTTCATGTTGGCAAAGAGGGCAGCTTGATGGAGAGGTTTTGTTTGCGTGGGGAGGTTTTTGTCAGCACAAAACAATTAGGACAAGGGTATAGAACAGCAAGGCATCTGATGTCTGTCGCAGTCAGTAAACGTGTCTGTTTGTGCGGGGAAAAATTATTTAGAGGCCAGGAATCAAGTGATGATGTGGAGTAGGAGGAAGATGAGGGAAAGAAGTGGGAGGGGGAGGGAGGGGGTGTCCAGGAAGAGAGAGACGAAAAGAAAAGAGGGAGAGACAGACATACAGAGAGGAGGCTTATCTCTTGGCCAGCAGACAACAGTTATTTTTCAGCTGGAACCATGTGCGCAGGGCTGGGGCTTGGGGGGGTGGGGGCTCCTCTTCAGGGTGTGTGAGCCAAAGGGTCAGCGGTTCATCCCATAATTCCATGGCTGCGTGTCAGTCGCAGATGCACGACAATGAAAAAAAAAAAGAAAAAGAAAAGACAAAAAAACTGGGTTTAGCTATTTAACACCTGTCATTCGTGCATCTGCACAGGGAGCTGAGCAGAGTGGCTGTTAGCCAAAGCATATTTGCAAGAGTTCACAAAGGAGCATGAAAGATTTCTCTTCATCCATCTGTGCGCTCGTATTTCTTTCTATTCTTTTCTTTCTTTTAGTTGGAATGTTTTTTTATATCTGATGCTGGAATTTCATGAGTCCTTTGCCCTAAGAAGCCTCAGATCCATCCGTCTTACGTCACTGTTGCTTTGCAGAGTCATTTGTAATAACCAAGAACAACTCCGGTTTACATTTAGTCAATGACTTGTGCTGTGACCCAAATGGAGTCAATATTAAATGGGCTGTGAGTAGCCAAATTTGTGGTGGCACACAATTTTTGAAGGTACTTGTGTTTTCATCACATTGCTATGTCTAAAACATGACAAAAGGAACAAAACCAAGAGTACTAGCTTTATCTATAAAACCTTAAAGGACTTTAAAGTAACCATGCACACACTGAAGAGTCTGTTGCTTCCTTAAGTTGATGCTGTATGCTCAGTTCTTAGCAGGGAACATAATGTAGGGCAGCATTATTCAGAAAAACTGTATAATCTAATGCAATATCTGTCAGGAAGGGAAGATTTTATGTGATGGAGGGCTAAAGGTGCAGCAGAGAATGAAGACACAATTTTCCATTAAGCAGAAGAACTAAATTAGTATTCAAATTAGATTTGATTTTAAACCACAGGAGTATTTTTTTCTAAAGGGCACTTTTGGGGGCATTTATTGCAATGTATTTGCATTCAAAATGAATTTCTTGATCACACTGTGACTTTTCCGGGGCATTTTGCAAGAAACTGCAAGAAATGGTGAATTATGCTCGATAAAAAAACACATGTATATTAAAAGTGTTTTGCATATAATGATTGCTTTGCATATGAATGCATGTAAGTATACACATGTAAACAATAACACAGTCCTATTTGCTAAAGAAGTGTTTGCCCTTCAGCAGAAGTAGGAGATAAGAGAAGTTCCCTGTTTTTGTTTGCTTAAATTGCCTGAATCTGTTTTATAATACAGAATTTCTGCCAGTTCTTATGGGATCTGCACAGTTTTGGAAAGATGTTCTTCTAACTATAATTTACATATAATACTATATTTTTTTTTATTGATACAGTGTCAATAATGAACAAGTCAGAAGCTGTGTATTAAGTAAAAAGGGTTGTTCCACCACCAAAACTCAAAACAATGACAAACTGATTATTTCTTTTTTAAATACATTTCATATTTATGTTGTCAACAAATATGGATTGGTGCTTTAAACATGACAATACACAGCAGTCTGGATAGGCCACATTTACACTCTTTATGGGAAATTATGCTCAGTGAGACACAATGAAACTCCCAATTCAATTAAGGGAAATCTCTGCAAGCCTGTGAGCGATAGCCATGTTTCCCTGAATTTTCAATGCAAATGAAAACCTAATTTCCCTACTTATCATACCACTTTGCTTAGATCAGTGTAGCCTCTCTGTCTGCTTGGGAGCCGAGCCCGCAGTGTTTTTTATCCATGGCTAAGTTGCTATCATAACACCACACTTTGATTCTTCCAAAAAAAAGAGATCTCCTCATTTCTTCTTGGTCAGCTCTGCTCTTATTGATTGTTTTAGAACTTCAGACAAAGCCCTGAATAGAAACTTAATAAGTAAGATAAGCCTTTTTTGACATTTGGTGCTACTTTCTGTCACTGCAGTCTCTTGCAAGGAATAAAATGGAGCGACAGTTATAAAAGGGATTCTTGTTTAAAACTTTCTCTCCGTACTTGACTTTGACTCAAAAAGTTAGTGTGACCTTTGCATGTGACATAGCTGGGAATGTAAATCTCATGTGGAGCTTTCCAGATCAACTAATTGATGCCTGCAGCAAAAAGACAAAAAATCTGTTGCTTTGACATGTTCATGTGAAGGCTAAGTGGCACTCCTGGACCAGTGCACCGCTGGGAAGTTGCACCCTGCCGAATGCCCTCTCCTCTGCTTAACCAGATGCAGCCTATCCGGACACCCAAAGGAGGGTGACACCATCACCTCTCCCTCAGTTTAATTGCAGGGACATATCACTGGCAGTAGGGAAACGGTTCCGAAGCCAAATTCTGCAGGATATGTAGCAGGGGCTTAATGCACTGAAATTCGTTCTGACAGTCTCTGCCTGATTGACAGATTGATAAAGGTTGACTGTGGCTTCTATTCGCTGCAGGTAGACTGCCCGTTTGCCCCGCCTCCACAGGGCTCCAGGGAGGTTGGCTTTAGTACCGGGTAGTGGAAAACAGCTCAGGAAACATTTAGTGTTGGATTTGAATCTGGCTGCAACTGTTGGTGGTCAGGCAATTAGATATACACAGTGCAAAACACAGCCTCATGCTGTTCTCAACCTGCCTGCCTGCCTCAGCACTATACATATGTATGAGAGAAAGCTCAGAAAGAGAGAAGGAGTAGCATCCACACATAAGCCATAACTATTCTCATTTATGAATACAGGTTGTCATATGGGTTTATAATGCAGAGCTAGTGTTTCTCATCACTGACGTGCTTTGACTCTTGTTAACGACTGTATGTCATATAAAATCTTTGTTGGAAGTTAAATTGACTTAGTAGCTTGATTCCTAGCATCTCTTTCCATTTGTTTGTGCATTTAAATTTATGACAACAAAGTCATCAAATCTGCCATGCTGTTTGCCACCATGGCTGCAGTGTGGGAAACGAAATTAAACACTCTTTTATGCACCTAAACATAGAAAAAAAGCTCAAATAAAGATCAATAAATTCTACTTTAGCATAAAAAAAATATATATATTTTTTTTTAAACAGTGAGACTAGTGGATACAGAGGAAACACTATTGATTTCTTATTCTAAGACACCTGTCAGTATCCTGCAGAATAACAAACTTTGTTGCCTAAACTTTGATTAACATCTAGCAAATAAAAACAGAGCTGTATAAGGGGTTTTGCAAGCCGAGAACTGGTGCAACCAAGCCTCACATCCTTGAGCAAACTAATATTTAAATAAATAATATTCCAACACTGCAATGTCAACAGTTTTGCATTGCAATGAGGTATGCAGAGGTAAATCTGCATACCTTAATATTATCTTAGAAGTTGGACTCAAAAAGCTCTGGGCACTAAAACCTTTGATCCATGAAGATTCATAAATTGGATTTTATTTTCTACTCATGTACATCTCTCGATCTGCCCGTCCTTTATCTGGGACTGACAGATAAAAGAATTGTAGATAATCACTGACTGATCATATTATTAAAAAGGGGAAGGGAAAGAAAGAATAAACAAACAATAGAAGGTTGCCTTGCATATCATCTCTTTGAGGGGCACTGAGCTATTAAAGGTGAAAACAACCATCAAGGAAGATAATAAAAAGAAGCACCGGCACCACAAAGAACATCATTACTCAGCCCACCCACCCACCTCTTACCCTCCTGTCACACCACATTGTCAAAATAACTATTGGAAGTTTTTAGTGTTTCAAAACTGCTCGACAGAATGTCGGACTTTGTGGGAGGTGCTGTACGCTCACAAAATCGAGGACAATAAAGAAGCAAACAATCTGGTATAACAGTTCAATTTAGAAATATCATTTATTTGATGAAAGGTGCACCATAGCAAGCTTTAGCAAGCCTTTACACTGAGATTTTTCTAATGGCAAACCTGCCGTAAACTTTTGTGACAGCCACTGGCTGTATTTTTCATCTATTTTATATTTTATTGGATTTCCTTCTTTTATCTTCTACTGCTGTATTTAGTATTGATGATTTCCAATGAGGGAGGAAAAATAGGCCATCCGATTCTCTTAATTCACTGCACACACTCACACACTCTGTCATTTAATTGATAGATGCATGCTTTTTCTTTTTTCACTCTCTCCTGCTCCCCACAAAGCTATCCATTTATTGCCACTTTCATTACTCGAAGCAGAACGGTGAGTTTTTGAGATCAGTGCTGGGTTTCTAGTGGCTAATGAATTAGGTGGACTGCAGTGATTGCAGGAGCATCTGCCTTTTCGCTAACTGAGGCCCTTTAGTGACATGTTCAGAGTGACAACAGACAGATTAGGAACTAAAAGCCACTGCTGCCTGCCTTATTACAAAGCAGACACACCAGTCTCACCAGTTTTTTTTCCTTTACTTCTTCATTAGAGACCGAATGTGAATAGTATAGCCACAGATGGAGGCATCTTAATGCCAAATCTGCATGCGTGAGCTCTTGAGATACATGTTTGTTTTAATTCTTATTCATAATATCGCCTCCCTAATGCCATGCAACTTGCAAGGGTAGGTATAATTGATGTGCCATCTCTGAGCTGGATTCCAGCGATACAGAAGCAGAGCTGTGCTGGTGTAAGTGTGGGCCCAAAGCACGCTGCCAGCAGCACTGAGGCATGTCATTAGAAGCACCCAATCAAGCCCACATGCAGGACTGTTGCTCACTCGCCAGAATTGTGGCCGGTGGCTAAAAAAAAAAAAAAAAGGAAATAAGAAAACAAAAAACAAATAAAAACACAAACACTGGTCCTGCAGCAGGTTTGAACCACAGCTCAGGTCTTTTTTAAGAGTCAGAAGGGTGAGTCCAGTTTCTTTCTTTTCTTTTTTTTTTCCTTTTTTTGTTATTGGCTAAATTTAGACCGGTGAATTACACTGCAGATAAAATAGGCCTAATAATCAGGCCGGTGCCAAGCCAAAGAGCGAGCTGCATAAGACTCAGCGTCTGTATTCCTCCTCCATTTCTACTGCATTAAAGCTTTCAAGCTTTCAGGACACTGTACCACTAAAGTAACCCTAGCCATAAGTTTAATTGCGACTCAGAGATATATTGACTACTTCTCACACAATTATGAGCGGCATTTGAAACACCCAAGGCATTTTAGTGACACATAAAGTCACTTAATGGGAGGCTGATTTTCACCGTTGGACTATCCAAATAAAGTGTGACCCATTACATAAATATTTCATGTGCATTTTGATGGGATCTATCTGAGACTCTGTAAACATTATGTATCTTTTATTGTCCTGCTCACATTCTCTGATTTCCTTCAATTTTGCATTAGAGAGCAGCTTGGTTTGTGCCCGACCAGTCATTTGTTTGACTACATAAATTATTGAATAGGTACACTATATTCACATGCATAATTGAAGAGTGTGAATTTTACATGGAAAAATCAACACTTTGAGTGTCTCTCAAGCTATCGTATTTCAGAATATAGGCTATAAACTTTGCTGATGTGCACAGACTTTCACAACGTTATAAAAGATACTTTCGCTCTGATCTGGTTGCTCCTATATTGTCGGTCAAATAAAGAATGCACCTCTCTTCATTTTTTAATAACATGGCAACACATTGAAAAAATTCAAGCTATGCATATGAGGTTTTCCTGGCTACTTATAAACCAGCATGTCCATGCAACTTTCATTATTCATTTCTGACCAACATTTCTGTTAACATCATAACACAGCTCTACTCCAAAGATTACATTTAAAGCCAGAGTAACATTTGTGGCTGACCGAGCACACCAACCCCCCATCTTGCGGCGTCTCCTTTTTTTTTTTTTTTTTTTTTTCCTTTGGAAATTAGAGCAGATGCCAAATGAAACCACTAAGCAGAGCAGTGAGAAATAGCTGTAACCGGGACACACTGGGTGAATATTTAGAGCAATGTATTTATTATAGCATGCTATTTCATGTCATTCCAGGTCAAAGCCGATCTCACTTGTGCCTGTGCTGATTTTCACTTCAGGTTTGAGGGCACGTGTACGTAAAAGTACAGTAGGGTGCAGCGAAGTAAGCACTGTTGACAACATGTGCTGTTTTTCTAAGAGTTAGGACATGGGTTATCAGAGGGCACGGTCTCTGGATTCTGTTGTCTCTTCCTCAACATCTCTGCCTTTTTCTCTTTTTTTTATCATACTCTCCTAGTCCTTGAACTCCCCTGAGTCAATAGAGACACTCTACTCTGGGGTCTAAAGTCAGGGGGCCAGGGACATTGTACCCACGTGTCAGCACTACATATGCTCTGGCCCTGCAGAGAAAAGAAGGGTGTTGGAGAAGGTTAGAATAAGGGCGAGACGAGGGAGATAAAAAGATGGAGAAGGAGGGAGATTCAGGGTGCTTCATCATCTCCAGTGACAACTGCACACAGAGGGAAGCAGAGTACATGTCCACTTACAATCTCCAACCTTATCCAGCAGGCTGCCAGCTAGCGGTCACCTCGCAGACGTCTGGCCAAGCCCATCTATTAACCCAGAACAGCTGGCCACTTTCCAGCTTGAACGACTGCGCTGTTAATTGTGCTTCTGTTTTGTTGGGGGGGGGGTGGGGGGTTTGTTACGATTACATTTACATTTTGATCATTACCGGTTTTGCCCTACAGGCTCACTGATCAACAGACACAACATGAAAACAATTCAAAGAGAGGAAAACTGCCATCATTAAAATGTTTTGTTTTTTTTTTTTGTTGCCTCTTTTTTTCTTTTCATTTTAATAACCTTGACCCCCAACGACTATCGGCACATATACACACCTCAACCGCTGAATCCTGTCGATGCTGCAGAACGCTAGCATCTACATAATACAACAAAACTAATTTCCCCATCTCCTGCTGTTCTTGAGTCCTGAGAAGATGAAAATATTCATTGCTGTTGTCCTGAACACAGCATAATCATCTAGGATTTATGCCTCTTGCTAGTATCAAATTAATTGCGCATGGAGTGAGGAGGGTCGAGAGAATATCTAATAGCAATGGATTTCACCATGTCATCACACAATTGCATAGAGCAAAACTACATTCCCTTTATTCTTTTTTTCTTTTTTTTTTCCACACCTCATCAAAGGCCACACAGCTGCTTCCTCCACTGGAATACAGATTGCAAGTGGGGGGGTGCTCCTGTAGCTCACCTGGTAGAGCGCACACACACCACGTATTTGGGCTGAGTCTTTACCACGGTGGCGGTGGGTTCTTTTCTTTTTAAAGAAAAGAGGCAGCATTACGTCTAAGCCAGGCTTGTCAGTGTGGTGTGGAGAGGGCTCAAATGCAACGCGTTTACACTGAAATGGTTATGCAAGCCAACATATGATGAGACTGCTGCCTTAGGATAATCCCATTGCTTTGAAGTCTTCTGTTGGTGCAGTGGTCACTTCTGCCTAATCACTGACACGGTGAAACTCGTCAGGAATTACTAATGGATGACTGCTTTTTGAAACAGAGAGCAGAAACTCTACATACAGAGAAACAGGCATGACATTTGACATGACATCTGTCCCGTTACTTATAGATCTCAGAAGGATGAAGCTGGTTTATCATGATCACCTGATGTGCATCATGCAATTTAAGATTTTTCTGTTCTTTCATACCATCTTCAGCCATCAGTATTCAGCTATGATGCTGACCCCTAGGTTAAATCCTTTGAAATAAACTCCAACATTTTTGTGAACTATTATTTTTATTATTTTTCTCTCTCTAAGAATGAGTGTATTCCTTTTAGTTTCTTCTAATTATTGCTGCATGGGATTCACTGTATGTCACATCTACTTAGGGTCAGTGTGTTAGAGCAAATGGTGATTCAACGCATCTGTGGTTCACTATTACTAAAGACGATGACGAAGAAAGTCTTCACACAGTAAATACGTTTTAATATGTGAGCCAAATAAGTCACTGTGCTTGACGGAGAGAAGCTTTGTTACCGTCATTAACTGGATAAAAAAAGTTTTTTGTGAGCATGCATGATCTTCACTTTGGAGCTTTTCTAAATTTCTGTTAATAGCCAGGGGCAGAGTTAACTTTGAAGAGCCAAGTTTCCGAAAGGTATTGAATGAGATAGTGTATGCAAAACACATTGCTTCCCACTTCTAGATTATTCAGAGAATGAAATCAGATGCTGATCCGAGGCTTCAGTGGACATGATGACTTTGTAAGTGTCATCCAAATGCATCAGCTTTATGATGCAGTGATGATGAAGATAAGATTTGAATAAGTTAGGATAAGATATAAAAACAACTCGATAAGAGTTGAAATTACTACATTTTAAGGTTAGGGGACCTTCATTGTTATGGTTTTTATAATAATCCTGTCATTAAGGTTAAGGAATGATTATAGTAAAAAAAAAAAAAAAAAAACCCATCTTCCCTGGTCTCAGTAGAGAGGAAACAAACCGTGCTCAGCCAATGTTTTGTTGACCCATTCATCTGCCTGCACTTTGTCCTTTTGTAGACTTTGTCGCCCTATAATGACATCACCTGACTTCCTTCTTTGCTCCCATTGGATGAGATTTACAACTACTACAACTGTAAGAGGGCTTTGTCACTTAAACTAAAATGTATGTTATCTGGGGATATTTCCTGGAAGAAGAATCTCACACTACAGTATGTTCTCCATTTTTCTCTTAGGCTCGAAGAGCAATGAAAGTTAAAGGTTCAAATTATTTGGATTTGCATTACATCTTTGAAACTGTTGTGACACTGCACCTAATAGATGTACAATATTTTCAGCTGAGACTCTACGCACGATGTTTTGTTCAAGAGTCGTGATAACACAATGTTTTGCCACAACAGCAGCTCCCAGTAAAAAGAAGAATGACCAAGTTATGATAAAGGACTGGATAGTGTAATAATAAAATAGTGGAGATAGAAGACTGTGAATTCATGAGCCCAGAGAAAGGGAGAGGTTGACAGTGAACCCTGTAAATCCATTTGGTTTTTCAGACATGGAAGGAGAACGGAACTGACAACAGCTTGAGGGGCCAGTGCTCCATGGAGTGAATACCAGAGCGGAGGAGAGGAAAAATAAATAAAGAATGTGTCACCTAGTGGGAGGAGGCACCGAGGCAGGATCTGTCAGAACTCTGCTGCTGTCTGCAGATTAGATCTGGGGCTATTTAAAGAGGGAGAGCACGCCAGAGCCCCCAACTCCAGTGTCCACACTGCACCCGCCGCCACACTGACATCATTTGCATCCATCACCTTGTGACAAAAAAAGCAGCATAAATGATGGCCACAAAGGAGGCGGGGAGGTGGGGGGGCCTTTTCCCCTACCGTGACTGACCTGATCACGTTGCACGTTTCCAGCATCCGTGCAGATTCACCACATAAAAAACCCAAGGTCATACGAGAGGGAATTTGCCTGATGATGTCAGGGATGCAGTCAGAGCAGCACTACATATTTCTAAGGGTTATTGTTGGCATATAAATATAACCGTATAACCCTGAGGTTAGATGTATGAGCTGCCATCAGAATAATAACTGTTTCCCATCAGGATCAAAGTGTGTGCCAGCCTGGCAGCTAGACTGATTTGGCGTGTGTTGTATATGTATCTGCTGCGTGTGTTTTCTGTTGAGAGGAAAAAAAAGAGCTTGTGATTGATGCATGTGTTTGCGTGGGTGTGCGAGTATCTGCCAGAAGATATGAGATTGGATGCGTGAAGGGGAGTGTGTGTTCATATACGGTAGTTTTGTGGGTGCATATAGCAGGTGTGTGTGTGTGTGTGTGTGTGTGTGTGTGTCTTTGCTTGGGTGCATGTTGTTTGTGCACATTTTCTGTCCTCCCCAAGTAGATTGATTAGATGGAATGCTGCTGGCGAGACCCCGCTGTGTATTTGGTCACATCACTCTGAATGTCTGTGATGTTTCCCCTCTGAAATAAAGCAACATGAGCCCAGTCATGTTTGGCTCCAAACATGAGCCAATGATGATGAAGCTATGTGCACCACCAAATTGCAAGGCCTCATTTACCCCGTGATACCTACTCCCTTCCCTGCTCCTTCTCGCTCTCGCGCTCCTGTCTCGCTCTCTCCCTCCAGGCTGCAGCAGACTGACTCTCTGCTACAGACTGAGTCATTCTAAGCCAGTCAGTTTTCTCTCCATCCAGCCCTCAGATTTCACCATTCCTTTTGTTGTCATCAATCAAAGTATGGCTGCCAGAGAGAGAGGGAGAGACCCTGAAAGGTGTCAAAACAGTGGCAAACTAAGGACTTGCACTTGTAGGTTGGCGCCGCATTTACCCACGGACACAGAATCCATGGATTATTAATGCAACCCCTTTTCAAATGTTTCCAGGAAGCTTGTAGAATGCGGTGTGAAAAGCAAAGAGCTTGCATCAGAAGGTGCATTGGCAAACACTGGTTATTGCATCATGCAGACGTGCAAACAGTCACTGCAGTAGGTGTGGAGTAGGCGATCTGCTGGCAGTCTGAGCGTATAGGGAAGAGGGTCACCATCTCCAGGTGAAGACAAAGAAGCGAGGGAGGCTCAGTCACAGAGATCCTCACAAATGTTCCCCACAGATGGCTTGATGAAGCGTCTGTACTATACCTCTACCTGCTAATTACATGCTGCGCCTGACTTCACACTTTCTCTTCCCAACCAATGCCAACTTTATTGAAAAGATGAATATGCTTTACATGGAACAATACATCTCCATTCTTCACTCCTTCCAATTTGTGTCAACAGCACAGTACAATGGACCCACTGTTTATGGACTGGCAATTTAAAGCGTGAAAGCAAGAGATGAAGTGAAAGGAGAAAAGGGATAGAAAATTGCCTCTCCTGTCCTTCACCTTCATTGTACATTGCTTATTTGTCTGTGGTAATTGGCCCTTTTAATGTTCCGGGAGAATGCAGGTAGAGATCCCCACTGTGTTATGTGGTTTTTTAAATAAGACAGCAGAGCAGAATGTATCGGATGGGAGAAAATCTGATGGATGACGAATGTTACAATGGACTATATTCCTTGTTTGTCATCATGGACTTCCAATTTACATCCACTATATTCAAGCCTGACAATCCAGATTTATTTGTTGGGGAGCTACACTTATTTTCCCATCACATTTGACACCTGGCTTTAGTTAAATGCAAATGAACTGACTTAACCACGATGTATTATACATGCTGAGGCAGAAGACAGCTATTTGGGGGTACGCCTTCCATCTGACAACCACAACCCCTTCACCCACAGTGGGGACAAGAACTATTAAAAATTAGTCCAGAAAGTAGCAGAAAAATGTTAATAGTGCACTAAGATACTGCCCTAGTTAAACAGAATTTTTCCCCCCACTTTGGTGAGATTTGTTTACCAGGCTCCTCTTGCCGGAAGGGCTTGTGTGAGTGAGGTAGCGCTTCTCCACACACCACCATGCTTCCCTGCCAACTCTGCAACCTATAATTATCAACACACACACACACACACACACACATGGATACACACACACACATTAGGACGCAAATCAAGAGAATTGTTTGGAAGAAAATATGCTGTGTAATTACTCTAAGGGAAACATATATGTATTCTCTGCAAATTTCAGGCAAGTAATCAATATGTTTTTGAGCTTATGAGTAATATTTCAATATGTAATTAAAAGAGCCAATACACGCACATTGACTGAACCTTCTTGCTATGAGATGGCTGATGAAATCCATCCAAAAAAAAAGAAAAAGAAAAAAGAAAGAGAACGTGAGAGGCTGTGGCAGCTTCTTAATGGGGAGCAGCGCCAGCACATCTGGAATTTGATGACTAATTTTACATTCAAAGGCTGTATTTTACACTGGAATGCTGTTAAAGTTCATTCTTGCCTGGAGAGGATAAAGCCTTAGATTGATCATAAATGGAAAGAGGATATGTAAAATACCCGAATAAACGAGTAGATTTGTGTTTGGATGCAAAGAGAACATCCATTAGTGAGGCAGTATTTTGCAGTCAGTGCTTTCTTAAGTTTAATTACATGTGACATTTTAGCATTGCAATCAAAGTGTTGAATTGCTGTGAGGGTTCTGATAGCATTCAAAATATAGTCACCCTGGACCTTATCAAAATGCAGCAAATGCCTGACTAGCTTGCAAGTGCACGTTTTGTGTTAAGCCTTTCAATATCCTTCCCTCGCTGGGAAATACTTGTTCAATAACATAATGCCAATGATCAGAATTCTGCCTACCACCTTCAGAGATGAGACACTAATTGCTTTATTGATAACTCTGATAGCCCACCGGTGGTGGTGGATGGCTGACATCCCACATCTTAACAAATTCTGCCTGTGTCAACCTGGGATACAAAAAGATTAGATCACAACTGATACCTCCACCATCTGCCCCCACCACTCACTGCAGCAAGTTTTCACCTCACACTCAGGTGCTTCATTCTGTTTCTCAGCTCATCTCGCTACTTACTCTAAGTACAGCCCGACTAAAAATAGGCAAAGAGTTCAGATAATGACAAAGAAGGTCATTGCCAGCCTTGCTATCTCCTTAAGGTCTGGCGAGAAGCCGGCTGATTGTTCATTTCTATTGTTAGGGACGGCAGACTGTTAGGAAGATCCACACATTACAGCAGGATGTGTTGACAGCTGTCACCCTGATGATTGATTGCCTGAAGGATATTCTTCAGTTTCTATGTTTTGGTTGCTGTTTTACAAGATGCAATGTGTGGGTGGGTGGACAAGAGAGTGTCTATAAATAGGTAAACTGGTGGTGGTGAGGGTGTGATGGAGGCAGGTATGTGTGGCAGCCAGATGGTGCCTTGTGGGGAATGTCTCCCAGTGATTTTGTTTGCAAATAGGTGTCTATAAAGTCGCCGGCTCCTGTCCTCCAACTTGCCTGCTGTTATAGGCAGAGCTTTAGGAACTGCCATATCTGATAAAGGTGCTGCAGACTCAAAGATGTCCTGCCGCTTGCCGGAGAGAGAGTGAAAGTGACGCACTGTGACAGGTTTTGTCACTCTCTGAGGCGACCGCCCTGCAGATTGTTACAGATAGAAATGGCAGAACCCTGGAAGCAATGACAAATTGTTTTGAGAAAAAAGAGGTAGGAGAGGGACTCATGTCAATATCTGTGGCCTACCTCAGCAAGGGGAGTCTGCCATCACCCATGATCCGTGTTTGACTACATGTGTCTGTGTCATGACCCTTTGTGAATGGGGTTCTCGCTGTTAGAAGGTCTGCAGGTTGTAATACTGATGGATAAAAGCTCATCTAATTTGAAACTGAGGATGTTAGTATTTTTATAAACTGATGAGAAACAACACATTGAGGGTGTCTGATTTTATATAAATGTAAAGCTGGAAATACCTGTAGCATCCCCATATAATTTTATAAACTTGAGTGTTTTCACCTTGACTGAGCAGAGCGTGTTACCGTCTATATGTTATGTAAAATTGTGCTACCCCCCCCCCCAAAAGTAAACGATCCGAGTCATCAGTCGGGAAGACCCCATGTCGACTCACATCTTGTCAATCGAATCACTGCATTTTCTTCTTAGCTGCTTCCTTGTGCTCAGAGTAATGCCGAAGCAACAGCGTGGAAGGCTGTAAACTTTACAAAGAAATGAGTCATGTCTCAAAATGATCCCGACACAAAACTAACTGTGGTGGAAGCAGAGAAGGTTAATGGAAACAAAGGGCAGCGTGGCGCCGAACAGCACGACTTGCGCCTGCTGGCTGCTCCGACGCTCTCTGCTCTGGTGATGACTGTCATTGAAGTCAGCTAAACTCCTTTTGAGCCAGACCCTGATAAAACCTCCTAAAGTGCCGTCCTGTGTGACTGAGTGTTAGTCTGACAGCCCTGTCAGCAGCCCAGCGGGAGAGATTCTGTGTAGTGCACAAGGATTTTATAAGTAAACTATGATCAGGACCCACACTTTTACTTCCTTACCGTGGAAATCTGATGTTTTCACATCATAGATGATGGGCAAAGACATTAAAACATAGGTCATGCGGGTAAAACTAAAGGCTGATATAGGTGTTTAATGTGGGGTTGCTGCTCTGGAGATGCACAGAAGTGACACTTACTGGACCTAGATTTGATTTGGCGACATCCCTAATGTGCACATGAACAATTCTATTATAATAAAAAATAGAAGTCAAGATTCTCTTTATGTCATCAAGAGAGCAATCCTTGATCTGCTCCACTGACTGAGTGCGAGTACGATATTGTGAACACAGTAACAGAAGCCAGGGTGATTTCACGGAGATATGGGCACATTTTCTGGTTCGTAACTGCTAACACCACACCAGATAAAGCTTATTTCGGTGTAAAAGCTCAAACAAACATTTTACGAGTACACAAATTTAATCTCCAATTATTTTTTAATAGAGTGGCTACAGGTTTTTATCTCTCCAAGTGTTCACTACTTAGGGTTGTCTTGTCCTCTTATCTGTAGCTCAGGAGAAACAAGATCATAGGATTAAATGAATTCATAGTTTGTTCAGGATCACAAATTTACTGTGGCATTTTATTAGTAAATAAAGTGTGTTTTCATGAGGCAATATCACTTTTTTTCCCCCATCATTAGAAATGTTTAAAAGTTGGGTGCAACTTAAAAAGTCAATAGTGCCTTGGGATAATGCATCACTAAATTGGACCATATCATAGCATATCAGTTACTGTGGTGAGGTAAAATAGACTGCTTATTTTAAACATCTTACTCCTCCAGACAGTGAGTCAGTTAGTCACAGGCCTGAGGGAGAAATGCTTTGTTGATGAGAGGTCAGAGGAGGCTTGTTTAAGCTAACAGTGGCCACAAGTAAGTGTTTAATACAGCGAGCATGAAAACAGAGGCATCTACAAGTAAATATTGAGCATTGAACCTTGGCAGTGTGGACGACCTGTGACAGTAGTAAACCATGCAAGATTTCACTTCTGTTACCCAACTGCAAAATGAAAATGACTTCATCACTAAATAGGATTTAATGATTGCTATTTGCTATGCTCTTTAATTATCAAATAGCAGAATTACATCAGGTTCCTTTGTATTGTTGAATTGTTGAAAAACATGTATTATCTATACATTCACATTACATGTTAAGTGTGCAAATTTTATCCATCCTTTGTTTGCAAAACCTTAAACTGAAAACATTTTGTATACTTTTTTTTTCTGGCAATCAGGCTGGGTTTTCATTTCAAGCTGGTTAGGAAGAAGTTATAGAAAGTACAGACAAATTCCTGAGATCTACCAACACCACCATAAACGCAAAAAAATAAAGTTAAAATAAAAACAAATTGAATATGTTTTTTGTTTTTTTTTCTGAGCCTTAATGTTACCATTTCAGCATGGCACATCACATAATAAAAGAAAATGGGAGCACAGTCCCATTAAGATAAGCACGGCAGGCCAAGGAAACCCAGAAATGCCAGTGGCATATTGATTGCACGCCCTGTATTAATAGTCGGACTAGCTGCAGCTCCCTCAGCTCGGACGTGTCAGACAAAGTCAGTGGCCCACAACAAGGAGAAGCAATGAAAACTAACCTCAAGTTCTGACCAGATGTAAAATTGTTAAAGTGCAGGAGAGCTAAAAGGACAAATGTGGTCTTTTGAATTGCACAGCAGTGCAAAATCAATGGCAGAAAGGTCTGTTGTTTTTAGATCTCTGACATCACTGTTTCAGCTCGATGTTTGTTCAAGGCCTAAAAATGAAAATCGGTGCTCCAACATCTGTTATATTATTTAAAAAATGCCTGTAACTAGTGTTGGTGTTGACTGGTTTATTTCTTGCAGAGATGTGAGTCTAACAGTGTTGAAGGGTATCATGAAAATCCACAAGCAGGCACATATTAATCACTTGTTATTGATGATGAGTAGTAATTAACATTGATTGTTGATCAATAATCACATGCATATTACTTGGTGCCGACTAATTAGAATCATTATCTGTAAGCATGTTAATACAGAGGCAAATAGCACAGCTCAGAGCATGTCAGTTACCTTTCCTGCCTGATAGAGATGGAAACTTTTTTTTTTAATTTCGCAAGGGAATTAATTTACACTTCAGTATTTACGTACCCTCTGTAGTTGGCATGTTGTTCATTAATATTTCAAACATCATCAGGATATAAGAAACTGTGAATACGTCCAGATGTTTCACAGTGAACCACTGCAGTTGTAGAAAAGTTACAGCCAGTCACAGAGATTCACTGCTGAGGCTTGAATTAAAGGAGGGACGAGCTCACAATTAACTACAGCTGGATTCATTATTATACGTTAAGGCAGAGCTGCAGATGTGGCTTGTATTCTGAATAGTTCAAATTGCATGTCAAGGTGTTCAGATGGTTGCATGGGTTGTACATTGCCAGCAGCTGTCTCAAAATTATTAGCACATATAACATACTTGTATTTACCTATTCATTCACTGCACACTGCAAAGGGCATGTTAAAAAAAAAATGTGTGAATATTTTTGTACATAACTCACCTGGAAAAGAACAACACTGGTTGTTCAGATTCTTAAAACAACCTCTGTATGTTTTTCTGACAGGTGACCTTTTGAGGTTACAGGAGAATTTGAGTGTCCTCTCTTGAGAGTAAAGATAGAAGCTGTGTCAAGATGTTATAACACCTCACAAAGGCTTAGGAAGGAGTTAGGATGGCTGACAGAGTACACAACTTTGAAACCATTTTTTTCACCCACTCTCCCACTGTATCTATATAATTAGGGTTCTTGACCATGAAGCCAATTTCTCCTCTACATTGAATTTTAACTCTGAGATGTTCAAGAAATTTAGTCTTATTTTTGTTACAGTTTTGGAGATCCATTTTTTTTACTGTACTGTTATTTAGGGTTGGGCTTCTTTTCTGAAACAGAAATTCAATATATTTACAATCAGTAATTAACCCGATACAGTCATCTTTATTTTCTTGTGGCAGTGTCAGTCTTTCCTGGATCTAATTTTCTATTGATATGAACAATGGAAAGGCATCATGCAAGTCATCAAGCATAACTTCACATCACTGATGACAGTCTTGCTGTTTACTTTCTAAAGATTTATCAGAGCTATATCAATTTCACCAGTAATTTTTACTACAAAATGGAACATCCCTCTGCTGTTCGTGTTTGGCTGTGCCGTAAACACATTCATCAGTTGTCTCTATGTTGTTTACTTGTCACAGCAGCTGTTCAGTGAGTGTTTGCTGTATGAAACCACATCTGCTGTAACCAAGGTAACCACAGATCACCAAATTAACCAGGGCTATAGTTGTTAGGATTACAACTCTAGCTATGATGTTCAACTAATTATATTTGCATAAACTTTGCCAAGCCTGACCACAGGGATGGCAGATGATACGTTTTTAAAATTTACATATTTGTTGTTTTAGAAGGCACTGAAAAATGACCTCCTTTCTTTTTTTTTTAATTATTGCTTTCTAGCATCTTACCCCTTGCTGCTTTATGAAAGCTTTTCTTCACTACATAGCAATGCTGGTGTCTGGTCTCTTCAGACAAACAGTGACAGTGTGGACAGTTGACAGTGTGAAGCTGACACTGAACTCGACACAAATTATGTCAATAAAGAAAAGAGCTGTAACGTTATAAACACTCAGAGCAGCAAAACAAGCCCTTCATTTACTAAGCCGGTACCACTGTGTCTAAGTGTTCGCAGCAACTGTGACTTGTTGACATGAGTGACAGCAATGTCAGCAACTGCAAACAGTCTGGCAGCTGTCATGGATGATACCTGAGTAATTAATACAAAGTCACCTGGAAGAGTTGTCCAGATTTCACACATCTGATCCTCCATCAGCAGACTGTGGACTCACATGTCCTTTTTCTTGTCAACAGAGCTGAAAGGTCCCACTGCAGAATTTTGTGGAGAAAATAGCAGAAGCTTTTGCTCCTTTGGGGTAGTTTTTTGCACCTTGGTGTGTTATTTCAGATTTTTGAGGGCGTGCAAATCTATTTACACCCCTGAAATTGTGAAATAACACCCTGTAAGGGCGCTTGGAAACTGTCATTAGGTAATATCATCTGTCCTCAGCCCAAGAAGGCAGACAGTCATAGGAACCATAGCAGGAATTTGAAAAGAGGGATTTTTAATTAGGGGTCCAGGTAATTGTAGACATGGATCATTTCTTATACAACCACAAATAGAACCCACAATCTTGATGGCTGAGGCGAACGGATAGTGCAAAATGTTTTGCTGAGTGGGGGGTTCGTAATTTCACCCTTTTGTATGAAAAAGGCAGTGATGGCTGCATGTGACTATATATAAGTGATAAAATGAGAGTCAGCTGCAAATCAGCTCTCATGTTCTATAGAGGTATCTTTCGAAGACGTGAATGTGAAAATAAAAAAAGCTGGAAAACGACACCTAAAAAGCTGCATATGTGAAATGTTAAAATTTGGTTTGGTTTGGATGAAGAGGATTACGTCCCTGCCAATCAGTCTTTTGCCTGCTGTGTAATAAGCCCTAAAAACTTTATTTGCATGTTCTAAACAGTAGCTGTTCTTTTTAAAAAAAAAAGTGCCAAGCAATGAGATAAAGACAACCAGGTTCCAAAGTCTGAAACAAAGTAAAACACTCTATTTCTTCTACTGTTTCTATATGAATCAACTCTCCCCAACAACACAGAGCTAATAAACAGCCCAAAGGTCTAAGAGGCTCTCACAGCTACTGATACATAACTCAGTCTGTTGCAAGACGTGTATACATAGCAGTTTTAGTGCCTACTACCCTATCACGAATTTCAGTAGGTTATTGTAAGAAGAAAAAAACTATATATATATAGATATTTATTTATTTATTTATTTCCTACACAACACAGAAAGTATTATTAGTCATCAGTTCAAAAATATGACTGGGGAACTTCTCTCAGCTTTTTTTTTTTTTTAACCTGCATAGACATGCTGCTTATCTGCTTACTGGCTTGGCATGTAGACAACCTGGCAGTGTGAAGTTTCAGGGTGAGGGATTTACTGCTGAATTGGACTGAGCCGGTTCCTATAGTGTCACATTTCACCTCGCCAAAAAGATTTTCACCTTTTCCAGCAGGGGTCAACTGCTTTTTCTGTTGAACTTGCCACACACACATATATGCTTGTACATTTTCTCTACTTCCAACTAACTTCAATCTCTCCAGACTCCTCCGGACACCACTAGCGCTATACAGAAGTCAATAATTGCACTGTAAATAATGCTGAAATGTAACATATAGGATCCAACCAAAACTCTCCACGGTAAACAAAAAAATGGGTCAGTGTTGCCTGGCTGCGCTCACATGCACACCTTTTCTCCTGTCATGTGACCAGCGTGACCTGACAGTGCTCAGGCCTAATCCGAGTGCTATCTCAGGAAGGCAGACAGACTGAGGAGCCCTGTAGCGTGGCACTACCATCTTTTTCTGGTCATTACCGGCGCTAGGCCTCCCAACATGGATAAAAGCAATGAAGGAGAACCTCAATAAATGATCAGTGTGCTCTACCAGCACCAATGCTGCATCTGCTGCCTCCCTGTTGCTGAAAGACAGAGCTCCCATCTTGCTCCCTCACTGACTGTGCAACCCATAACCTCTCCAGCATAACTGTATAAACCTTTCAAATTGGCAATACAGCAAGTGGAGGAGTCCGTCCAGTCTAATGGCCTAAATCTGGCTAAGGAAGTGGTTGATTTCCCAACCCTAAAGGACTGCAGAAGCCCACCTCTCCTTAAGTCCCAAAGGGATAAATGAGGCCCATTATGCGGGCAAAGTTTGTAATGATGCTTTTGATTAGTGAGTTGTCAGAAGGTATTGGCCCAACGCTCATCACAGCGTTGTTTAGCACTTTAATGCCTCCATAAAGATGAGTGTTTTGAGTTTTTTTTTAGAAAAGATGAAAAAGCAGGGGGCATGTGCCTAATGAAGTCTCAGGCTTATAGCCCCTCTCATGACAGGATAATTACACCAAATGCTTCCAGCTAACACTTCAAAGGACACTTCATCCCTGTGCCAACACCACGCAACACATCTCACCAATCAACATGGCCTGACCTAAATCAGGTTCCCCTGGCTTGTCTGCAATGCTTCCCGCCCACAGACCCACCGGACCTCTGCAGAGTTGACAGTATTAGAATCACAACCTCAGCTGACAATAAGCATGCAAGAGTTAGTTTTTCCTGACATCGCTGTAGAAAAATATCGATTTTTCTGTAACATATGTGGCATGTAGCCTTAGTGAAGAGGGCAAATGCACAGAAGCAGCATGTGCAGTGAAATACAGAAACATGCGAGCATCTGTCAGCCGAGTCACACCTTGCATGCCATCAGTTAAGTGCTTCTGTCTTTCACGTTTTTCAAGGAGGATGAGAGTGGAATAAGCACACCATGAATGGCTCTAAATTTTCTAAATTTTATCAGTTTGGGAAATGGGATTTTTAAGTGAGGCTGTAAAAATGTGAAGCCATATTAAAGTGATAGTCCAAGAAAATCTATCTGTATTTTTACAGGGTATGGAATACTCACTCACTCCCTGTAAGCTTGAAATGAGGCTGTTGTAGTTTGAACTGTCTGTGAATAAAAAGGTTATGGTTAGGTTGGATTCACAGGTATTAAAATCCCTGCAAAAAGAAACCTTAAAAATGAAAAATCTATAAAAAAAAATTAACTAAATAATTCCTTGAACATAATTAATTAATCTGCTTGTCCACCCATACACTTAACATGTACTGACCCCCTGAAGTTTTAACAATTTATATCTTAACACTCTGCTTCTGTCTCAATCTTGATACTCGGCCTTAATAAAGTTACAGGCAGACATGTGCATCGGTCTGTCTGTGTCAGTCAGAACCTTTTGCTTCACACGTGCCCCCCCAATATGAAATGTAGTGCAAGCTTCAGGTCCACAGTGCTGTATAGATATGCAACCTTCTGCATGCTGTTTACATACAGCAGGGTAATATGCAGGAGGCTAATATTATCATTAACAATATATTTGAAAAAATTCAAAAGTGAATAAAGAGCCTGGAAGAGATTGCACACGTTCACAAGTCACTGGACAAATTTTCTAGTGATTCCATTAACTATGTTCTTTCAGAGGAAGTCAGGGATGATAAATTAGCTTCTGGGGGCTATAAGATAAACCATATCACCAGAATGTGCGTGGCTTGGATATGCTCCCCTCTTCATGTCTTGAGGAGAATTAAATTGAGGGTAAATAAGCATGCGGAACAGAGCAAGGAGGAACTGCAAAACTGCAGGAGCAAACAACATTAAAACAATATTTGCAAAAGTTTCACTTATGAAACCAGCATGCTAGGCTATTCTGATAATTGCTAAGACTTCCTAACCGCTTCCAGCACTGGAAGCGCTGCACAGGGGAAGGCTGTTAACTATTGTGACATGTTGAGAGAGAAATAACACTTGGATGTGTCTGAATGGCTCCACTGAACACATTTCAGTATTTCCCAAGAAAAAAGCAAAGCCATGTTGGACGCTGGATGCTGCATAATTAACAAACAAGCACTGCAAACTTCTCTCAGTGTACTCTGAAAATGACTCCTGGAAGAACGTGTGGCACAGGAACAGATGGAGAGGGGCCACTTGAACACAGCGTAATGAAGCGATCCGCAGAAATTTCACTCATACAGCGTGCATTTCAAATTAACCCAGTGAGGGTGTTATGTCTCATTTTTTTTGGAAACTCACACCTGATGTATTTTTAACATATGCACAGACTGCATTGCTACAGATGCCATATTGCAGAGCTCTTTTTATTTACTGATAAATACTAAATATGTAAGACCATGCAAACTTGGAAAACATGATATTTGGGTCATTAGAAACATGTTGGAAATGCACTTTTACATCATTTACATATATAAGACTTGCAAAAGATGGCAATCTCCATCTGTTTACCAGACAGCTAAAAAAAACTGAAACTAATTTCTTATACAGAAAGCTATTAATGCACATCAAAACAAGCTTTTCCCATTAAACATCTGTTTAAAGATCAACTGAGTGATTAGAACATGTGGTAAATACTACTCCCCTCATCAGACGCACTTTTACGCCCAAATTTTCACATTTGCTGATTTTGACCTCAGTCTGTATTTTTAAACAACACATTAAGCATTACTTGGCTAGCAGAGTAAATTATTCCAGTGCTAATGTTCCAGTACATTTTCAATGAGCATCGACGGAGGAGACGTGCTCACTTGGGGGGAAAGAAACGGGTACCCGCTGACGATAAATAAATCATGATACCAGGTGGAGTTGAATATTAGACAGGAGGACTCTTGTAATGATAGTGGACGGTACGGAATCTTTTTACTAAATCACCACTCCACCAGAGAAGAGGCTCTCGGGAGAGTTTTTTACATTACTGACCATCGCTCTGTGTTTCATTTTCCTCGCCTGTCTTTTCCATCACTGTACCATTCTGTCACAGACAAGGCTCCAAGTGCCCTCTTTCACTCTGACCCTCAATTACCTGGCACAATCATCTCAGACAGGTGTTAAGGTACAGTAATAAACCCTTGCCTGATGCTGCAGAGGCAGCCTCTCTTTTAAAGCACCTCTGAGAGCTCTGAAATGACTGAACTCTGTGTTGATTAGGTGCTGTGACCACAGTTGACTCATGGCTGCTGGTGTGCGGTGAAAAAGAAGAAAAAAAAATTACAATACCACTTCACTGCTCTGTCAGACTGTGTAAATAAGATCAGATGGGCCTGATGCTGAATGAGAAATCCTTCCCTAAAAAAAAATGTGTTTTATTGCTGTGATTTGTGTGCTAATCATCCACATACAGAATCTACATATCGTTATATTCATCATTAGAGTTTTAGTAGCTTCCAGTAAACACCATTTACAGTAAAGAAAAAAAGCAAGTTAAGTTGTCAGCAGAGACATTGAGAGGAAATGAAAGATGAAAAGATAAACTTAAATCCCCAGCACTTATATGCACGCTGATGGTATATATTACTGCTTAACTGTGTTGCAAATGGAGTCTTTTCAGTCACAAGGATATGCCATCACTGCATCATAAACTTTGTAGAGTGGTTGTGCCATAAAGTCCGTGGGGGATACACAGTCAAACTCCAGAGGTTTATCGCAGCTTCAAGCTACATATCCAGAATTTTAAAGAGTCAAAAACATTTTTGGTATCCTTTTCACTGATGTGAAGATACAATGCTGTTTCGTTGTAAATCTTCCATCGTAAAGTCACATAATTACTTTTTCCTTTCCTTCTTTGACTCTTGTAGATTTTCATAAAGCCTTTTCTATTTTGAACACATTGTGAGCATTGTTAATGACTGGTTCCTGATGTGTTCATCCATCCATTGTGCTAAAGCAATCTGCTCCTTCAATTCACTCCATAGTTCCTTCATCACATATTCTCTGACTGGAAGAAAAAGCAGAGACTAGTGTTCATTGTTGCTGCAGAGAGCATGTGCTGCATTGTGACCTAGAAAGATTCAGCAGAACCCTTCGAGCTGAGACACTTATCAAGCCAAATTAGCCTACATACCGCAGGCAGGGGTCAGGCTAACCAGCGGTGGAAGCTGGCACAGCTTACCACTAACACTCAAGAATGCATTTTAAAAAAGGGGAAAATAAGCAGGGCCATGATCCACTGCAGAGAAACAGCAACACTGGTGATGATGTTCTGCAACCAGGAACTTTATTCTTACAAATCCTTTAAGCATTTCTTTAACATGTCACAGCAGACTGTTTGAATTGAATCTGTTTCAAACACTGAACAAAATTCAAAATGACTTCCCTTCTTATGACTGCAATAACTGCTAGCCTACCAATTGTCTGCATTGGTGTCATGGCAAGCTAGTGAATACATTTGATGGATAATTTCCTCAATTTATTAAATTAAGCCCCTTGCTCAAGTTGTGAAATCAAGTAAACAAAGCTATTCAGCCTCCTCTGGGCCTGAGAAACGTCTTACATTAACAACTCCATGAGTAAAAAGTCGGCAAATAACACAGCTAACACGTTGAGTAATTCAAGGATTAGAGGATTCATGCAGCCCAATTCCCTCTGGGCAGTCTGCCAATGGAGAAGCACGGTCCAGGTACTCACAACGCGTACGATGCCACAACTAGCAGCTAGCAGATCTTCAGAGAAGCACACTGACAGATGAGCCGGTGCCATGCATGCAGACGTACACCGCCTGATTCAAATGCAGGTGGTGTGACTTAATGGCATAAAATATCTCACTGAAAAGGATTCAGGAGCTATATGAAGTGCAATGGTGAGGAGAACAGAAGCATTTAGTCATCCGTCACACTCTCTTTCTCTTAAATTTGTGGCTGGTAATGTAAGTCAGTGTTCGTGTTTTGATTTAAGGATTTGGAGAACAAATTGATGAAACATTCAAACCAACATCTTGAGGTGTTTGCACAAGGTTATAAAATTAATGGATGTCACCTGTCATGTTTGCAGTGGAGATCACCTGAGCTTTAGGTGAACACATGAGCGAAATGGCACAGCAACAGCACGCTTGCTTGCATTTAC
This sequence comes from Acanthurus leucopareius, assembly GCA_029814765.1. Lineage (NCBI taxonomy): Eukaryota > Metazoa > Chordata > Actinopteri > Acanthuriformes > Acanthuridae > Acanthurus > Acanthurus leucopareius. The sequence continues at coordinate 21,404,238 of JAQMCX010000001.1, read as the reverse complement.
ACATTTACAATCCGACACTCATATTCTATATTTTTTAAAGGTGGGAGAAAATGAAGAATGGTTTTGATACTGCATGCAGAGATAAGACTTTGTGCTGCAGATGCGTCATAGTCATGAGCCATAAATTAGCAAAACCCAGGGCAAATAATAATTACAGAGGCAGGAAAAAGGGGGTTCATGTTCCACAAATTTGAAGGCAAAATTACACTTTTTTTTCTGCTGTTCTGTCACAGTTATGCTGGAGACTCATGTGCACATACACATGCACGTTTTTTTCCTTCAAACAACTAGACTTAATTGCTCAATGGTTTGGGGAAATGCATCATTTACAAGCTGTGAGTGTTTTCCTTTTACAATAGATTGCTATTGAGAGCACAACATGCTGATTGAAGGTGCTAAAATGTCAAGTATAGAGGGCCTGGATTTTAGGTGTTCTCAGCAAACCAGTGTGATTTCAGCTGGAGTGCTTTCTATTCATCAAACACTCAACAGCGAGGTGGCTGCTGATGCTTGCTAACTGTAATGTTGAGGTTAATTTTAAGCTAACAATGAATTAAATGCTTCTATGTGGCACATTTACATACAATAGTTGAAAATTTGAGTTTGTTTTGGTCTGACATGGTCATTTCAAAAGCACTGGGATTAAAATATACATTAAGTAGAAGTACTTTTATCTAAAGCATTAGGTTAAATGTGTCTGTTGTGCCTATATGAATTAGGTGGACCATCACAGCAAAATGAATCAGCCAGTGGACTGTGAATGCACCACTTCGGCCTCCCTCCTTCAGAGGAGGCTCCCTCACTTATTCTCTTGCTGTCCTCACTCTTATAGCTGAAGAAGCCTCTTTGATGAATCCTAACACGTCCTCAATGCTACAGCATTTTTCCAGTGGATGCTTAATTTTGCCTTGATGTAGCATAAAGCTAATTGACGACACCTGTCCACAGGAAGCCTAGTTGAAAATAAAAACTGTTTTTAGAATCACGAACAAACTACTTATGGATGAAAAGTAGTGTAATGGCAAGCTGTAAAGACAAACGTTGATCTCTCAGCAGCTGTGAATAAAACTTAGCTTTTGTTAAACCTGCCTGTTGGGGGTAAATCAGTGGGAGTAAAGCATCTGGACAATTTATGTAATGTATTCATCGGGTAAGCTGACACAGAGATTTATATCAAAGTTTGATAATTAATACATTTGGCAAATTTTCTTCTTCACAACTTTTGTCATCAGAGTGATACAATTTATTTGTTTTCATATGTCTAACAGGAAGGATCAGATGTTATGCTTCTAACATTACTGAATGTGAGAAACAGTGAACCTCCTGAACTGCAGAGGCTCTGTGGAGATTTGGTGTAAGCAGACAAAAGTAATGTTTATGTTAAACAAAAAAAAACATTGTATGTATGAGGTCTCATAAACATGTTGATTTAATCTCCTTTCTAATAAAAGAGCAATTTTTAAAAAAGTATTTTTAATCCTGCGTTGTTTACATCCATGTCTACCAGCTCACTGTCTTCTTTTTTGTCTTTTCAAGTGCATTGCAGCATATCTTGGCGAGTTACTGCCACCTGTTGATCAGTGAAATAGTATAACTGACACCATTTGCAGGACTGTTCATCATGTCACACACATGCTCAGAATAAATTAAAGGTTACTCACTCATTAAAAAAAGCTCCATCACACTATTAGAGAATTAAACTCCCAAGGGAACATTTATGTGAAGCAGTGGTGGTGCAATAGTCCTTTGTTATGTTGTGCTGCTTATGATAATGTATGTGAAATCACACCAGGTCATGTCCTTATACTGTGTTCCCATGATGCAACACAGACAGCTTCAGGTTGCCTCAGATACAGCAACCTGGTCTTTGCGTGCTTCAAAATATTTTCACATTGTCAAAAGGTGATGTGACTGGTAAAAACAAAAAGGCCTTATTTGAATCGTCAGCAGCTCCACTGTTAGTGTCAAACATGGATAGAAATGTGTGCGGCTGCACCTGGGCAGAGAGGTGCTTTGAGTTACATGAGTATATTAACATATTCACAAAGTCAATGCTAACATGCTGGTGTTTTACATCGTACAATTGTTACTATGTTTAACATCTTAGTTTTTTAATGTTATAATGCTTTAATAATTTGTACTGAGAAAAAATATTGGACAACTAAACCCTGTTATTAGGGAAAGTTAAGGAATCACCAAAGATTGATCCTCAAGGGAACTCAAATGTCTGTACAAATGACATGAAAACAAATCTATAGTTATTAGTTAAGGATCAAAGTGCTGACCTGTTTGCTCCTAACATGAGTAAAAATAAACATCTACAAAATGATCTGAATCTTAAAAATTTTTTTCTTTCTCACTTTTAGTCCAAAGTTTGCTTCCCTACGAATCTCATCAGGTTTCTCTCCCATGCTCTCTGTTTCCCACTGCAGGTGGTGGGTCAGATCGATAAACTAACGTCCGACTTTGACTTTGACCTGGAGCCAGATGACTGGACGGTGGCCACAGCCAGCAGCACGTCCAGCAGTGAGCGGGGTTTGGGAGAAGCCTTCAGGCTGGACTTCCTCAATGCAGATGTGCTTTCTGATAGCTGGGAGTTCTGCAGTTACCTGGAGGCGGCTGGTGCCGCAGCCCGCAGACCTGGCGAGCAGCCAGGAGATCCGCGACCGGAGCTTGGCCGCGGGACCATCCCCACCCAGACGCAGACCCCCACCCCGCCCCCCACCACTGCCTCGGTCTACTCCCAGATGAATGGCGGCCTGCCCATCCCCAACGGGCCCCGCATTATTACTCCTGATTCATCCAGCGAGGAGGCCAGCAGCTCCACGCACAGCCACAAGACTTCTCGCACCTCTGGCACAAGAGAAAGAGTCCGATTTAGTGACAAGATCCTGTACCACGCGCTGTGCTGTGACGATGACGAGGAGGAGGAAGAGCAGGAGGAATTACAGGAGGACAAAAGTGGCTGTGCTACACCTGACAGCGACAGCGAACCCAGTCTCCTGACGAGCTCCATCACCCCGAAACGTTCTTCCTCTGAGCACTCCCTCCTCCATAACTGTCTGGACCCTTCCTTTGTGTCCTCGCCACTGAAGGGGACGACGGGAGCTCACACACTACCCAGGAAAGGTCTCCTAAACCCCGGCTGCCGCAAAAAACTGTTACGAAATAGCAGCACACAAACTGTCTCTGACAAGAGCACCCAAACTGTACTGCCCTATATTCCAACCAAACAGAAAACAAAGGACCACTGAGAAAGTCCCAAGTTTATCATAAATCTCATGAAGAGGACTGTGCATTATTTAATATTAAATACATAGCTCATAGATTAATACACAAATAAATTAATTACTAAATAAATAAATGATATATGGGAAATCACTCGACTACCTAAAGTTATTCTAAAGGCTCAGGGAAAACACGATGAAATGAAGCATAGAATATTATTGAGATGAAAGTCACTGATGGACCAAACGGTTTAATGCCTGTTCTAATGTTAAAAGATACACTGAATGGATTCCCTATGTGCAATCATGTAAAACAATGGCAGACATTATAAAAGCAATCATTTTTACTGGAACATTTTAAGCGTTTAAAATTGAAAGTGAGGTGAAGATTTTTTTCCCCCTCCTCATACAGTATAAGTCACAAGAAAAAAAAAAAGAGAGAGAAAAAAGAATGCTTGTCTCTATAATAGAGATACAAAACGCTGCACATTCTGTACTGTGAATCTGTATAAACATTGTCTTTTTTCATGTTCTAGTTATTTCAAATGTCAAGGGGATTGATGGGTAATGTATCTAGATGCACATGTCAAGCCTCTTCCTCTCTTTGATGTCAACAAACAACTTTGAGCGAGGAGCCAGATTTTATAACTCATATCAAAGTGATCTCTCCTTGGTCTGCTGCAAAATTTGAAACACAGGAGAAAAGAAGAAAAACAGATATTATATATATATATATATTAGTGGTGGGACTCGATTAAAATTTTTAATCGCGTTAATTATAGGGTCTGTAATTAATT
>JAQMCX010000001.1:21351014-21400114 GCA_029814765.1 Acanthurus leucopareius | reverse complement strand
TCTTGGAAAGGAAACAATTAATCGCGTTAAAATTTTTATCGCGTTAAAATCTTTATAATTAATTGATCGAAATTAACTCGTTAAAGTCCCGGCCCTAATATATATATTTAGTCTTAGAATTAATCTTACTATGTGCAGCACACAAGTGACATTTTATTTTTTTCTCTTCCTCCGTGCCTGGCTCTGACATCATCAGACCTAGGATCTGAGCTACATAGCAGTCAACAAAAAGTGCTAAATGTTTTGTCTCTCTATTCAGTTGCCCAGTGGGGAATTGAACTCGACAGAGCAGCATTTTATTCACAGGGCTAACGCCAATAGCCATTCCTGATCAATATGTTAGAGGGAGGTTGCAGTGAGAGTTCTCTCTGCTGAGACTGCATGCCATTCTCCTGGGATCTGTGAACAAAAACTCACAGTCAGACCTATTTACTTACACTGAGTGGAACAAAAATTAGAACTGTGGCCCTAAAGAAGTGACATTTTAAAAAATGTACGTCCAGGAGTGAGAGCTGATGGTGAAATGACAGTATGTTCCTGTTCAAAGATTTTTTTTTTTGATTTTTTTTTTTTTACAGAGCAATAATCTACCCTGGGGAATGGCTTTGTGAGCCCGCTCCCCTGGTCCCCCCCCCACCCTTACTTTCCTAATGTTGTGTTTTTCAATTTGAAAAGAAAATAGTAAAATGTCATAGTCTGAAAGAGGAAAATCCTTGCCGACTCCTGTGAAGCTGACCTTTGTGCCTCTGATCACCTAATGTGGACTCTACCTTCCACAGTAGGCAGAGATGGTCAGTCAAAGAATCTTATTCTTTACTGTAGGAGGAAACGTAACTAATATATTTAATGCTCTCACATATAAACTACTTCTTATGTGTTTTTCCTTTAAGTGGAACCAACAAATCAATTTGTCATTATAATATTTTATACCATTCATATAGATTAGGCAGTTTTACTCAGCAGAAATGTTTCTAAATGATCTGCGAGTGGTCAAAGCAATATCTTGGAATCAATAACCATAACTCCAGCCATAAATATGATATGTTTAAGCATAGGTAAATATCTGTGAGTATATAGGGTCCTACATTAGTGGTGTAGATTTTACAATTCTGGCAAATTGACAAAAAACAACTCTTTTTGGAGCTAAAACTAAGCTTGATTACTCTCTAACAAATTGCATACTAATTCTTTAGTGACCTGCCTGATTGATGTCCCAGTTTTAACACTGATACAATACCATGCTGTACATCAGCGATTCTCTGTTTTGATGATGGTATGGGATCTATAAGTCTCTTACAACTGGTCACTGCAACACTGTAGATTATTAGCTGCTCAGGAAACTCACATCCATAACAGCCCACCTCTTTGTTTTGTTTGTGTGTTCAAGTATAACAGTTATTGCATAGTGCACAGCTTAGGGGAATTACAGTTGCAGCATCAAGCCTCAAGTGCCCGATATAAGGTAAGCAGAGTGAGCACTTTTACAACTGGCAGTTTGGTGGGAGATGCACAAGCATCAATTAGCCTGAAGCCGGTGTGCTTTGCATGCATATAGAACCAGCAGGGTTTTTTTGTTTTGTTTATTGTATTTGTTTTTTTGGAGTGGGGTTGTAACGTTTTCCTTTTGTTTTGCTCTGGCTCAGTTAATCCCAAGTACCTGTGAAGAAAGAGGCACTGAAGAGAAATCAATGGCTCACTCCCCAAAGCATTGGCTGCCATTTCCCTGCTAGATTGGGGACCAACAGGTCATCACAGCCATTAGCATAAACAAACAAAGCTATGCCGCCACACAGGCAAAGCTTCAATTACAGGAAAACAAACTAAGCCCTTATTGTGATGCCTATAAACCTGCCAGACATTATAATGTGAGCAGGGTTTTTTTTTTTCCTTTTCCAGTCTAAAGATTTTATAAGTCATATCTGCGATGAAATCGCCTCTTCAAATATAGAGCTGTTTGGCACTTGCATAGAATACATTATCATTGGGGACAGATTTGAGATATTTGGACAAAACATTAGCAACGTCTCTTTTGCCAACAGACTCATTATTCATCTCTAATAGGGCAGAGCTTTGTCCTCGGTTCTCTGTAGGACAAGGATGGGAGGCATCCAAAGGTTATTAAAACCTGAGCCATCTGCCTACCAGGACCATTATTTTTCGATGCCACTGCGTAAAAAAACAGATGTTGTGTGTTTATGTGCATATGTGTGTGTTTCTTGTCTATATGTTCACTGCCTTTGTGCCGGCACACTGTGAGGGGATACAAGGGATACATTTTTATTTATACATCACCGCACGTTTAATCTAATATTTCACTGTCACAGCAATTAATGGAGATCAATACAAATAGACACAGCACATCCCCCTGGAAGTCATTTGGCTGGACTTGTCCACAACACAAGATTAAACAAAATCTCTTTTCAAAGGCTGCAAAGTAAGTCATGCCATCTGTGTTTTGACATCACATGTGCATGTATCAGCTCACATCCCTGATCAATCTGCTAATTATTACCAGCGGGACAATCTCTGCTGAGTGACCGACACAGAGTGTAGAGAAGAAAACACTTTAAAAAAAAAGGTTATAATGACACTAAAACAGAAACATACGCCCTCAAGCCCTTCCAATCCCACCCTTCATATATAATTACCACACTTCACTCTCATGGCCCCTTGCTCCCATCAGTGAACAGAGGAAAACAGATGATGGATCTCTGTTTTCTCTGCTGATTGGTAAGGGTCCATGAAGCGGAGAGCTCAATGCAGCTTCACTGATTACTATGGATTAGCTAACGGCCGGGGCTACCTAAGGTTGATTTGTTTCATCTATGTGCCATTTATATCCTGCTGCGACTAGAGCAAACTATTTCTATTCAATCTCCCCTCCTCCTTCTCCTACCTGCAACCTCCTCTCACCAAACGCCCCTCTCCATTCATGATATCGACGGTTGATGTGAGTACACCAAGAGATGGAACCATAATTTGATGTCTCACTTTGGGTTACACTGGTGGAAAGTTTTGTGTCATTGTGCGAAGCTGTATGGAACCCAAATCACAGCTTGAACGCAATCAAATCAAAGTCAGGCTAAGAACACACCACTCCTGGAGAGACAAGGTCAGCAGCAGCAGAACGATGTGTTGAACCGAAGGTGTGCTGGGGGGGTGACACAGAGTTACATGGCACACCACAAATCCAATGTAGAGGAAACTGCTGGGTTTGTGAACACACAGACCACAATGTGCCCAGGCCAACCTAAGACCAACTGCTGGGAGCTGAGGGATGGCCGGACAAGGCCACATCAACCATCAGTCACCATTTGATTGGGCTGGGAGAGTGATTAATGAAGAGCTATGCAACAGCCGCAGATAAGATTAGACCTTCGCAGGTGATGAAGGACAGGGCCTGTGGCTCTGAGAGGGGGGGCTGGGCGGTTCTTGGGACAAAAAAAATGCCCTCAGATGACTTGACACACAGTAATTAAAGTTAATGAAAACCCTGTCACTTTCACATACACAATGGCATTTTGATTGAACAGTGTGTCAAGCAAAACAAAGAAAGGTAATCGAAGGCGATAATTATTCTATGATAGGTCAAAGAGAATGCAACCATATGGCCTGGATCAAACAAAGTTACCAAATCATTTTTAGTGATTCCACTGGACCTTGGTTGGGGAGATCTTTAAGGCTGTCTACAAACTGCAGTTTTTTCAATATCTGTCTCCATATCTGTGGTTTAGGCTCTAAAACGATGATCCTTCGTTGCACTGTGAGACAGGTTCAAGGATGGCCGTTGTCATGGTCCAGAGACCGAAACGCAGCATAAAATTTTGATAGTATCAGAAATTTGGGATGACCATCTCACAGCGTGACTACTGCTGCAACCCATTTCAGCTAACCAGCCAATAGAAATGCAGTTTGAAATGACATACTGATCAGTACCACCAGACACTGGCACTAAACCCAAACAAACAGACCACAAGCGCATTTTAAATATGTTGCTCAACACAAACTCTCTCTGATGAGACACTGCCCAATGGTCATCACATTCATTTTGTTTGTTATATTAAATGTAGTGTGTTTTGTTGAGAAATGACAGACAGATCATATGAGTAGATGCTAACATTAAATGCTTACCACCATAGATGGATGGTGCACGCTGATGACATTTTATTCTTGTGCAATGACGTGGATTCACGTATGTCGTAGGCTGCAATTGGGTTTGTTTTTTTTATCATGCAAACTTCATGTTGCACCCAAGTTTATTAGGTTTATGTCTTTCAGTGTAACTTGCTTTGAACATATATGGTTGTTAAATTGCAGTGTGTAGCCAACCTAAGTGCATTTTAGATTAGATAAATTCTGTTGCACCCACTTTGATGTGCCATTGCTGCCTTTAAAAAGTGAAACCATATATATAAATGTTGTGGCTAATACTAACTGACCAAGGGCTTGTTAGAAACCAGAAACATATGTCTGTAACAACTTTCAAAAGTAAACAAGAGGCATTTAAATCCTACAAATGCTATATCCAGTGGGAAGTACATAAAGCCACAAATACGAATAATTTTATGATGCAGTCCACTTGAGAAAAAAAAAAAAAAATTGATCAGCTCACCAGTTCTAAAGACAGCGAGTAAGCATTTTCATCACATTACCAGGCTGATAATTGGAACACCTCCCAATGTGAACTTAAAATGTGGCATGACCGAGCAAGGCAGAGGAGTGCGTAATCATCGCCAAAGCAATTTATGGGAGCGAGTGGAAAAGAGAGACAGAGAAAGAAATTATTGCAGCTGAAATGCTGCGAGTCCTCAAATTGAACCACCATAGAATGTAACCTTGTTGCATACCACATTAAATTGCACACAAATGATGTGTGTAATGACATGCTCAGCTGAGCGAGGAATACATCAAGGGACAATTGAATCGGTCCAGAAAAATACACAATTATGCGAAACGTCACTGACACAGACTGCAGGAGTGTGTGAAGCATATTTCAGCATGATCAGAAAATAAATATTACCAAGTTACTAGTGAGTTGTGAAAGGAAAGAATCAGGAGAAAGCACCTGTTAAATGGATTTGTATTCGAAGGTTGGACTGTGTAAATGCAGCTAAGTGCAGCTCAGCTTGCATACTTCTAATTCTGACAACACATGGTAGAAGTCAAAGAAAAGCCAGTAGCAGTCTTTTTTTTTCCAGACTGCTCCCGTTTGGCAGCCTGTCAGCATTTTCATGGCATTTTACAGGTTAGGGCCAAGAAGGCGGGGAATTGCTGACAGTTTAGTAAGACCAACAAATAAGAGTTAAATGAATGATAAGACAGGTGCAATGTACAAGCTCAGTCCCCAAGTGCCCCTTATTTCACCTTACAAGGGGCTTTCCCCATTGCTCATATTTACTACTTTCTCTGCAGTTCACACCCTATACTCTCCCTCTCTCTTTTAACTCAGTGTCCCTCTCTCTGACACACACACACTCTTCTTCTCGCTCTTTCGTGTGCACTTGTCTCCTCTGGCTATAATGAGGTCTCACTCCCGCCCAGGAGGCTGTGACTAAGGTCTTCATCACACACACACGGTGATTTCGCAAAGTGCCAAGGACAGGTAAGAGTCACTTTTCTATAAAACAAAAGGGAGGGGGATAAGCTGGAGTTCAGAGATTGTGTCATTCCTCAGCTTTTCTAACAAAAAATAGAAAAAAACAATCAGACTGGACATTTGGAGAGGAGGTTGTATTTAATTTTGTTCAAATTATTTGAGTTCTCTTAATCTTTAGGCGCTTCTCCTTTTTCTAATTGTAAAAATGGGTAAGCAGAAGGAGAGGGGCGCCTGAATGTTGTGTTACGCTGATGTGCATTTTTAATACATTATATTAGTGATCATTCTCAAATGACTGCAATTAGTCAAATGTCAGGCTCGGTTTGCGCTCTCGCAGTGGCTTGCTGACAAAGTCGCTCAGAGGTATGTTGAAAGATTAATAGCTGTGGGGTTTCATTAAGTCAGGTGCTTGAAAGAAACAGGAGGAATAAACACAAATTTATTCAAACTTTAGTGCTTTTCCTTAAGTTTAGCCCATAATTAGGCACAGAAGACAAAAGATAAATCTGTCAACAGGCTCAAATATTGATCCGGTCCACAGATATACACCTCTCCTTACAGTCACAGCTGACAACAGCTCTACTACTCTTATCATGCCAGTTGAAGTCATGGTCTTGTCCAATTCCACACATGCAGACATAAATAATTTTAAAGACTCCATCCTGTGAAAATCAAATTTTTAATCATCTCAGCATGTTTGTCTGGTGTTTTTACATCCAACGACACAAACTTGGGTTGAAATGTCATAACTGAGTATTTCTTTTTTAATATATCAGTGTACTGAAAACAATCACAAAAAGGAAGATTCATATAAGGAGGGTTTCATACGTCACAAACCCAATCAAACCAGCACATGTAACAGGTTACCAGGTTGATCAACATCACTTTATTATTAGCTGATAGTGAATGTAGTCAAGCCACAGGGTCAATATATATTATATATTACCATTCTATTGTGACCACTAACAAGTGAAATTATAAATGTGCACACACACACACACACACACACACAAAAACAAAATAAAAATAAAAATGATACACATATATTATTTTTGTTTTGCTTTGTTTTTTTGTTTTTTTTTTAACAAAAAAGGGGCCTGATTCAAGGGGGACTTCAGCACTTGTAGACTTGACAGTCGGAAAAATCCTCCAGACTCCAGAACAGGAAGCAGCATGATGCCCTACTGATTAATGAGCACAAAAAACACGGTGATATTACGTAATATAATGTCACAGGAAAAAGTAACATTAAAGAATTTGATGCCAAGTCTTATTTTCGACATTTGAACAAAAAACAAAACTAAAAATCAAAACTAAAAAAAAAAAATCTAAACACAACACTCTGTGGTTGGAATGGAGGCATCTCACCTCGAGTCTCCACAAAGTATTTACACTAATTTGCAACATTTTTACTTTCAGACTAAATTTTATCTGTCCTAAACATTAAATGGATGAACTAAAGTAGAAATATCATTGTTATAATTTCTGATTGCACAATAAATTAAGACTACTATTTTTTATTTATGTAAAATATATAGTTATATAGTTTCACAAACTACAGTTGATACAGAATTGAACTATTATTTGTTTTCCCAGTGGGCATATTACTACAGAAAACAAGCTGCATTTTTCCTCTTACAGAGGTATTAAGCAGGGGTCAATGTGGGATTTAGTATAGTTGGTTGAAAGCCAATTTACTTCACAAACAAACACCACTGCTTTTCCTTGAAAAGCGATCCTATGGCAGCAAAGGGCGGGTAATGTGGCTTGTATAAAAAGCAATCAGGCCACACTTTTAAGTTATGGCATCTTGGCCTTGTCCAAGTGGTCAATCAATGTTCTCTTTTGCTTGTGTCCTCAGTGCATCAGCATGGGCTATAAAGTCTGCAAAGCACAGCCGTTAAATGGCTGTGTGGGCCCTTTGCTAGCCTGGTGTCTGGCAATCTGGCAGGAGTTTCTGGCACCCTCAGCGTCAAACCAAGACTTTAAGAGCATGTAAAGTGTAAATCTCCCAGCTGACAGACTGATTTCTGCTATCTCCAGACCGGATTTACCATCTTGCACAGAAGAAGAAGCCAGCTGTAACAACATGCTATTATCAGGAATAGAGTACACATTATGGAAATCTTTCCATAGACACCAACAACAATAACAACTTACAGTCCCTGACTCTACATAATTTGCAGGGGGGGAGGTATTTTACATAAATACAAAATAGTAGTCTTAATTTATTGTGCAATTTACAGTTTATTTTCACCTGCAAAGGATCAGTATTTTGGTGATTCATGATGCAGCAAAGCAGACAGAGATGTGCTGAAGGAGGCGGGCTTACTGGCAAATCCACCACAGATTTGGTGTAAAGACGGGCTGAACTAGACAGTTGCACCGACTGCTGTTCACCTGCATGAGTCAGGTCAACAGCAACCTGTGAGAGTTATGTCCCTGTGTTTAATGCCTTTTTTTAGGAACTATGATTTGAATTTTTTAAAAACAATAGCAGGCAGAGACCCTGTAGTGTGTGTAGTGTTTGATTTTCATACAGAACTTCACAATGAAAAAACTGTTTTACTTACTGTAACCACACCATAGTTTCCATGTGCAGCCAGAATTTTGAAAATGCTGGTATTCTTAAAAATTAAGTTTACAGAAGTGTCTGATATCGATGCTCTTGTTTGAACAATCACAACAAAAAAAGCCAGTGTGGACTCTATATTTTCACCCATTGTCAGAACATAAAAGCCCCAATCACATTAGCTGATAATCTGAGGGGAAAAAAATTCTCTTAATTTAACTCTTTAACTTAATTTTACTGTGTACTTCTCGGGTCATAAAATACCAGCAGTGCACTCCTGTGACCTCTGAGCATTGCAAATGGTGCTTTTGGGTGTGCTTCACAATCTGCTTGGGTCTCTGGGTCATCTTTTGCTGAATAAAGGTACAGAGTTTTTCTTTCTTTTTTTCCCAGCAGAGGAACCACTGAGAACTTCATCTGTGTGGTCCAAATTGCATGATGGCAGAGAATGGTAAGTGGCACAGGGCACTTTGTGCATTGTGGTCCTTTCAGTTCTTCAACAGACAGGGATACCAGAAGTGTAGACAACAAAACAGGTTAAAGTACTTCATCAGTGGACACTGGCATCGAGTGCCTTTCACCCCCCTCCCATCTCAAAGCAGTGAATGATATAATACTCCGACTGGAGCTGGAGGTCCAGACCAGCATCCTCTAGGAGGTAGCTCAAGTTTTGTTCTTCAAGATGCATAAAGGACAAGGAAGGATGTCTCACGTGTCAAGCACAGGTCTAACTAATAACAATAATAATGGTTATATCTTATTTAAGTGTTCTTGGAGCCAGAGCCATAGTGTTGTGCATGCTGGCTTACTGACAATTGAGTCATAATTAAGGTTGTTTGTCACATGTGGGTTTTCCTGCTTTCCTGCTTTAGTCAAAATCTCTGCTATGGAAAAAGCCAGTCAGTCTAATTCTGTTACATTCACATGCACAGAAAAATGTTACTAATGACAAGACTGCAGGTAAACCGTGAGTGCAGAACTGTAAATCACACACAGCATCCTAATCCCCTGGCAGTGGTATCATGGTTGGATTAATACTGCCACATTCGATGCAGACTGTACAGCCAAGTGCATATTGTCTGTTCTCACACAAACTCTGGGTTTCACAGAATAGTCAACTATCAACTGCAGCAGTCGACACTGTGCATTGTTGTAGAGTGATTGCTCATCTGTGGTTCTAGATGGGCGCAGTAATAAAGCAGTGACAGGGAATGTGGGTGGTTGTTGGTGACAAGTCACAGTTGTCAAAAGGGAGTTTAACACTGTGCAGTCGGCTAGTTGACTTCTGTTTTTAGAGCAGGCAGTGATTACTACACTGCAGCAGTCATGAATGCCCTGATACAAATTGGATCATGCAAACGTTGAAAAAACACCAAATTGTTCTTTGTTTGTTTGTATGTTTGTTTGTTTTTTTTTACAATACTGAGTTACAACCTCATATTATTACTGAATTTGATGTGGCATTTCATACACTTACATGACAAGTGATTTATTGTGATATTCTTTAGCACCACATCAATGTTCCACACAGACACGGGACTATTTGTTTCGCAATTAAAAATACAATGTTCCAGGCACTGCAGGAGAAACTGTGTATAAAGAGTTTGGTTGCTGTTTAGGTTTTGCTCAATTTCAGTGAGGAGCAGATGCAGTACTCACAGTGTTACATATTCACTGCACTGTTTGTTTTCATCCTTTTTTACACACATATGCAAAGCACTTCTTGGACAGCTACAAAAAATATCCCTTTAGCCAGTATCTCTGATGAAAATCTGTGTGTGTGTGTGTGTGTGTGTTGGAGGGGTACTGTACTGCCACTGTAGGCTACTGTATATGTTACATTATTAAGCATGAGATGATAGTTAGGCCATTTTGTTCATGTGGAACTAAACTATACAGCAGGAATGGTGAGTAACATGGGTCCTGAAGTAAGGTGATTAATTAAAACCTCAAAATGCCTCAAGAATACTTTCTACCACTAATGACTCATAGAGAATAAGGACTGTTTGGAATACTGAGTTTTGCTTATATTAAACTGTGCTAGGTTTGGTATGAATTAATCTTTCAAGAGCCTTCTGCTGGCTGTAAAAGAATAAAGCAAGTTGGAAGAGAAGAGTGTGATTGAGCAGTGCTATAAAAATGTTTAATATTACTAAGCCACGGATATAATCCAGGGAATATACTTCCCCCTGCCTCTTTGAGTTGCCAATAATGATAAAAAAAAAACCAAAAACAGGTCCTCAGATAACCATAAAAACGACCACCGAGACATTTTAGTAAGAAACTAAATTTGACTCAGTTAAGATTTTAATGTGAAAGTTAATAAAGTATCAACATTATAGACATTTACATGAGGTGTAATCAAAAAGTTTTCAGACTGTACCTGTTGCTAGCAAATAGGCTAAAAAGCGCTGCATAGTAAAACACATGTTGCCGTATTATGTGCATATTTACAACATCACCACGGACCTTAAACTTCAACATCAAAATCTTTGTGAACTTGGGGAATTGATAACATCACCAACTTTTTTCATTGCATCATGCATGGTCAGAATAGAATATGAAATAGAATGGAAAATAGAATAGAATGGAAAACAATTCCATCATATGTGTAATCATTTTCCTGATAAAAACATCGTAAACGAGCTGGTTTGCTGTGTTCTCCATCAGCAGTTTGCGAAAGTAGATATTATCACAATCCATGTTGCACTTTCTGAGTATGGGACAGACATTGCACTATTATTTTGGGTCACATGCTGTAAAAAGTTTGGGAACCCCTGACCCCTGACCCCTGACCCCTGGCAGTGGATCAGTGAGGCGGTCAAGGTCAGGTGCAGAACATCACTGGAGGACATGAAGAGGTCAGAGTGAAACTTCATTAATGCAGCACATAAAAAGCTGAAGAAGTTGAAGGAATTTTCTGTCAGGATTGTTGGATCATCATTCTAGAAGCTGCTTCCTTGTCATTTGGACCAGTTTAATCCATGTGTCTGATTTAAACAATGCAACTGGGTCACCGTCAAGTTCCTGCCCATTCCTTCCCACACTCTTGTGTGGAAACAGAACCATGTCAACAGGTTGTTGACTGGCCTTGGAGACCGTGGTCTCCAAAACCAAAAAGAACACTTTAGGGTTCAGGAAAAGGAGAGTGTGTTGCTGGACAAGGGGAATATTCTGAATAAAATGGTAGCATTTTCGGCTTTTAATCAGCCAAGTCACAGAATTTTTTTACCTCACCTTGTATTTGAGTTCCACACATCACAGCAACAAGGCAGTCTGATCAAAACTGACCAAGCACATATTGCTGCCCTTGGTGGTAGAGTGGATCAGTGTTTATCACTCTTGCCTAGGAGCTTCTGTGTCACAGGTTCAATTCCAGCCTCAAGCAGGGCATTTCTGTGTGAAGCGTGCATGTTTTCCCGGTGCTTGTGTATGTGGGTCCTCTGGATTCACCCACCATCAAAACATGTAGATTCAGGGCTATTCTCCTGTCAGTGCATTTGATGATGGCACTGGCTTAGGACTTTATTTGGCTCCCAGGTGCTGTATGGTGGTTGCCCACTGCTCCTCAGGGATGGGTTAAATGCAGGAGAAGCAATTTCACTTCACAGTATTGAGTATGATTGTATGTGACAATAAAGAATTCTCTTCTTCTTCAAATTAGTGGAGCAGAGAAAAGGGCCAGGATGGTGAATGATAGCAACTGACTCTGAAAAGGATTCATGTCCATCAGAAATTAGTGAGAAGAGTGAAAAGAGTCAAAAATTGCTCTGTGCAGTGTGAGACTGTGCTTCAGTCTTTAGTGCTAGGTACTCAGGTCCCACTGAAAACAGCAGTATTGACATTTTGCGACTCTTCACATATGTTAATTAACAAAACAAGAAAAGGAATTCATGTGAAATTACAGCAGAATCCTTTTAAAATGTAGTTGCAGCTTTAGGAACATAGACGTTTTTTTCTAAATTGCTTCCAACAATTCTGAAAAATATTCATGTTCAACTAATGTAAGTTCATGCATTGAAAAAACAGTGTTTTTCTAGAATGTTGGAGTGGTTAAATCTGCGATCCATCTGTGTTTTCATACTTTAAAAAGGATGATGGAGCATCTAGCTGTGTGCTTTACCTCTCTGCTGTTTTTATGCACTGTTAATTGCGACTGCCTGATGGAAGTGTTTACTGCAGAAATGAAGTTAGAAAAAAGAACAGGGAAACACAAAAACAGGCTGTCCTCAAACCACAGTATATATTCTTAGCATCTCGCTTCACTACCATGCAGATGGATATTAATAATGATATCTTTATTAAAACCATTATGGATTTCACCTTTAAAGGTCATGCTTTTTGAAGGAGCAGATGTGCAGTCATAAATCCTTTGTCTTAGAACTTTTCCTTCTGCATTTAGTTTTATAGACGCGGCTGCTCATGTCCTTCTTCATTCATTCATGAACCCAAAAAGAGGTAGTGAGTTGAGAAAAGGAGATCCCTTTCTCAGGCCATTACCAACTATTTCCCTGAGGTGCAAACCCCATCACACAGTGTTTTTAGAGACTGTGAGAAAGAGACTTGGCAGAGTAGAAGAATACATTTCTGCTTAATTAATCCCATTCCTTACTTTAGGTATTAAAAGGCAATGGTCTGTTTAACAACTTTCGGCGACACTAAACGGGTAATTAGTCACAGCCTAATCATTTTTCATACATTTTATGGCTATGTCCAGGGCGGGGTGTGCTCCCCAGAGGGTCATCCCACTAGCCACCTCACTTATTCCACACCCTCTTCACAGCTCCCTCTTCACACAGATAGTCATTGCCCTTTTTCTTAGTCAGTTTGTCATTAAACATGACAAATTTTGAGATCAGATACTGACAGCTTACAGTCTTTACCTTCATATTCAACCACCTACTTTTGAAAGTATTGGAGACAAACCTGCCTTTCTGCAATTGCAGGCAGCTAGAGGCATCTCAGTGTGACGTAGAAATAAATTTTCTGCAATATTACGAGAGAAAAACAACAAAAAAAAAAAAAAAAAAAGAAAAACACAGAATGAGAGTGGGAGCCCGGGCACAATCAACTGTGCCACACTGACTAGCAGCTTGTGCCAGCTGTTGCAGGCAGCCAATCCCAATGCTGAATACAGCATTTGTGACATTTATTCAAATGGTTTGGAAATTAGAATCATTTAAAGGGCGAGAGCCGCCCACCGCACAGGTGTAAATATGATTTTAGTAATGCTTTCTGTTCTCTAAACAAGCACAGCTGTTCAGACACACAGCCAGGACTCTGGATTCGAAACATGGTGAGGGACATGTCTTTTTTTTTTCTTTTTTTTCTCCGATAGAATATAGACTAAAATAGCTGAGCAAACCAGTGATAGCTTTTATCTTGCCCTTGTAATAAGCTTTAACCGCCCACAGAGCAGAGGCTAAAGATAAAATCAATTAAACAAAAGTGCACGTCTTTGCAGCCAACTCCCACATCTCCCACATTTGAGAATTAAAATCAGCTAAGTACTGTACATTCATAAAAAAACATCTTTTGCCTAGACTGGACCTGCAAAGATGAGATGGTGGTGAAAAGCATTGTGTGGGTATTTGGCTGGACCAATGAGCATGCAATGTGGGCTTACCGGAATGGTGAAGATACCTGCAGAACAACAAGGCCTCCAACCTGCTGCCTTTCCAGTTTAGGAATCACAGCTAATAAGTCTTTTTTTCAGGACAGCAGAAAAATAATAAATGAAAATCCAAGGCAACTGTTGCACATGCAGAGGCAGCGGCTGATGGCTCCTTCAAACCTATTTTTTCTTGGTTTTTTTCTTTATTTTAAAATTAGTCTCCCTTTTTAAAATACTTTACTTAGACACAGAGTCAAAGTTAATGGACAGTGTGGCAGATATGGAACTCTGATGGAAAGATGCAGACCATCATACCTTTATTACCCTGTTGCTGCTGTCTACATTCTCCAGTATGCATATTCTAAAAAATGCACTGAAAAATTAGCTCCTGGGTGCATGCCTATGTTTGTATATGTATACATGCTTTTATTTTCTTTATCTCATTCTATTCTATCGATATGTTCAATATGTGTAGCATTAAGGAGCATTTTATTTCATTGTGCATCCCTGTGTTGAACAGAACAGATCATCTTGATACCTTGAGAGGCTTAATTAAATTTGAGCAGGACTTTATAAACTGTGACATGTTGCTCAAGTACAACACATCATTAAAATACTTTAAAGCAACTTTTTGTCACACAAGATTAATCCACCTTCGGTTGCTAGGGGTTGACAGTGCTAAATTTGGTAGATTTTTGCTGTCAATGACTAAATATCCCAAAAATATTTCAACCAGGTCATTTCATGATGTTAACTATTGCAAAATCAATCGCAAACACATCAGTAAGCTTTAAAAAAACAAAAAAAAGGTCTGTCTTAGATCTTTAGAGGTTAACCCCGAGGTCCGAGGTCATGAGCCAACCATCATACAACACAATCTCATACATCAAGCAGGCTAAATCCCCCCCAAGCTCATGTCACTGGCACTACTGTCATATTTCTAGGTGTCATCTGGAGATGCTGCAACAATTACACCAATGTTGTTCTTTGCTCACAGCTATGTCTATTCCAAACAATCTGCAGTGCAGCCTACATTTCAATTTGACTTGTCTCGCTATGATATTTTTCTACAGATCAGACCAGAAGTGTGCAGCAGTGTGCAGCAGTAAAACCCTTGTGTGACTGCAAAAGCATCTGATGTTCGACACCCATCATTAACCTTTAGACACTCAATAGACCTATTCTCATGGCGGACATTTTGACCTGCAGGATTAGCTCAACTGTACCTAAGGGCATTAACGATGGCTCTTAATGGTGTTTGAGTAAGCAATGCCAGTGAACTTTCCACTAAATGGACAGCAAACACTGACAAATGTTACCGCGCTTACCATGTTTGATAGGTCTGCTAACAACAAATGTGTCATTAACACACTGAGGTCAAAGTGAGGGTTTTTCTACTTTAGATAAACATGATGATGTAGAATGACTGGCAACAGAAAAACTGGCAAGTTTAAAACATGAGTTCACAACTAGGGGAGAAAAAACCCTGAGCTGCCACAGTTTAGATAAGAATTTTTAAAAAAGGGAGCAAAGGAAGTGTTATCTGAGGTAATTAGTAAAATTATAAATAGTTTGTATGCTCAAGGAACAAAATGTGTTAATTTACAAAGATAAGAATAGATCAATAATTCTGTTGGACATTGAAGTTCCTATCAGGACAAAGGTCTCCTTGTAACCTGCGTGGTACAGAATATTCTGACATAATGATGGGATCACGGACAGGCCACAGAGTAAAACTCCTTTACTTCCAGGTACCATGTAAGGTATTAGATTGTTCTGTGCTCCAAGTCAAGAACATGATCTCTCAAGAGAACGCAGCCCTTAAAGGAGGAGCCTTCAGAGGTCCTGAACCTGCACCTCCTCCACAAATTGAAACAGTTTGCATTCACACAAACTAAAGTCGGTTCTTTTATATAGTAATACTGTACCATTAAATGAGCGTTTGAAAAGTCAGGTCTGTACCTCAATACCTGAATGAGTTGGGATATTTTGCTTGATAACGTAAAATATTCCAGGCTAAAGATAATTATTTTCAAAACATTAATCCATTTAAAAACTTTTCTCGGCTACTAGCAGTTAAGAGTTATTTTATTACAACACCACAAAGGTTGACTGTAAATCCATTAGGTGCAGGTGAAGCTCAAACAGCGAGGCAGACATGGCTTCTGATGTGAAGGCTGATTTTTATCCTTATTAACAGGCTGCAGCGATTTGCTTGTTCTCTAACATGGTAGAAGGAGTTTTGTGTAAAAACAGTTCAACTGCTGCATTTACAATCCCTGACAATAAAGCCCCATGTCAAGCAGACACCACTGCACATGCTCCAGGTTGCAGCAGCTTACACTGTTTGTGTTTACTGTAATGAGGGATAACATCACTGATATTTCCATTTTATACAGAATTTAATGGCACAAATTTATAAATATCAGGCTGTCGATATGCTAAAAATATCTGTTAGTGTAATATTTTTTGTATTTGTGTTCGTCTTAACATGAAATTTGTTGATTAAAAGTAAAAAGCAGCTTCCTCAACTGGCTTAATATCCAGAGTTAACATGCAAGGATGCGATAAAGGCTCAAGAAGTAAAACATTTAGTAACAGAAACTGATCGAGTGCACACACTCCTGCCACCACTACTACAAGACCCTGGAATTCAAATATAAAACGTCTCATGAGAGAAGTGAGAATGCAGAGCTTTTTTTTTCTTTTTCTCCCATATGATTTGCTTGATCGCAGCAGGGACCGAATTCATATATTATTAATGGTTTTGGAAAAATGTCAGCCCCTGTCTGTTTTTTGCTTTACAAGGCTCCTGTGTTGTTGTTAATCCTCTTGCCTTTAATTAACATAACAAAATTATTAATGTCTCCTTTTTATCTTTATTATCGTGTCTTAAATCCCCTTAGCTGCTGAGAAGCGTGCCTAATCGCGAGGAAATGGGTTGTGATATGTGTTATTTCAGCTTGTTTTCCAACTTGCAGCTGTGGTTAAATAAACTAAACCGGTGCTCATTTATATCCAGCGTCTCTGAGAAGAAAATTAGTCTTAACTGGCCCAAAATTCTCCCAGTGACGCATATTTTCTCTTGCTTTCAGACATGCGAGTGGAATAATTTTTAAATGACATATTTTCCTCAGGATTAAAGGCAGCTGCAGAGCTCTCTTTGGCGTTCCTAGCAGTTTTACTTTGATAAGAACAACATGCGTGCATTGTCTGGCTGTTCAAAACATTTGACTGAAATGACAACAAGCATGTTTAAAGACCCTGAAGAATTTTGTCCAGAATAATTGCTCTGTCTTTATGATTGATCTACAGAAAAACACAAGATCAAATTTACACTTCATTAAATACAAGTCGATAAAGCCACAGAAATAGTTTGCTATGTAACGAGCGTGATTCTATTTATTACGTCTCACAGCGTCAATAAGTGCAAAAAATCTGTTTTGATAAAAATATTAAACGGCTGCTTTGTCTTAACTTTAGCCACTATTAAAGATAAAATATAATTTAATTCAAATGTATTTGCAGCCCCTCATTTGTGTGCCATCAACTTCTCATAGATGTTTTGCTATTTTCAGTATGTAATCATCATCTCTCCTGCATCAAATTGAATTCAAATCAGCCTGTCAGTTTGATGACTGCAGGCTGCAGCAGCTAAGAAAAAAATACAAGCCACCATTATTTGTATTATGTTGTCACACTGTGATGTCAGTCACTCACAACAGTAAGATGACTGTTCTGCTTTCTTCTGTTTCAGATCTTTATCAACACGTTTTTGCATTAGTGTGGACTGAAAGGTGCCTCTCTTTTCTTCTACCTTACTCCTATATCATGTCTCATTATATCTAGATGCATTACTGAGGCCTAATTGTTCACATTAGCATTTGTTGTCTGTATTTTTCATTAGAAAACAGACAATGCTCTCAGAGAGCTAAAAAAGGAAGGTGAAAGCAGGTAGGTGAGGTTCCACCTCACTAAGAGATACTTGTTCAATCTAAAGGTGAAGCTGCAAATTCCTTTAACTCTGATACACAATTTATTAGAATAAAACCAACATTGTGGCATATAACATGCTCTCTCCCCTCTTATTTATCATGGCAGCCTACATACACAAATGTTATTGGTTTCTTTACTTTCTAAACAACAATTGGACCTTCAATCTAAATAAATATGTCTCATTCTTTACTTTAAATTTAATTAATATTATATCAACACAAACTGGCCACTTTTTCCAATCACTATATGCAAACGCATTTACTTAAAAAAACATCATCCTTACTAATGAGAACACACCTGTCCTTTCTCTTAGCTGAACAATGTCCTTTATTTCTTAAACTGTGCTCAGATTACAAGCTACCGGGCAATTTTCATCTCCTGAGCTGCTTTGACACACAATCACAGCTGCTGTGATCATAATTTTGTCATATTTACACAACCTGGACTTAATGCCACTTGAGGGATTCACATGGACAAGCAATAAAGATAAATTAAGAGGGACAAGAGAGGGTGTTAGATATGGAAACTACAAGATATGTGCAATCTGTGGAGCTGAATGACAGTTGTACAGTGGGGGAGAGGATGGCAGGGAAGTGGCCAAAATTGCACAGACTTCAGGGTTTCTATAGTGTCCAGATAAAGGAAGACGAAGACAAAGATGAGATGGATATCTGGACGTGAAAAAGTATATCTGTGCACAAGAGATTGAAATAAGTAGAGTATGTGTGTGCGTGTGTGAGACAAGTGCAAAATGAAAGAAGATGAATATGTTTGTAAGAGAAAGTTAGGTGATAAGTAGCTCTGCTTGAAAGATAATCTTCATAATATCCTGTAGTCCGTGATGCAGTGCCATTTTCTAATTGTGCAGTGTGAGCTCGTTCACAATTGGAGAACAGATAATCAGTAAAATTTCTCTTTATGTGCCTGGTGAGACCCAAATCAGGTTGGATTTTAAACCTCCTGTAATGAGCTCAGCTTTAAAAGTTGTCTTTAACGGCTCTGTGAATATGTGATCAGAGGAAAGTCTTAGAAAGGAACTCCTTGTATCATTTAGAGAAAATATAGCAGTAAGATAAGTGCAATTCATTAATATCCTGTCAGTCTTGGTTAAATTAAATAAATAAGGAAATAAATAATTAACAGGTGACTACATTCTGAAAGTGAATCATATGAGTTGTCATGATCTGGCTCGTAAGCCATGACAAAAAATGGAGGGACACATGTTAAGCACAAAGGTTAAAAAATGCATTTAAATAATAAAATTAGCAACCAAAGCATAAGAATTAAATTAGATTTGAGTGGGCGTATCAGTGTGTCTGGCGATTGGTGCATGTGATAGTGTGTTAGTATTGTTGGAAGGTGCAAAAATATAGTAACTAGGCCGAAGCCAACAGAGCAAAAACGCGATGCTGGAGGGGTCGGGGTCGAGAGGCAAGAGAGACTGAGGGCTGCGACTGCCAGGTGCTCCAGCTTACCCAAATTGAGACCCGCCCACTAAGGTACCTGCGGAAAACAGACAAGCGACAAAACAAGGAGGAAAACACAGAACAGGCCCTACAGTGGCAGGCGGTCATCACAGAGTCAATAATGAATGATGCTGACAACTGTGTAGATATAATTGGTTAATATAGAATTCTATGTTCACGTCATATTTTACACTGAAAGATTAATTTAAATGTGTGATTTTCACATCATATGTCCAGTTCATGTCCAGAGAGACAGAGAGTGTCAGTGGCAGAGCAGAGGGGTGGCATCTCCGGCTACGGATGCAAATGTTCCAAATCTCCCCTGAATCTTTCACATTTTAAACTTGGTGTCATTGCCCTTAAGTCTTATGGCCTTTACCAGTAATTCCTTAAAAAGTTCTATTACAGGGCATGTTTTTTCCATCTGTAGGTCTGCCCTAACATTGTTTTAGGAGTTTGTTGTCTTGTGTGTGTCATATTTTATTCAGTCACCTCAGAGAGAAAACCTGCTAGCTAGCAAGCTAACCAACTCATGGACTGTGGACAATGTTTTTTTATGAGCAGTCATCCTCAGCCCGCAGAGAGTGGTTCAGCAGCATCTGCCTGTCAACTGCAGATGGTCGTGCAAGAGAAAGTGGGTTTTGGAAAAAAAGGACAGAATAAGAAATGAGGTATGGAAATTTGTAGAAAACAGCTTAGGAAGAGGGACAATTGAATAGGAAGTGCTGCAAAGCAAGTACCAAGTTTTACTTCACTATTTTTAGGCCAAATTTCTACTCTACCAAATGCTTTTTACTTAAAAATAGCAACAGACTTTTTTTACCTTTCTTAAGGGTAAAACATTGGTCATCACAACTTTTGTTGTTATTTTTAAAGAAAGATAAAGACAGTATGGGACCAATTAGTTAAAAAATTGGATAGAGCTCTACAGGATGATTTTTATCAAGTTTTTCTCCCAATGATGTAGAATTTTTTAAAGTTTTTTTTTAATCTTGAAAAACTGAGTGCTATTTATTGGAAATTATGTCCCTGGTTGTGCATGTCCCTGAATCCCCTTTGGTTTGGACTATGGGTCGAATGTTCAGTTCCTGTTCCTGCATGTAGCTTAAAAATGTGCAATTATATGATTCATAGTCTATTATTATGAAATCTTGAAAAACATTATCTTTTAAATAAAAAAGTTCACAGTGACCTTAAATCTGCAATGGGAGCTTCCAACTGTGCACTGGTCGACACACTGTGTGAGGCTTGTGGAAAGTAAAGTTTGAGCAGGACTCCAGAAATACAACTCTATGCATAAGCAGTCTTCATGCAGCTTTGTAACCTGCATATATCACAGGGTTACAACCCAACTATAACTTCACACTGAGTCTATTCATCAGGTGCTGTGATGCCTAGTGTGATTTTCAGTGTCAGCACAATGTGTACAAAGCAGTAAATCAGATGGGCTTTATGTATATGGGTGTGTGCGAGCCTCTGCGTGTGTGTCTGAGGAGTATATTCGTACTGTGCACCGACAGGAGCCACCACTGACGTTAAGTTGAGAGAGGCAATTCGATTACAATTGATTAAACGTCCCTTTGTTGTTTCCCTCTCTGGTGAGTGTTAATGGTATTTATGGTGTAATGGTACTTACAAAGTGGGTGCCTTCAAAAACCATCCTTAAGTAAACAAGCCAACTGCTAAGGGCTATATGAATTAGCTGATATGTATAATGAAGTTCGAAACATTAACACTTTGTTCTAGGTTTCCTTTTGATGAGCTTGTCTGAGGGATATGTGACCATTTATGAGTGTACTTTAATAACAACAACACGCAGCTTTCGATGCCCTCATAACAACAGAATTTTTTAAATGTCCCATTACAGTAAATGAGTCATATAAATCATCAGAAGCACTAAACTTTTGTTTATTTGCAAAATCCAATCAACACATTAACTGCTGATAACACACTTATCACATAACTGCCATAATTATGCTTGTCTCCCTAATACACTGTATGTTTGTTTTATGTACTTTTATTATGGCTTTTTGCTAAAATGGCTCATATTTTTGTTTTTTGGGATAGTCCTGCCTTGATGGAAATGAAGGATTTTTGAGAATGTATTAAGTCTCAGCAGTACAAACACTCAGATACTGATCTGTTAGTCCACATAGTTCCTGATGACAAATTAGGTCACCAAAATTAATGTTACACAGTGATATGAGCAAATAAACCTGAAGTGAAGCACTTGAAGTGTTTAGATTTTCAATAATATGTTTAATGACTGACTCCTGTGAAGTCTTTTTCACCATTAGTGTCTGCTTGGCCATTTAAATATATACTTAAATGTCATTAGACTGCAAGATTCAGCATTGATTTTTATAACACAGGATGATGTAAGGCTCACTGTTTCAGATGAGCAAACAGCATACACTCAATTTAATAAGACAGCCAATTATAACACTCAGCATCCCAATGGACAATCAGTTCTGCACACACGCAAGAAACATTAAAACATGTGTGTTAACATATGGAGACACACAGTGAGGGTAACAATATTCTCATATTGCAGGGCTCAGTAGCTTCATTTAACATTTACTCATGCACCATTGAGTGAAATTAGCCTACTTTGAGCCACAGCAACACAGTCAACCCACTGTAAGAGCTGCTTCCCAAGAAGTCAATAGAGTATATTGTATTACATGCTGGCAATGATGAGGGGAGCAGACTAAAAGGATAATACAGACTAAAATGCTGCATACCTTAGAGGGTTGCACTGGAATCTGCAGTAAAATATGGGCAAGCAGAAAAATAACAGCCCCACTCTGTAGAGTGGAACGGGAGGATTCAGAGATCAAATAGATAAGCCACTTCAGACCTTTCTATTTCAGCGCATGATAGAGCTCACATCTCTAAATTCTTGCTTGGCACATTATCCCTTCCCTTTTTGATCTCTGCTACTGATGCTTAGAGTACAAGGCCTGACGGTGTTAGAAGATTGTGATCCAAACTGAAGCTTAATTAAATTCTTAATTATTCAATTGACCCAGCAGCTGGTGATCAGTGGAAATGAAGCATGAAGAGGGTGTTTTATTAAAACCCGTAATGTTAAATTATATAAGCAATGTCAACTCAAATGTGCATTAGTTGGCTTCTGCGTGATGCTAATTAGAACAGGAACTAAGTACACATCTTATTAAAAATCACAGTTAGTGCCGACGTCTCTCTCTTGCAGGGTAAGTAAACTCGGGTGCTGATGACACTGAATAAACAGATGTACTAAAGACTGGTAATGAAATTACAGACAGGACTATTTCTGGCTGAGATCCAGGATAAACAGAGAAAAACTGAATCCACCACCAGCCTTTCACTAGGCTCTCAAACACACCGCAGCCTTTGTTCAGAGCATCACTAACTGCTTACGGCACCTGAGCTTCATCGCCACTGAGAACCCCGCACGCAAGGAGGAAACACTTAAGTAGATATTTACTTCTCTTCAAGGTCTTCATCATGCATCATACTTCCTCCCCGTGTCCCAGCGTAGCAGCTCCATTTCTGTTTGTCAACATGTATTTTGTAGACTGGGAGCTTTACAGAGCAAAAAAACAACAACAACAAAAAAAAAAGAAACCTGATTACAGAATCCCAAAAAGTGGCTTCGCAGTAAAAGACACTGTTATGATTTTGCTGAACCGTTTCATGCAAAGCTTACACGCAGGATGTCACACGAGGCCAGAAGTATTCTTCTGCCATCAAATGAAAACTTTTATGCTTTAATTCTTCTAGGACTTAAACCCTTAGACTGTAAATGCAGTAGTAACAGTCACCCCACTCATAGCTTAGTTTATTTTATGACTTTTCCTCAGGTCAGCGGATTTACAACACTTCTCACTGGTGTACCAAGCTTTTACGGGCTTTTGATATTAGAGAATCATCCACCTACTCACTTTAGTGAACAAAGTCAAAACAGCGCTTTGGCTGTTTTCTTGATTTGTGTTTACAAGCATAAAATGGATTTTAAGAGAGGTATGATTCCTTTAATGATATTCATCCTATTTTGTGACGTGAGGGTTGGAAAAGTGATAGTCTTGTAGGGGCCAGAGTGTTGATAAAGGCCAGATGTTTCCTTTGAACACACACCAGCTCAGTGTGGGGTGGGATCCCCCCGGAATCAGTGCTGCTCATTATCATGTTTGATTGGGCGTCGCTCTGACACAGAAGTCCAGCAAGTGGCACATTTTACTGGGATCATAGACCATAATTATCTTCCCACCAACGTGGTGTGGAGAGATGAACAGATTGCATCTATTGTGTCCCCAGTGACACATTTACAAAGTACTATGTCCATTCCTGGCATTCTGAACTCCAACTCCAACTCATCAAGGGATTGCCATTCACTTTGATGTGTTTTCAGTGAAACTCTTGTAATTATCTTGTTTGTGGAGCATTACAGGTTGTTATCTTGAAAGAACCATTTGATCATCCTAAATCTTTGATATAGTAGGCCCACATGCCAGTAATAATATGTAAAAATGAAACCAAAAAAAAAAAGAAATTGTATCTGGAACATTGCCTGTAGCAATGTTTATATAATAAAATGAATATTTAAAGTCATAAGCCCTCTACTAACCTTTCCTTTAAGTTGCCTGTGGGATATTTAATTGTATTGTTTCTATAAAAAGCTTGGTCTTTCATGTGCTTTTATTTGTAAATCTCCTGCATCCTATCCATTGATACTTGGAGGACACGCATCCGCCATTTCACAAAGATGGCCAGCCTGTAAGCTTCTTCAACCTTGGGTGTCCAGTAATATCTCCAGCCCCTTGCTGAGTGAGAACAGATGGAACCAAATCAAAACGGTGGGAAATGAAGGAAATACATTTGAGTCGTATGGGCTGACAGGACTGGATCGGAGCCAGACAAGCTACAATGTAGAAGAAGCTGTGTTCGACATATGTGCTGCTATTTCAGTGTGCTCCTGAAGAGTGCATTTGTCATGACCCACATGGCCCAATATCCTGCAAGCAGACTGAGATCTCATAGACCTTTGACAGGAGCCCTGAGAGCAACATGACACCGCTTCCCTGGCATCCTGACAAAACAAAAGCTTTAAAAATCACACTAAACCACAAAGATTTTTTTGAAGACATTTTTATGCTTCTGTCTTATTGCATTTGATTACCTTGGCATGCAAATGTTGGATGGCAAACCTAAATGTGTCTGTCATCAAACTGTAGGTGATTGTAATCAAACAAAAGCTACAGCAAATAATTGGTGATTCCGAACCCCCTTGTATTGGTTGGAAATGCGTGAAATGTCAGTTGAATGCAATCAGATAGGTGTTTGTACGCATATTGGTATAATAATGCCAAGTAGCCAAGGCAATATTCAGACATGATCTGTTAAAAGACAGTAGTGAAATTTCATTTACAGCTGACTGAATCAGTAAACCACCAGATTTTTCAGTTACAACTTCTCCTCAGTAACACAGCTGCAAGAATTAGTCAATTTATTAATTACATCATGCACATGATGCGACACAATGTGATGTTTCTTATTTGTTATTGTTATCTTCTACTGGTTGTATTTTGATGTAGATATAGATCTAGCCACTGGATTAAACTTTTGAATATGCTCTCCTGTCATGATTTAAGCGCTAAAATTCCCTCTCTGATAGTCAAGATGATATACTGGGACATTTTCTTTTAGATATAAATCCATTTTATTTCTTAAATTTTCTCAAAAGTCTCTCTACAAATATAATCTTTTTAAATATGCACAATGCTAGTAATATTCATGTGGCGGAAGACATGACTGCACCCACAGTCAACAACCAACCCCCTCCATGGCTCCCTCACCTTCAACTCTCATCATCTCGCTTGGTATGTAATGTAAACGATGGCTGCATGTTTGAACCAGACTCAGCTTCTGAAGAAGAAGAAAAGGACCATATTGTTCATGGTTACTTGCAAGTGGACGTATCACAACATACACATATATAGAGAATATATGTAAAAAATATCTTGACCTTTCGGCTTGACTGTGCCAGCTGTCAGTTATTAATGATGTCACTTAGATCAACATAGCGTTAGCTTCTTGCCATAGCGAGCTATTGCATACACTAACAGCACCCTGTCTCCACTTAACAGAATGGGTTTCCTTAGGTTTTCTTCTGTGGTCTTTAGGTATGTGACGTATGAAACCTGTCGGTCATTGGTGCACTGACGTTTTAAGGAGAAAAATCACAGTCATGGCATTGACTGCTAATTTCAGGCCCAGTTTGCCTTGTTCGAGGTAAAAATAAGAAAAAAAAAAACAGATAGACTGGTTGAGATGGTTAAAAATGTGTTTTTCACTGAAGGTAATCACTTATTAATGAAATAAATTCAAAATATATTTTTAGTCTCTGAGAAGAGACTGAGCAAAAAAAAAGGAAAAAAAGAAAAAGGAAAAATTTGAGAGTGTCCGGGTGGAAAGAGGTGACCTTTATCTGACCTCTACAGCCTGCTCCTCATCTGCTGGTTAGCGGCTAAAGGCTACATTAGCTGCTACCAGCTTAACACTGACAGATCCCCAATTAAACTGTTGACCGTGGGAATGTGTGGAATATAAAAAGACAATATCTCTGGTTTTGCCACGTCTTTTGTTCAAACTGTCCACTGGAATCTGGCAGCTGTTAAGAGGTATAATGCTAAATCCTGGAGTACTTTTGTTTTTTTAAACATGAAGGGAATGTCATAGATGGAAATCTGAGCACATCCCTCTGCTAAGCATCACCATTAGAGCTTGAAACTAAAGTGTTTTTAATAATATGGGACTAAAGGCCTCAGCTTGACCCTTATAACTGGAGACCCTCTCCTCCTGGAGGCTTTTATTTTGGTCAAGTGGGCTGGGCCATTGGGCAGATGGTTGTAGGTAAGTGGGGGAACAGATTAAAAAAAGAACGTGTGAATTCAGTGGCCTGTCTGGTCTCTCTCACTCTCTAACAAATGATTTGAGAAGGATCTAAGATTTCCCTTAGAGCCATGCCTTTGTCTCAGGGTGACACATTTATTGCCTGTTATCTCTGAAAGAAGGCCAGAGGAGAAACAATAAGACTGTGAGCCCATGTTCACACACACCAATTCAGATATGTCAGGGCACATTCTACATAATATACAGCCACATTTAATGGCAAAATTATACTGATCATGATTCATGTTTCTGTTAATTTGCTGTTCCAGTAAGGTTAACCGTAATAAGTCCAACATCAACACACTTAAAGTCAGGATCAAAATGCAATGCAGCTGTTATTAAATAATGATGTTTTCTAGGTACAGGAATTAATAGAGGTGAGCTGCAAGTTCTGTGTGATTGGAGAAGGAGTTGACCGCAGGCACAGACAGGGATTAGACAGGGTTTTGCTTCTCCCCACCATACAGTTGTATCTTTAGGCATGGCTCTTACCTCCTCCCAGGAGACAGGACAAATAAATAAGTACATTAGACCTTCATCAATTATCACTAGAATCACATAGCAAAGCCCCGGTGAAAACCGCATCCCATTAATAAAACAACAAGTAAATCTTCGATTTCAAAATCTCATTAAATATGATCACATGTCTTTGGCTCTCAACCCAAAGTGTGCATTAAAATAATTCCCTTATGGTACTATATTCTAAATATAATCAATAGTTCTCAGGAGGAATAAGATTCACTCTTGTGTTAAAACATCAAGCCTGACCACAAGGACTGCCTGCTTAAGTGAAAATTATGATCTGGCTCCACTGCTCTAGTCTCATCAGAATGCAGGCTTGGTGTTATATTGTTAGGTTGCATGAGTGTGTGTGTGTGAGTTTAAAGCGTGTGTACACGTATGCATTAACTTTAGGGAGTTATGGCTCTACCCTGAAAAAGAGGCAGCATATTAACAGCATGAGAGTAGTATTTATCACATGAAATAACTGTTCCTCCTGACACAATAGAGCAGACCTTCTCCCTCCAAGCCATCTGCACCAGGGAGAGCACCATGCACTGAGAGACCATAAAATCAAACATTCAGCTGAGCATGTAATATAATACTGTTGTAAAGATTACCCATGTTGGCCAGCTCATGCAGGAGCCTCCTGCACATGCGTATGGACATTTACAGGCAGCTCAGCAAATATTAAATATACTTCATCAAGCCATTATCCTTGACCAGACATAAAGGTGTAGATCCATGTTTCACATTAAAAGGGAAATCAATAGGTTCCCATCCAAAGGGACAGACCTCTAATGGTGCCGTAGGTCCAGTTTACATGTCGGCCTTGAACACATCACGGTGCTCAAAAACATGCATGGCGTGGCCTGCATTTAAGGATGCATTTACTATTTACTGAACCAAGTTTAAATGTAATATTGAACAGCACCTCAAGCACACTTTCTGCCCACTTTTCCTTCAAGGCAAAGGTGTCCCTCTCGCCGCTCATTACCACACCAGCACTGTGCATGACCTGTTTTTTATTTTAAAACTGATCCCAGTCAAGTGGGTTGAAAAACTGAAGCTCATTCAGAGACAGCTCAACTGCTCTACTGATAATCCTGAATGTTTCTCAGGGAGTTTACTCACTCAGTGTGCTGCGATTACCTGTACCTAGCAGCAACTCCCTGTCATGCAGAACCAAAGTGTGCAGATTGCTGAGTTATCTTCTGAATATACAGTTGTCCCTGAGCAAATAGTTGTCATGGAAATGCTTTTCCAGACCATGGCCTGTACCAGCTGACTGGACATTGACCTTCAAAACTGAAAAATGACATTCGCATGAAAGTGGAACTGGATGAACGACAGCAATCCCCTTTCACAAAAAGTGTAGCTGTTACAGTAAAGTTCCTTGGAAAACCCCAGACGGCTGTCTGTAGGACCCTCACAGATTTGCTGTCTTGAAACTGGCTGTGAAGTATGGATAAAATAAAGGATGACAAGGTTAACCGAAGCTTTTTCACATCACCCCGAAGTTGCAGCACATTTTCTGAAAGGAGAATCATAATACCTGGCGTTGCAAAATCAAAGACAAAAGCACAAAAGCTGCCTGAGGGAGTTTTGTTATGAGCTCCCTGAGAAATTTATTTGATGCTTTATGACTCTCTTTTATGGCATTCTCATTGGCAGATAAGATATATAAATGTGGCACACCTGCTTACAGTGGTCATTTAAAGTAAAATAGGCCTACATAATGTCCAAAAGCCCCTTTGTACGCTCTCGGATGACTGACGCTGAAGCCAGACAGAGCACACACACACACACACACACACGCGTGCATTGCCTGCTTCAGAGCAGTGACTGGCAGTTCAGTTTAGCTCAGCATGAACAACTAACCCCTTTCAACTTCTCCTTTGTGATTTGTGTGCATGAGTGAGTAATGTGACATATGTTCATGTTTCCAACTGTAGAGCAAGTTTATTTGCTGTTAACATGCACACCTTTGTGTACTTCTCAGTTTGTGTTCTTGGTATTTTTTGCTGCATTTTTGTTAGCTTAAAAGGTGAGTGAATGCTGTTTTGGTCTTATGTTAACTTTGGTTCTCTAAATACCAAGTAGGAATTTTCAATAAATGGATAACTGTTTCATCAGGTTTGATTGTAAAATTTTAAGGGTTACATATATATGGTTTCATATAATAGGGAGCACTTGGTCTAAGGATATTTCTTTTGTTGTTAAGTTTGAGAACCACTTACTGTAGTAGCCTCCCGGCATGGGTTATCAGAGCGTTCATCTCAGAACAATTCTCTGTCTGGAATTATTTTCCCTACTCAGACCAGAGAGGTCCCCATCTTCACTCATAAAGCAGGAAAGCAAAACAAATCCCACAAGTTCAATAGTACTGTATCCAATTCAAGAATCAAACTGGTAGAAATGCACAGAAATTTAAGAATTAGATCTAAAATAAACTCTGTCATGATGCAGCACTTTCATATGAGAAAATATCCATTATCATACTTCTTGTAATTCACAATCATAACTGAATTACTACCCAGTAGGGTACATTAATCTTTCACATTTGCTCTATTTA
This sequence comes from Acanthurus leucopareius, assembly GCA_029814765.1. NCBI lineage: Eukaryota > Metazoa > Chordata > Actinopteri > Acanthuriformes > Acanthuridae > Acanthurus > Acanthurus leucopareius. The sequence continues at coordinate 21,370,858 of JAQMCX010000001.1, read as the reverse complement.
TGCATCTGGTTGTGAGAGCTGAGGGAACATCCTCTAGAGCAAAATAACTAATAAATTTTACATTTCTTGCAGAAGAAACAATAACTTTTTGAATGAAAAAAAAAAGAAATAAGAGCTTATCATGAGGCAGTAGCTATCAGAGTACAAAAGAAATAAATAACAAAATGAATAAATAACCATACTCTTACTGCTTGACCGACATCAAACAGAAGAGAGACATGTTTAAAGCTCCTGGGAATTATTGGCTATTAATTTGGCTTATTTCATTTTAAATCTAATTTGCATGTAATAGACATCTGTAATATGAGAACTTGGTCTCTAATGTGGCTTTGAAATTCTGTTGCACAGGAGTTACTGTCTTTGTTACTGAGTTCAGTTAGGCATGGCTAAGCAAAGACATATATAAAATAAAATGTGTCTGCCCAATCCTATTTCAGAGAGGACAGATGGATGTGGCTGTCCAGCAAGCTGACTTGACAATCTCAGCACCAGTAGTGTTGTTGTAGAAAAGTGCAGGGCAGGTACACCGCAATATTTATTAATCACTTGGTTCATGTGTATCTGAACAGTGTACCATCTCCATGCTAATACTGCCCCTGTTAACTTAGCATTCTTGTACCAGGAGGAATTGTTTAATATATTGGGTTGTCGGTGAGGGTGGGGGTGGGGGCGGGGGCGGGGGCGGGGGCAGGCTAACCTAGTTTTTCAGTAAGATATGCTTTCTAACCTTTAGGGTACCTCTGAAAGATTAAAGGTAGTTCATGCCATGGCAGCAAAACTTGCTATGCAAAATATAAGGTACTCAAAGAGTGATCTGATCACAGCTCTTCCAATCCTGAAAAACGCTTTTAGCAGCCAAATGAGCTGTGTTTTTAACAAGGTTTTCTTATGGTAATAAATGCTTTTCATGCAATATTTTGTGAATGCCAAAAGACATGCTCAAATCTGGTACTGTGTGTATAATTTTGCTACTTTTAATTTTAGACTAAGTTTACTTTGAAAAGCACTGTAGATTGCAGCTTCCACAAGACCTTGTTTCATTAAGAGCAGAAAATTTAGTGAGTGGATGTCATATGTCATGAAAGGTGTCAGTAGATAACAGGGGAATGTGGAACATGGTGGTGGATAATGTATTGTATTGTATATAAAGGGAGCTAAATTATACATGGACAGTATAAGATCAAATCCATATCCATAACAAAGCATTAGTAGAAAGAGTGAAAATTGAGCATTCTCGGGACAATTCTCTCTTTTCGATGTCTGTGCTGAACCTAGAAGCAACGTATTAGGAGACAATTTGCAATGGGGAATGAGGAGCAATTGGGGCGGCCATCTCTGCCTGCTCTCTTAATTTGTATCACTGTCATTTCTTCTCTCAATCACTGAGATGCCACAGACATTACAGGCTGGCCTCGGACCCTGCTGGGAATGCAAACAGTGATGGGGATCAGTATTGACATTGGTCTAAGAGGATCAGTTAGCCGTCTCTTTAGCCTGCAGGCCTCATGATGCCTTATTCATACAAAAGCAGCCTGCAAATGCACTACTCCTCTGGTGCTCTTACTCTGTGGTGATCTCTAAGAAAATGCAAGAAGCACTACTGCCTAATGCCCCATAAAATTCTGACATCACCTTTCCACAGGAGAGGAGGACACACTCAATTTGATTGGCTAATTGTGTGTGGCATAATTAATCAATGTCTCCTGAACGACAAATTCCCACATGCACACTCTCAATGTCGCGTGAATGCCAGTGAAAGCACAGGGGGTAATTGAATTTACTTTTATTTATTCTCCTACATCAAGTGATTTAGCCGTAACTGGCAGAAATCTGTCACTTTTTCTCATAAGGAGATGATCGCTGTTACAACTCTGCAAGATAGACTAAGTTTACCCTCAGCAGAGCAAGACTCAATCCAAGTCTTGCTCTGATATATAGAACATTTAATTGGCAGGATATACAACGTATTGCTGGAGTACCAATCTAACCATTACTCATTGCTAAAATTGTGTGATTAATAAAAAAAAGATGTCTCCATTTTTCAAAAAGTTGACAGGCAAAAGAAAAAATGCACATAATCACCAACAGCTTTACAACACAAATTAATGACAACTAATTATGTCACTAAAAATAAAATTCATGAATTGTTTCCAGATTCCTCTGATTTGTATGAAAAAAACATGAAAACCTGAAAATAAGTTAATAAAACATGAGAACCTGTTATTTCTGAACATCAAGGCCTCAAAAAATAAACTGCAAGTATTAATTGCATAGAACACACTGAGAGGTGGCATGTTTGTATTTGTTTTCTTTTTGTTATGTTGCTTCAAAAGTTATCTGCAATGCTAAAATAACACGTGAACTACCATAAAGCCTTAGATGGTTATTAGATTTATAATCTAATTTAATAGTTACGAAATGTACTTTTTTTCATACATTTGTAAAAAATACAATGCTTAAACAGCACACAATGTAAAAACTGAAATGTATGTGGGTGAGATCTAAAAGCTTAAGCAATCACAAATGAGCCTAAAAGAAGCCCCTTAAACTCAGGCCACAAATGGTTATAGAGTTATATTTACAAGTGGGTCCCCACTTTCTTTTAATTTCTTTTCATTTTACACATGTAATACAAAGTGCTGCTTTAGCTTTCATGATTTTACTGATTTATGGTTGGCAGCAGCAGAATGAAAAGAAATGTGGCGATGTCCAAACTAGAGCAAGAAGACTGGAAGCTAGTAAACATGGATGTAAACTTCAATGTAAATGTAAACATAAACATCAAAAAAGTATTTTGCATGGAGGGAAATGCATACAACACATGTGTTTGACCTTAAATATACACACAAAGTGTTTTTGTAAGAAGCATCAAAGATAAAGATTAACTTTTGCTTGATATACAGAAACTCAACTGAAACGTTAAGGTTCAGCTATCATCACATTAAAGAAGTCCACCAACTGAAACCTGCAGTGGATTGGATTTCCATTGTTCAGCAAACAGATCAATTTTTAAATGTCTCTTCACTTAGTGGTCTCCACCATTATGGAAAAAACAAGCAGTCACTATCTTCACTCATTACAATGTACCATTACCAGTACTACTACAGCTGATATGTTGAGAAAGCTGCAAAAAATCACATAAACAGAAGATGGGTCGATAATTGTCGTGGGTTCAGTGAGACTGTATTGTTAATGCTGAACTTCATGGTGGTAAATGATAAATTACTGCATAGTTGTTGGGCTGATGAGTTGCTTTTTTGCCATTAAAATGTCACTGATTGGCAGAAATGGCTGCAAGTCACCTAGATGAAGAGTGACATGAGAGATAGAATGTGGCAGAAGATTAATTTCACGCTGCCTCTTCAAGGTCCTCATGAAACCTCCACTTATCGAGAATTTAAAAGTCACGTCAAATAAGCTGCACACAATGAAAGAAGTCACATAAATCACACCCACAGAAGTTAAGGTATAATATCATTTATATTTACAGTGTTATAGCTGACACTAATGACACACAGCGATCTCAGGGAAGAGGGAGTCATTCCAGCAGTAGAGCGTGCCAGCTAGTGATGAACAGCACCCTGATGACACGACTCTAAATATTGTTGAGACCCTAAAAAGGTCATATGAGAAAAAAAAAAAATCTGCTAAGGTAGAGGTAGAGGGAGGCTTAAATGTGTTTGCCACAGTGATGTAAAAAAGCACCTTTTTTTTACTTTATTATAGCTGCAGGGACATTTGGGGAACGGTCCGGATATTCAGCCGAGGGGAAAAGGTGATTTACATTTTGTTACACTTATGCAACAAGCAACAGAATTGGCAGAGGCAGTGCCATTCTGCAAGGTTTGCTGTAATTTTATTCATTTATTTATTTTTGTCAGAGGACATTAAAACTAGAAGATAATGAAATTGTAAAAATGAGTTATTTACAACTAAATCTGTTGGGAAGACTTTTCCAGAGTTTCGTGATCAGGGTTCACACATTGACGGATAACGTGAAAACATTTTCAAAAATAATTACTGTGGACGGACTGCGGTCCTAGATTACTTTCGCTGATGCATTTTGAGTTTTTTTTTTCACAGACATTGAGAATTGAGCTGAATCAGCTGAGTTTTAGTAACTGAGATAAAGTTGAACTTAAATATGTTCAAGCAGCATATATGCAATGTATGTAAAAAGTCTTCCAGGGTGTAAAACCAAGCAGCCCTGTGGAGTTTTCTTGCAAACAAAATCATAAATACGCTGTTTATTGTTTAAGACAGAAAAATGTGTGCAACCTTATGAACTTTTGCATCTTCCCTGTCTGATTTAACACATTGCTTCATTCTTTCTGGATCTGATCAATGATAAGTGGCTATGATGCGCAAACACTGGCTTGCTTATGAAAGCCACTGCTAGATTCATGGCTTAAAGTGAAAGTTGATGATTTACACTGCTCTCATTGCATGCACATGTGGTTTAACTCTGTGACTATGCAGTGTTTGCAACTAACATATTTTGTGGTATTTCTTTTTTGGGCAATTGAAAACTGCAAGTCAGCACTTTCTGAGTATATTGAAAAAACACTCACCCCCATGCAGTCATCAGATACCTCTGTCACAAAGGCTCACCCAAGGAGGTTCACAAGGACATGTAGGCAACACCAGGGGAGGGTGCACTTTCTCACAGCATGATAAAGAAGTGGGATGCTAAATATTTAATTAACCAAAACACAAATATCATCACCAAAGTTATTAACTTTAAACTTTTTTGCATAACAGCTCCAGGTCACCTGCACATGCATGTAACGAGAATTTTATAACTCATCTCCGTTTTACTTTTCGTCAAAACTTATCACTTTTAAAATCACTTTTCATTGTGATCCAAATTTCTATGGGGTTTCAATCAATGGATAGCAAATATGTAAAATTAAAAAAAAATCAAATTCTTTAAAGAAACTGTAATGAATTCATTAAAAGAGCAGGATTCTACACTTTGTTTTGCTGCATATTTTTCCCAATCACTATTCATATATATAGGTACATGCATGTATATGCACATGTAGGTATATGCTCATATATACATTTATGTATGTGTGTGTGTGTGTGCATATACGCACATATATGCAAAAATAGGTTTGTGCACATATGTTGTTGATGTTGTTGAAGCAAAAAAAAAAAAAAAAAATCCAGAGCTGGGCCAGGAAAAATCTGGATTATTGCAAACAATTGGTCCAAAAAGCTCAGAATCCTTCATTATCAGTAGGTTGAGTCTAAGTAAAAGGACTGGAGAAGAGCAGAATCTGATCCAATAGAGTTTATTTTGCTCAGCATGCAACAACAGCAATAAACCCAAACTGGTACCAGGACTAGTCTGAATCTAAACTGCTAGAGCTCTTTCTCATTTAGAGGCAATAAGCCTCCTCAAATAATAAAACCCAAACTCAGCAAATCCTAATAGTGTCTCGTCTAATTGTTTACAAATTTGCCTGGACCTCAACCATGAGGATTTCTCAATAAGGCGAAAACTTGATCTACTTTTATCTTAAAGGAACTTTCTGGTCCAACCCAAATTGAACAAGTGTTCCTCTCTGGATCACTTATGATTGAGTGATCTGAATGGGACACTCAATCATAAAACATAACTCTAGAATGGAACACATGCATGCCATCCCAGAATTGATCACAGCCATTCCATTCTAGAGTGAAACCTTTCATCAGAACACATGAATGCTCGAATGGAATATATGCACTCCGATTTAGAATGGAACAGATGCAATCTTTCCTTGAATGGAACCCTCCATGGGAACACAGGCATTCTAGAATGGTGTTCCATTCATGCACGCTATTAACGGAATGTATGCATTCCATGTATATATATATATATTTTTGTTTGTTTGTTTGTTTGTTTGTTTGTTTTTGTTTTGTTTTGTTTGTCACCAGTGTGTGCACCACACCCAATAACACCAAGGGTGTCATATGGTTTAAGTTATACTGATGTAAAGATTAACAAAGATATTTATGTTGGAAAAAAAAGCCAAAAGGAGGAACAGACTAAGCAAAGAGCCTCAAAGCAGCACATCTGAAGCAAGTGGTTCATTTCTGGAAAATGGATTTCCTGTTTGATTCACTGTCAGATGGACTGTGTAGGAAAAATCCAAACAATGCCTCTATTTCTTGTCTTCTGCTGTTCATACACTGATAGCTACAGGCAGTGCTTTGCTTTTACATTTGTTATTGTGGTAACTATGTGCTAGTGGCTGGAAGTCTGTGATCTCAGCAGCAACAATCTTGCAGTATTTCTGTGTTGAGATTACTGACCAACAAGAGAGAAATGAACAGTTGCTGTTTGACATTCTCTCAAAGCATACGAAACGCAGCCACGTATGTAGCTGGGAATCTGACTTTGGGAGGTCGGATCTCTTTGATGGTTGCAAAGATCAAAGGCTGGAGATTTGCTACTATCTGCAGTAATTTCAGAGCCCCACACACACATACTCTGTGTACACTCACTTTCTCCTAATCTTTTTTTTTTTTTACCACCAAAGAGTGAAAAGGTTTTCATTCATCAAGGGAAAAAAAAACCATCCCTACAGTTAACCTAGATGACTAAATGGCTCTTTTTTCAACACTAATGGGGATAAAAAAAAAAAATGGATCGTTTTATGTTATACTTTACATTATATTGCAGAACAGTACTTGTATTTAATCTATTCATTTTAATTCAGAGCCTCATTCTAGCAAGTCTTTTAGAGATTTGACAGAAGTTAAAAGGCCAGCGAACATCTTTTACTTGCAGTATGAGTTCCTCTAAGGGCCCTGACACACTCAGCTGATGGTGGGTCATCACTGATCTTCTGTCATCCTGGTTTTCGCTGTGTGTCCCTCATCGTTCAGCATACTGAGCACACAGAGCTTGTGTGAGAGAAAAAACGCTATGGTTGACTGTTCCCCTATAAAATAAAGGTAGTAGATGTTTTGCTTCTGAAGGATTGGACTGGTAAGTTCCTTTAACATGTGCAACTGAACAGGGAAGGACCAAGATAAGTTTTCAAAATCAAAGATTTCATGTAACTCCAGGCTTTGCAAAGTCCCTTCAGCCTGTTGCAGTATAATCTATGATGTCATGTATGTGTGGTTTCTCCTTATTTTTCTCTTATGGCTCTCTCTTTTTTTTCTGCAAAAACCAAAATACCAAGGACTGAGGACTGATAATGCCAGTGTCATTTGCAACTATTTATCAGACATATTCTGGGTTAGAAGCAGTCACATAACAAAACTGATTAATGACTGAGAATGGTGTGAAAATGGTTGGCAAAAGCTGCCTTATCATAACAATGCTCTGCATATCTGCATCCCCAGTTCTTTAGTTTCCATTTTTACTGACAAATGCAGACTACCTTCACATTCTGGTAATTAGATTTATTGCCTATGCACACAACTTACTGGCTCGTTGGCCATCAGCTGTAATCTTTTTGATGTGTTGAAAGTGAAACCTTTAGCTGAGGTATAAGGTTAGGGTCAGAAACAAGCTAACATAAGGCGACACAACATTTGGCCTTTTGTCACTGCTAGTTCTTTGATATTGGTTTGGTTAGGCTTGGCCTAACAAAACTGACAATAGCAACAGTATATCCAGATGTCATCACACTTGCTACAGAATATTTACGAGTCATTACAGTGCTTTGCCAAAGGATGCAGCAGCTGCTTCTGAAGTCTAAGAGGCATGGTTGGGTATCCAGTATCCAGTTTAAAAGGAAGAAAAATCATATGCTAACATGAAATTACTCAAAGTCCTGGAAGATGAAACACTTTCTCTGTGTCCTCTCATCTGCCAGAACGTACCATGAGTGGATATCGCACAGCCCTCTTCACTGCATCATGTCAGCTGAGAGGCCAGTGTAGATATGGAAGCTAAAGCCCTTTTTCTAAGGGATTTCTCTGTAAGAAGGTGATTTTGTTCTCTTGGTGTCCGTTATATTACTTTCAGCATTTCTGCAGCTAAGACGAGATCTCATTTCAGCATCGTGCCTGAGAGAAGAGGCTTAGAGAAGATGACAGGCCTCTGTCAGAGGCTCCGTGCCAGGAAAATTAGGGTTACACAATTACACACAGTTCCACAAGCGACACCAAAAAGCCCTCTTCGTAATTGGATCCATTTCAGGGGGTTTAAAGCCCGCTTCTTTGAGATATACAGTCAGGGCAACCCGAGGAACAGAATTCATCCTCTTCTCGCAGTCTACATCTCTTTTGCATTTAGACTGTCCCAATAAAAAACAAAAGCATCAAAGCTCGTCCCTTATACACTCAGCTGTACTGAGCAGATGCAACATGTTCCTTTACATCTGAATGATTATATATGTGTCTAATTTAATTTCTTTATCTTTCCTTATTGGAAAGGAAGGCATCTCTGACATAAGTAGACCGAGAGAGTGATGACTGATGTGACAATATTATGCAAAGTGCTGCATATATTGCATTAGTTCTATTTTAGCATTAATTGGTACTTCAGAGAGGTGTTTCAAGTATCTCACAAAGAAAACTTAGATGGAGGGATGGAGGTCAAAATACAATGCTTAAGTCATCCTATCAGCCAAGCCACATTAATGGCAAGTTTAAGTCAAGTCTTAGTGTATATAACTCTTCATTCAATGAAGTGCATGAAACTGCTCTTAATTTTAGTATCACAATTATTTAGATTTTTCATTATTGTATCTCTATTCTGTGATGATTGATCTATAAAGTACATTCAAAGGAAAAAATCGCAATCACATTAGCTATGCTAACACTTGTAATTTATCTCATTAGAAGACTCCCTGTTCTCTGATCCCTTCTACAAATATGTCCAATACCTGGATTTTTATAAAGTGATGCAAACCCAAGATCCCCTAATGCTGTTGCCTCACTTTAAAAGAGTTCAAGTTGAAAATAATTTTATGGCCCATACTGTAAAGATTTTACTTTGGGGCTAACAGTGACTGTTAGAAATTTTATTTTCAAGTCAAATGTCCAAAGACATTTCCTCCTGATGTGCCATTTATTTCTTTTCTAATGTGTTATTGTTTTGTTTTGGTGACTTTTTAAGGTGGATTTGCAAATATTACTTTATTTGATACTTTCGGAAGTGACTAGTTTTTTATTAGCTTTGATTTTATTTCTACAGTTCTATTTTTGTATCCATATCTGAAAGGACTGATTTAGTCTGTAGTTGCTCACCGAAAAAAATGACTGAATGGGTTAAAAACAAAATATAAAAATAATGGGTAGCATTCAGTCAATACCATGGTCCTGATGTTCTATGTGACGACAACTAAAAACCTACAAAATAAAATTCCAGGGATTTCCTGATGTCATTTTTGCAGTTGGATGGTTTTCATTGGGTTAATACTGTGGATTGTGCTTTTAACTATTGTATGAGTAAAAGGAGAAGAAAGACCTTTAAAAACACAGTAAAAAGTCAGTAATTGCTAAAAGACAATGAAAACGGCTTGCTGAATTTATGAGAAAAGGTCTCCAGGAGCCTGTGGGGACTAGAATAGACCAAACTCAACCCAGTACAGCACTGCCTGAAGATCTCTGACTGAGCTTCAGCTTGTAACAGATTGTAAAGAAAATCATTTACATGAGTCAGTATTGGGAATTTTTGTGTCACGACTTATTAATTTTGGCTATCACAAATAAACCCTTGTCGTCCCTCCTTTTCATTTTTAGAAAGGTTTTAAAAAAGTAGGTGTATAAAAACTACTCATTACTCTATAAACTACAGTCTTGGAACATAAAAGTATGTAACATGCATTTAGTGTTCCAAAGAGCAATTTAGTGGTTGAAGGAGCAGAAAATCCAGCCTGTTTGAAAAATCTGTTTTGATATAATGTTCGACCAACCTACACATTGCAGCTTACATACTAATTAGATCCTTCAATCTATAATGTCATTTGAAAGAAATACATTCATGACAAAAGAGGCTATCACTTCCCTCTTATCACAAAACGCCAACTGCATGTCACCTCAAATTCCCCAGGGTGTTTATTACAGCCCCTCAGGATCCAACTGTGTGGGGGAGACTATAAATGTGATTGCGGTGTTTATGAGAACTGATTTTCAATCAGGCAAACACAGTAGACTGACTTTCCTCTTGAGCACAATTCAGCCCTTCACATTCTGAGTGATAATTGCAGCTCATCTGAAAAGACTGTTCTCTCTAAAGGGTGTATCTTCCACAGCCCCCTACCACTCACCGTTTTGGATCTGTTTCTTAACTGTGCATTACTTAAGGAAGTAGTTGAACAGAATAACATAAAGTTACTGGAGTACAATGTCATTCCCCTCAGGCAAGGTTACACAAAACTTTATCAAAAGCCCAACTGTAAACTGTAGTTTTGTGCTCGGCAAGGTTAAATGGTTTGTGCATTTGTGAAGAGGAGACGTTTGGAGCCGCCTGTGTTTTGTCAATGTTGAGCTGTAGAGCTAAAAAAGTAAGAAGGGGAGGAAGACAAAGAGAGAGAGAGAGAGAGAGAGAGTTGTCACATGTAACCACGCAAGTTGGTCCACACAGGCACACCTCCTGTATACCAACACAAAAGCTTCATTAAAGCACCTTGCCCACTTCCTTCCCCCACAACACATACACACGAACCACAGCTCCAGCTCAACCCATCATCCTCTCTTCATTTTCATCAAAACATTGCAGATGAGGTCCTGAGCTCTATTAATCATTCTGCAGCCCTACTGTACTGCTCCCCTATTAATCACCAAGCCCACCGTATTGCAGGGCCAGGCCTCAGGAACCGTTCTTTATGGGAGTGGTTGTGTTGTCACTAAGTGTGTATACATACCTGCACCTCAAATGCACTCGCCTCCACACACCAGCGAGTGCACACACACACATCTCAAACTGTCATTTTTGTGCTTTCATCTACAAAGGGAATGGGGGTCGGGCGTATTTCAAGGCCTTCCTGCTTTTCTGTGGATTGTCTGCTAATAATGAAATGATGATACACAATTAAATAGACAGAAAGCAAGCATTAAGAAATTCCACTTTTTTAAAAGTAAAGCATGTTGTTTAAAAAGACATACGTAAAGCATAAATGACACTCAATATTACATACCCAAGTATGCTTTTTCCATTATATGCCCTCAAATCATCAACACATTTGGTTCAAATTGGTTGGGGTCCTGTGCTGTATCGTATAAGGGCTCTATCCTGCAATTCACGAAAAATACTGCTTTTGATTTTCTGTCTTTGACATATAGCTTTTAAATCGAGTCTTAGTGTTATACAGCCATCATGAAAAATGTTTATGGTTCTTATTTAAAAAAGAAAAAAAAGCCAACACAACCACATCTTTACCATTAGCTTACAGTGAAAAAACTGCTGGAGAAAGTTTTGTTTTTTTAGCTGACAACATCACCGGTTGTTAAATTTGGAGCATCTTTTATTTTTTCCCTCTGTATGAAATCAAAGGCTAGTTGTTTCAAAAATCATAACAGTTTTCCAGGAATAAAAAGAGACACAGTGCAGCCTAGGCTCGCATTTAAGTCACATGTTAAAAAGTCATTAACTCTATTTTTTTTTCCTTTTTCACCTTGTAAATTCATTATATTAAATAACCTAAAAGTTAAGGAAAGGAAGTTATGTGAAAACTAAGAAGTTTGAATTTAATAGACCCTTCACATGCAGCTGCTGGTTACATCACAGATGGTACTTTTTAAAGTTATTAATGTAACTACACAGCAACTGCAACAATACCTCTCATATATACCTAAACTCCTACCATAAATAAATTCTAAATAATTGACCAATATTTATTTATTATTCAGCTAGTTTCCTCTGCTCCTCTTTTCTCTTTCTTTTCTTTTTTTGTAGAAAAGATAGTACAACAGCTTGAGAGGCAGGGGCAGCTTGCTTAATTATAATAAATTTCTGGCTCTTATCTGTCCTTAGTCAACCTTGGCAATTTTTACTGCACTCCTTTTACTGCTCACTCCTCCAAGGCACGGAAAACACCCATCTTTGCGTCAAATATCTGCTTAAAACACAAGACAAAGCCTTATCTACAGGCAGCTGTGAGCGTGCGAAGGGAGCAAATGATTCAGTTCCTCAGCACAACTTGGCCAGTGATGCATTGATTTTCTTAGTATTCAGGAGACACTAGATTCTCATTTTGAGAATGGCTATTTTTTTTAATTATTCCATGATAATGCAGGTTATATCTGGAATATGTAAAGACTAAGCACTTTCTCAGGGTTTCCTCCAGGAAACTTTGTTGGGCCTGGTGGCAAGTGTCTTTGAAGGGCTGGTGAGAGCCGGTGGCCAGGCGTCCTCTTTGACCTGTGCTTGGAGCAGGCCAGCTACAGACTGACGGTTGCATTAAGCTATGACATTATGGCTTTCATGATAACACAATAGTACATTACATCAACAAATTGAGAATTAGACACATATGACACAGATAACAGACTCCTTTATCAAAAATATTTTTAAATGGATATAACTATGAAATGTCCCGTTCAGAAGAAGTTGGGGTTTTTTTCAACGCATATTTAAAGAAACAGAGTGACAAGAGTCTTATGAAGAATTTGAAGAGGTACAAATTCTTTCCAACAGTTTTCAGCAAAGAAAAAAAAACACATTAAATAATGTCAATATTTATAGAGACATCATACCATACAAACACAATGTTTTCATATATTATCATAATCAAGATCAACATTTGATTTTTAAACATCATCGTTATCATCAGTCTTATCCAATCCAATCCAAATTATTGAGAAACCACTTTCTAAGAACAACACAGTTTGCTTAAGTGCTGCACAAAAACATTTAAAAACACATAATACATAAAAATAAGTAACAAACAAACATTAAAAGACATAACTGCAGAAAAAAGCAAAAAGCACTAAAAATGCAACAGCTCACATCATGTCAACACCAGTACGTCATGACACATGACCTCTACACACAATAAGTGTAAATAACATTAATGTCAGACCAGCTGTTTTTTAAATTTATGTTCATGTTTTTAACTGCCATCACTGTTGAGCTTATCCATTCCTTATGCTATGTTATAAGAAATAAAAACAATAATAATCCCACCAATGATTAAACCAAGTAGGGGTGTTGGTCAACTTAGGGCTTAGGGGGGCTTCCAGGCTCGCAATACACCAGCAGAACACTGTTATTAAAGGTAAATACAATAAACCAAATATTGAGCGAAAGACAAAAACAGTCATAGATCTCAGGTAGGTCTCTCTGTGGACACACAGTACTACAAGACACACCAACTACATAACACACCCTTGAAAGGATGTCAGATTGATTAAATTGCCAAAACTACTTGTTCAGCATTAGGAAGAGTTCTCAGAGTGTGTGCTGTGTAGCACAGTGGTTATGTCTTGTGGTAAGGTGGGGGTGTGGAGTAGTCTGCACACTCTTGTCCAATACATGAGTTTCCCCTGTTTCTGCCTCATAAGCACCAATATTGCAGTAACAGAGCCGCTTTCTTGCAAAGTTGTTAAAGAAGTGAACAAACAACAATCTCCGGTGGTGAAGCCTCTGACCAGCAGCACAGTGCAGAAAAAACCACAAGCTGCTGAGAATTCTCAAGTTGGCTTACAAGTTGGCTGTGTTCCCATCAGACAATCTGCTGCGAGTGCAGTCACAGTTAAAACAAATCATGGCCTTTCTAGGGATCCTCTGTTGTACATCGGATACAAAATGACACTGTCTTTGGGCTGAGAGCTTACTTATGCTGAACATGAAGTGCATGGGATTGTTAGTCTCTTTTGATATGCAACTCACATGTCTTTGAAGGATATGAGGGGCTTTATTTTTTATCTTTTTTCTCCAACACTTAATGTAAAAACAACAAAGAAAACAAAGAATTCAACAAAGAACAAAGCATTGATTCTATTCTAATAAAGACTCCGTAGCCATAGCCTGATTTAGCCTGTCCCTCTGTAACACAGACAAAAGTAATTCAAAAAGAAATCCCTGCAAAACTTTTTTTAACCTGTTTCTGAGATTTAAAACAACAACAACAACAACAACAAAAACAATAAGGAGGAGCATAAAAACATGTTGTTAGAAAAACATGTTTCCTGTTCTAAAATTAAAAAAGGGAGGGACAGAAAACAATTTAGATGTTTTGCTTTTTTTTTAACTTGCCTCTTAGGACATCCATATTTAGGACATAACCTGACCTAGAAAATAAACCATACATCAATGACCTGTTTTTACCTATGCAGGTGTTTTCACTTCTTTGGGCTAATTCAGACTGTGCTCATTTTATTTACATTTGTTTGATGCACCTACACAGTGGTGTGAGTGAATATAGGGGGCATGTAAGGTTGTGCAGGCCTTTTAAAAGACTTTTTTCCCCTTTATTAAGAATAAATACAATCAGAAATTGGAATACTACAAGAAATGCAGCCATTATAAGGTTACATCTGTGTTTAAAAGGTCAAAACTCTATTGAGAAAAGTCTGTGACAGAAAAGGCACACACTTGTCTTTGTAAAGTCTCTTAAGACTACAACTTGTCCAAGAAAGTCTTGGTATGCCATAGAGCAACTACTGAGATCCAATATTGTTGAGCTTGGCAAGACGTTTTTAGATAAGGAGAAAATATTCCTAAAAAAGGGCAATTTCTTAATCAAAAAAGTGTTGCTGCATCACTTTTATGTTCATCCAGATGTCATATCTAACCCTAAGCCATTAAAAATGTTTCTGATGTAGAATCCAATGCAGCATCAGAACAGCTTTGAATGCCATTTCCCTGTAAAGCTGTGCTTGGCGCACACATGGGATGTGTCGGCCTCTGTGCGAGGCAGGGTGTTTGACAGCTGGTTGACTACAACTGGTAATGCATAATGCAAGAGATATAAACTCTATGTCTTTGATTAAACACCATCTAAGGCTGATCAAAGGGTCAAATTCAAAGTGAGTACATTTGACAAAGTAATCTTTTTTTCTCCCTGCTTACCTGGTCAGTGGTGTGATGTTGGGTTGCAGTTATGAAATAGCAAAGGATGAAATGTAAAACCATCGGCCAATAGGAGACGGCAGTTTACACTGATAAGTAGGTAGTGTAAACTCCGTATGGGCTGACCTTTTCTTGGTGTGATATAAAATACTAGACCATGGTGACGCTTGATATGACCATAGAGTGTAATAACATCAGGTTATTACAGTTTTAGTGTGAGCATAGAGAGAATCAATAAAAGTGAGGTCACCTTTTTCTGATCCTGACACAAAGATTGTAGTGTGGAGAAGTGCAATGAACATCACTGCCATAGACGTGTTGCCTGTCCTCTAACCCTGGCTATATTCACTGTGACTGTTTCCCTATTCATTCAGAAAGGACTGTAGTGTTGCAATTTGCACTTCTGTTTCCACTTGAAAGCCGATCCCTCTGTGACTGCAAGACTTCGCCTCTGCTTGGCATAAAAAAAAAAAAAAAAAAAAAAAGTAGAGCACTCTCTAAAATCATAGCCTATGATTTTATTCAGCGTTGTGATGTTGAATACACTTCGTCCTCCACTGGTTCATACTGTGAAAGCTGAATCCTGTTCTCTTTAGGCTCACATTCGTTCTTTTTCTAATAAAGTTTCTTGACTCCACAGGGAAGGCAATTAACAGAAAAGCAGTGGTGTGCACATTTGCAGTGCCCCAAAATCATCATTTGCACATCAAACAGCCTCCGCCTTCATCCTGGACAATTTGCATATAATACCACAAAAGTGCATCAATGTCAAATAGAAGTCTTCATTCCAATGCAGCATCTGCGTCTCCTCTGCTGGGTTGCAGAAGAAAGTGCACCCAAGATACACAAAGAACGGAATGAAAGGAGAGAACAGAGGGTCAGGTTAAGAATAAAACACCCCTGCTTTCATGGCTGAAATCAAAGAGGAAGGTGCATAATACTTAGACATGTTGTGCACATGGTGAATTTCACAGTGGTTTGTTTGTTTGTTTGTTTGTTTGTTTTTGTTTTTCTGTTTGTTTGTTTGTTTGTATTTGAATTTTTATTACTATGGCATTGTCTCTGTCTCATACACTGAGTTAATTGTTTTGGTAAAATCAAACTGAAATCAGCATCTACCTGAGTGGAAGAGTGGGGAGGGGGAGTAAGGTGTCTAGAAAAAAACTGAAACTCAAGGCAAAATTCTTGGAAATCAACACAAAATACATAACACAAATACATAAAATACATATCATAAATGAAAAAAAACATATCTAAAATTCTGAAATTCACAAAAGTGACTCATGCAAGTCATTTTTAAAAATGTATATGTTTTTGCTCTCTTGGTAATATTCCTCTAAATTGATATTGTCATTAAAATTGGAAGAGATATAAGACTGTGTTCATCAGAAATGCCATGAAATGTGAAACTGTCAAAGAACTCTTTAATGTATACATCAGAATGGAACTTAACCCTCACTGAAGCCATGCAATCAAAATGTTATCTAGCTTGTACTTGTGGAATTTTAAGAAAATAAATTTTAACTGTTTTTTTTTTTTTGTTTTTTTTAACAAGTCACTCACATGTGAATGTGCACAGTATAATATTACTGTAATCATACAGTTTTACAAGTGGTAGAAGAAGTCGCGCAATATTAGAAGCACATCTGTTACTCTGCTTTAAGTGTACTTCTAATTTTAGCGTATCTTAGAGACTGGATCTTCACAGAGTGAAGATTATACTCACACATACATTTACAGCACATACACACACGCAAACCCACATATACATGCTTGTGAATCATCTTTGCTTCCCTTACATTATTCAGCATATTGTTGACAACCTGTTCAGTGCACTCATCCATTTTTTATACATTCCTAACAGATGTATTGATCACAAGTCTGAGTGGAAAGGGGTTGACATTGCAACCACTGACTGTAGTTACACTTCAAATATCCAGCTAGCATAACACACTAGTTTGGAAACATGAATTGTTAATGCATTTGCTCTCCTCAGAAGGACACATTAAATATTTGTTAAGTTATAAAAGCATCATGCAACACTCTGTACCTCAGCATTATTAATTTTCCACACACGCTTCATTGTAAAGCTCCATCTGCCACACCACTGGTCCTATTAAGGTGAAGAAGGAGGGCTTGAATATTGGAGCGGAACAGTTAAACCTTAAAACTGGAGAAGAACACGAGGGACAGACTCTATCCATAAATATAAAGAGAGGCAACACTGTGCCGCTACTGTCAAACAGCTACTACAACATCTGAGCTCCTTGTGATTTTGTATATTGCAAAGGACACAACAGTAACCTAAAATAAAACAAGACACTTGACATATTGACAGTGATATGTAATTTAATATATTTTTGCCAGTAGCCATGTTAGAGGAAACAGTAACTATTACAGTAAATACCAAACTGAAACTGTCTGTTTGTTGCTTTCTCTCTCCTGAAAAACAGGGGGTGCATTAAGTTTATTGTTTTATTTTTATTGTTTTGATAGTCCCAACAAATCATTTTTAATAACTAAACATTCAATCTAGGTATCCCTGATGCAATTCTATGCAAGCCTACTAATTATGGTGCATTATAAATAGAATTATATTCTTTGCTGCAGTGATTAATTAGGTTCTATGTTGCTCCATAGAAACAATATGGTATTACAGATTCAAACATGTTTAGTTTCCAAGCAAATGAGTGTTAAGGAAACTGCATAACAGATTACTGTTGAATTCTGTGCTTTATCTGTTTGTTTGTTTTTCCTAGTAAGCTTAAAAAATTAAGCCAGAGAATTCTGAGCAAAGCATTCCCAAATCTGGAGTATAGCAACAGCCAACCTGAAAATCTGAATATAAATGTTTATACATTCATTCAATCATCTATTTTCTAGGTAACAACTGTCTCCTAAACATGTTAGGGATTGTCAATATTTATTCCAGAATTTAATGAAAACAGTGATCAGATGTTTCTGGGTAACCATCACAAGTCTTAGTTTATGACTTAGGATTCAGAGACTGCATTGCTGTTAAACAAACTGTTCTCTGGTTGAACTGTTGCTATTCAGAAAAATACAGAAAAAATGAACAATGATTTTTTTGAATGTATTAGCTCAAGTAGTATATTAAACAGAGTAGCCATAGTTATAATACCTATACAATTCCGTTGGCCATCAGTGTGCTTATTAAGGGACAAACAGCAAACTCCTACGCAGCATTGTTAAAGTGAGATGGCAGAGTGCAGGCAATTAGATAAATACATTCACATTCAATGAAAACCTATTTTTACGTTTTAGGTAGCTAGCTTTAATAGGATAGCTAGCAACCTAATTATTACATTAGATGGATTTTAATTGGTGACCCTTGACACAGCAGATGACTAACCATTACAGTTCTGGTCAATTGTATTTGTTTCTGTCAAGTCTGAATAAGGTGTGCTTAAAAAAAGATTTTCAACGCAAAATCACTGGGTTTTTTTCAGTAGAGTCTGATGCTATTGAGGAGAGTGATGTGACAACTGTATCTGATCAGGGGGCAATGTGGCCTTGCATCCATTTGTACTGGCCCATAATGCTGATGCTCTGCCATGACGTGTAGTGGCTATTAATACAGCATGAAGTTTGGGAGGGACATTTATTTAATCATTTATTTATTTATTTATCTCAAATAACTGTCCTGACAGGTTCACAGGGACAAAGCTACATTCTTGATGTCTCCTTGCCACATGTGGTGTTCAGAAAAAGGTCCTCAATAATTTGAAATTAAAGCTAAAAAATACAATAACTTTTCTCGGAGTGAAAGGAAGCAAACTGATGATTTGGTGCTGATTTACTGCATGTAATTGTTCAGAGAGCAGTGTATTGTCGGCACATTTTTTTATACAATAAGTTTTGATTGCCTTGCATAATCAAAAGTTCAGTTTCTCTGTAAGTACACCTACTAAAAGTTATTTAGAAGTTTAACAGGAAATGTTTTATAGCCAACATTGATAAGCACCTCCCCAGAGCATAAAACAGTTCTTTCTCTCTGCATTTCACCTCAGGGTATGAGCAAGGCCACTGTTATTTAAATTCTCCTTGTATCCTTATGATCACTTCACAAACCTTTAAAATGCCTCTTGTTTTTAGTGGATGAGCTACTGCTCTGTGAAGTAATTTAACACTCCAGCTCCTTTCCTCTTGGCATAATTAACATATCCAGTGTTCCTCTAATTAAGCAATCTGGATATGCCCATTAGTAACATCTAAAAAAAAACGAGGACTGCAAGAATATCACATTTTTTATCAAATTTGATTGGGTATCAATTTCCATCTCCCTGTTAATTGAAAATATGTTTCAGAGATAAAAAGTAACATATTCTATGCCCAAAAGACATGATTATCTTAGTGATTGAGCATATCAGTAACGCAGATCAAGATAGGAAAGCTGACTTGAAAAATGTCTGATGATACCTGCATATTGTCGAGACAAAAATGGGGCACAAAGGATTTCAACAGGCTATTATTGCAATTTTTGGTCCATCATCCGGCATTGAAAAATCCACGCCAGAATAAAGGCCACTAAACAAACAGGCAGAGTTTAAAAGGCTGGCTGTGGCTTCCTAGAGGCTCATTAAAGCAGTATGCCTCTTTTCTTAAAAGCAGCTCCACTGGCAGAGTTGCCCATAGAAACTCCAAACTGACAGAATATTTCATTAGAAGCTTTGAATATTTCATTTGAATACACATCTTCGGATGCATTTCCTCTCGCCTCTCATACATTAGGAATTAGGCGATGCAACAATTAAACACACTCATCTGCATATGAAGAGCAGCCTGTAAAATCTGCGCTCAGTAAATGCACTCCTGGGGGGGGGGGGGGGGGGGGGGGGGGGGGGGGGGGGGGGGGGGGGGG
>JAQMCX010000001.1:21302293-21349088 GCA_029814765.1 Acanthurus leucopareius | reverse complement strand
TCTTTATAATTAATTGATCGAAATTAACGCGTTAAAGTCCCGGCCCTAATATATATATATATATATATACATATATAGACAGGTTGAATGAAATATATGTGTGGATATATAAACATTCCTTTACAATTCATCCAATTCATCTCCTGTAACACTCACACTCAGTTAATGAATTTCCTTTTTTCCGTGGTCTCAGTGTTGCTATATCTGGCTCTCCCTGATCAAGCTGCGTATGACAATTAGACTGACATGATGACAAGCTATGAACTTGCAACTTAACAGATGCTGACATTTTAGCCCTTGTCACCTTTCATATTAAAACCAAAAATGACATCCTTGTTAATTTCAACTTTCCAAAATGCAGAGAAACATTCATTGTTTAGACAGGATTGGTCATTTTTTATAAACAGTGCTGCAAATCCAAACTTTCAACACTGTTTTCTGATGCCAATAAAACGGATCTTTTACTGATATTAATCAAGAAGTTTTGTTCGTTTTTAATCCTCATCTAAAACTGAGAAGTTGGCTTTAAATCTTAATGTTTTTCTCCAGACATGTTTCAAGGAATCTCTGTAAGTTTAATCAGTAGTTTAACCTGGTTTTCTACATGACTTTTTTTTTTCTTTTTCTTTTTTTTAAAGGTGAGGGGATACAGACACATCTTCTTCCTAACTGAGAAATTCTGGTTCCATCATTTACAGTCCTCTAACCTCACCCACCACCATGGTTTGTGGTAGGTTGACTGGTGAAAAGAGCAGTGTGCATCAATATAGCTAACTTTAGAGGGAACCTTAGAGAGTTTCAGCTTTACATTTTTTAAGTGAGTGAAGTTTAAACGTGGGTAACTATATGGTTGAGTATGGTGGTTCTATGGTTATATGGTTGAGGAATATGTTGTGCACCCAAAGTGCAAAATGAAATCCCAAAAAAATGGAGGAAAGAAAAAAAATAAAACTGAATAAAACAGCAAACCAGGAAGCACGTGGAGAATAGGAAGGATGGAGCCAAGTATGCAAAAATAGATGAACTGACACAGACTACAGGGGAACACAGAGACTATATACACTGGGTAATTAAACACAAAGTAATCGTTAAGGTGTAAAGGAAACACATTAAGGCAAGGCAAGAGGAAGGAAACTTGACAGGGCAAATGAAAGACACAGGACAAGGGTTAACAAAATGAAAGGAAGTAAAAAAACGAATAAGCACTGTGAGAAATAAAAGAAAACTAAACCAACGAGAAGAGACGTGAGAAATAACAGTCGTAACAGTTGCATGGAACTGAGTAATTAAAATTTCTAATTTTCCATCTTGATACAGATAAGTTTTCTCCAAAGTATCTTAGTTGACATTCAATGCAACAAGGAAAGGGTTGAGCAGCTTTTATTAACTTTGATAAAAAGTAGCAATGCAAGATAAAACTTGCAGGCTACACCAGCCACTTTCAGATAAATACATATGAGAAATCAGATTGGTTGAGGTAGACAATTTCATATTTATTCAGTTTATATTTTTGCAGTTAACCATGCAACATAATCCCAAAACCTTTTCAGTCTGTTCTGCTTTGTGGTGATTGTGATCATATATTTTCCTTTCTGTTCAGATTCTCTCTGCATGATCTGCAGAAAGTTTGAGACAGCATATTGTGACTGGAAAATATAAAATTTTGCATTGTAAATGGAATGTGTCACTGTCAGTTAATGGTAAATATTTCAAGGATTAGCATAGAATTGATTTTTTGAGATGCATTTATACTGTATACTTGATATGTCTATAAGTTCAAAACTGGAGAAAAGTGAAGCTATCCAGCAGGAGACTTTTAGCACAGGGAAGACAGGCAGCACAGAATCAGGAAATGGTATATATTTTACTCTGGTTGATGTAGTAAACAGCTGAATCACACATTGAGTCGGTTCTGCTTGCCTGTTTGTAAAAGTCACTGCATGCCACTCCTCCCCGGAGACATACTAGGCACAGATACAAGCCAGTATTATCAAGGTCTGACATTGTAGGTGGCATAAACATAAGTGAAACACATTTTCAAGTTTTTCTCTAGAATAATAAATAGCACAAAAAAACTATTATTATTTATCAGTGTGGCACTGAAGAATTGGGTTGATCTGTTTTATCACGACTGTGTAGGTGTTGACAGATTTTATTGACAGTGGCCCACAACTTGAGTAAACAGCCCTGCTACTGTCATTAAATTATGATTTTAATATTGATAAATTCTGATTGTAGCAAAAAATAGTATATGTCACATTTTTCCAGTGTAACCCAGTCTCTCTCAAACCGGTAAAAAGGAGGACCAATAAAAACACAGCTCCGGGTCAACTTGGTGCTGTATATGTGTTTTGAATTTTCCTTTATCCACACTGATTGATCAAGGCTTACAACCTATCTGAGCATGTTTGTTTCATTACAGACAGATTCACTTGCGAGAATTGGCGGGAAAATACAGTCAATAAATCAATAAATAGCCTGCAAACACTGTTAATGTCTTCCTGCACAACCAACATTAAAATTACATTGTTTAAGTTCAATTCTGTTGTCAGACAGAAGATGAAGGCTGATTGACCGAACGCTCTCCTCTCAGCTTGCCAGGAGCTGCTGCTGACACGCTGACAACAGGTCACAGTCAGCACGGACTGAAAACTGTAATCACCATGTAAAGTCAGCACCCAGTTCATGATGTCACAGAATTCCTTGCAAAGTGTTGAGTGCCACTGTTTTCTGTCAGAAATCTATCATTACTGTTGAGGAGGACTTAAAAGCACTGAGCCCCTTGCATAAATCTGGCTCAAGAAGCTGATTGATAAAGTGGGTTTCAGGGTCTTTATACATGTTGGTTTGTCTTTTTCCTTGTAATATGGGTGCACAATCACATGAGTTGTTTATATGAGTTGTTTTGGACAATCAACCATCTGTATGCTGCTGCTATGAATGAAAACACAAGGGGCACTGGATGCCTGACTATCCATGTTTACTTTGCAGGGTTTACTATGCTGTTTTAACATTGCAGTAGGTGAGACTGGTGAGAGGAACAATTATTCTCTGCTTTTACAGGTGATATTGCACAACCCCATTGCTTCGAGAAAATCAAATACTACTTCTCACAGGCAGTTTTACAGTTGAGTATCATCAGCCTGTATTTATGGTCATTTTAAAACACACTGCTGTTGTCATAACTTTCCTTTACAGTGTGGAGGAACTGAGAGCCAGTACCATCTGGTGCCATTTCTACCTCAAAGAGAACTGCGTAAGTTCTCAATAGGGATTTACATTAAAAAATGATATCCTTATCTTCAATGCAATATTCAGGCAGCAATGGTGCTTAAAATTTCATTTGAGTCATCCTTTACTGGTTCTGATTTCTTAGTGTTGTCACATCTAGTACAAAACTGTTTTAAAGGGAGTAATAATCATCATAGATTAAACAACATTCACAGTTATGGTTATAGGGTATTTAGACCTTCACAGCATAAAAAGTCTCATTTTAAAGGGGAAAAAAATGCAGAGGACTATTGCATTTCATTGTAGTCATCTTCATCGTGCTCATCAAGAAAATGTTCATTTCCAACCTCCTAAAATATTGAATTTGGTTGGATATACAGAAATTGACTGCAACTTCGGTTGGCTGAAGAAGAACCTCCTCATCAGAGTAAAGTTATGTCTTTCATAAATGGTGTCAGTTTATTGTGAAAACGGGAGAACAGTTTGCAACAGTTGTGTCTATGGAGGCCCCTTTGTGGGTATTGTGATAAATATTGCATGCTTTAGATGTGTTTTATCGGACTACATATGACAGCTGGCTGCGGTGTGTGAAACTGCCGTGCATCTAGATGGAGCTTTTGGGTCAGAGACAGATCATGACGTCTCTGAGCAAAGAGGAATCTGGTATCAAAGAGCTGCCTCGAAGAGGCGACACAGAGGAAAAGGGCCTTATCATGTTAAAGCTTAAAATATTTATTTGATACAATAGACACTTACGGTTGCTGTAGCTCAAGTGTGACATGATTGAAAACCACAGTAAACCATTAATGTTTCACATGTGGTGATGTGTAAAAGATGAGCCCTACCAGACCCATTTTTATTATTCTCTTATTATTTATATAGTCAACAAAGACTTAGAGGTAATTAATCACTTTGTTCACTATTCTCCCCATTTTTCCGCCTTGACAATGTTGTTCACGGAACATTGTTTCAACTGAAGGCGCTGCCTTAAATGAATTCTTATTAGCCATCTAAAAATAGTCCTGGTTTCAGGGTCTAGGCTGCCTGTAATCTGACAAGCACAGAGGGAGCATCATGACCAGCCAGCTGCCAGAGCCTCACTGAAAAACATAAGGAATATAGGTGTAGCGTCATAAATATACTGTGGATATCAGCAGCTGTTATGAAAGATGTCTCACTGATCATTAGCACTGGCAAACCAATGAGGAAACATTGTAAATGTCGTTAGTTTATGGCTGCACTTCAGATGTTGATTGTTTTGTCTTTTTTTCCCATTAAAGCATGTTTCAGTCATATCAAACTACCATTTAGTGTGGTCTTTTTACACAGTGAGACTCCAGCTATTGGTAAGAGAATGTGAATTTGAGAGCTGAACAGAAAGAATTTTACGAGATGAGCATTTATAGTGAGAGTGGCTGTTTTGTATATTTTTCTTTGCAACATATATATTTTTAATGCTTTACTCAATTATAATCATACTCTATAGCCTCATTCTCTTTTTCCAAATCTCCCTTCACATTGTCTATTTTTTATGTTCATTTGTAGCTTTGCAGCTAACACAGTAATGCAGTTTGCAAAGCAACTGAAAGGCTTCTATCTACTGTTCATTTGCTCATTAAAACCTGTTTATTTGTATGTGTATATGGTTATTGTTGCAGGTAACAATCTCATTACTCTTCATTACCGGACTGCTCTTAAAAGATTTGCTTTTGTCTAATGGTCAGCATCATGTTGGTGTCATCAACAGCAGCAAATAAGCTGAAACAGCCCGTCCATTAATAGACCTTCTCTCCATTGCATAACAAACACATAAAATTTAGTCACACTCTCATTTCCATCTCTCAAGGCCCTTCTTCAGTTTACCAAACATGCAGCTTTTTTTCAAATCAAGACACCCAGAAGAAATACAAATGCACAAAGGAAGGAAATTCAAATGTGCAAATATGAATAGCTCTTTGTCTAAGTGATTATATTTGTGAAATTTGCACAGCCTGTTTCATAAATCCAAATTTTAATTACCAAGCTATTTTAAGTTGGCAACTGTAATTTGCCTAAAAATTAATTTTTCCAAACAGCTTCCTCTAAATTCAGTTTTCCAAATCTAAACATTAAATGCAGCTGCTCTATACACCTTCCTCACACTCCACATCACCTATACAAGAGTAAAATATTGACACTGTCAGTCCAGCACCTGTCTGTTGTGATACAGCAGATGTTTGTCAAAGAAAAAACAGCCATGAATCCTCCATTTTTATGACTTGACTCATCAGATTAAGGATTAAATACCAATATGATCAACATACAAATATACAGAAGCAATAGATGGTAAAAGGAAAAGGAGCTACTGCTTTAAGGAGCTGTTTCTTTAAGTGTAATCAATCTCTGTTTTTCCCCTCACTCACTGTAGACAAGTTTCAATTTTTGCAGTGTAACGACCTGGATTCAAATCCGCTGGGAAGAAGGTGGTGATAACAGACGGCACAAGGGACCTCAGCAAGGACTGGCTTTAACACATGCACCAATTATTGTGAGCACAGCGTGCATCCATTTTGAAACACTGCTGAGCGCGCCACACCCATGAGAAAACATCTGCTTTTGTACACTGATCCCAACACTACTCCCACATACAGTACACACATGTATTAATTTGGTTCACATGAGAACACACACACACAAACCTTGTAAACACATAATAATGCACAAAATAAAAATATCTGCTTTTTGTCTCTTTTGCTAAACAATAAAGCACATCTTAATTTGCTCCTTTCACGCTAAAATATGTAATAATATAACTGTAATGCATATCTGTGTTGCTATTATTCTAGAGCTCATCGACCATGAAATTAAAATTGACTTCAAAAAGTACCAAAATAATATGTCTAATCTTTCATTTTTTCTTTATTCATACCAATAAATACACCATTTAAAAATAAATGCAGTTTTATCTGTGAGTGTGTTGTTCCCTGGGACATTAAAGTGTGTTTGTACCATTTGAACCATGTTTTTGCTTAATCATTTGGCTGTGCTTAATAATAACACGATTCTAGTGAAGAGAGAAAGTCTTGGTAAAATTATGCTATATTAAGCTTTTTGTTGAGGTGAAAGATATTATATTGAATATAATTTATCCTCATGATGGCAAAAAATTGCAAAGCATTAGGCACAGGCTAAAATATTTTTTTAAAAAGGTTCAAACCTCATTAACAAAAATATAATAACTTCCATTAGACGTACATGCTGTAAATGTCAGGTTGCCCACTCATTTAAAAAGTTATTCAAATCTTATGTAAATTGCTTCTTGCAGATTGAATGGGTGACTGGAAAAATGTTTTTTTGCAAGAGTCATAACAGCTAACCAAAAGTCTTGGCAATTAATTGTATAAAATCCTAATTGAGATAGATGGTAGTTCTTCTGGTTGAAAGTTCGAATGGAAGAGTTATGATTTGATGAGTGAACTGGGTCCTACTGACGTCCTGGGCAGCGTTGTTGCATGTGGCCCTGACTCATTTAGGTAGCAAGCGAATTTTACCTGAAAAATAGAAGCAGTAAAAAAAGGAGGAATGATTTTAGGATTTGAATTAAGGTGGTCACATGAAAATTCAGGACACCACGCTACAAGACAGTCATGGAGACCAAAAAGAACTGAACACATTAGTGAATGCGGCCAGCAGAGAAAGCTAACAAAGCTCACAGCTAATTGTGAGAAAGGAAAGTGGTGCCTTGGCTAACTTGGGGGTTATCCACGAACATGTGTCAAAACAGAGAATTTTGCCTGCTTATAGAAAAGATGAAGACATTCATTTTGCATCTAATCCCTCTCTTTCAATAGAATGTGTAATGGCAATCATTGAAATTGACTTTGATAAGAACATCCTTATCAAAGTTTCGTCAGACATTCAAAAACCTAAACACGCCTGCTGACACTGGGGTGGGTGGAGTTTTCAGGGGAGGTGTGGTTTATGAGTCACAGTGGTAATGTATTTGCATGAAACTTTTCATGTGCTACTGCCTTTAAAGCTATCTCGTTTTTTAGAAAAGCTCTGTGCAGAGTGAATTTTGAGGTATTAAAAAAAGCAGTCATACTACTACAAACAGACCTCTTTGAGATCACACAAAGCACTTCACTTCACTTTGGTAGAGATTGTCACATACATCAAAGAGTCTTTATTGGCTTATACTTATCCCCTGGTTCTTACCAACCCTTTTAAAATAATACAACTGGGCACATTATTTACATTTAAATTTGTCTCAGTGTATCACTGTATTATTGCTGCAGAAATTCAAAGAATTATTTGCAGCTTGACTCACTAAAACACTACCATTTCCCCTATACATGATCATAAAACTATATCTGCCCTTTCTTCTGATGCAGATCTGTTGTCTCATACTATATTTTTTCACATATATGGTAACTAATTTGGTTATGATTTTGAATACATTTTTACACTTTAAGAGCCTCAGGTGTCCCAACCATAAATACTGATAATCAGTCCATCACAACTTCCTGGAAGTTTTATTCGGGGTCATCCCTTTGAATTGGTTAAAGAAGAATAACATTTGCACTGCATCAGTACTGTCTAATTCAAGGGTTGTGTGGGGCATTTTCTTTCTAATCAGAACTCAAAGACCACAGGAGCCTCAACTGAATCTGGAGACTGCAGCAAATTCTGGTTGAATAAGTACATGAACTCCTGTGATTTTTTGCACTTTAAACTGTTCAGCTCTGCCATTCAGTTTTCAAGTTTATACATTGGAATCAGTCTCGCTTAGATTATATAAGGATCCACGCACACTGAGTCATCTTAAATATCTCACAGCATTGTTTTTTTTTTTTCCTGACATAAAATTAAGACACCAATTTCCCAGGATAATCAAAACAAACAATCAAATGTTGTTCTAATGGGATTCTTACAGAGGCATCCCAGATTATGAAATAAAACACTATCATTGTATTGATGAGATGGTTTAACTTTTCTAATTGTGAATATAAACAATGAAATAACTTATTTTGTCCCCCTGTTAAACCAGTTGGTGTAGAAAAAGTGCACAGATACCAGAAAGAGAACAGGACAGGGGCTTTAATTAAAAGCCCACAGTGGTATTACAGGCTTGCTAATTGTTCAATATTAATACATATCTGTCAGTCTTTATTCATATTTTCTGTTCAGGAATGAAAAAAAACAAATTGCACGTTGGATATTTGTCTAAATTTCTTGATTGTCATTACTCAGTACAGACTGTGTGCTGCCTCAGCACATTATGACATGAATGATGTGAGTGAGTGAAAGAAGGATGGTGGAAATGGTGATGATATAATTTCACACTGCTTCTCTTACAAATTTAACTTGACAAAAGTTATGCAATAAAATAAAATCCCATTTCTGCAAAAACAGATTTGACCGACCCACTTTACAAACAGTAGCACATTAACGATCAACAGGATAAGTTAACACTTCCTGCTAACCAAAACTATGTGAGGCTGTCAAAACCCACCTTTGCATGCATGACTCGACAGCAACTATGTAGGTCAACATCCTCTGACAGGCTCTATATGCTTTGGGGGGTGTAGCTGCACATTACCGAGGAAGCTCATGCACAGAGAGACAGATACACACACATCCCAACCAATAACTGGAGAACACAGTCAAGACAGGTGCAAAAAGAGGTCAGAAGCCTGTCTGAAGCCACCAAAGCAGCTCTACAGCTTCATAGAAGACAAGGATGCAGTAAAACCGCTCAGTTCTCTTCATGTCATTAGGCTACATTATGATAAAGTGAGGAGTTAGCACCAGGAAAGCTCCAAAGATAGAAAACATGCAAAACACTTCAGTTCTGCTAAGAGATAAGGACCACACACAAATTCACTCTCAAAGCAAAATTATGTTGTGATTAAAACTCTCAAAATATATAAACTGGTTCCCCAGGATCACTTCCTGAGATGTGCTCAGTTACAGGCGTGACAGGCAGACAAATCTAAGACCTTACTGCAAGTCCTATATGTTGGCAGATTCAGAAATGTAAGAAAAATTATTTAGCATAGGAAAGTGCCACAATGCACTGGCCATAAGGCAGAATCCCTAATTACTGCCTTGTGGGGCCTTGCTTATCATCAGCAGCATTTTTTGTGTGGCAAATATTCCCACAACAGCCTTTGATGTAATTACTTTCCAAACAGCTCCCCTCTAGCCAATATCCTGTTCTAAATTCATGGCTTGGCTTGTTTGCAACGTCACTGGAACACACACGTTTGTCATTTGTTGCCCTGTAGAGAACAGAGACGCAGCAGCACCAGGAAGGAAACCAAAGTATATTTTTTACTATGACAGACATTAAACAGGTAGAGTACAGGCACCTGAAAACAGGCTGGAAAAACAGCAATTCATAAATAAAAATATTTTGTCACTGGATAAGGAAGGTATATGTATTCATCCTTGTGCAACACAGCGTTGGGAAGGAGAGAAATTAAAGCTTGAAGTCCCTCAAAAAATACAATTAAATAGAAAAAAAGAGCAACAGATAGTTATTTATTTACATATAAACCTATACATAAAAACTGAACATCCAGGAAATAAATCTGTGCATTGTTTAAAATTTGCATCTCATGGGATATAAACAGCAGCAAAAGATAGTGATCCCAGCTGGGCTAATGGCTCTTACTCTCTTCTCTTTACTTCCATGTTGATCCAGCCGGTCTGGCAGTGATTTGGCACATCATATCAGGGGACTATCTTGCTATTTTTGAGATAGTTCCTGACAGATTTCTCTTGCAATTTGTAACCACGAAAGAAACTTGGGTCTTCCACTTACAACCAGGGAAGAAAGAACAATCCAAATGACTGGTAGACTACATGAAACAAAGTCACACCACTACAAGGTCCTACTGTGCTAATGTCTTGAGACAGCTACAGTAGAAAATCCAAATGATCCAGCGAGGGAAGCTGACAAGAGGCATGCTCTTCCACCAGGACAACGCTAGCTGACAAGTCTGCAGTCGGAGATGGCTGCCATTAAGAATGAGGATTTGAACTTGTTCAACCACCACCCTAGTAACCTGACTTGGCACCCTTAGACCACTATCTCTTTCCCAAGAAGAAAAAAGAAAGAGCTCAGTGATCATCATTTTGACAATGATGACGTACTCACTGCAGTGGATCTTCTCCTGGAGTTCGGAGACTTCCAGTTCTACAAAGAAGAGATCCATACACTCCATCACCGCTAAACTGTTTCTGAATGTAGGAGGGCACTGTGTTAAATATCAAATGTGCTAAATGGTTTCAAAAGTGACTCCTACCTCAGGCCATTAACATAGAAATCACATCTTGTGTAGTAATGATTCTGTTCCATGTTTTTTGAATCTATATAACCAGGTGATTATGCTAACAGTGATCACTGTAAGTGTTTTTCACTGTAGAAAAACAAATACGTAAAAAAAACAAACTGTTTTTGAGTTCCCTTTACAATATTTTGTGACTTTTGCAACTTTACTGGTGACCAAAGAGTTTAACGAGGCCATTGACCTTGACAAAAATGCACAATTCATTTTCACCTCCAGCTCTGAAACAGCCATAATTATCATTTTAAACAACCCTAACTCTGACATAATTTTGCCTAACAGGAAACATTACCAAATTGCAATAGCCAGAATTTATTTTGTCTTAAGATTATCATGTAATGCTGCTCATTGCAGATCTCAAACCAGATCATTAACTCGAAGTTTTTTTAAATTCTTGTGACCTTTAAACTACATATTTGTCAGTGCTTCCACAGCTGCATCACCATTTTCATAATGACTTGATGAAATCTGTTTCAAAGGACCCTTACATATTTGGGATGGGGTGAAAAGGGGGAATGCATTTCTGCTCATGGAACTTGACAAATAGTGCTTAAAGGTTTCTATTTATATCTTTCTCATCACACAGGGAGGGTACAATCTTCCCAATTCCCTTGCCGCTTGCCAGAGGCTTAGTGTGACATATTGCTAATCTGGTTATTATGCAATTTATCAGCCGTCTTTTTTTTTTTTTTTTTTTACAGCCGTGCATGGATATTATGCAGGTTTCTTATGAGCCTAACTGCAATAACACTACAAGGAGCTAATGAGCAACTGCTTCTACTGTGGTAATACATCTCAAGTCACTTCAGGGTATTCTTGTTGCAACAACTTGTTAGTCTAAGTCACTCCATTAAACTAACTAAATTATTTTTTAGCTAATGATATAGAGGGCCTCTCAGGCTGGGACCAATGGATTGTGACCAAAATAAGGCAGAATTGAGTCATCGGAGTTCTTTGTTTGACAGCAGACAGGAAACAGACATTACAGACCTTGCTGCCAACCAAAAGCCTCATGTAACTGGTATTCTGAATAAATGCACGGGATCAGGCATTTCAGCAAGGATACATTATTGCCTCTGGTGACTCTTAACATATGAGGTACAGCCACAGCCACGGGTTGAAGCTGTTTTTGCAATGAAAGTGCAGTCTCATATTGATAATGGCTTGAAAGTGGCCCGAAGCACACATCATCCTGAGCTTTGGACGGTCCTTCTCTTCGGCAGTGTTTTTGCGCTATCAGCTAATAAAAGGAGGCCTGTCATTAAAGACGTGTAAATCAGACCTTAATGTGACTAAAGAGTCTTGGTTGAGACACTGGGTGGGAAGAATGTGGTCCTCTGATTTAATGGGCCCCGAGCTGAAGGGGATATAAGTCTTGATAATGATGGCCAAGTACAGTGTATTGATCACCACTCCCTCTGGTGTCTATGTGGGTTAAAGCAGCCAGGACGTAAATTGATCTGGGATTTCTCAACTGTTGTAGAGCAAGCTTGCACAGAGGCGAGGTGGTCAAAATAACTTGACTAATGTGTTTGTGTAAGACCCCTGTGGTTCACTTTGTCATTTCTATGAGATGCCCACTCATTTGTTCATCTGGCCTCAACTGTAACAAAAAAGTCAATTCTTTGGGGATTTTGGTAATAGATTGCTTTAGTTACATAAAAGTATTTTCTTTTAGAAGAAAAAACTAACTTAAATAACAAAGGATCACGTTTTCTGCGACTACTCTGTCTTATATGTCTTTAAGTTAAATTGAATTTCTGCATATGTCAGTGAATTAAGCTAACTGCATTTTGAAATTAATAGAAACTGCAACTCTTTAACTAAATTGGTTCACAGAAATACTTTTGCTTTTTTTCAAGTTTTCTTGAAACAGAGCATAACAGAAACTCCAGAGTAAAAACACTACTCACCAAAATTACAGCAGCTCAAGAACCAGAATCAAGGGGCAAAATAGTCATTAAATGATAGAAATAAGTGAAAAAATATAAAAGCAAGACACAAATAGAAACATTCAAATATGAATAATGATAACTTTGTACAATGGATACAACTCTCAGCTTTACATATACGACCAAGAAGGATTATAACACTGGAAAGAAGCCATCTTGCTCATTAATGTCGATAAAATGTGGACTATTGATGATTGCCTCTTTGTTCTTTTTTTGGATCTCCCATTGCTACTTTAAGAACGCGTAAATTGCTGATTCTTCTGAAAAGCTGCTGCTGGGTTAGGGTTAAGGCTATAGTATTTGGCGGAAACTGAGAATAGTGCTATTCCAAACTGCACATAACTTCTGAATAGCGGAAATTCTTTTTAGTTTCAATAATACTAAGGTTGTTATAATTGGTCCTGCTATGGCTTACATTAAACTAGTCTCATTCTTCACCCAGTGCAATTACTTTGAATCTCTTTCTCATGGTTCTCTGATTGTTGATGTGGTGCCCAACCTGTGCCGAGTGTTTGTTCCACAAGTTTTGGAATGAAACAGAACTGAAGGAAACTTAATATGGCAAGTAGTGATATAAATAAATTATGTTATCCTATACATTTTAAACGATTTTGAAAAATGACTGAACTTCCTTGAAAAGTTCATGTTTGTTTGTCTTTTGTTTGGTTGTCTTCTGGTTGTTTAATTAATTCAAAACAGAACAACACTTGTGTAAACATTTAATTGTTTTAAATCAAAGTATCTGTGTTAAAAAAAAAAAAGTCAAAATGATAAAACATACACACTCCATTCTACATGTTATTCCCTTCCTTGTCACCACTCTTTCATGAGAGTGCTAAATGCTGGCAGAGTTGCGTTGGGAAATCATAGCTGGACACAGTCAGAGCTTCCTCTAATTACAAGACAACACCAGCTGAAGTTTGACAGTGGTTTGGCATTGTGCTTTCCCGTCATTATTATAATGAAACATTAAATATTTATATGAGTCGGGGGGGAATCATTTTGCCCAGTGTCATTAAGATTTTGGTTAATTATCATGGTCCATTGGGTCCACCTCCTGCAATGTGTTACTACCCTTGGTCCATTATCTACCATGTAATTATAAACACACTCTGTCTAACCACCATCACAATGATTGCTCATTGAAAATGTTTTTTAATCACCTCAAAATGTTGATTTGGCAAATGCTGCTAATAGAAAGTGTCTGTTTAAAGGCCTGCAAGGGGCGATTCTGGGATCACACCTTCAGAGCAGCTCAGTCCTCGGACAAGTAAAATTCTATTTGAATTTAAAAAAAAACAAAACACGGCTAAACCGTCCCTGTTTTGCCACTTTAACAATATTAACTTCATTAGTGTAAACTCTGAGTTTGTTGATCCTGAGAAGAGGGAAACTCTTTGTTTTCCATTTCACAAAGGTAGTTCAGAGTAACACTGAGTCAGTTACTATGGCAACATACACTGAAGCTAACCTGCTCACAGGCAGGTTTATTTAAATTAAGCCTCAGCTTGAGCACCTATTGAACCTGCAGCAGGAAGCAGGTTGGCGTGGGACGTGGGGTTTCATTTTGTGAATGTTTTTTGACATGGAGGCTCTACTAATTAGGAGATATTTACGTCGGGGGAGGGTGATTAGACCCTGGACCCCCAGACATTTTAGCAGTTCTGGAGGATTATTTGTATGAATGTTATTGTTTCTCTGCACCTTTAATAATGTATTTGAAAAATATTCTCCGTCGCTCGTTTCCAACATTACACATCATGGATTTGCGCTGCACTCAGAGCAAATTCTCTTTTTTGTTTTAAAATGAACAACCCTCCCTGACATCTTATTAGTTTTCTTTTTGCCCTCCTAAAAGAAAAAAAGATCTGCCAGCCCAACCCCTCCACCCACTAAATATCAAAGAGTCCCTTGATGAAATCATTATGCAGATTAATCTGGAAGTTAGATGACCTTATAAAAACTAAAAAACTAAAAAAATATAAAGCTACAACTCACTAAGCCAAAAGTCATCCCAAACGCATCAAACAGATGTGATCTCTGTTAATCCAGAAGACATCCTCAGGGATCCAGAATGAAAGTTTTTTTAAATGTAGCAGAGCCAGTCCATAAAGATAGACAGTTCTTTGGAGTCATATATAAAATTGATGGTGTTTTTACGAGTCTTTGCAGTTGTTCAACAAATACACACGTCTTCAACTTGATTCACTCTATGAAAATCTTATGAATACATATTAACATACTTGCAGACTAAATATGTTTTGCAATATTTTGATTCTTCAGAGTCAACTAATGGTGCATGTCATGGTCAGAGGCCATAACATGTTACATATGCAAACAGATAAGGCTGGACACTGCTCATTTTGTGCCATAAAAGCATAAAAATACTACAAATGCAATCAGGGGAAGCTCAAACCCCTCCCTTTTTGTCAACCAAACACCTCAGTCCTTGTGTTTCTCATGTAAAGGTTAAAGTTTATTTTTGTCTTTTGTTTTAACCTCATTAATTGAAAGAAAAAAAAGAAGCAAATGTCTGAGGAGAGAGGACGCCATGCGGTACTCTAAATTTCATGGATATACTATTTTCTCACTGCTCCAAGTTTTCAAGTTGTGCCATGAAACTTTCATTTTAAACAGCACAAGAACCTATAGAAGCTGGTTATGTCTTTTTTGTTTCTCTTTCCTGTTCTTTAGCATTATGTTAAAATTAACTGTTAGTTAAATGCAAACAAGAAATCCTGCAACTACCTATATGAACATACTTGACAGCAGAAATCATGGCTAACATGTGGAACACAAACATCATCACAGTCTAGAGATAGAAACGTATCCAAGGAAGGAAATTTCTTTTACTGTCAAAAGGCTCCTTAAAGATCCTCTTTGACTTTATTCTTGCATTTGGCTCAGAGCAAAGCATCTCTGTAAAAGTTAAATAATAAAATGATTTGGCTGTCTTTCAGTGAAAAAAATGAACATTTATGAACATATTTCAACATCACAGAGCTAGAGCCTATCAAATAGTTGAGACGCATTTCCTTTTAGGTCCTAAGTGTGTCAAGCGACTGGAAACTGTTTGACGAAAGACTGAACGCAGCAGCGCTTCCCTTTCCCTCCTGTCTCTTCTCCTGCTGAGATGCAACTGCAAGTGTATGGGTGCCATGTTTTCATGTAACATGTTGTCTGTTATGTGCATTAACTGATGGGCGTTAATTGCTTGTTTCGCTAATGAGTCTCTGCAAAGCTTCTCGCTTTCTGTGATGGCTGACAGTGCAACACAGCATCACGGCAGTCTGTGAACAGTCCTGATATTGAATTTAAAAGATTTGCATTCATCTTTTAC
Organism: Acanthurus leucopareius; assembly: GCA_029814765.1. Classification (NCBI taxonomy): domain Eukaryota; kingdom Metazoa; phylum Chordata; class Actinopteri; order Acanthuriformes; family Acanthuridae; genus Acanthurus; species Acanthurus leucopareius. Next base: position 21,333,231 of record JAQMCX010000001.1, on the reverse strand, counting down.
TTTTTTTTCCTCTTTCTCTTTCTTTTGACTCTCAGCAAACAAATTTCAAATTACTGTAATTCAGTTGGAAAAATCTTGCTTGATGCACCACATAGTTATCGTTCCATGATCATGTAAGCAATGATAAAAATGCAAAGCCTTGTTAGATTTTCAGACAAAAACATAATGAGAAACAATTTACATAACCATTGCAGTTTGTTTGGGTTTAGATTTTGTAATGTGTTTCCTTAAAGCCTGCACTTGCACTCAAAACACAACTGTGTGTGTGTAGGTTCGCTGTGCTTCTGCTCAGTGTCATGTTTACCAAATTGGACAGATTTCCTGCATCCCAACTTCAGCCTCTCCTCTTGCACATGGCCTCATCTGTGTGCCAGTCAAATTTGGTTCTTGGATATATAATTTTTTACTTTACACTCATCAATTTTATGTGCCATAAGTCCTTTAAAATTCCCCAACCAATATAATGCCAGGTGTAATGTTGACAAATGGAATGATCTCTGTTAGGGAGGCTTGTTCACATGGCCTCTTATAATTAACTAATTAATACATTACAATTACAGGTATGCAATTTATGTACTTCCCTTGCTTTTTTTGAAGAAATCAAATATATTACAGTCCCAATACTCTCTAAAAAGATGGGAACATGTGCCCACAGTGAGGAAGGGATCATTTCATTGGTCAACACTTCATTTGGCATGCTGTCATTTGGGTAGATTCATTAGCAGAAAAAAAAGCAAGTTCACAGATGAAGCCAAGTGTGTGCAGATAGGCTGGAGCTGAAGACAGATCTATCCGAGCAAGAGTTATATCTTAGTGCAAGCACAGCATTTTGAGCACAAGCTGAGCAAATGTATGTGCAAGCAAGAGCATTTTGATTACTAGGGCAAGGTTTGAAGGACAGCGTTCCAAAATGTGAATATGAAAACAATAAATCATGCCCTCAAATTTAAAGACCACATTCTTGACTTAAGTTCAAATAAAAACTCCACAGAGATTAAACTGTCACACTAGGAAAAGCTGATTTAATGAACTTTTCCTGTTAGACCAGACGTCGCCCCAAGTTTTATGTATCATTCAGCAGTACATTGCATATTCTGTTGCTATGATTAGTTGTAAGACCATCTTTTTTTTTCTAGGGGTATTTTGTACAGAATCCTTTGCAAATTGAGAATTATGAGGCCTCAGACCAATTAGCAGATGTGTATTGATCTGGAATGCTAGGCTACCTGGTCCTAAACTGCCCCCAACTTTAACCTTGGGGTTGAGCAATTTATGAACTGTTCAAACAGATTGAAGTTAAATTTCCTCTTTTTTTTTTTTTTTTTTTTTTTTTTAAATTTCTGTCAGTGTGTTTCCATTTTGACCCCCTAATTGTGTGAACTAACATAGTGCTAATTAGACATGAAAAAAGTGATGCTAAATTTTCAATTTCTTGGCCAGTTAAGCCTCTTGTCTTTCCTTTTCTTTTAAGCCCTCAATGCTCTTTTTATTCATCACACCATTCTAAAGAAACAAATAATCCCTTCACCACAGTGATACATCTGCACATCACAATAAAAGCACAATTACTTATGCCATTCGATGTTTCTTTCTACATTTAGTCTCTGTTATGAACATAGGAGCTTGGAAAGTGGACATTAGACAGTTGAAAAAAATGATTGTGCCATAATCATAAACAAAATTGAGTTCATCCAACAGCACTGATTGGTTTATAAAAAAGGAACATCAGCCAAGCTGTATGACTGAGGCAACAACACAAGTTTAAGTCTTTGGCAAGCCTTATTTTGCTTTCTGTCTAAAGCAGAGCAGCCACTGGATGAAGAGTTTGTCCTCCAGGGCCACTGCATTACAAGAAGTTCATCAAGACATCCACTGGGGTGTATCTTTCAGAAGAAAGGATTCCCAGATATATTCAGCCATGTTGAGGGATCACAAAACTAAGGGCTATTAACTGAATTATAGAGACCTCTCCAAATCTCAGCACTCTTGTATCTGGAGTGTTAGTGTGCTGGTGTGATCCATTTTATCTGTTTTTATCTGTAAAAAAAAGGTTTATTTCACTTTAATATACATAGAAAATCAATTTTCAGAAGGTGCATAGATGCACTTATACTTTAAAGGACTTTGCCTCTATTTTTATTTTTATTCGCTTGTTTTTTATGCTAATCCTTATGATCACACCGCTATTATCTTCTAGCTATAACCTGCACTAAATAATATCACCCTCTGTGCAGAAAGTAAACTTTTCAGCCTCTGGTTCTTGTATTTAACCTGTCAGCGGCTCACGTGGTTCAGCCTGTCACCATTAAGAATAAAACATTAGTATCAGCATTACAAAGAATTGTTCAAATATGAACCACCATGACTCCTCACAGAAGATGTTTTTTGTAGGTTTATTGCACTTAACAATAGGTCAGTATATATGGACTTGTTATGGGGCATTGAGGTGTTCACTGGTCCCCACAGTGAAGGACTGAACCTATTTCATTACCAAACACAGCTGTTAACATCCAATGAAAAGTAGCAAAAACAAGGTAGAGACCTTAATATAAATCTTAAGTGACTTCATTTTTATTTTTCTCCAGCTATTCAAAGAGGAAGGGATCATGGAGATGAATGTAAATGAACAGCTGTGTTTATTCATTTTTTTTCTTATCCAGAGTGATAATCCCAAGTTTATCAGATATAGATTGCTGAGAACAGAGACACATCACAGAAAAGCTTGGATGATTTGGCAGTAAAAGCAAGTAGCCTCGACACCCCCCCACCCCTTACCCTACCCACCCAAGGCTTAATCTTTTATTGAACAACCTGACTAACATAAATGAGTTCGTGCATCTTTATTTGTAACATTCAAAGGGACCAATCATTATCTTTTAATTACTAGTACCCAGTAGTGGGGCCCATTAAAGCAAAGTAATTAATCTAACACTTTGGCAAGAGAGGGGATCTGTTGTACAAACAGCAAATTCATTGAAACTGGTTTTGAGCTGTAATATTTACACATGAAGGGGCTCTGAACAACAAATTAATGGTGCAAGCAAGGACTAAAGTGAGGCGGTACAAAGAACTGGATGTACTCATAATACACACAGCACAAGAATAGTTTATCAGATACTATTTATTATTTGACATTTCCTTTTATTTTCTGACTTCACCAAAGAGCAAAACACCCCTAGCACAATGGCTGAAGATGAAAGAGCAAAATAAATCAATAAACAAAGTGCAAATGTATTATGATGATACAAAAAGCCTGGTGAACAACACCTTTGTCTGCATGCAATATAAATGCTATTTATATCCCTTGTTAACTTATTAGTGTGTGCTCAAGCTTTGTTGATGATTGATTAACATGTCAAATTAAATCACAGTCAAAGTAACATGAGCTGTGCTGATATTCTAAACAGTCCAATTACAGCCATTAATTGAGTGAACCTACTCAGCTCTCAAGGACAACAGGAGACTTCTGATGACCACAAACATCTGATTTCACTGTCTGTGCACTGCCATCTTTAGTGTGGTTTATAGAAAATAAAAACTCAGTCAATTAGCTCTTCAAATGCACCTTATATGGGGTGCTTATATGGGGTAAATGTAAAAAAAAAATAAAATAAAATTCTCTCTGATATATTTCAAACATTTAGTTCTCTTTCTTCACATTTACCTAATTTTCCCCTACTTTTAATAGTTAGTGTAGGGTTAAATTTTAAATGTTAAATGTAAATGTTAAATGTAAATGTTAAATGTAAATGTCTCGCCAAACATAAAGCAAACTACTTAGAAAATAGTAGAACTTGCCAAATGTTTGACTCTACCAAAAACAGAAGCACAATGCATGTTGGTTACAACGTGTGATCTGAATTTGAAGGCTGCAGAAGTGTCCGCATAAGGGTGTGTGCATTTAATATTTACATTCAGATAAACAATTATATCTTGATTTATAAATTTTGATTTTTTATAGTAAATTTTGATTGAACATTCAACATTTTTATTTAACACTTATGTTTACATTTTCATTTCACACATAACATTAAACATTAACTTTTATTATTGTTAACATTTACATTTTCATTTAATATTTTCATTGTATTTTTATACTGCGATTAACATTTGCTCGTAAATTTTGATTTGATTTATCAGTTACATATTGTTATTTAACATTTAGATTTAACATTCTGATTTAACATTTAAATTTAGAATTAAAAAATGTACAAAATACAAGATGCATTGCAATTAAATTTCAGTTCACTTCCAGCTTTGCTAACGTGTAATGATACCACTGCAGTAGTTTTACATCTCCATGTTAATTAAACAAAAACAATGACCTAAATTTTTATTTCCCTTTTAAGACAATTTTTCTGTAGTTTCTTCATCTTTCTGAAAGCTGAAATCTGGTATCTACTGTAATAAGGAATGGGTAAATAAACATTCATTTTAATCAGTAATGAAGCAAAATGATTTTGCTGAAGACCAAAGTACTTTTGAACCATTTGTTTTGGGTTTGTTTTTTTTTAAACCAGAAACAGCTTATTTTTCTTTTTTTTCTGAATGTGGGTCAAAAAAAAAACAAAACCAAAAATAAAAATTCCACCTTTTTGTTTTTTTGATTTTGGACAAAAACAGAACATAGATCAAAAAACAAAACACAAGTTTGATAAACTTTCAATAGTTTCAATTTTGCTGTAGTTTCTTAATCTTTCTGAAAGCTAAAATCTGCAAACTGAATTCTACTGTAAAAAGGAATAGTGAAATTTCATTAATTTCAATCACTAATAAAGCAAAATGTTTTTGCTAAGGCCCAAGGTACTTTTTTTTTTTTGTTGTTACAATTGACACAATCAGAAACCTGAAACACTTGTGGCATTTATCCAAATGTAAAGTTACCATGTTAATGATGTAAAATTCACAAAATTATTAATAATAAATAAACCAACTTAAATACAGATAACTACTGAGGCAATATGTGCAGTATTTCCCAAACCTGCAGTAGATCCAAAAAAAAAAAAATCCAATATCATACTGCTGCTGAAGAATCCATTCCCTATATTGGAAGTGGATATTGCAGTATCGATTTGCCGTTTTGATATTGCACATCCATTTTCTGTATCAGAAATGGACATCTCAGTATCTATTTTCCACAAAGATATGTTTATATGACAATAACCCTGTGATGATACATAATAATAGGGTGCACACTATAAAATGCTGAGTCATAGGATAGTGAGAACCAATCACGACATGAACTAGTTGGTCGTTAGATTGTTGGTGTGCATTCAATCCGCTGTTCAAAAATATTACAATTATCCTCTATCACCATATCTATCTCACTAAAATCATAAAAATACTTAAGAGCTTAGATTGCCCTTTCAAATAGTACAAATAAAGTACTGTTTCACTTTTTAAGAAAAAAAAAGAACAACAGGCACAACTAATTACACTGTTTTGCAAAGTTTTTATTTTCTGCCTCAGGAAAAAGAGACACCATCATCGCCACTGGAAGAAAACAACAGTGTGCGGCTCCAGAGGGAAATGGTTTGGAGACTTGACAGCCCTGTGGTAATTTGTCTGGGTCGTTCTCCATGAACGTCTCTACATTGTCCCCACACTTCATACAGGAAATGATTCATCTGCATCCAGGACAGAAGCTGAACGCCATTTCTAAATTACCTATGAGTTATCTTCTCAATAACTTCTAATCAGACAGCTGCCGTTTCCTCCACTGTAAACAAAAGTAATTACTGTAGATGTGATGGATGGAAAGAATAAGACAGCCTCTGCATGCTCAGGACCAGCCTGGGACTCTGTAGAGCAGAACACTTTAATTAGGGACGGCCTAGCCCAGCACAACTGAATGAGTCTGACAAAGCACACGTTTCGGTTGCTAAAATAAGCCTCTGCCTATGCAGTGTCTTTTGTTTGCCCAAGTTTGGGCCAGTGATTTACTTCAGCGCCTCTGAAGAAGTTGTTTTGAGGAGGGAGAAAAATCTAGCATCATTTCACTTCATCCTGATTAAAGGTAATAAGATTCTAAATAGAATTTAAGGAAAAAAATCAAATATGCAACCACAGAGTCCAATAAAAGCTGGAGTGTCATAACTTATTTGCTTTTTTAGTGTGCTTGGTGATTGTTCATTATTCATGAAAATTTGAAACTCGGCAGATAGGGTACAGTTAGGAGAGAAATAAAATCAAGATATTGGACATATTCAGTTCAAATGGACACAGAGAAGGGAAATATCTACTCTAAGTGTACTCCAACTTTTTAATTAAATCATATCAACCAAAGGTAGTTAGGTGAGTCATTGAAAACTTTTCTTTTGTGTTATGCAGTTAATATTGGGCATTTTGCAACACAGCACCAACAATTTTAAGTAAAAGACTGTTGTGATTTAACAGTTAGATTTGGTAATCAACCATCACAAAAATAGTAATGAATATGATATTAACAGTGATTTATTTTTGTATCTCTGGAAATTAATCAAATGGGCTAAATTGTATCTGTAGAAGGGGGTTGGATTCAAGCGCGCCTCTGCAGTGGATCAGGGTGAAACTCAAAGTCAGATAGAGGGAACATTATTAAAAGCATTGAACAGTATTTTACAATCCACATATTAGCTGCTACAAGTGTTTCTGGTTTACAAGAAGCAGCGGCTCTTTTGATTTGTTGTCAACTGAGTAAAATCTAAAGCCTTGGAATCCTATTGCAAAATCTGCATACCTTCCTCAGATTTACTTCCTGTTACACCATCAAGTACTGAGAGTCAGGAAACATAAATAGAAAACAGAAAATTAACTTTTGAAAAAAAAAAAGATAAAATAAAAATAAACAGTATATACAATAAGACCAGATTTAAATGAAATAACACAGCTTTGTGAAGGAATGTGTATAATACTGATTACAGAATTTTAGAAAGCTCTTCCATCGTGTCCCGTGGAAGAGGCAGGTTTGCACTTTCTGATTGCTTTGAACGGGATCTATAAGAACAAAAGCTGTAATTTAAATCGACTGAAATAAACAGAAACCAACACCACCCTGCTGTAAAGTATAAGGCACAAAATATTTTCACATTTCTATTTTCACATTTCATATATCACTTCTTTGTGCTGTTGATGTGCACATGGCATCAGGGGGTCTTTCCCCTTTAGGAAGACCTCTGACTTCATGAACACTGGTTCTAAAGGTAATTTATTTGATCTTTACTATAGTATCAAGGGATTTCCAGCTAGGTGATAAGATGTCAATGAATGTCATGCTGAGTTTTGCCTTGCTCCCTCTGACCCTGAAGATTTGGATGAACTCCAACTAAAAGGGTCAGATACCAAATATGTGTGTAGTTTAAAGGTTAATTATAAAAATTTGCAAAAAACAAAATTGAAAATCTTTTTCGTTTTTTTATCTTACTAAAGACATAACACAGTGACCATTTTCATTTTTTATTTTAATGGATTTTTAAATTAAAGCTAACACTGAAAACTGATTTTGAACTCAACCCTAAATTTGGATTTAGGTAGCAAACTCACCCTCAGTACTATTCAAGCTTTATTGAGGAGTTTTTGATGACAATGTTGAATTAATTTTTAGATTCTTTTGCCGGAGAAGATGGTTAGTTGAAGAATATGGAAGCATGTTCAAAAACAGTACAAAATAACTAATTTGCGAAACAGTCAAAAGCTTGAGTTTTGCACTCACCCAACTCCAACTACTTACCCGGAGCTGTTGACCAGGTGAATTTCTCCCCAGCCACAGGAAGGAACCGTCAGAACCAAGGCTGATGTGAGGTCTCTTCTCAGTTGGATATGCCCAGAACACCTCCACAGGGAGTAAACTAAGATGCCCATACACCTCAACCTTTGATGTTAAGTAACAACTCAGAGTTTACTGTAGACCCAGAGTCATGCTGAGCTTTGTAGAATAACTTCTTGTAACAAGAGCTTGCTATAGCTGTGGCTGTAATCCTGTAGTTTGAAGTGTTTTTTTGTGTTTATCCCAACTCCCTCCTTTCTGTTATCTGTGCCTGTGCCTGTGTGTGTGTGTGCGTGCGTGTGTGTGGCGTAAGCATGGCACTCTTTCCCTGGCTCTCCTGACCCCTGGATGAATACACACACCTTGCTGATTACACACATCTGTGTCCCATCAGGCTCATCATCCTGCAGTGTATCTACTCTGGCTTTTCATCCAGGTATCACCAGATTGTTGCATCATGGTAGCAATCAGGCTAAACTTTGTTTACTCCAAGTGACTTTTCTCTTTCTTGTGCATTTTTTGCTATTTCTCTGTCTTCCAGGAACACTTTTCACCTGCTTCTCTGTGTGTCTATTTACCGGCTTGACTGTGTGCCTATCAGCCTGCCAATACCAGTCATACTCTACCATTAGCCTCATCTTCTCCCCCATAGGCCTCAGGTCTTTCCTCACAGCTCATCCTCATTCTCTCTTGCTTTTTGGCAATAAACTATTATCTTTTCAACCTCTACCATTGTTTGTGTGGTGCGTTTGGGATCCCACAGGTGCGCGTAACAAAGTGTCTCTTTCAGGCTCAGCTCTAGTCTAGTACAATGCCAAACATTTTTATCGCCGCACTACCAGTTCATGACCCTCTCTATCTTGCAGCTGTATATTTTAGTTGTCCAACAGTGAAGATATTTAAAGCACCGACATGACACTGCAACCTGAAAGTTGCACAAATCCCCTTAAGGAATTCTGTGTACATATTCACAGCTGGTATTCTTAGAAATTTTGGCTTTAAGCTTTACTTCTTAGTACCTCACTTGTCCTTTTTTTTTTCTTCATTGTAGCTTGGCCTGTCTTCCCTCCCAACAGAAACCTTTATTTTCTGACTCTCTTAAATCCTTACATCAACATCTCAGGCCCAGTGAGGCTGCTTGCTATTCAGGATGGAGGATGAGAGTGTTGTGATTTCAGGTGCTTTCAAGTTTTTCGCTTCTTCTCTTACAACTTGCACACACCATGATTCACTCAAGGAATTCTGATCTAACCTCAGAACCACCTCTTTTGTCCTTGAAGGTAATAGTATGGATGTACAGCTTTTAAAAAGACATGTGGAATGTAAATACGTTTTTTTTAAGATCTAACAATCTTTTTCTTCCCAGCTATCCTTGCAAATGATAGCCTACTTACTGGAGTCATACAGTGGTATAATTAAAGGTCAGCATTTTAAACTCAAATGTGGCTTGTCTCCACCTTCGTGATTACTAAAATGTGGAGGTTTTTTTGTCTTGATTTTTTTTCTAGTGTTCACACTGGTACTTCTTTAACTCACGAAACCCAATGATAGCCTAAATTTAACACACACTCTACTTATGTTTGACTAGACTTTAAAATGATCTTAAACAGTTCATTCTCTATTTTCATTTCAGATTTATCAGGCAGTAGGTGAAGTGGTGTAGTTTTGTTAAAGGACTCCAATTTGGTCACCTGGAAATTAGTTAAAAGCCAGTAGTCTGACAGCCAGCAGGCAGCCAGCCTAGCGTAGCATAATAACTAGAAGCAGGGAGAAAACAAATTGCATGGCTTTGTCCAATGCCTAAACAAATCCCAAAGTCTTGTCATCTTAATAATTAGCTTTAGAGCTCCTAAAAGCCGTTTTTTTTTCTTTTCTTTTTTCATGGGCAGGGTTGCTGTTTCTCCTGTTTCCAGTCCTTAATCTAAGCAAAGCCAAGCTAAAATGAGTTAATATGTGAGGAGTATCAATTTTGCCATCGTGGTCTCCACAACAAACAAAAGGCAAATACAACAAAATTACTACTTTGCTATAGCAGGTTACAACTAGAAGCTAATGAGTCCATTGCAGTTCTTTAATAATGTCTTTAGAAACCATTTAAAAATACCAAAGTTATCATAGCAGTATTTGATTTCAAAAGCAGCAGATACAGTCAATTAGGAGTACAAACTGTGACAAACAGCCAATTTAGGAATGTTTACAGTGAAAATGTCATTTTCATTAAGTTGACTAACCTCATTAAGTTGAGTTTAATAATTCATGCAAAGTCATACTTTAACACACAGGGTGTTATTTCTGCAGCCAGATGTCTCTCTATCAAAACAATGAAATCAAATGGCATAATTTGATGATGTGAGGAAGTGTAGGATCATGGGATTTCTTTCATTTTATTGTTAAATCGCAGATGGCAGATGAATTGTGGATGAAGATCTATCTAACTAGAAATTTTCAGAAATGAGGTTGTATATTTAAGTTTTAATCACTTTACTGTCTGTCAATTTGTCAATTTTCTCACTCACTCCTTGACTAGTGTAACCTGGAAGTAAGTGACAGGTAACCAAATAAAATATATAGCAAAGCCATTGCTGTTTAGGACATTTTACTGCAGAAATGTTAAACATTGTGAGTTAAATAGACATTATAAGTGAGATGGATTTTCTCTGAGAATTCACATTAACTCGAAGATTCCTTTGATTCTGTAAGTGTGTTATGGTAATACAGACTCATCCATATTTCAATAGAGAAATATGGGCTGATTGCTGTTCCATGTACCTTAAAACAGTAGATTATTAGCAGGTTCTGTTTAAAATCACTGGTCTCAATATCGTCTTTCAAAGCTTCATATTGGTAGCTCACTACCACAGTTGATTTGCCCGTTTGATGTTTTTGCTTTAGCCTCTGCATACTAAATACACTGTTGGACTTCCTTAGGAGAAATAAACCACAGTATAAAATGCTGGCAGTGTTTTTTCTCTTGAGCGGTGAACAAACCAAGCAGATCGTAAAAAATGATGCAAGGACACTCACTGTGAGCAAAATTCTTAATTGTTTACATGCTATGCTTGCATCCAAAGTAACTGACTACTGACCAAAGCCCAGTCTATTTCCATGCACCTTGATAAGTTGTGATAGAGTATCCCACAATTCCATGAATAAACCAATTACGCAGTGGTCTTAAATCCTGGACCTGGAACTGGTTTTCTTTACTACTGTCTACTTAATTGCATTGACTTGCAGTCCCTGGTGTGAATCAGTCCCTGATTAAACTGAATGAAACCAGCAGAGCTCTTGGTGCAGGGTTCTTCGACTGAGAGCCACTGACCTGAGGTGTCCCGGCCCAAACAAGTATTAAAAGGAGAAACAACCACCTGCCTTCTCTTTATTTGACTGAGGGTACTTTTAATAGAGGGGGAAGAAATTATTCAAGCAGAAGTGAAAGGAAAGAAAAACAATTGCATTGGAATACAAGCTAAACAAAAAGGAGAAAGAATAAAGAAGGATATTTACTAAAGAGCACACTAAGAGTTTACAGTGTAGTAAAAGTTAAGGAGCACATCTGGTCCCATTTGAATGAGTGCTTTGGTAGGACCTTGTGTGCATATCAAGTCAGATTCAGTAGTAGCGGAAGTGCTCATACAAATCTGCTGTGCGTTTGGATCTCAGTCTGAGCAGAGTCTGTGCAGAGTAAAGAGGAGAACAGGCTCTTTTTCTCCCCCCAACACACTGTTCATACAATCTGCATTCGTAGCAGATTTTTTTTTTTTGCCTTGTGTTTTTGTGAATTTTACTGCTTGGGTTTTAGTTCCCTCTGTGATTTTTAGCCACACATGGTCAACAGATGTGTTGCCAATTAGAACACTCACCAACTTAGCATGTGAAGTGTGTCTGTATCGTGCATGTGTGTGTGTTTATGTGTGTGTAGGAGGTTTAAATGATTAAAACTTACCAGCAGCTCTAATTGTTTGAGTGTAGTCTTTATTTGGGAGACCTGCAGGTTTGTTTTGGCATTGCGAGCACAAACACATTTGACTGATTTTTTTTGCTTCCTAGAATTCATTTTTATTTGTTTGCCTTTGTGTTTCTTGACTGACTTTATATGCATCAATAACAGCTCTGGTCTGACTCATCGGTTGTACACTGGTGGTGTAAGCCTGCCATTGGGAGAATATTTCGGTCTGCATTCTCCTCTTCTTCTTCTGCCACATGTGCAATACTACTTTGCAAGAGCACCTTCACTGAATCTTGGCTTAGTGATGCCCAAATGTGATTGGTTTATAGAAATATAAACAAACCAGACCTTTTTGTGTTCTCTTGATAATGCTGACACAGGGCTGTGGAGAAAATGGTTGACTCTGTGACTCTCCTACTTCTAAATTTTAGTGAACATTAACTGTACATGCAGGCACCATGTAACCCAACCGAAGGGCACCTCACTTGCTTTTGCCCTCACTTTTTTTTCTTACCATTAGTGGAGAATGAGAAGGGCTGGAAATGAAAAAAAAATCTATCTTGAGAACTGTGAGCTCAGTGATTACAGAATGCTTTGAACAGGACTGGATACAACTGACACTCACTGGTAACTGACACAGAGGAATGAAATCATGTAGAACAAAATCTAAAGAAGCAGCTACTTCATGACAGAACTGTGATCAATATTTAATGCTGTGCTGCTCTAACCTCATTTATATTGTACACATACCAGTTTAGGTCATGTATTTATCATAGAATTCAGTTTCAAAGAAAGAGATTAACAAAATAAATTTAAGAATAGCAGTGAGTGGGCTCTGTCCAATTTTAAATGAGTTGATTTTCACTTTAATACGATTTGAAGGAATTATAATGTCGAAAAACTTTTGCCAAATATATTAGTCACAGTATCCATCTTACTATAATTAGTTTTTCTTGACCATAAAATCAATCGTTAAAATCAGGGACCAAAAACCGATTTGGCTCTTTTGAGTTTGCTTCAGATTTACAATATGTTAGCAAAAATGTCTAAATTCAGGTAGATACTTCATTTTCAGGGTAACTGATTCCACAGGAACACCAGTCAGATACTAAGAAAGGAACAAATTTAGACAGTGAAGCCCCAGTAACACAATTTAGTCCAATTAAGAGGCTACCTTCCAACATTACAACTGTCATTTTAGTATGAAATCGAAAACTATATTTTTAATTAAAGGATGCTTTTAATTACTTATTTAAGTAAGCATCTCTCATTATTTCAATTTCATTTATTCTTAACTTTACCTTCTCAGAAATGGTTATGTTTTTCTTTTTGATTGCCAACTGATGGTCACATATTTGAATGCTGATTGAGGTGAATTTAAATTGGAATTAAGGATGTTGAAAGGCTTGACAGACTTCAACATTAATAAGGGCTTGGCATTTGCTTCTCCTGTCTCACAAGAATGACTTTTTAATTTCCAAGATGTACATTCAGCAAGGTTTAAGGAAACAGTGAGCTGTTGTTTCATCAGAGTTCATTCAGCCTGACTTTGGTTTTATTTCCTTTTTTATGATTTTTGTTTGTTCCCAGAGCCCATTTTTCACAACTCTGATATTCTTGCAATGTGAGATTTATAAGTGTTGTTAGACATTCCAGTTTTAGGGGACTGTTGGCCCCAGTACTCACAGTCAGAGGAAAAAAAAAATGTCTTCAAAACTGGCATTTTCCTCCTTAAATCCCATGACATTTTTTCCAGTCCCTGAATGAGAGAATGAGCGCTTCTCAGAGAGGGGCCAACCAAATAAACCCTTCTTTGGTTCTGGAGCCACTAATCTGTAATTTAATTTCAGGCGGGTGTCTGGGCCATGAGGACACACAGCAAGGTCAAGGGCTACTGTACAGAGAGATCTGCGCATTTTGGCACAGCCTGGGGTTTGATCAACAGTCTCATCCAGCTTAGGAAGAGGACACAGTATGTGTGCCTGCTCCTGTGCATGTGTGTGTGTGTGTGTGTGTGTGTGTGTGTATGGCTGTGATGGGGAGGTATTTCTGCACTACTTATACAAGTCATACTTGATGCAAGGTAGCTATTTCGCATGTGACAGCAACAAACAATCCCAGAGAAAATCCATTATTCAAAACAAGTAAAATGTTTGGGATGACTGAGCATCTGCAAACAGAGAGGGATTAGCCCTAAAATAGAACTGCGTCTAACTGGGAACAATTCAACATGTCAGTGTTGATCTGCATGTAAATGAAATATTTGTATTACTTTGACCATAATTCATGTTTAGTCATTATGTGGAATAGTCTGGTCGGCAGATAAATCAACTAATGGAAAAGTGGCAGGATGAATTGGAGCACCATGGCTAATCCTGTGGGTGAAGAAAAGTCTGTAATAAACTCGACCTTGTTCTGCTTGAATGCGCACAAAGTGGTCCTGGGAATGGGACCAATAATTACCAATGACCAGGCAGTTTCACCATGTCTCTTTAATGTAAATAGGCACCGGGCTATCTGACACAAATGGCTTTGGCATTCTTACATGGACATATGGCACTGGGACTTGCTCAAGTACCTAAAAAATGCAGTAAAACAACCTGTACAGAGATACAACATTCCACACGAGCAGTAAAAACTAGCTGAGATAGTCTGTGTTCATTAAAAACAGTTTCTTACATATAAGGCTGTCAGGGCAGTGAGAAAATCAGGTTGTGGACCCATGGACCATTTGCAGTTTGTTGGAGCTTAGCTGGCATTCAATTTCAATTCCCTCAAGTTACTGAATATAGGAAAGCGGCACACACTGACAGGTACAAGTTACTCCGGCGACAGACGCTAATTAGCAAGTGCAGGAGTAATGGGAGAGCCAAGCTCTCTCTCTGGCAGAGAGAGAGTGATGGCAACTGAGGCAGGGTCATCTCTTTAAGTGTCTCACTTCCTATTAGACAGGAGATCTCTGGCACATGCCCCATCACAACCCATGCAGAGTGATGTCAGCGACAGAGAAAGGATCCTGTCACATCCTGTTGTTTTCAAACAGAGCTCCTCTTTTGCATAACGCACACAACACAACCCACTCAACTGCGTTCACTCACTGCCCTCCATTGACAGAGAGGGAGGGAGGGCGATAGAAAAATAATGGCACATGATGTGTTTATGTGTTTTGATCGAAACTCGAGGGAAAGTCTTGATGGAAAGAAGATGATGGACTCATCTTCTGCTCAGTGAGGCTTTGACATTCTGTTGAAGGGGGGGGAGAGGCTGGAAATAGTCTCCAGGTTGATGGATAGGTGGAGTGGGATTACCCGCCAGACTCATCTCCTAATCGCCGTGTGGCCCAGACTCCTGGAAAAAGACACAAAAACACAATATGTGTAATGTCAGGCTGTTCACCGTGGGAGAGGTTATTAGCTTTCCAACAAATGAAGCTGGTTACTATAACCAACAGCTAACCTGATAACAGAGGCAAGAAGAGGCCTCACATGCAGATGTAATAACTGCTATCATTAATTATTCCTTGTAATAGTAAAGAAAACTAGTGATGAAAAGATGCAGAGAAAACTCAAAAAAAATTTTGGCATCATTAAATAAACCATCACTCCAACAGGAAGCTCTGTTCCCAAGGATGCTCCAACCTTCAAGTCTCTCTTCATCTACACATCCTCCTCTCTGTATTGCAAGCACTGAACTTCTAATGCCTCTCCTCACTCGTAGCCCCTGTGGACCACCCCACTGCTAGCACAGCGAAAGAAATTGTTCTCCCTGCATCATTAAACAGTTTGAATTAGCTTGGGTGGAATTTAATTATGTCACACATGAAGCTCTCCCACTTGAAGCTTTTAAAAGCAATATAGTTGCCTATATGCTTGGAGTCTCGGCTTTTAGATACATTATTCAAGTCAGTCAGCCGTATCTGCATGCGACTGAACTTCTAAATGAAAACAGTGCTCTTGCCGATCAGGACGGACCTCCTAATTCCAGTTTCCTGGTGAGATATCCAACATAAATACCCTGAGAGGAGCTAATAATCTCTCATGGCAAAGGAAATTCAGCTCATGCTCTGTGTTCCATTAAGACCTCAGCTGTACTTGTCTAGAGCTGTCATGAATCCACTTTTGATTTAGATATACTGTAAGTTGAAAAGCTTTGGCTCTGTGCATGTGTATGCTCGTGTTTGAAGCACTCACTGTCTATTCTAATATTTCATCACAGACAGTATAAAAATAGTTCTGTTAGTGAGCTTCTCCTACCTCCTAATTGATGCTTATTATGATCCCTTTATGACTTTTTACACATAGAAGGCTGGTGTGATGTGGAAAAATCCTAAATGAAACCCTTAGGGCATCGCTAACAGCTTCAAAATGTCAAAGCAAAAACTGAAGCAGTAATAAAGTCTGTCATTCTAAATGATAAGAATCTTTGCAAATTGCAAAGCTTGCAGAGGAATATCTGTTTTATGGAGCAGCGCCGCATTTGAAATCACAGACGGGCCTGTCAGAGGGTAATCCAACGCGCCAACTTATCCATCACCCGAAATGAACCCAGCAACATTTTCACACTTGCATTTTCTCATCAGATTTAAATTTACCCCTACGTACCCTTTGAAGAAAAGTCATTCTAGGTGTTGAATTCAGATGTCAGAGGTGAATCCAAAGACAGTGGATGAGCAGCTACAGCATAAACAAGAGCAATAACCTTTAAAGGACTTTTTTCTTTTTTTTTTTAAACTCTGGAAATCAAAAAAGTTAACTCCAGCCTAAGTGTTTAACAAACAGCTTCTTTTTGTCTGAGAACCTAAAGCAGCCTTGGCAAAGCAGACCCCCTCCCCCAATGCCTGAGACACAAGCTGATGGACAGATTCATTTACAGCAGGTACAAGAGATTGCGCACTAATTTACTCAAGCTATAGGAGATTGTTCACGTGAAAGATACAGCGGCACCATGGATCCAATCTAATGAACCGTTGCAAATCCACACTGTGCCCATTTCTTTCCTCATTTGCACTGAAATGTAAGTGCTGTCTTCCATTCTTTCCATATGTAACTTCCCGCCTGCTGCTTTTTGACACCAAAAGAAACAAAAACAAGAGTAGCTATCAAAGCTAAACACCAGTCGTGGGACTACGAGAAAGCAGCTAAATCTTGCAGATAATTAAAGATCATTACCAGATGCTGAAATGCACCATGATAATTTCTCTGTGCAATATTGGATAATTAAGGATGCTAACCACGCAGAGATACGCTTTCGTGGATGCATTTACTAATCTTTATATACCTGACCATGGAGAGAGCTGCAATGGGAAAATTATCAGGGAACTAAGGGACATAAATAGTGGGGTGTGATATATGTTTAAATAGCAGTTAGTAGCATCAGTGTTGGAGGAAATATAGCCTGTTATTACCAGGGTAACCCATGCACATAAATACATAACCTTCAAGTAAATTGTGTGGTGTGTGACTTAAAATACGTCACCAGTGACAGTTTTGCATTGTTCCTCCCTTTTCCACAGCCCCTTCTTTTTAAAACAAGTTGTAAAGCCAATTACATGAACATCAGTGACACAAGATACATTATATAGAAGTTGCTATTAGAATTTGCAAAAGCTAATGTCTAATGCAACACAGTTAAGTACCAGAGACACTTCTAAAAAGCTTTTAATATGCTTATTTTTTAATTAATGCTTGTATTAAATGAATTAGATTCCAGTTTTTGTGCAATGCTAACTAGCTGCTAAACCTGCAGTTTCTTGTATACAGTATGGTGCAAACATGAGAGTGATCTAATGTAACTCTTGTCATGATAAATAAGTGTACATTTTAAATGTTAGCTTGAGCATTTTATTTGACTAACAAATTTAATCAGATTACATGTGTCTCATTTTTCCCTGCAGGATGAGGCAGGCAGTTACTTATCAGAAAACAGTGTTGCAGAAATGTGTAACAGGCCTGAGCCGGATTGGGAAAAAAAAAAGTCGTCATCTGCCTCAGTGATAATTCACACTGGTCACAACAGTAACAATGATCACTATGAATGATTCAGTAATGCAGCAGTTCTTGCTACAGGCTCCTCCACTTTGTCCTAATAACAAAAAGCCACCGTGAGGTGTCTGACAGGTCATTCTGCTACAACTCCACTGTTATTCCAAAGCAACGGCATACATCACACTCCAAAAAAATCTTACACCTTTATCAGCTCTTTCTCTTCGGTCAGGTACCCCACCCTCGACCTCCCTTCAAAAGCAGTCTGCAGCCCCCCTGGGGTTAATTATAAGACTTTTCCCTCCTGAGCCTAGGTGGGACGTGGAAGTGCATTAATCTTGATTCTTCACTTCAGTCTAAAGGATCGGTTCAAGAGACTCAGCTGGTAGGCCCCAAAGGCCGGGAGACTCAGTGCCAGGAGAAAGGTAGAAGGAAGGGAAAAGAAAGAGTCACAGTTTATTCATGCACAGTGGGATGCCCGTCACCTCCAAAGGCAAGTCAATCATACCCCATACCACTTATGTTCTCAGTATGTTAATCCGGTGGAGTATTAACAGTCACACAGGAGGACAAGCAAAACCACCATCCTGCACATGCGCAGTTCTCTGATACTGAGCTGAGAGAGCCGAGCAATGGTTAAAGGACTCTCACATGTTTACGTCAATACGTTTACACTCAGCATCATTTCATTGTACACTTTGTCCACCGTGGGGGTGTTCAGAGGTCAGTGCTGCACTTTGCATCAATCACTATCTTTTCTTATCATATTTTTTTGAATAGTGGCCTTAATTTAAAAGTTATGTGACTGTCCAACAAGAGAAAATGAAAGCAAAAAATGGACTGACAGGCTGAATATTCATGAACACACCACTAAACGACTGCATGGGACTCAAACAGCCATTTCTGATGCATTTTCAAGTCAGTTTTATCAAGTGCATTTTAATAGCATCATTTTTTTAGTGCTTTAATTTGAATGACTTGTTCCTCATGTTTTGTCATATTAGTGTTTATCTCATTTGCCAATCTACTCCTACAATAAAGAAGTACTGGAGCAGCTAGCATGCAGAGACGTGCATGTCTGTGTTTCCTCTATCTGAACAAGTGTAACTTCTCCTGCAGTTTCGTGATAATGTGTGCACACTTCAGAGAGCTACACATAAAAGTCATCTTGCCTTTCAATAAGCAACATATTTAGCATATTCTTATCACAGCAGGGGAAACTCTGCATTTAGGTCCATGCCATCTGTAAATACTCTGGTGCTGAGCTTTCTCTTTGATAGCTATGCATTGTAAACAATAGGCTAAGATCCATTTAAAAACTATTGAGAGGTTTAAAGGATTAAAAACATGCTAAGCATTCTTGGTTGTGATGAATAGGGGATTAGGATTTCCAAAATGGCAAAGATTTTTGAATATGATGACTGTTCATAAAGAGTGTTTTGATTCTTTTCACATGTTGGGTCGGTAGAGAAACTGGAGGTGATTGGCCTCATTGTGGGATATCAGGTGATGCTAATAGGTTATGACAAAGGCCATGGCCTGGTAACCACACACAAAGCAAGCCAAGTTGTCACTATGGAGCTCTCAATTGCCCTTTACAACAATGCAAAACATCTCCTGCATTAACTCTGCTGTGGGGTCAGAGGTGTTGCCAGGTGTACATGAGTCTACATGTATACAGCGTTCAACAGCATTGCAAATTACTGTGGGGTCTATAGATCGACTGCAACCTTTTGCTTTTCAAATATCAGCTTTCATCGCTCCATTTGATGAAATAGCCTCAGAGAATCTGTTTGTGCATGCAGCCAACGTCTATTTTCAATAATCGGACAATCATTTTTTATTGAAGTACATACAATATTTTGCTTGTTCTAACCTCTTTTTATGGGGGTATTTTCGTATTCATCTATACATGGCATATCTTAGCATCACAATTTCCAAGTCGTCTGTATTCATGCATGTGCTTCCGTTTGTGGGTTCTTTTCAACATCACCACACTGCTGATCTTGTACACAGTCTCTCATCTGCATTATGAGCAATCTATTGCAGTTAATTGAGCCCAGAGGCAGTTGGTTTCAATGAAGGCTCCTTTGCTTTTCTAGCAAAAACAGGAGAGAAAGAGCTCTCTGGAGAAGGCAGCTCTTTGTCGAGAGGCAAACAGAGCAGAACTCCTGCTGTGTTCGTTAGCTGTCATTGATCAGTGATTCAGTTGCTGTGCAACTCCTACCACAGCTCGCATTACCACTTTCATGTCCTAAAAATGAATATAAAGGTAAGAAAGTGGAGCCAGCACAGCATTTTCCTCGTTATATTTTATTTTTCATTGCACTATTTTGATGTAAATGGATGTTTGCCAAGGTGTTCAAGAGTATGCAGAGACTGCTACGCAGCACACTTGTCCATTCCACAGTTTTCTGATATCAATATGAGCTACTATATTCGGTTATTGGCTTCCCTCAGAGGCTATCATCGCTGCAGCCTATTCCATCACAGGAGATGTACTGTAGAATGAGGCTGCAAGGGATAAAATTGCTGATAAATGGCTGAGACAAAAGCATAAATAATGCAGAGATCAGAGATACTGGAATAGTGAGTCAAACTCCACTTCAAGACACCTCCCTGGAGAAAATCCAACGTAAGTGTCCTGTCTGACATCATCAGCGTCTGCCGGGCCTCACCTGCCATATACAGCAGAGAGAACCTGGAGGTGCTCGCCTTAGTCTCTCAAACTGCTTCAGTCTTCTTCTTACCAACTAAAAAAAATGCAATTATTAGACAGCTCACATCCCATCTTGTACATCTGACTGCAGCAGGTTTTTAAAATACATTTGGCCAAGACTTCTCCTTAAAGATTTCAATTTATTTTATCCCCTTTTATCCCTTCTACATCCTTTGATTAAGCTTTCCCTTATATGCAGCAGAAAACCCTGACCTAAAACTTCAAACAAGTATAACAATGAGATATATTCTTAGCACGACAGTCCACGGTTGAGGTGAATATATAGGTGAGAATTAAATCAATATTTCACAGCTCTGCAGAAGGAGCTGAAAACGGACCATTATGTAGCACTAATTGCACCTATATGGTCAATCTGTTATCAAAATGTAATCGGCTCTCTCATTGGGATTCATCAAAAGTCGTCAGGTAGATGACTGTGATCAACCATGCTGCTCCTGATTTCATTTTTTTTTTTTTATCCCCTTCATGTGTGCCTTTGAATTTTTATCCTCTTCTCGTTTTTAGCCATTTCTGGCTAAATTTTGTACCAGTACCATTCATTTCTCTAAACATAAAGAGAACAAAAACCCATTGTAGATTATGAACAAAGGTCTAACAGTTCAAAACAAATTTCTACTGGAAAGTAAGATTTCTCTTGACAAAGTTATTTCTAAGATATTATCTTTATATCAGCAGAGTCAGTTGTGTGATTTGATGTATTATCTCCAATTAACTCAGATATTTAGCCTCTGTTTCAAGTGTTGTTAAAATCAGCATTATTTAGACAATATGAAATTAACAGTGCGGCAGCACTGGCAGCTACAAAGAGAGCATGTAAAACCAAAAAGATAACCACAATGTAAAGCGCCAGTACCTCTCAGTCTTTTGAAGCAGTGCATTTACTTTATCAAATGGCTGAACTGCAGCACAGAGGACTGTAGATGCTGTGGGACACTGGTCCAGATCTACAAGGAGTTAACTCTGCATGAAAAGAAGGGACACTTTCTGCAACCGACAATCTACTGACATACATAAAGGCTGTGGGCATAAAATCAAGACATAGTTAAAGGCCCAGTGTGTAGGATTTAATGGCATCTAGCAGTGAAGTTGCAGACTGCACCCAAATGAATATGCCTCCACTCACATTCTTCTTCCAAACACGAAAGGAGGAGGAACTACAAAAACCTAGAAAGACACTATTTGGAGTTGGAGTCCTGAGCAACTGTAGAAGCCTGGTGGTGCATCATGGCCGACTCTATGAAAGAGGACCTACTCACTTTGTAGATAAAAAAAAGGCTCATTTTTAAGTAACGAAAACACGGCAAGTCTTATTTTCAGGTGATTAAACACTAATACACATATACTTATGAATATTATGCCCTAATTTCGACATATTCAACAAATATATCCTCCAAAATCCTGCCCACTGGACCATTAAAGTGTGCCTGGTGAATTTTATTGTTGGACATCAGGGAAAAAAACCAAAAGCTAACAAGAGAACGTTAAAATAATACACGTTAAAAATGTATTTGCCTTAAATACAACTTCTTCTGTTGTATAACTGTCAGAACCACTAAAATGCCTTAATAACCAGTATGTAGTGATGATAGCACACAGTAAGTCTGAGTCACTAAAGATGGAAACAAACCAGTGAGCACCATCTACAAAATATTGAGTGTGCTGCAGATAGTCATTTTCTATGTTATGTGTGCTGGGCTGCTGGTAATGAAACAATAAAAGTTTGAGTGGCTGAACATAAGTCACAATGAACACACATATCAATAAGGCAAAGGTTTATGAAAACAAAGTACCGCCTGACTCTAAAAATGACTTAATTAAATGCAGAGCCTCGCTTTATTAAATAAGATATGCTGCACTTTGCATAAATGCATTAATCGATAGCAAAACTGCCACACAAATATTAAAATAATTGATCCGGGAGGATTTAGCTGCAGAGAGGTCCAGGGGCTTGCAGGATATTACCTTGCATTAACAGTCTCAGGTG
Organism: Acanthurus leucopareius; assembly: GCA_029814765.1. Classification (NCBI taxonomy): domain Eukaryota; kingdom Metazoa; phylum Chordata; class Actinopteri; order Acanthuriformes; family Acanthuridae; genus Acanthurus; species Acanthurus leucopareius. The sequence goes on along the minus strand of JAQMCX010000001.1, from coordinate 21,310,836 downwards.
AAGGTCAGTGGATGCTACAGTAATGACAAACGTCCTCCCTCTGACTCCCACTAGCCAGACTTTATTTTTGCCAGTTACAGGAAATCACTTCCTGCACCTTCCATTATCTTCTACTCACTCTGCATGCTGTGGCTTTATGGCAATGACCAATCAGGGTACAATAAAAAAAAACGCAGTAACTGTCTAACCTTGTAATAAAAAGTATTCACACAACTGACACCGAACTGCTGGTTATTAAAGTAAGAGTTAGAGGCACATTGAGGAGCGGACAGAGCAGGTCCATACTGTATGATAATGTTACACTGTGTTAAAGTAGATGTGACTCATGGACAATGATGAGCGGTTTCATCCAGTTTAGTTTTCCCTCCCTCCTCCGCAGTAAATTTGTGCCCATACTGCACACACACAGACACACACATGGAGACCAAATCTACACAGTACATCATCAAGTTATCGGGTCTGTTGTGTTTCTAATGTGTAGTAAAGTCTAAGCATGAGGGATCTTCCAGCACACATTCACTTATTATCAGGATTACTTGAAATGGTTCCAAACAGCAGGAAATATTTGACAACTAAAAGCTAAATATATCAAATTGTGTCTCATTTTCTGACAAAAGACAGACCAGCTACACCATCCTGTTATCACTCCAGCACCAGCGTGACAAAAAAAATCAATATCTGTCAAATCAAAATTGATGGAGTGCTTCTAAAATTATCAGCATCACATATCAAAACAGTCACGTCTCAACAAAATGGAACCAAAACAAAGTTCTCCGCAGACAAAAAACCAACAAAACAAAATAAAAAAAAAAACTCTGAACATAAAAAGTATCCTGTCCTCACAGCTCCTTTCCTTTGTTGGTTACAGTACTGTAGCTTTCCCAAAATAGCTCCAGGGTCTGGGGCTTTCCTGGCCTATAGAGGTCCATGTGCTGAATCCAGAGAGGGATATAGTGGCTGACACAGGCTGGCCATGGTTGAGTGAAAATGGGGCCAGCGCTGGGAGTGTCCTATTCCTTTCCCCAAGGGCCACAGGGTCCAACAGTGCCAGCATGCTGACTCCCATCACAAATTGTAGAGCTTTCCTACCACTGTATCACTTCTGCTGCTCCAGGTCAACTTTGCTACAGTAGTGGAGTCAGTACAAAAAAAGATAATACAGTCTGTGCTCAGCTTTCTACAGAACACAGCCTTATTCTGAGATACAAGTGGCTGTCTAATATTTTAACACACTCAAGAGAAGCTTCTCAGAGACTGAAGAACTTAAAAAAGGTCAAGAATGACACCTAATACCTGGTAATGATACTCATATAGAATAACACAACACAGTATAAAGGAAGGTCTGGTATGAGTGCACTTTAGCCTGAAAATAGAGGGTGAGTAGCAGCTAAAAAGAGGGAGGACTGACCAGTCTACACGAGTTCACTCATGGGTGAGTCAATCCACACTGCAGCAAATTGGTCTACCTCCAACTAACCATGCACCCAGCAGATATTAGTACACAGCATAGTGAGAGATACCATCATATCAGGAGTCAGGTGGAGGCATGGGAGCATCTTCTGTTGGGTATTTCAGAGATACCTCTATTTATGGTGTGTATTCTTTGAAGATTCCATGTAATGCTGGTGTACCAGTGAGGTTCCTCTCATTGTGGTCACACCATTTCCTAGATTACATAACAAATCTCCACATGTCCTGCAGGGAGATACCAGTTTCTAATCTCTTTGTGTTCTCAGTTATCAACACTTTTCCTTCTGTCAGGTTGTTCATCTGGGTCATCTGCTAATCCAGAACAGGCCACAGTTCAAATCAAGCGGGTCAGTTACAGAACCACTGAGCCTTCTGGCTTAACAGTTAAAGCGCATGCCACATACATGCAGCATCTACAGCTTGATTCCGGCTCCTGCACTGTGTGGCGTGTCATACCTAGCTCTCTCCTCTTGTTTGTCCATGCATTATGTATATAAGTATTTTCATGCACATTAAATATGGGGTGAAACTGTGAGGCGGGAGTTGTGGCTCTAACTGCAAACCAACAAAAAAGTTAAACTGTTACAGGAATTCATGTTTTAGCATGAAAACGTTAGTTGAAGTCAATTAATGCAAACAGGGAAATTGTTATCTACAGTGTAATTGTCTCTACAATAGTGGCTTGGTTGTGCAGCTTACTAGCCTAATGGTGACTGCGACATTTCCAAATCAAACCAACGCAAAGAATTCTGGGTGCCTTTTTCTCCTCCAAAAGTGGGCAGAGTAGACTTGGTTTTGCTTATAAATACTTGTAATGTTCAGGGTTAAGCAAACATTCACAAAACAGCAGAGAGACTGTCGCTATTAACGTTATTATGTATGTTTCTTATAGTAAACACTAAAATGATCTGCTGCTGTGGCTCCTTTCTAGCTGAAGTTGGCAGATGAAAAACTTCATGATGGAGATGACAGTGAATATGCATAGTTTCAGAAAGAAAAAGGAGGACACGTTGCATGACTGGCACCTCCAATGTTTACTATTAATCACACTCTCACAGTTTTGAGCAGGCCAGGGAATTTATGTTTGCATGCCAGATAAAAATGAAATAGATTTGTCATATCAGCATGTGACCCTGTGATTCCTGAAATCAAAATGTCAAGACTTCTCATATTCTCGACTGTCTGCTGAATTAATGCAGCCCAGCCTCATTACATCAGCACTTACCCATAACCTCCAGAGACACTGTGTCCTCCAGAGCATAACTGCTGAGAATACCAGGCAACTGTGATAAGGAAGGGGGGGAAAAAAAGGTGTGACACCTAAGTAACAAACAAAGATGCATACTCACCTCTATTCTCTTGGTCTTAGCTTTTCAGCAGTGTCATGGCTAAAGAAAAGAGAACAAACATGAATGAACATTTAAGCTAAAATAACGTATCCTTTAAAGATCTTTGAACAATACAAATACTGTTAAGTGATCATGTCGGAAACGCTGTAACTGTAATGTCTGTTGTATCACGGATCAAAAGCATTATCACAGGCTTGGAAGTTGTTATCATGTGTCCTCCTCCTTCAGCACCTCCTCCTCCTGCTCCTCTGCTCCATCTCTGTGCACCAACCTTGCCATGGCTAACAGGAAGCAGAGGGCACAGCGCTTTATTTAATTAGTCACAGCAGCTGAGTGCTCATGTGGAACCAAACAGTGGGGGCAGATTGGGGTAGTGAGATGGATAGGCACTCTCTCACCGGGTCTTGGCTGTGCTGTCAGAGGAGCATAGATTACATGACAGAAGGGGGAATGGGGATGGAGGGGGGTGAGATGAGGGAGGATGTAAATGGTGTCAATACAAGGGGATTCATCTCAGAAAAAAAGATCATCTTCACTCCTAAAGCACTGTTGTCCTCTCACATGAGCACTGCTTTTTTTATTTTTCCAAATATGCAAACCAGCGAGCAGTGGGATCGGTCTGTTATTGCGATGCACAGCGCAGTGTGGTTTGAGTGCTTTGATTAACTGTGACAACACTCATTATTCCAAATGATTTAGGATCTTCTATTTTTCTTCTATCTCATCTGACAATGATCAGGTGGCCTTTTCCTCTTGGACCAGCAGATAACCTCTGAGAGGTTGTAGAAGTAGTGCAGTGTGCAGCACATCCCTGATGAGTTTCTTCCCAAACTCTGACAAAAGATAGTAAAGTTTCCAAACAACTGGGAATCTACTAATGTGATGTTAGAGATATGATATAAACAAGAATAACAAAAGAAAGAAGTAACTACAGGCAATATTTATATTTACATAATTAGAGAATTCAATGAAACCTATATATTTAATGTGAAAGGAGGTTTCTAATTCTCCTTATTATTATTATTATCTCCCATCTATGTTGCTTGGCCTTCTATACCAAAACGGCATCTCTATAGGGTTACCCTCAAAGAAATCTCCCCAGGAAATATGTAGCTTATCACATGATGCTGAGGGAACATGAGTGCAGCTCTTGAATAATGTGCAACGACTAAGCAATGGCGTGCAGGGAGCTCTTTTAATTAGCGCTCTTGAAGATATCCAGTGACCCACATCTAATAATGAAGGAAACATGAATGTTCTATTTACATATATTTAGTCTGTAATGTGTGACCCTTGGGAGAGCCCAGTGGATGAGTAGGTGGTGCTGGGGAAAAGAAAGGACATGTCAAGCACAACTGCCTGGGACTGCTTTCTAAGACCTCTCAATTCAAATTGTAGTAATGTGAAATCTTATGTTTGTGACCTGCGGGTCTGTCGGATGGGGTTATGTTAATACAGAATGCAACTTGTCATAAGCCTGTGTCTTAGTCTGGTTTGTTGTTGTTTTTTTAGGACACTATTAAATGTGTCCTTGGTAGCTTAGAGTGGGCTTGTAAACTTATGTCAGTACAATAAAAGCAAACCAAACCAACGTAACGAAAAACACTGCTCCATAGCATGCTAATTATCACAATCTGTACAAGAGTTCGTTACGGTTAATCAGTCAAGATTTGGGAAAAAAACATGATTTTACAAACAGGATTTATTTCATTATTCTTGTTGTCATAGTTATTAATTTCCCCTAAACTAATTTTTATGGTTAAATGGATGTGTAAAAACAATTTCTTAACTAGTAAAAAGTGAATTTAGAATGGATTACATTCCCTGAGGCAATAAAAAATATCTATTTCTAAGAACATACAGCCATACTCTTTCACTTTATTCATATGCTACACTTTAATCCCCACGAGAGGCATAAGGTGAATATTATATTCCTCATGAATGGAGGTGTTGTATTTTTATTGCTATGTGAAAAACTCAATAGACGGGACAGAGGGGGGATGTAATAAGCTCAGAGGTGACTTTGAATTTGGTACAGCTGTCCTTGTTTCTGTCTGTCTGCTCAAGAGTCACTTTGCACAACCTTAGCTAGCTAGCGTCTTAAAATGAACACATTTAGGGTGATGAGGTTCTGGACTTGCAGCTCTAATATGATTTCAGCAACTGTCATCCATCTTTAAGTGGCTGCAGTGAAGGTTGAGGCTTCCTTTTGCAATCAGCACCGTAAGCCTCAAAATTCCCAAACCTTCCACCTTCAAGGGACCTCGCCTCGGTTTAGAAGGGTTAATAAAACCCTTTTTCACATGGAGCTTCCTTTTCAAAGGGCGTGTCAAACTGTTCTTTCCGACAATTCTTTGTCTATGAAAGAACTGGGTCACTGACTAACACTCTCTTCCAGGGGCCTTGTTGCTAAGGCCTGACTCCTTGGAGTCCAGGATTTAGGGAGACAGGGACTGTGTGCACACAAACTAAAGCTGGCTTCTGACAGGAGGAGCTGCACTTGCGTGACTGCAGCCCCCTCTAAACAGCACATCATGGTCAGATTACTGAACACATCTCAGGGAGGAGGTGGGGAGGTGAGGGATGAAGCCAGCAAGAACTGGGAACACTGCACATCTCTGCATGTGGATGCAGATTAGCAGTGTAACGGTGCTTTTTTTTTCCATGTGTGGTTTGTGTGTCCCTTTGCATGTGTGCATGTGGAGAACTATGAGTTTGTGTGCTATGAGAGTTTGCTGTTGGCTTTAGCACCTGCAAATAAAATCCAGCATTTGAGCTCCACTGTTTGTTAAACATTATTTGCTTCTGCTGTAAAGGCAACAAAGGGATCCTACCCCACTGCAAATGAATGAGCCCCGGTCCCTAGTTATCACTGGTTATTGTTCAAATCACACTGGCTTTGAAAGGGGAGGCGCACTCTCCTTTGGACAGCTCATTAAGATAACACATAAACGTGGCTCCCCATCATCCTGGGTTTATTAAAGTGGGGCTCATTTCAGCTCCTTTGTCTCATGCAGGAACATCTGCCTTTGTCAGCACAATTGGAGCCAGATGGCAAAACAAAGCTGCCTGTCTGGAGTGCTTACAGAGTGATCTCAGAAGGCAGAGCTATTAGCTTGACTTCACCAGCTCACCGCCCACAACGTCCACCTGGATCAACCAGGTGCATGGACGATGGCGAGGGGCAGCAAGGGTAGCTGCAAGTTGCTTTCTTGTCACCAGACTGCAGGCAAGCTACAGTCTTCTTCTTTGGCCAGCCCCTCGAGCTAAAGCTGAACTATTAAGTCTCACTAGTTGTGGGATGGCTGACCCCGCTTCTGGCTGAACAGATCTCTCTGAAACATTCATGAGAGAGGCATTAGAGAATAAAAGTCATTGTCCCCCTTCACTCAGAGACTCTCCTTCACTTCTCAGCTTATTAAAATCACATGGTATTAACTTTGCTGTTCACAGAAAGGCTAAATAATTCAATCAGACTAAAGAAGGAGTCAAATGAATAACTCTAATGACATTAATGCTTGAGGGAGAACTGCTCAGGACTGTGAGGGGTAGTCAGTGAAGGCTGGGCAGGCAGAGGAAGCTTGCTCTGCCTGCTAATGGCGAAATTAATTCTGGACTCATAAGGTCACACTAAGCAAAATATAATATCACTTTCATCACAGACAAAGAAGAACACATAGAAGTGTTTTGTCCCGGTTCAATGGCATTACAGTCAAGCAAAAGATGAGCACTGAGCAAAGGCCTGTAGCGGCTTTTAGATGAATGTTAATTAGCACATATTAAAAATGCTAACTATATAAACTAAGTTGGCGAGCATACTAATTGTCAATGTGTTTGTATTAGTGTTGTGAGCATATTCACAGGATGATGTGAGCAATCATCCCAAAGAAAATAACAAAGCTAGTTACTTTTTTCCAATAAGATGTCATACCTGCTCGACAACACCATATTAGCATTGCAATTGTGATGATAGTATGCTGACATTAGCATTTAGCTTTGAGCAAGACTTTACCTCAAAAAGCCTCACAGAGCCGCTAGCATGGCTGTAAACTCATTGTCTTCTTCATCTCTATTTCCTTGTTTAAATGTTTGGCTTTGAACAGTTGTGAAATGTCTTTTAACCAAGAGGCAAACTTATTAAATGTTGAATATAGCTCTTTTTCCAGGCATTGTCTTTGTTGGGTGATTTCAAGTAGACGGATCTGAAAGTGTTATGACTTGACAAACTCTTTGTAGCATTAATGAGTGTGTGGGGACTGTCACAGGTGATGTCTGTCCATTTTTTGCTGAATTATTCATCATAAAAATTCAAAGCAAATTATTCTGAGACAACAATATGCAGAACACATTGAAGCCAGAACTCAAAAATCAATTCAGCTTGGTAAACAGGAGCATTTGAGTGCAGGACACGGCAGCACTATAGTTGGCTTATTGTACAATGAGGAACTTGTGGAACTTGTTACCATTAAATTTATAGACAAGATAGATTTCACTGTTATAGCTGTAGCTTTGGGGGAACATACAGTATAATGTGAAACAGCTTGTTGGCATCAGTAAATTAGTGCGGCCGTCTCCCTCTCTCTGCCTCAAACACTTACACATAAGCACACAGTGGAAGAGTTATGCCACTGGGTTGCTGTGTTGAATGGATTCAGTGCCTGGAGCTGGTCTCATTTCTCACGTGCACTCATGCTTCATCAGCGCTCGCTCACACTTCAGTAAACAAACTTAACATTCAGTTCCTTGTTCTGTTGGGCCTAGCATCCGCCCACCTGGACTTCTTTTTGAAGAAGACAAACTAAACTGTGGCTGCTTCTTCTGTTATTTGATATTGTTGTAATTTTAATGCCTTGCACGCAGTAACTGTATGTGTTACAATGCAATCCTAGAAGGAGGTTTTCAGTGAGTTTTTTGCATGTGTAAAGCATAAATTGCCTTGTAAACAGACTCAGTTTGGTCAGTCAGTCACTTGTTACAGCACTAATTATTTTTTCTAGTTGTTTTCAGTAGATAAAATGCACTGTTGCCTGATCCTGACTGGCATAATTAAACAGCTTATGGTTCTTAATGCAAAAGATAATAAAATATTTCAATACTGGCCGTAACTAAATAAAGTAAAATCTGCCAGCTGTTTCCAGGCCAGCATTTTCCACAAGCATGTGCTCAGCAGTGGTGCTATAACTAAAAGATACAGTAAGTCTCTGATGCATGCAGAGGCTGAAGCCTGACCAGGTGTGAATTGGCTGACCTGTCTTTGACTCCTCTTCTTCCAGCTCCTTGGCCTCTTCAGCTGTGGGAAGACAGAGGAGTCATTATTAGTGGGAGCCACAGTACAAAGGCAGGCACACAATGTAGTCACTTCATCACTAGCCTATGGTGAGCTGATCCTTCACAGCTCAAAGGACGAGCCACAGTGAAAGAGCTATATGACGACCAAGCTCCACACAATGGTACTCACACCATATCACACACACACGCGCATACACACATAGCCATACCCACCCCTTAACCTCTTATCCAGCCCTTGCACAAAGACAGTAATCACATTAGGCTTTAGCTGCTGGGTCTCTGAAAACCAACTGTCAACAGACTTAGGGAGGCAAGTCAGTGATGGCTGTCACACTAGCATACACACGTGGCATAAATGTGAGCACACACACACACACACACACACACACACACACACACACACACACACACACACACACACACACACACACACAC
>JAQMCX010000001.1:21288564-21302193 GCA_029814765.1 Acanthurus leucopareius | reverse complement strand
ACACACACACACACACACACACACACACACACACAGACACACACACACACACACACAGACACACACACACACACACAGGCTAAAAATAGGTTTGGGACAGAATATCCAAGAGGCTGATATGAAAAACAATTTCACTGCATTTGGGCTTGAGATCCTCTATTTAGTGTCTGATACATGAGATTAAATTAATAATTGAATGAAAGTGAATGTCAATGCAATGCAATTCATTTGTTTATATTCTTGTACGTTTGGCTGATTTTCCTTGACTTTGACAGCAGAGACTATAATCCTCTGGGGAAATTAAGGAAAAATCCTTATTATTACAGCAGCAGAACATGCTGAGTTTCCAGATTCAAACAGCCTGTATACGCATTAGTCTGCCCACACCACATTCTTTGGTTTCTCTGTCTCTCTCTTTGTTTTGTTGTGTTTTGTAATCAAATTTTATCAAATCACATTTTGCTATGGTGTTCACATATTACTGGCATATTAAAATAAGACAAAAGCATTAATCAGCCCAAGATATGGCTTTGGTTTTCCTCAGATTTTGGGCTTTCTTTTTTCTTTGCACAGTGTTGCCAAGATGATATTTTTGTGGCAACTTTGAACTGTATGTCTGGAATACAATTTTAGCTAACCTACTGTGTACACTTTGAGAGTAAAAACAGCTTCAACAGAAAGCAGCATTTACCAGTACTTCACATCTTCAGAATTGTGGTGTAACATCCACTCAGATGTGTGAGCTTGTTTACCCTCACAGCTTCATTCAACACCTCCAAAAGGATCAACCGTCCCACCACTGTGGCAGCATTGTGAATACCTCAGGGGGCAGGGCTTTGAGAGAAGAGTGAGCCTCATTTAAAGGCATCTTAAAGTCTCGGTAAAGATGGGGGCATCCATAGGGCAGAACTGCTTCCCTTGTACAGTGAGACTGTTACAATTTTATGCCCCTATTAGTTTTATCCTTAAGGTGCGTGGGTTAGAATGTTGGTCATGGCTTAACCTTAAAAACTGGACAAACTACATAAAAGAGGACAGAGACAGAGTCTGGGGACAGAAATGGCTCGTGAGTGAAGCCAGAGCAGTGCTACTGTTTGTCATCATTCTCACTCCTGCCTCTTTGTTTCCTCGACACAGAAGTGCTGCAGCACTGCTGCTGAATCTCCTCTGGCGCTGCTGTGGCTTCATGAGTGTTTCAAATGTAAGCTAAGGCAAATGGACCTGGTTAGTAAACCTATAGTCATATAAATGCACTGATTAGTGGGTCTAATTAAATCATTTTTGCACTGTAGAAACAGCAGGGCTTCTTTCTAAATCCTCTGTGTGTATTAAGACATAAGGCTTAATGGCAGTGGTGTTTGTTCTTGTTAGGTTTTAATTTATTTTCTCTCCCTTTGAATAGCAACTTTGATGGCCAAAACAAAACAATTTTGCTCATTTAAAGAAGACAACAGCTTTCTTATGCCAATATTTGGAACCAGGGATTTTATGATGATTTTTGCAATTTTTTCTAAACACTGAAGACTTGGAGTAAAAAAATGCATGTCTGTTATTTCATGTGAGCCTCACGCACTCAAAGGAGATTAATCACGGCATTTAGTCTGTGGTAAACCTAAGGGCTAACCCATGTGAAACATGTGCATCCTCAGGGTAAAATCCCCTTGAGGAAACAATGCTTCCCTTATGACTTTCATCAGTCACCCAGGGGAGATCTGTCCCCTGTCACCTACACATGATCTCCAAGCGTTGTTCTGATTAAATCATATGCTTATCTAAATGTAAAATGAGCTTTGGAGAAATGGAACAGTGGCCCTGGATAGGTCACTGAAAGCATATATTAGATACATCGTCACAGTCATTATGTAAGGAAGGACAGAAGAGAGGAATGACAGAGAGAAAATACCAGCGAGACAAGAGCCATGCTGATGTTGAGATACAACGATGCCCAAGAAATTGAGCTTTCACTTCCAACTGCAGTGCCGCAACCTGCTCTACTCTGTTATGATACACATTCGGGCTCTCCACATACATTATGACAGGAAAGAAAAATGACTTACTCACTTCTCCACTTTTACTGACCCTTCCACCCTCGCTCCGCAGACATGGTGAAGAGAGAGTCAACTTTAATCTGGCCATACCCAGCAAGGCCATTAAAAGATAAGACAACCACAATTAGGTTGCACTTCCCTGCTTCCTGTCCACCCCATACCTCTGGATATGTGCATAGCAATCCTATTTTAAGCCCTTCCACATTTGTATTCATATAGTATCATACTATGAGGGGTATGGGAATCTCCATGATACGTGAATAAGTCAGTGTTCCAAATCTGCAGGTTTGTGCTTGAAAAAAAAATAACACCAAAGACTGCAGAAGCATTGCCAGCAGTGGGACAGATGAAGAGTTTACATTGTCTTGGTGTTGGGGTCGCAGGCTGAAAATGCAGCTCTTCATTAATCAAATTTTCCAACCAATGACTGGGAGCCTTATTTCTCCAGCTCCTGGATTCAGGTTTTCATGTTTTACCCAACTAAGATGAGCTTAACTGCTTAGTTAACTGCTTAAAACATATCAAATTCAAACTTGACAGAGGCTAAATAAAACTCATAAAACTCACAAAACCCACCTTATTTAGTCTTTTCACTGTTCCAAAAATCACCAAGTTGAAATAAATCCATAATTAAATGAGTCAGATGTGAAAAGATGAGCTGCTTTGTGCTACTGGGCAAGGTGAATGAATGAGAATCACTTACCAGCAACGCTCACTCATTTTACTGAGCTGGACTATTGAATTACCAAGTAAAAAAAAAAAAAAGGAAACTCAGCTAATCAGCCAATAGTTGATAAAATCATCCAATCGCCCATTCCTACTCCTCAACCACTCCACTGAAGAAAAAGGCCCCACAACCCCAGGAGCCTTTTACCCAGGAGGAACTGCATTATATTTTTTTCTCTTTCCATTTCATTTGATTTCATATGTTCCATGGAGCTATTTACTCTTTCCTCTGAGTCTGTGTCACTTCCATATTTATTTTTAAACCTCTGGGCCCTGGTGCAGACACTGGCTGACCTTTATTTAAATGTCTCCTCCACTCTGAGCGGATCTCATTACAGCAGAGCTGGTGGCTCTGCACTATCTATCTCATTTCAAAACTTTTTCTCTTTGCACTTGCAGCGATCCTCAGCTATTTCGCAACGCTAATTACTGGACCCGAGTAATGATGTTCCTCTTTGCCGAAGATATGTGTCCCACCATCCGAGGTCCTGCCTATATGCATTAAGCAGAACTCCCTCTGGATTCAAAGTTCCTTGAGCAGTTAACATCTCATCACTGCTTTCTGCTCTATCTCTCTTACTCTCGTTGTGCCTCCCACATGATCAGGCATCACGTCGCAATTATGCATATCATCTACTGGCCCACTATGTGAAGGCTTTAAGGAGTCCTTCTGCATATTAATGAAGGCTTGAGAGGGCCTGAGAGCATGGTAGGTTAGCATCCATTATTCAGCAAGCCCCTTGAACTGTGTACACAGTAGGCAAACCCTGTCCAAAAGAAACCCCCCCAAAAAATCATTTTATTTTTTCATCTTTTTGTGTGTAAAGCTCAAAAGTTGTCACTGCTCCGAGATTAACTTTTCATTTTGCCCCTAATGAAAGCAAGACAGACCAAAAACATGCTTCTATGTAACCATGAGGTTAAAACTGGATTTCCAGAATAGATATCACCGATGGACAGGCCCCCCTGTGAGAATATACACTGGCTTTGAATGTGTGGAACCATCTCTCCCCCTTCTCTCCCCCTCCCCCCCCCTTTATATTCCCTCTACCTTCTCTCCTGGCCTCTTCGCAGCTCTCCTTGATCTTCCTGCGGCAGACAGCAGCCAGGGCAATAAGCAGCACCAGCAGACACACGGCCAGGCCAACAGTTACCCACAGAGCCACCGGGGGGAACGCGATGCTCTGACCTGAAGCAAAAGGCGAAAAAAAAAAGGGGGGGGGGGGGGTTGCAGGGGCAGAGGAGGGAGAGCCTCATTATTCACTCTTGCAGAGCTAAAATAAGAAGCACAACTGTCACCGCTGTATCCATCACCATTATTTCACCATTTGACAATTTTGCTGTTAGAGTTCGTTGTCATAAAAATCCTGAATTATCCAGACTGCCAAACTACTAAAGCACAGTGTAATGACACTGATGATGATAACTGCTGTCATCATCATCTCCATCATCATCGTCAGCATTTTCATATCATTTCTGTATTAGGCCTGACTTTCACTGGGACTGTCAGAGGAAACAGAAAAGAGTGTGAACTTTCACATTATGCGAGGGGAGTAAGAGCTTCTTTACTAGAGTCCAATTAAGACACTTGAGTCTTCAGTTGAGTCCAGATGGCAGATAGCTCACCAGTTGCACAAGGCTGTGTTGTCGTTTCACTCAAACAGCATTGGCACAGCTTTAAGAGGATGTTGGCTCTAACTGTACCACCCCCTGCCTTCTGCTACACATTGCTCTGATGTCTGAAGTTTTGATGTGTTTGCTTTATGATTCTAAAACTTCCCAGTGTTAATATATTATAAGTATCACTCTGAATGGAAATAAAATGTCAAAACACAGACACAACAAATAGGAACAAGAAAACCAAAAAACAAACAAACAAAAAAAACCTTACATACGGTACATAGTTATTCATAAAAGTTAGTTTTTTCATGACAAGTCCAATAATAGCTATAGGTAGCTTTTAGACAGCACTGCACTAAAAGCACCTTGGAGACAATTAGACATCAAAATGAGTGACAGTACCTTGGCAAACTGCAAAACTGATGAGGGGAAATAAAAGCTGGTCAACAGGACAAAGAAAACATATCACAGGCAGCCAAATTTCCCAGGGGTATTCAAACTGAACAGAGGGATAAGAAAAGAGAACAGCAGTGCCACTAAATAGCTGTGAGTCTGGCTGTATTACAAACAGGCCTCCTTCAGAGAGTGCCCGCTCTGGGCAGATAATAATAATACAAAAAAAAAAAAGACTGATGACTGGTATTGGAAAGAGGAAATGATGAAGCATCTGTAAGGACTTGGCATCAGCTATGAAGACAGGCAGACAGGCTATAATACAGCCAAGCCAAGATGGAGGGTGAACAGAGGGATCGTTTTGGAGGTGATGAATTCTCAGATGGAAATCCAGTGCATGTGATGCTGAGAAACAGATGTACCTGATTGTCTCAAAAAGCAGTGATAATGAAAGGCCACAGTGGGCCGTAGAGGAAAGAGGGAGGTGGAACATGTGCACACCAATGTATGAAAGAAGGTCATCTGAAAAAGTCTCTTCAACCATCATATCGGTGTTGTTATGAGCCATGCTTGGTGGGCATGGCTCTAGGGATGGGGATGCTGGTCTATCATCCGTCACTCTACCATATTCGTCCAGACTAATATATCACAACAACATTTTGGCTGTCATTGAATTTTGTAGATATTCTTGGTTCTAGCGCCACTATGGGGTTTATATTTTGCCATTTTCAATGAAATGTCAACAACTATTAGATTACTGAATTCATGCCCCCCTTAGGATACATTTTAATAACTTTTGATTCAATTATCTTCTCCTGTCACAATCAAGTCAAAATTTTAAACTTCCTCTGCTGGATTTACTTAAACCCCTGAAACCTCATCTCTGTTCTTCAGAATGACGTATTTAGGGCCTAAGCACCTGGGAGCTCCACCGTAATGCAAGGAATTATTTTTCTTCTAAGAAATAAATCACCTATTTGAGGGCTTCAACATTTTAAAAAACTCACCAAACTTAGAAGACGCATCAATCATGGTGAAAAATTACGTTTTTTATGGGTTTTGTGAATGGGTGGGGCAAAATAGCTAACTAGCACCCTCTAAACTGCAGCCCCGGTAGCCACTTTCACATACATGTACAAAATAAGGTACACATATGTATCATACCTTGATCTACAGAAAGTCTTTGTGGACCCTAGGCCAAACTTAACAGAAGATGGGCCATTTGGCTTGAACGGCCATTTTTGGCGATTTATACATTTTGTAGCTTAATGAACTCCTCCTAGAAATTTGCTGTGTCCCCTCTTAACATGTTTGGGATCAAAAGTTATTAAAAGTTTTTGATTCAAATTCACCGTGTATAACAGTCAGACACGTCAAATATTAAAATCTGTATGTATATGTATATATGTATCAGGATTTGGCGGGGCCTAATTGCTCTGTAGCACCCCCTACAAAGTTTCAACAGCATAGCCCTCACAGTCCATTTCACCTAGGTGTAAGAACAGTGGTAGGTATGTAGGATATCATGATTTACATTAAATTCTCTCACATGGCAAAATAACACAAATGTACTCTGTGTTGTGACTGTGGCCCACCTCGACAGGGTGCGACAGCCCGTACAATGCTGCTTGCAGCTTTAATTAATTTTTTTTTCTTAAGTCTTACAATAGCTTGGATGTAACGCTACACCTTCATTTAGTATGTTTAAATCTATGAATATACAAACAGTCTTCATCTCCACCACTCGAGCATACCTTCTTACCTTTGAGTCTGTCCATCAAACACAAAAATCTTTGCTTGTTTTCTGTTTTGCTGCTGTTGCGTACACAATGACAAGTTGTTATAGAGCAATTGTACATGTCTGATCTAGAAACTGATTTCAAAGAAGAAGAGAAAATTTCACAAACTTACGTACTGGTCAATGCTTTGGAATGATAATGTATTTTATGCATTGTTTCAAATGAAAGGTGATGTGATGTGATGTGAGGCTTTGGCTTGACTACTTTTTCAAAAAGCTAAAAAAGTTTGTAATATGGAAAACATGACCCACAAGACGCGAGTTTTGGTTTCTTAGGTATAACATGAATGAAACCTTACCTTACTCCAAAAATCTGTTTTTCATTAGCTATGTTATTGTTGTTAAATGTTTTTTTGCTCATATTTTGTCATGTTTAGTTGCTAGCAAAAACAATGCCTGTGCCTGCTCATATGGTAGCAATGCACTAAAAATAATAATTTTGTCTAATGTAATATAAAGGCAATAATATTAAATGTTAGATGTTTTACACTTCATGTTATTGTTATATTATACTAAACTAAATTTTTTTATGCACTGTATTCTAGGTCACCATATCCTGTTTGACCATGTTTATCTATTTCAGGAAAGTCTCTGAATATGCAAGGCACTATAAAAGACTCTGGTACTGCAACGGCAAAGCGGGATAAACAACCAAATGTCAAAGAGAAAGGATAAAATCTGGAAAGTCAATCTTGTCATTTTGATAAAGCTGCATATGCCTCCGCGGGCTAGTCATGACTGATGATGCTGTGGCTGGCTGTCCACCGAGCCCTTCACTCTGTTATATTTAAAGAATGACCATCTGAGCCACTTTGCACTAGCAGTGAAGCTACGAAACATGTATGAAAAGAGGAATAATCATACAAGAGCTGCTCACGTCTCATAAAGTCAGAAGAGTAACAGATGTGTCTACCTCTTTGTGACGAGTAAAAAAGATGCGGTGCTCTTTGTTTCCATTGTCTTTCTCATTCTCTTTTTATTTTCACACCTTCCCACCACGCTCTCCCTCCCTCAAGGCAGACTGATAAAGACAAATGCCATAGTCGGCTATCATTGCTACGCCGGGGCCCAAAGGGCTGCAGGATCATATTTTTCTTTTTCTCTTGTTTGATGATGTGATTTTGTTTTCTTCAGAAATAGATTTGTCTCTAATGGCTCTGTTTACCTATCCTCT
Organism: Acanthurus leucopareius; assembly: GCA_029814765.1. Taxonomy (NCBI): domain Eukaryota; kingdom Metazoa; phylum Chordata; class Actinopteri; order Acanthuriformes; family Acanthuridae; genus Acanthurus; species Acanthurus leucopareius. The sequence continues at coordinate 21,294,434 of JAQMCX010000001.1, read as the reverse complement.
CTTTCCCCTTTTCCCTATTCCCTCTGTGCAAGGGCAAGGATGGAGTGCTTTGGGCCGCACTGTCACATTACCTAGAGTCTGCCTACTTCAGAGCTGCACCAAACAGGACAAACTTTACTACGCACACAGTTTTCTAGATACTGCGAATGTGTAGCACCCATCAGAATACACATAAAAAAGTGTGTCTATAACGAGCTGACAGGGTATTATACCGAATGAAACAAGACAATAATTATAGCAGATTTTAAAGCTACACACTCCTGCATGTTTCTGCCTGCATTTACATCCATCCACTTTCGCTGATGTCAACACTCAATGTCAGTTGACTAGTAAACATAAAATAGATGGAGGTTGCAGTATGTTCCCTATCAGTGTACATAAAATGACACCATGGATACAGTCAATCATTTCATTTTTTTGTCATATATTTAACTACCGCATGAAATCCCAGAGTCATGGCAAAATTTTGTACATTTCAGCACACTGAGGCTGCAAGCAGCATTTATCAAATTTGTTTTTTCTGATTTTATATATTTGATGTGTTAAGCTGCACTTGGTGTTTTTTGAATTTTGGCACTGTCTGGAACTGAATTCTGTCTGCACATCAGACTATCATATATTACTAATAAATAATTTATTGTATTATTTATTTTTGATTCTATTATTATCACTATCCTCATTATTGTCATCACAAACACAACCATCATCACATTCATGACTAATAATCTTTGTGTTTTATTTATATGAGCAATGTTTTACACTTGCTAATGTCCATTTAATTTAAATTGAAAGAAAGGGAGGAAGAGCTAAAAAAGAAAATAATTATATATTACTGATAGATGCAATAGATGAAAAAAATGATGGGCACACCTATAATGGCCTGAAACATTGAGCTTTTATTTAAACTTTACCCGTGTGGCATGGGGTCTACACAATAGCAGATATAGAGACTTAAACATTGTGCAATTGTATCTTAATCTATTATATTAAATGTTCAATGTGATATGTTATCGTGCCCATCCCCCGCAGCTTTTTGCCCACTATCAGATTTAATATATGTGGTACTGGTAGCTACAAATGTACTTTTAAATATTGTTGGCAACATTTTTAGAGATTATATTGACCACATTTGGAGCATATTGGATTATTTCTTATAGGTGGTGCTTCGGCATAGGTGTTTTGTGTATCATTGGGGGCTACAGCAGACTGCTAGGGTAAAAATAGATATTTAATGGGGGCAGGCAAGAGTATGATAAAACACCACCTCCATATGGAGCCTCTAACACAGGGCACATCACCAGTGAGAAATGAGGCTCCCTGAGTCTCTGGAAGACACTATAGGGGACTCGCAAGGGTCCAGCTTAGGTATTGTTTGGGCTTCGGTGAATGTGAGAGCCAAGATTTGCAGGCATTTTTACAAGCCTGAGTGTTTTCTCTGCAGCACCTTTGGTGGAATAAAGTGCTCCTAAGACTCCCTTGCCTGTCATCTTGGTTCTGCAACTAGAAGACAGTGGAGATCAAAGCTGCTTTCTCTCCAACTGTCAGCCCAGTTTTACCTGCCTAGGAGAAACCTAGCCTCTTAAGCTGTGACCAAAGGAGAATAATGTCCCTTGACAGAAGGATGGCCCCAGGCTAAAAAGAGCCTCAAGGCTCATTGTAGACAAGCTGCATGGATGAGGAAGAGGAGAGGAAGAGTCAATTAGGTTTTTCTTTCATTGTCAGGATGAACAACCTGGTCTTATTCTACCTAGTTGTGGAAAAAGAGAGGAAGAGAGGGGGGACCTGTAGAGGAGGAGTGCTGATCACAGAAGAGCGAAGTAGACTAGGGGCTAGCCCAGGGGTTGAGCAGCAGCAAGGCCCGGCCCTGCTGGCGGGGCCTGTACAGCCCAAGAGACCAGAGAGGCAAAGCCAGGCCCAGGACTCGAAATTAGCTTATATATCTCTCTAAAAATGAGTCACATGGCAGATATGAAGACATCCATTCAGACAATAAACTAAAGCTGTGGAGAAACACTAAAGTGAAAGAGATATAAAACTCAGTGAGACAAAACAGAAGCTCCCACTTAAATCACATTCAGCCATGCTAGCGAGATGATTGATGCACATTACCTCAGCGAGTGCAAACAGGCTTGCCGACATTCGTGATTTAAACTTCTTTATTCATTTTCTGTGTAGCACTACCATTCCCACAGGAAAGAGATTGACAGAAACAATAACAACAGAGCTAATAGAAAGAAGATGGCCGCTGTGTCGGAGGACACGGATTAGCCAGAATGAAAAACATGAGCATGAATATTAGGATTACATTGAACGAGTGACTTTGAATTTGTTTCAGCTTCAGTTTCAATTAGCAGTCTTTACTATCTACCTCAAAGGTGTCTATCAAAACCTCAGAGCCCTCCCCATTCAGATCCAGCATGAAAAGCTTGTGACCGCAAAATCACACCAGCTGTTCTCGCAATATTTCTAGGGAACACCGCTCCTCTGTGGGATAGGACAAGAGGCTTACTTGTAGAGGGAAAACTTGGCAAACTGAGATGGATGGCGACAGGTTTTTGTGCTGTCAGCATCTTTGCTCTGAGCCTTCTCTCCTCTTTTTGCATTTCAATAAATTGCATTTCAGCGAGATGCTACCTCACAGTCTTATTGGCATGCAGGGAGGCAGTGCGCTCATCTCTAGGACGACCTAGCGCCCATTTACTTACACAATTTGTCTGACATTATTGCCCTTCCCTTGACGCTGTGGGCTCGTGGTAAACACGAGTGTGTGATGTGCCGACGTGCACATTAAAACAGAGTAATGGCTCTGCATTTATAGGAATAAAGTTTTTAACAGCCCTCTTTTTTTCTCAGCGGGAGAACTATAAAAGCCATCTGGTGGTGGTGGGGGAAGTGGTGGAGGAAGTAGAGGAGAGTAAGGTGGATGAGTTAGTGAGTCAATAAGGGTTCTAGGGATGGGGTAAGCGGGTGAGTGACCGAGTGACCTGAGAAGGTGAAAAAACAAGCTGGTAAAGGGGTTTGTGGGTTCACAGGAAAGCAGGCACTGAGCTGGTAACCGCGTGAATGCTGGACTGGGCGGGAATCACAATGAGGTTTGTGGTATTAGTCCACTCTCAAGTCATAAGCTGTCTCTCAGACATGTCAGGCTGCTACTGACCTTTCCTCAGTGGAAGGTTGGCTCACAGTCCACAGATACTCAGCCTATAGTGCAGCAATGTGGATTTAGAATGATGAGTTGGTGTGGTAAGGTTACCTTCTCCATAAAAATGAGTCAGACTTTAATCTGATTGATCCAAAGGTGAATATTCCCTGCTGCCCAATGGTCACACACCACTGAGAAAGGTTACAATGAGACATAGAGAGATGGATTGAGCTTGAGTTACAATTGGCAGGTCAATGCAGGATGTGGATTTGGATCATTGTGGATTGCTCATACAAAATAAGACAATGGTGCCTATCAGGAAATTAGTGCCTTCTAAGCAACTAAAAAGCACATTTACAGCCTAAAATGGAGGAATATTTATCTGGATGAACATACAGGGTAACTTTCCAGAATTCTCTTGTCAATGGAAAAAAAAAATCATTGAAAAGCCAGATTCCTTCAGTTTGGCTAAGTAGAAGCTTGTAGCAAATAAAGTAACAGAAAAATACGGTAACGAACAGACAAATATGTTTGAGCTAAAACAGTAGGAAATGTTATGCTGGAAACTATATTTTAAAATGTGCAACCGAGAATCCCATTGTGATATAGCTGTAACAATTGTAGTAGAGACACCTTCAACCTGGACCTGACCTGTTCCTGCAACAAGCTAGTGCTATGACTGTTATATTGCCTTTAAGGTTCCTGTCTACATCAGAAGTCAGAGTATCTCATTTTGTGTGCACTGATATGTGCTGCTTGCAATCACTCTGTATTTCAATTTTTATACACACGCCTTTTAATGAATTTATTGTGCAGCAAGAAGGACTTAGAGACCTGTAAGAAAATTAAAGACGTTCTTCTACTGCTGTCTGAAAGACTTTAGCCTTAACTTAGCAGTCCTTATTAGATGATTTCTCTTGCACAGCACACAGATCAGCTGGTCATATTACTGTTATAATAGTCATGGTGACTAATTGGAATGTGTTGGTGCTTTTGTTTTGTTTTACATCATAGCTGTGCTGGCCAGTTAGAGATGATTATTACCAACGTAGTTTGGTATTTATTTCTTTATTCTATTCCACCAATGTACATGTTGCATGTGGATTAAAACTGCAATTACACTGCAATTACACTGCAATTACAGGATTTAATATGGTCACAATGTGACCTTGAGCACCTCCACGGGAGATTTGGCTAATCAGACTATAATTTGTCCTCAGTGCATCTTAGGTGCATTTACACTTACACTTGCATCCAATGGCAACATGATCAGAAAATGGTCACTTAACTTATCGATTTGTATAATCATACTGTTAAGTCAGCATGATAGTTGTTGTTGAGCAGAACTACACACCAGCTACTGTCTTTGTAATCTCATCTCTGTGGTGTGTGGTGATATCAAGAAATAAGAAATAAAGTTAAGAGATAAAACTGTAAATAAAATAAAGAGCATTAATGGGCTGCATTTGAACCTTATTGGGTAAATATTTAATATTCAAAATATAGGTTTTGGGTGAAGCATGCCCTTCAAATTGACCACTGATAATCTATACGTAGTACTACATGCAAATGTTGTGCAAAATTTGTTTATAGCAGTGAATTATGTGAGCATTTTTATGCACACATACATATTATTTTAAAAAACTATTTGAATGCATTGTGCTAATCCTTCCTTATATTAAAATATGCATTGACAGAGTAATTTGACTGGCATTCATTAATTCATGTGATGGATCATCTGTTGATGGCATTACATTTTATTAACATGTCAGTTTCATGATAACAGATTAGTGAACTGAATTTCAGGGATGATCTCAATATTTACCAAGACGCTTTGTTTGTGTTATTACACCCAGAGTAACAGTGTGACAGCCACAGATTTGTCTGGGAGGGAATCAGGGGGAAGCTAAGTCACAGGTGCATTCAAAGGGATGATTTCAAGTCTTACTCAGATATGCCAGGGGCAAGGTTAGAGTGAAATTTTCTCATCTTTACAGTTGAAGGTAATCTCATACCCAGTAGACTGGCTAATTAACTGAATATACAGCTCAGAGCCAACTGCATGGTTGTCGTGTTAGCAAAGCAGAGGCTGCATTACTGGCAGAGAGGGTGTGAGAATGTGCAGGAATATATAAACAATAGCCGGGGGGAGAGGTGGGCAGCATAACCAGAACAAACTCCCCCACCGCTGGAGATATGTGCCCTGATCTGGATTTGGCTACACCATTTGTTCTGGTACAAATGGATTTTAAATGTCACGTCAAACTGCACCATGAGCATTAGCTTACTGCGTGTTAACCAGCGAACATACGCTTCCCTTTTACACTAAAACAAGCCAACATTTGCATGCTAAGAAAGGGGCGGGTGAAGAAATGAAGTCCGACAGCTCAATGGAGTCAGGAGCAAACCAAGAGGAAATATGTCAGAAGCATGTATGAAGAATGTTTGAAAATGTGCTCCGGCTCTGACACAAGTGGCACTGGCACTGGTGTGAAGAGAGAAAACCACGATGCAGATACTGTTGCCAGAGTCCCTGTCCTAATGATAAGACAAGTCAGCTGTGGAGAGACATGGTGGCAACGCAACATCCATGGTACATAAATCAAAATCCTAAACAGCTGTTGTGAAACAGTGACGCAAACAAAACATGCACACACATGCATGCACGCACACACACACACACACACACACACACACACACACACACACACACACACACACACACACA
>JAQMCX010000001.1:21230769-21288464 GCA_029814765.1 Acanthurus leucopareius | reverse complement strand
GCTGTTGTGACACAGTGACTCAAACACAACATGCACACACATGCATGCACGCACACACACACACACACACACACACACACACACACACACATACATACTATACATACACACACAGCTAATGAGCTCTTAATTTCCACAGGGATTTAAACTATAAAAATGAAAAATAATAGCTAATTGATCATAACTTGAACTCAAATAACACATTTTTGCAAGTTAAGAGTCTTTGCAGAATTCAAGTCACACTTCAATAAACCATGATATGTGTCATTACCATCAATTTTCAACATATGCTTAGATATAAATTTCCTGTCGTGCTGCACATTCTTAGTGTGGATAAGGGGTGAAACTGGGCAACAATACTGTCTCACAATGGGCGCACCCACCTCATCTTACAGCAGCCAGGCTCTCTCTCTCAACATCTCCCATGTCCCTCCCAGCCCCACCGGGGCCTCAATTAAAAACTTCTCTGATGTCTAGTAACTGACAGAGACTCCATCACTTCCACACATCCCTCTCTGCCCAGAGTGGCATTAAGATGTTGGAGGCAGAGTAGACTATTGATTTTCTTCTTTTTTTTTTCCTTTGGTTGCTCCATCTCTTCACTAGGCCATCATCTTGATGCAGGCGGAACTTGGGTGCAATATCCAGTTTACAACGCTGTGTTGTCTAAATTTGTAATTAGCTTTAAAACAAGAGCTGCCTGTGAGATGTTGAAATGTGTCGGAGAGAATTACTAGTGACAGCCGTCAGTGCCAAATCAGACTATCAGGCGAGCTGATAATTCCAAGTAGAGGAGCTAAGAGCAGAGTGACAAGGACAAATAGGTATGAGACGACTTAACAGCTGTTCAAGACAAATTGTCTGCATTGATCCTGCCAAATTCTCCACTTGAGATTAATCTGAATCTTCTTAAAACACTATTATTTTTTAGTCATAAAATTGACATATTATCTTATAAGCATGCTGTTATATTATTAGTAATAGTTTATTTTTTTATAAATCTAGTAGACATACATTTTCAGTCATGTTTCTTTCATCCAGGTAATTTTTAGTCTAAAATTAACCTCTTTTTAGCTCATTTTTGGTCTTCCCAAACTCCAGAGAGAAATATCTATGTCTTTAGCTGCCAAATGCTTCACTTTGTTAACAAGATATTAGCTGATGTCTTCATCCAGCTATCTGGTGCTAGCCAAGTTGTGTAGGTTGGCTTCACCAGAGCTTTTTGGCTGAAAACAGCTGCCTGAAACAACACTGATGGGATCCGAAAACTTAACCAAACCAAAGTCAAAACAATACGCTGAATGACTAATGTCTCTGTAAGGCTTAGGGGAACTGCACAAGCAGGTAATGAGTCTCTGCGGGTTTGTGACTAAAAGTAACATCTCTTACATTACATTTACTCATTCAATCCACGGTCCAAACAAAAGCATCGCTTACTGAAGCTTTTAACAGATCCTGATCTGGCTTGTAGCTTTACTTTTTTCAGTGCTTATTCACATGCTGCAAGAAGGAGGTGACTTTATGTAAGTAAATGAGTGCACAGATGAACACATAAACAGGGCTCATTAAACAAACAATACCTAAGTGATACATAAAGACAAACAGTAACTAATATCTAGTCACTCCACTACTGAAAAGCCACACTAACATGGTGGATGAGCCAGAACTCCATATGTTTTTTTTTTTCATTATTTCAATGGTTCATTGCACCAAGAACAAACTGGAGCTTGAAACTCTCTGCAGACAGCCTGTGAAGTGCACACCTATTGCTGAAACAACTCCTCTGTTACATCAGTATAGAAGTGAGAAGTGGATGAGAAATATTATCCTGGATATGAACTTTAACATGACACTTATTGAACAATCCATTCAAGTATTTATTTGAGTCAGGAACACACTCAGTAGTTGCACTAGCTTTGTTATCATCTTTCACATTTGCTTTTTGTCTCTTTAGATTGCTTTGAATCTGTAATGGGACAGCTAAAGAGCATCAGTAGTTGGTTCTTGTATCTGCTGTGTTCTTGTTATGAAATTGCTTTACCTTTCCCAAACTTTTACGATCACCGTTGATACTGTCTGATTAAAGTATCAATGTTTGTTTGTGGAGAAACAAAGCCATTGTTAAAATCCACAGGAACAATCACTGCTTGCACGATAGCATCTCTGAATGCAAAATGACAGGATGTAAGGTTTACCCTTTATCACAAAGCAATGCAAGCTCCATCCAGAACTTTAAAGAACTGCCTGGACCTCTTCAAAGAGTGCAAGTTCTTAGTATGCTTCTCCCACTGCAGTTTTACTAGGAGAATATATAATGACAGATTTTTTTAAAAGACATGTCTCTGTATGTCTTTGCCTAGGGCTCTCATTATAAAACAGCATTTCTCATTTTCCTCTGCTGCAGTCTTTGGTGGCTACTGGAGAGACAGATGAATATTCTCAAAGCACTCGAGCTAAGCCGACCTCAGACTTTGGAGCAGGTCAGCCCGTTCCTGTTTGCTGTTCATCTCCAGCACAAAACCAAACCTCTTCATATGATTGCACTATGATTGGCTTCGTTAGAATGCAAATAAATACAAACACTAGTGAAACCACACAGTTGCTGCATTCAGGGAGGTCAAAGGTCAGGTTTAGCTATTGAATAACGCCCCTAACATCGTTGGTGTTAGCATGGATCATGATCTTTTTTTAGGAATTTTCCCAGCAGATGACTACTGACAAAAAAAAGGCTTCAACCTTTTACCTTCTGCTCAAAGACAGAGTGGAGTCTATTCTAGGCATTTCTAAAAAAGCAATATCATGTCAGAGGGAGGAGGCACATCACAGAATGACAAGTCAGAAACCACAAAGAAGGAAGGACAAACAGGTTTGCATCACCATAATTCATTGCTCACTAAACAAATGACTGCGGTCTAGAAGCTAGCATATAAATTCTCTTGATATGAATTAATTAGAGATAGAAATTTCCGAGAATTTTCATTTTAAAAACTTGATCATCTTTACAATGTCCATCAGCCAGATCAATACATTGAGCTCCTTTTAGAAAATACCTTTAACCATTCATTGAATTTAGATCACTTCTTCTCTAACTTTTGATCAGGCTTGTAAAATACCTTGAAATCCCAAATCCCAGCTCAACTTGGTACAAGTAACAATATTTATGGCAGAAATTACATTAAAATATAACATTTATTGTACATTTATATTCTTTTTTATTGCAGTCGTTTTACAAAAGCAAAAAGCTACTTGGGGCAGTGTTTTGACAGTTCTTCTAGAGGAGTCCCCAACAATGCCTCTGAGCTGTTCTAAAATTACTGTCAAGAGCAGCTTCTCATGGCTTATTGCTTAAATATACTTTGTCTCCTTCCAGCACTTTTAAAATATGAAATCTCGGACAGACTGAAAAAATGACTCTGTAAATCTTTCTCTCAGTGGAATATTGCTAATCACAGTCTCGCAACTCTAAGTTATGTAGCTAAGTTATTTAGCCTCAGAAAAAGCTCAGCCGCTGGCTGAGAAAGGAATCAGGGCCAATATGTTCATACCAATGTCCCACTAGGGGAACACTTTCCACAAAACTAATATATTATGACTGAACAAGGCAAGCTAATGCACACAAAAGGATGTTCATTTCCTCATTTACCATGAGATATTGACACTGAGGGCCTCGGGCATTTTAAGTAGTCTTAGTAAGAAGCAAAACAAAACATTAAACCTGACACTGACCAGCCTTCAAAGTATCTAACGATAATTAAAATGGCAACAGTTGAGTTAAAGTTAAAAGAATTTTTAAAGCACATCTTCTTTTCAGCTTTGAATAAATTTATGTAGAAAAAACAGTCAGAAAATAAAACAATGGATAACTTTAAGATTTTTTGAAAGTTTGCATGGCAGAAAACAAACTACCTGATTGACAGATCCAGTTTAGCTGTCCTTGAACAAGGCATTAACCCCCGAAACTCTCCTGTGGAGCTGCTCGCTGACAGGATGAGTTTGTGTCTGTTCCCAGGTGTGTGTGTGTGTGTGTGTGTGTGTGTGATCCAGGCCACTTCTATAAACAGCATGCATGCTAAGCAAGCATTTTCAGAGTAAATAGGCTGACTCTAAGACTGACTCTGTCACTTGGACCTTGACTTTGAGACAATTTTCTTCCGACAGAACAATAGATGCATGGAGAACCGCATAGTCATGAGTTTTGAAACAGGCTGATGGGCTGGGGGTTTAAAAAGGCCCCTAACATTGCCACAGGGCTTGATTGTTATTACAGGTAAACCATGAGGTTGTTATGGAATTTTCAGATGTAACCTGCAGACTTAACAGAACGTTCACTGTGCAAACTACTTCAAAACACTGAGAATGTGGTTCTGTGATTTATATGCAATGGCCAGTGAGTCCATAAATTACAGACCACGTTTAACGGCAGATACTGAATGGATGATCACTACTTCTCCCAGCAATTAGTTCCTGACAACCTGTAGGGTACTTTTTCCTAGTTATGCAAGTCAGCCTCTATAGACCCCGCTGTAAAAAAATAAGAGGAAGACCTTGAAGCCAAAGTAAAAAGATACTTGCCCTTTTTTCATCCCTTTTTCTCATATTTTGACACCACTGTGATGCACAGTAGTGCCACTTTTGAGGCTGTCTGACTCCTCGCTTTTAAAATTTTAGATAAATAGCAAGAAAGTGCTCAGAGAAACATTATTTAAGACATTCTTGTAAATAAATGGCAGATTTACAATGTCCAGGATTACAACTTGAATCCTATTTTATTCTGTAACCTTGACAGCTTCTTTTCCAGCTTTTGGAGTACCGGCACTAATTCTTCTCGTAGTACACAATACCAAACAGGACACACTTACTTTCATCTCTGGATGTAAGCCATCACTCTGCTGAAGCAGCACATATTTCAAACCTATAACCAGTTACATTATCCATATCCAATGCCATCACACTGTGTCACGTGGCTTTACAGCGATGCAGTGAAATATTGAAATCCAAGGACATCAGCTGTCTGCCTGCCTCGTGTCATTGAGCAGGTGTGTATACACATCCTGCAACAACAAATTCAATTTGTGGGATGCCAAACAAGATACATCATTGGAAAATGGGACATCCTTTTTAAAAGCATACAGTACATAGCCAAAAAAAAATGTGTGTGCCTCATGTGTTTTATTCAGACAGTTTTCGCTGTCTCCATTTTTTATGGCAAGGTTTTACTAAACATGGACGCAAAATTATATTCATGATGCATTTGAGAAATAGTTTGACTTTTTGTGAAATAGACTTTGTGCTTTTTTCCCTAGAATTAGAAGTTAGGGAAAATTTAGAGAGAGAAATGTATGACTCCCTGGCATATAAATTAAGCTGCAGCTAGCAGCTGATTGGTTAGTATAACACAAGGACTGCTAAAAGGTGAGGAGTTAATCTAGCTGTGTCCAAAAGTAACACTTATTAATAGGTTTTGTTCATGCTGACAGGTGGATTCTGTTATATCAAAACAGAGCCAAGCTTGCTGTTCCCACTTTTTCCAGTCTTTGTGCTAAGCTAACTGGCTGCTGGCTTTAGCCTTTTTGTTAATTCAAGTGGCTGAAATGTGAGTGGTATCGACCATCTCAAATAACCTTCCACCAGAAAGCTAATAAGCTTTTACTTCAAATCATATTTAGAGGATCAAACCTGTAAAATTTCTTGCGCCCTTTCCAGACATCAGCCTTCAGCCTCGTTGAAGCAGTTCCACAACAAAGCCATTGTACTCTGAGAGACTCTGAGCAGTTTAACCCTGTTTGGATTGCTTAACAACTGCAATCAGGAAAACGACCCGACATTGCAAATGGCATCACTCTTCATCTGACAGAGTAAGTGGCTGAAAGCATTTAGACAGATACATTATAGATATGACAGACTCATGCAGTGCGGGTCACAAAGCTGTCTCAGCTGCTGACAGAGACTTGTACTTACTGCTGCAACACACACATGGAAGGGAAAGTGATGAAATTAAACACAGTTGACAATATTAATAAGGTAAGAGGAGCGAGTTTGTTTCCTTGTGGACAGTTTGTCCGTAATGAGCTGCAAGTTGTCAGGCTCCGAGGAGACAGGCGTGGCTACAGAGTCCGAGCCAGTGGGAAGACATTAATGCAACCTGAAGGGGATGTGAGTCATCGCAAACCGCTGTCCATTCAAACTGGTATCATAAGAGCACGACCGCAGCACGGCTTAATCACAGTCATTACCGTGATATTTGACACTGGGGTTGAAATAAAGGACTCCATAATAGGTGCGTTTCTTATCACACTGTGAGTCAGAGGGTGCTTACGTATTTTCAGCTCGAGCTGTCGCTATAAAGGGAGGTGAGCGAGTTGAGCACTACGCCCACCACTATGCTCAAAACTCCTCTCCTCTGGGACACAGCCACACTCAGTCCATTCTTAACTTCCATTTCACACTTGGTAATCAATTACTGGTCTCCAGAGCTATCGAAGAAAAGAGCTACCTATCCTGAGAATAAGCTAAATCTCTCGACACCTCCTAATTGAAAACACATTATATCGCTAGACAATGCTCTTTGTGTGTAGCCAGCCACTAATTTGGACTGCTTGCATGCACAGAACAAAGCAATTTACTGAGGTTGCAAACATCTTTTGCAGGACAATAATTCATGGTGTTATCAGGTGCAGAGTTTAAACATCAAATAAACGGGCTGAATAACTAAATAAGCCAACTTTGAAGGTGTGCCCAGCCGTTTGTTGGTGGCTATTCTCCCAGTGATTCTGGAAAGCTGAAACTAATATGATTTCATATCGTGAAGCCAAGACTGATGCCAGACCTCCCGAAACCAATCCCTCTTACAGGATTTAGCGAGAGCTGTGTGAAATGTACACTGCAGGGCCCCACCGGTCCCAATGATAGTCCTTGCTGTGAGTCCAAATCAAAATGAGCCCGATCAATAACAAAAGAGAGCTTTTGTACGTTTACTGACATCATAAATACAGTGTCCTGAGAAGAAAAGCAAGGGAGGACAGAGAGAGGCAGGGCTGCTACAGAGCGGGGACGGGCATAAAGATGTCAGGCTGCTTTTTGCGAGATGCTGGCAGTGGATTTGATCATACTGACATGATGTGATGATCAAGAGCAAAGATAGACCCTGTTTGGATCCTGACAGGAGAAAAAGACAGGAGTAAATTCACAGTGTATCAGTGGGACAGACACTAAAAACACTGTGTGTGATTATGGATATATTCACACACAGAGACTTGTGACCTTTTATTACACAACAAATACCAAACATAAAGACCAAAACCAAGACCAACATTATGGCAGAAAAATAAACAAAAACAATTTTAAAACCTCAAATGGGCTAAAAACCTTTAATGCTGAAAAGTAAGGACGGCAGAGATAGACTAAAAGAAGAGAAAATAAATCCCTGCACAAAAGAGAGGAGCTCATTTTATCTTTCTGATTGTTCTTATAGAGCTGCACAGAGAAACTGCCCACAACTGAATCCAACAACAATCCCTCAGAGTCGCTAACAGAATGACTGGGAGCATGACAAAAAAAAAAAAAAACATTGGCCAGGCCATAATGCAGGGATAAAATTTACTACACACAAGAGCTTGAAGTGGACTTTTAAACGTCTTAGAACACGAGACAGCAGCAAGTGGCCCACCCAAGCTAATAATCCTGATAGGAATTAATGTGCTTACAATGGTGCCATAGCTGCCTACCTAAATTTATTTTAGATTGCCTACATCACTTCATCTGTCTATTCCGTTGTTTTCCCTGGCTGGGCTCCTGATATCACAGAGCACGCATTCAGCAAGAGAAAGAAGCCCTATTTGCGCGCTGGACACTAATTAATACAGTGCTCTGTCGGGAAAGTTGCCTGCTCGCTGCTCTACAGACAGATTCATTTATACCGCTGTTTTCTGCTTCTTCGAAGGCTCTGTTAATTGCATTTAAATTAGCCCTTGTTCGGTAGAGAACAAGGACGTGCACAACAGTTTGTTGTAGAAACTGAAAGCGAAAAACATGGTTTTGGGCCACATATTACCCCAAAGTTGATTGACAGAGCTTTTGATAGAACATCCTATCAGAAGAAGCAGCAAAAAATTCTTGTAAAATATTTCATGAATAATTGCAGTCACTGAAATTTCACCACAGCAGTTACTTTAATGAGAAAATCTTTGAACCAGTAGATCACTGCACTTTCTGTTTAGCCCTTTGGCGATGCTAGTACAGCAATGTTTTTACTCCAATTTAAGACACAAAAATGTTTCTAACTGTCATGACATATTTTTATAGAATCTAAGGGAAAGAATAATGTATATGGCAATATTCAGAGAAAATACTCTGATGGACGTCTTTGATGCAATGGAGGAATGAGTGTGGCGACTGTAAGGGATTGTGGTAGCTATTTAAAAACTGTCGGGATCTAACTTTGAATGTAACATTGTAAAATGCAGCAAGCAGCAGGCTGGCACACATCTAGTGAAGAAAAGAGGCTGCTCGGTGTAAGAAATAGCTGAATGTTCTGTACGCAGACCATTTACCATTAAGCACCTGTGTTAGATTCCGTCTCCACGGTAAAGGTCAATGTTTATACTGCAATTAAAGATGTTTTTTAACCTTGATTTACCCAGTGAAGGTTGGTTCAGCACGTGTGTGCTACACAATCACACAGCAACAAGCATTCTCCTTGGGGAATAGTGCCCCACAAAAATAAAACAGTGTTGTACCTGGAGTAAAGAAAGTTGGATTAGAAAAGACTTTCTCAAAGAAACTGAAGGGTCTTGAGGAAATTGGGAGGATCTGACGGAATACAGAGGAAATATTAAAACATGGTCTCGAAGATATTGGAGAAAAGCACAGTGTAATTCCATATTTATTCCTGTTCATGAGCTTTTGATGCATTTGACTGAGTTGTGCAATACTTTAGGGAGCGCTGGTCTCTGGTAGATTCAGGGGAGATTAATACAAACAGCATAGGCAGTCTGGGTGAGGGTCCATGACAGTTGGTTACAAAAAATAAATTTGAGAAACAAGAACCCACACTGTTATTGATGCACAACAGCTAAAAACATGGCACAGCAAATTTCACCCAGTTGCACCACTGAGAAACAAAACGCACCAACAGCAGATTAGACTTGCAAACAGAAAAAGCCCAGAGTCCCACCAGTCGTTATGTTTCGTTCATTCCCCAGCTTGGCTAGGGTCTTGCTAGCTTAGCTACCTTTATTTCATGGGTTTATTGTTGGTGATGGCAAATGAAAGAATGCCAAATCTCGCACCAAAAGGCAGTCTTTTTGATCCAACAAGAAGGGAGCAACGTACTTCACCCTCACCATCTGTCAGTACCAAAAATCACAGCCCCTTTAAAACACTCATATAGAGCCTCTATTACTACTTTTACTCAAGGTTTGAGCTCATTAGGTGAGACGTAGGATTGAGAATTTAGAAACTAGATCAGTCATAAAAAATTAATTTACAAAATCTTTACAAAGTAACATTTTATCTTTTACAAGGTAACACAGGGAAGTTTTTCCTCACCACTGTCGCCATGTGCTTGCTCCTGTGGGAATTGCTTTCAATGGTTGGGTTTTATTCAATTTAACTGTAGAGCTTGGTGTAGACCTACTCTATATGTAAAATGTCTTCAGTCAAATTATGTTGAGTTTGGCGCTATATATATATGTATACATAAAATTGACTTGACTTGACTTGACATTTAATGCTTCTCAAAAAAGGAATTTGAACTTTTCATCACCCCCATTAACTTGAATGGATGGAAGGTAAAAACCTACACTTTAACTGTGCAAAGCTAGCCAATGCCACGCAGAGAGGGCTGAGAGTGGGAAGAAAATCTGGGATCCTCTTTCTGTGAGGAAACAGCGCTAACCACTGAGCCAGTGTGCTGCTCGGTGGAAGCCAGAGGATGCCAGCTAGGCAGTAAAATTCAGCAGAAAAGTCCTCTGCACCACGTGGGGTGATCTCCCTCCACGTCAGTGAGTCCATCTCCCGCCTGTCAGGCCATAGTGCCACAACTCTGAGCTCAGCAAACGTTTTCGTCTCCATCTTGCTTTCTGTCATCCACTTCTCACCCCTCCTAACCCTGTCTGCCGAGCTCCCTCTCTCTATCTCCCTGCCTCATCTCTCTGTCTCCTTCCTTTCCCCACTCTATATATCTCCATCCGCACACTGTTCACTGTAAATGCTGTGCCAGCAGAGTGATGCCGGGGAAATGGCGCCATCCTCATTGAGAGAGCAAGCAGAAGGAGTGGGGGTGGTGCTGGAGGGAGTGTTCAGTGACAGGCCCTGAAACCTAGCCATCAGACAACACACTGCAGCAATCACACAGCTCCAGCAGATGGGAAACATAGCTAAAGCTCCACATTCAGAAAAGGATAAATAAAAAAATAGAATATATATATATATTTATACTCTTGATCTCCTCAAAACACACATAAAAAAAAACAAAAAAAAACACTGTTCCTTTTTCAATGAAGTGGTGTACAGGCTGGCAGTGTGAGACAGCACAAGCCATCAAGTCAGGTAGAGGAGGGGGTGAGGAAAGATTGGGGGGTGCGGGTGGGGGGTGCGGATGGGGGAGATTGGTACACAAGCTTGCTGGCCAGGCGAGCAGACAGGCTATGGTTCATTTGAGGACTGAAGCTGCTCCCTTCCATCATTCAACTGTTCATTAATACCAGCTGCTCCTATGGGTCCCCCAGCAACTAAGCCTTGCTGCACTTTGCAAAATCTATCAACACCCCGGCAACACAAAGACACTGCCTATTCCAGAGCCCGGCTAAAAAACTGACCAGCACTCCACAAGGCGTGTTTACAAAAATGATTGTCTCTGGGATGCTTGATGACGGTCTGCATGTGCTGCGTGCATATGTTATGGACGGTGTGGATGTTTCTGGTGAGGTAGTTTAATTGGTGATGACAATAAAAGAGGTAAGATTAACATGGATGACTTAACAGGGACTCTCAAAGTGTAACTCACACCAGCCTGCGTAGTGTTCAGCTCAGTGTGGGTAAAGGGTTCATTTTCTCAAAATTAACCTTGTCAAACCCCTGTGCTGCCTTGGGGAGATTTGTATTACTATTGTAATTTTTCAATCAGAGATTGAGGAGAGTGTGAAATTTCAACATGCTTGTTCGCTCTCTTCCTCCCTCCATCTCTCTCTCTTACTGTTTTTTTTTTCTCACTCTCATAGTCCATTTTAGAATTTCAAGCAGATTTCAGCCATTCTTATAATAGGATTCTCCACTTCCTCAGTGTGGCGTGCACTGTGCTGTGTTTGTAAGTGTATATAGCGGGCGAGTGTGTTCGCTATTTCAACTCAAGCTCGGCACACTCCACACTCTGCTCCTCCAGCAGAAGAGTTCTGCTGGGTCAAAATTAATTACAGAAGCTGCTAAGCACACACCAGCTGTTGTAAACAAATGCAAATACATTTTCACTTCAAACAAGCCCCCTTGTATCACGGCACACAAAATACTGTAAATCTTCTGTGTGTTTACTAACAACTCGGGCCATCATCAAGCTGTGTCGGCGTTCCTACAGAGAAATTACTCTTATTCATGTACACCCATTTGCTGAAAATCATGATCAACACTGTTTAAATTACTGTAAGGGTTTTCCCCAGTTTATTTGTGGAAAGTTGCTCTTTTGCCATCCCTCTTCCAGTCATTACTTCCTCACATTTTAATTACTCCGTTCATCCTTGACCTATTTTTCTGTCTGTTCTTTTTTCTGTTTTGCTCCTTACTGTTTTCTGTCTGTTGTTTATTAAGACTTTTTCCTTTTTATTTTATTTGAATTTTCTTTATTTTTTTGTTTTTTAGTTTGGGTACAGCAGCACCATGAATCTCTGACGACAGGAAAAGACAACCGAAGCCTATAAAATCTGCTCCAATATTGATCTAATCCCTCGAGTATTATGGAAACAACTAACTAATTGATTCATTGTTTCATGAAAATATTTTTTTAAAAAAGGGGGAAAAAAAGCCCCTTATATTTTACCTCAGACCAAGGTGACATCTTCAGATGTCAAGTTTTGTCTTATAAAATCCATAGATTGTCAGTCTACTGTAATGTATGACAAAAAATAATACCAAACCTTTATATTTAAATATCCCTGCAGCCATTTTGGCAATCTTGCTGATAAAAGACTGCAGGGATATTTAATTGTCAACACAACTGCAGATTAATTTTCTGTCAATCTATTGACTAATTAATTGACTTAGTACTGCTGTTTTAAGAGGAATCCTCCTCCTTTGACTAGGGTAACAGACTTGTAGATAAAGGTGGGTATGGGTGGGTCTGAGCTGCCCAATTATGTACAAGTGCCCCCAGTGTGAGTAATGGGTGAATGATATTTTTCTTAATAATAAGAGTCCTTTCAAGTAGTACTAACAGAGGGCACACTCTCAGTTGTAAAGCAAAGACTGGCCTTTATAGCTTATTTCTTTGATTGAGTCCCCATGAGCATGTACACAGCGGTTGCCGGTGTACTGGAGGTCCATACAAAACAATTGGAACAAGAACAAACATTTTCAAATACAACAGTATAAAACGAGAAAATCCCAAGCAATATATTTAAATCATGAAATTATTCTGCATATGATCAGAAAGACAAAATATGCTTGCACCCGAAACATAAATTCAAAAAGTTCCAAAAAAAGCAATTACTACAGTCCCAATAGTTTATTAGTTCTATTTATTCATTTTGGTTGACTACTAAAAACAGTACTTTTAGTTTTAGCAATGTACATTAATTTGGTAATGTTCTAGTTTGTTCCTCCGGTCCATCTATGGTAATGGTGGTTTGCAGCTCAACACATAGATTCTCTCTCAGCTCCACTTTAATTTACTTTAAAGTGTGTTTGTCTGCAAGACTACAATTATGACCACTCAAATGTTTTTTTCACATCTATATTTTGGACTCTGCAAATCTCTTGACAAGTTGCATATGGCAAGCATCAATCAAAATGATGACATATAGGTTTGAAAGCAGCCTTCCTGTTTTCATCCAGGTTGTCTATATCAGGAAATGTATCATCAGAGAGAGAGAGTAAGAGGTACAGCTCCTCATCTGTGTTCTGATTAATCCACCTTACAAACTGAAACTGAAATAAAACTTTGTGGAGGAAATGCTCTCTTGTTTTGCCCCTGATGTTCTCTGGCTGCTCTGTGATTTACAGAGTTTTCCAGAATAAAATGAAATTGCTGCTACAGTAGCTGCTGGTTAGCTCTGTGAGCTATGCGACTAGCTAGCTAGCTGCATGGAGACTTGGGGAATGTTTGTTTTCAGCTACGCCATATCACAGGAGCTTTGAGCTGCCATGAAGCCAAGGGAGACTTAGTGGAGAATGCTAGTGAGGAGTGGGGAAAAATGGACAACTGAAACAAAGCCAGCAAGCCTGGCAACACAAGCAGGCTCGGCTGCCTCAATATTACAGAGGAGAAGATACAGAAAAGTATGTTGACAGAGGAAAGAAAAAAGGTTTCAGGGCACGTTAGCTTGGCATGCTGCTGTTCTGAGATGTGTGCAAGGCTTGTGCAAACTTTAACAGCCATTTCAAGACATAAGTTTTTGATAACATTGTAATGACTTGGCTTGGTTTTGTTTGTCATTAGCTGTTTACCTTGGAAGAAGAAGAGTAACATGCTCAAAGAAAGCCAGTTAGTCTGGCCTGCCTGCTACTCCAAGTCCCACAAGCACTGCATCTGGTGCAGGATCAAGTTCGGAGGATAATCCTTAATCGAACCCCTTCTGATAAAAACTCTAACCTGTTAACCTAAAATCAAGAACTATTCTGGACCAATGAGGCAATGCAATATGTTTTACATGAAGCATAGCTGTTAAGTTGTATAAACTTTGTAGACAGTGAAGTTACAGAAGCCCAGCTCACATTATGTGATTGCAGTAGAATGCCCTGAACTGTTTCTGTGCAGCACATAGAAAGAAAGGAGGAGAATGCTGCCAATCCACCACTCACAGAGATTATTGACTGCTGTCCTCTCCCAGAGGTGATTCGACTACTAACAGTGTTATCACACTCTGGTTGTTGCTACTTTCAGCCAAAGAGAGATGACAGAGACATTAGACTATGATGACACTGTTGCATCCCTGAAGAGCAAGCCTCCATGCCACGCACACTGAAGCCATCTATTACGAAGACGGCACATAAGTGAGTGTTTCAGGCCACACCACAGATTTTGAAATGTCATACCTTCAACCATCAAGGAACCAACCTGTAGAGTTAAACGCTTTGGCTGTAAGTAAATGGTTTTAAACTCTAAGGGACTGTAGCAGAAGAACAGAAAAAAATGGAAATGTCATTGTCAATTTTTCACATTGACTAAAAGATGAAAAAATCACATGACATCTAAATTACCAATCCAGATGACGCAATCAACATTTTATTCAGTGACTGGAAGGAGAGGAAGCAAAAAACCTGACATCAATGGTGATAAAACCATCAGATCAATTTCAACCTAACTTGAAATAGTGCATCAATCCAGCAAAGGTCCGAGGGTAATAGCAGTCACAGACTATTTTAACGGTTACCTCACAGTCATTTTTTATCCCCGCCATGTGTTTAATACCTCTCCACTCCCCCAATGGTCCCTCTGACTGGTTATCGGTGCTGTTTTGAAAGAGGCCGACCAAACTGTTAAAAAGGCCACCCTCCCTTAGCCGTCCAGCAAGCCTGCCCTGCCAATCGGCCATCCTGTTTCCAGACAGCGCAGTCATTTCCCAGTCCAGTGGAGCGGCACTCTGTGACCTCTGCCTCGACCTCCGCCTCAACAGCCCGTGGTTCAGCAACAGCTCCAGGCTTGAGAGCGGACTCGGGCCACCTCTACTTATTTATGAGCCATTTCACACAGTGCTGCTCCCATTAGAGACCCAGCCTTGGTCCACCTTACACAGCACTCTCCTTGCACTTAACACATAGACTACACCAGTACGGGGGAAGAGGGCATGGGTGGTGGGTGGTGATGGGCGGGTTGACAAGAACATCAGACAAATTGCTGAGGTACTGTTAGACAGCCAAATTAAGATCACATTAAACAATCAGAAAGAGGCAGACATATCAGTTTACTTCCTGGTTAGACAGCACTTCCTGTAGGCAGCTGCGAAGAGACCAATCACTCCATCTAGCGCAGTCTTTTAATAAACACGTGATGAAGAGCTACTTTACCATCCTCAGGGAAATAATCACCCACTGATCTCGTTTAACCATGCACAATAACTGATAGGTTATGCTTACTGAACCATAATTGGATATTCTATCATTTCTCATTCATTTTGTTGGGGCTGAACTGTTAACACAAACACTTAGGAAGACAAAGCCAAAAGTTCAGTCTACATAGCATAAAATTTGATCATGGATCAATTGCACTTTAATAAGAAACTGCGAATGCATGACTGAAAACAATGCTGGAAACATTTAAACACTGTAGGAAGCCAGTGGATATTAGCTTGTTTACACAGAACCGGAATGGAGGTGACAGTGTTGAATGAGAGTCCTGAGAGAAACCTATAGAGAGAGATGAAAAGGCCCACCCACCTGTGATTGTGACAAAGGTATAGCCCTCTTCGCCCAGCAGTGAATTGATCAGTCTGCAGCTGTAGGTGCTATTGGGCTCCAGCACAACTGTCAGCACGCTGGTAATAGTGAACAGCCCTTCGTCATTGGCCACAAATGAATTGGTGATATTTTCCGTCAGGTTGCGGCCGCCACCATCCTGCCATATCACGTCAGCTTGAGGATAACCGCCGAAGGCCACACAAGTCAGGGCCACCTCATCACCTGGCCGCAGATTGGATTCAGACCCCAAAGTCACTACCGGTTTGGAGTAGGAGGCTGAGGAACGTCAAGAGCACACAGGAAGAAAAAGAGGGGAGGGGGTGAGGATTAATGGTGGGAGGGAGAGGGAAAAGAGGGATGGGGTGGGTAAGGGTGGGTGAGGAAAGGGAGATGATAAGGGAGCAGCAGGCACATACAGACTTTAGTTAGATTCTCTGCAGTGAGAGTCACCCTGGGAACTGTTTGACATAATTCCCATTAAATTCTTAATTATATTTAGGGAGCTTAGCATAGCACAGTGCTTGAGATCCCACAGACACAGACAGCATCTGTGGCACATCCTGATGCTGCATCCCTACACTCTCACCCTGCTCTCTCATGAGAGCGAAAGCACTGAGCCACTCCCAGAAAGGAAATACGGTGCAAGGCAGGAGGCAGGGGTGGGCAGGCCAGGGACAAAACTGGCAGGCTCAGAGATTTGGGACAATTCAACCTATGTCATGGAAAAGAGACTGGAAGGGTGGAGGTGAGGGGTGAATTGTCAGCCTCGGATAAAATAATGTGTCTCCAGTCCCTTGAGCTAAAATGGGAGTACAGAGGTGGCAGAGAAAGATGCGTGTGTGTTCACAGAACCAATCATTGCACAGCAAACAACTGGGAGGAGCCGAGGCTGAGATGAATAACTTTGTCTTAGCTGTTTTTGGAGAAGTGGACTCTCAACACAAAGACAGATTTAGCGTGGTAAACACCAACTTCCCCAGCTGTCCATTTGACTGACGGGGAGAATTCCATAGAGAGCTCCTTTCATTTTCTCCCAGCACAGCAGGAAGAAAGTCTACAATGTTAACTGTAAATTCTGGCTAAAAATAGAACTTCTATAAATCTAACGCATAAAATGGAACTAATTTGTCACTGTTGGAGACGCTGTTTTCCCTCTCCCCAGCCAGGGGAAGAAAAAAAATGTTATTCATTAACACCGCCTAATGCACATCCATCCTTGGAGAATAAAGGAACAATCTCACAACAGATATAGAAATGGGAGAAGGAAGGAAAGGCACACAGTATCATCATAAATAAATAAAAGACTCTCAGCTGTGAAGGTGGGTGATGGAGTCGCAGAGCAGAGAAGATGTTAGCAGTGTCTGATTGACCGTAACAACAGCTGATAATCAAAGTCAGCAGATATTGACCATGACAGAGACCACAATCAGCGCCCACTGACCAAAAAGCACTGCTCAGCAGCCCTGAGACAACAGTTTATCACCTGTTTACGTCCTGTGAGACCATATTAGCGTAAATCACCCTCTCCACAGGTAAATGTTCAATACATTTTGTTACATACTGTTAGGATATATGTTTGTATAAGCACAGAGATCAAAACACTTTCAATACAGTCAATTTAAAGTGCAAAGTGACACTAGGGTGTAAACATTAGCTTATGGAACAGCATTTATTCCTTTTCTAATGGATGTATTGAATGCACTGTACAAAATGATCTTAAAACAACCTTTATTGTCATTACTTTGCATTTGAGATTTTTATAGTTATCTTGCGCTCTTAAAAGGTAAACCCCTGTGTATGTGAACCCACTTGCATAATGTTCTCTGTGGCTCTGAGGAGAGGGAAAGACTTTTATCCAGTCTGAGAAAACCAACCTTGATGATGTCATCAGAATTATCCAGGTCTGGGAGAAATTATAGAAAGTCTGAGAAAAGATGCTGTTACGTTGCATAATTGGAAATGTAGGATCCAATGAGTGTTTTTACAGCTCCACTAACAGAGTAAAAGCCAAGACATGTTGGTCCCCACTACTTCTTTTTTTAAATGTGGCTCGTGAGTCCCTCAACTTTATGGAAATGATATACTAGACTTTTAGCAGTAGTGTCCCTTTTACATAACAGGGAACAACCCTGAGAAGTTTATATAAAGACATGGGACTACAGCTTATAATTTTTTTTGTTTTTTTTGTTGTTATTTTAGCTTTTAGTTATTTTTCTTTTTTATTCAATTTAAATCATTAAAATCTCAACTGTTGAGCTTCATGTCGCATCTTTAGTGACAATTTTCCATGATGAAATGACCAATGGAGAAAGGTAAAAAGGGAAAAGCAATGAACAGATGTAATGTACTATATATAGGCCGTCTAGCTGAGGCTAATCTGCAGCCCTGTCCCCGATTAGGTGCTGCACCTGGCAGTGTGTTTTTCAGTGTTTGTGTCTATCTACTTTCCATGTGCTTGTTCATCTGTTTGTTTCCACACGTGCCATGAACGTCACAGCTTGACTCACCGGCCACCTGCAGCAGCAATGCAGCACTGCCATAGTCCTGCACCCTGACGAAGCAGGTATAGCTGCCTTCATCAGCCACCACCACCCTGCTCAACAGGAGCGAAGTGTTGCCCAGGTCCAGCTGGTCGGGGAACAGGCTGGTACGGTTGGCGAAGCGTTCGGCCTGCTCCGCCAGCTGGTCGTGTCCCTCCCTGTACCCGTGCACACTGCGTTTGGTGTCTGTCAGCTGCCAGAAGACGGTCAGATCAGACAGGTTGAAGTGGGGGGTGATGCTGAAGGAGCAGTTGAGTATGGCATCCCTGCCGTGCAGCGCCACCACTGGCTGTTCTGGGACGTGCACTTCCAACATAGCTACCAGAGAAGAAATAGAAAATATTAGTGATTATTTTTGTTAACAAAATCAGGAGTATATTCTGAAATTCAAAATGAGCTGTAAACACATATATTAATGTATGAAATATACTAAATCTTTCTTGCAATCATCTCGCCTGTGCAGGCTCTGCTGTGTAAGAGTTTTATCCCACTTGTCACCCTGGTGGTTTAAAATAGACAGTCAAAAGTATTAGTAAATACCATTTGGCCCAGGTCTGGTATAAACATACAGTATTCACTGAATCACAGCATTTATGTGCCGTTTTCAAATGTGACAGAATGACACCTGCTCAAATTTGAATGCCTATGAAAAAAAAAAAATGTGTGATCCAGAAACATCCACTCTCTTTGTGCAGCATGGTATCAGTGAGCTGGTGAGACGGGATGAAGGAGAGTGGCAAGAAGAGGGGGGGATCTGGAGGTAAGCATGAGGACTCTGTTTGTGTTCCTATAGGCTTTGCCTACTGGCGATGGCTCAGTGCGCCGAAACACAGCATTGGAAACAACAACATCTGTATAGCTTAGTGAAATTGTTAGATAATTTTTTTTTTTTTTAAATATATTGGGTGGAGTAAAATTGCACCAAAAAACTCCTGAGAGTGTGTTTATATGAGAATGAAAAGTGACGCCACTTTTTACCAATGTTTGTGTTTAAAGGCTGCTGGTTGTTCTGTGCATCCGTGCATATGCATGCGTGTGCCTGTGTGCAATGTTTGTCTAGACTAGGCCAAGAGCAAAGAGTAGACTGCATAATCATTCTGGATTAGTAGCCATCTCCGGCAGACCAGAGTGCATCCATAGTAGTCAGCATTCTCCATTGATCCCCGCCTGCTCTTATACAGCTCTGAGACACTCATCAGCATCACAGGGGTGAAAGAAAAAAAAAAAAAAGCCAGTCGGCCCCTGGAGCAATACACCCGATTTTATGCTCATCCTCTCTAATTGTTATAATCAGAATGGCATTTTAGCCTCCTCACCCCTCTTTGAGCTTCGACTACTACACAGCAAACGTCAATGCGGAATCACTTTGCTATGGAGGAGTTTTGACTGCTGCAGAGGTGCAATAATTACTTCCCCTGTTAAAAAACAAACAAGTCTTTCATCTGAGGGTGTTCATATGTGGATGGTTGTTGCAAAGTCAAAGCAGACCTATTTTCAATCACATTCAGCTTTTCTCAGCAAGGAAGCCTCCTCAAATCAAACCCCCCCCCCAACAACTTGCTGGTCTGTAGGAACACTGCCACCCACTGCCTAGCATCACAAGTGCAGAGAAGTGGGACAGAAAATATACCTAAACCAAGGCAGCCTTCCAGGTGAGAATGGTATTTAAAATCTAAATCATTAAAGATTTGGGATAGAGAAATAATAATGATATACAATTAATGTTTTCCTCATCCTGTGTGCATTAAGTGAATATTCAAACAAAAGAAAAAACATCGAAACTTGGAAACAAAACTGCCTGTTTCACCATCACAGTCCACCATACTTGTGTCACAAGTTCATGGGTGACATTATTTTATTTTACGTGAAAATATTGGTCAATAATTTTGACCTGGAGGAATCAAAGCCTCTATGCCAACCAAGTGCCATTATTACGACTATTCTCTGACCCCCATAGTGAAAACAGCAGAGGGTTCTTCCCTTTACTATGATTACAATAGCTCCTCTGTGGCTGTGGGTTTTTTTCTCATTTCAAATATTTTACCCACATTCACTCGGTTGGGCTACAGCACAGTAACAATAGAGAGAACTATCAGGGCGAAGCAGGGCAGGAGTGGCCAGTATTGTGCCCCCATCGATAGAGATAACCAGGCAAATTTCTGGAGTGCATATATGTGATGTCTTTGGAGGTAGCCCAACCTTTGTGGTAATGAATATGTCGCTGGTGTTTCTTAGAGGAGTGGAGGGTCAGTGACAGCCCTCTCTGAGACGTGCATGTTGAAGGAGGAGGAGAGAGAGCAATTAAATCACTCCCAGAGCAGCCTGGGATGACTCACACCACTGAGTTCATACAGGAAGGGGGAAGGGAGACAGGGGAAACAGAGGGAGAGAGACATAAAGAGAAAGAGAGAGAGGGGCCGGCGTCAAGCTCACACTTAAAGATAATATCTGGAAACAAGCCAAGGAGGGGGCTGTGGTGGAGCCTCACACACTAATCCCTCAACATGGACCAAAGCTATGTCAGAGAGGAGAGAGAGATAGAAACTCCCCTTTCTCATTCCACATCTCTTCCTCCTCTTTCACTCACTGCTTCTTTAACCGGTGACCTACCCCTCGCTCTAAAGCCCTGGGAGGACGTAGCTCTACACACAGACCTTGTGTGGAGACAGTGACCCAAACTTGGACAGAGAATACAAGGGGAGCATCTTGCGTTTCAGCGAGAGCAGGGGATTGGACAAGAGAGGAGGGCAAGCTAGGCCGGCTGACGTCATGGAAAGCGAGCATCGGATGTCCTATTCGTCAGAGGTGAAATACCACCAGCCAAAGCAAATCACTGCGCACTTGGCTGTTTTTGATCTGCTGCTGTTTACAACAACCAGCACATTCTGTGCCGTAGCTAACTGTTTGATCGTCTCTCCTCAGGTATGCGCTCCACATGAAAAAACATGCATTCTCCAGAGAGACAAGTGTAGCTAGTAGAGTTTGAAGCTCTTAACAAAAATGGTCTTTGGTTAGGGGGCCGGGCTGCACCTTGTAGCCACTTACCCCCTTCTTCCTGTCGATAAAGAGATGCTCAGAAGCCATAGAGGGCAGGCTGGGAGACGTCGGGCTGTGGAGATTTACACACTGCACTTTGTGTTTATGGACCTCAGCTCTGTTTGAGTGCCTGCGAGACAGAGACGGGCACTTTCACAGCCGACATGAAATAAACTCATTACAGCCTTCGCGAGCACTGGCAACCGGCCCTGCTTAGCAGCGAAGGCACAGGGACGGCTAAAGAAGGCTGCAAGTGATCTCCACACCGCTCACCACTCAAATTTGAAGACTACCCACCACCTCGTCATTACCGGCTCCTCTTCAGGCCATGCTTTACTCAGGTGTGCAAAGCATGGGCGCTGCTGAATTTGCTCCTAGCATGTTTGTATTGTAAGTTGATTCTAGCCAGACACATGAGGTAAGCATGGAGGCAGACTGTGAGACAAAGACATTATGGGATTCCAGCAGACAGCCAGTAGGAGTTCTTTTATAGAGAGAGTGACAGCAAGGCCATTGGTAAATAAAATCCTGTGATTCCTCTCATCAATCTGACAGATACAGACAGGTGAGTGCATGTTTGCTCCCACATGCATTTACAGTCTGTGTTGTATGAATGTATATACATATATCCAGATAGCTGGACTAAGAATGTTAGCTTTTATCTGTCAGTCTTGTTTGTGTAGATAGACCTCATTTTATGTGTCAACCTTCAATTACACAAATCATACATATTCGGTTTGCCATTAATCAAACTTAATTCTATTTTGAACAGATTATATTAAAAGGGGAATTTTAGATCGCTGTATAATAATATGTGCTGTACAGGATTACAATGTCAATGTAAATTGAATAGCTGTGGTCATCATGTGTAGCAGGAGACTAAAGGTCAGAGTCTCTTGAACACTTTCATAGCAAACACTGTAACATATTAAAACAAAAAAATGTAACAGTGACATAAATAATGGCTGTATGCACTTAAAAATGCTTTATTATGGCACTGGTACTGCAGCTGGGTTTACTGGAGCACTGGGACATTAATAAAACCAATCAGATTCACAAATCATCTGTGAATACCAAGAATATGTTTTATTTATAGTGAAATACTTTATATATAAATTATGTAGAGAGAAGCTCAGAAAACCAGTTAAAAGTGCTAATGTAGAATTTTCATACTCTATTTCATTTATGTCCGTGAACCATTTTCATAAGAAATTTAAAAACTTTTAATTACTAATATTTTAGTGGTTGACGGACAAGATTGGGACAAAATCACTTTACTGCTCTATGGTTATTTTTTTTTGAGGAAATGCTTCAAAATTGCTTTCTTCAATTCAACAGGTGCAGCATCTACATATTCCAAACCAGTGGGTGTCAGTATGTACCTACTGTGCACAGAGAAGAAGAGGAAGTAGCACTGAGCCAAAAGAGTTGTCGATGAAGAGGATGTATTTTACAGTTTTAGATGGAGACGACAGAAAAGCAATTTGCAATGCAGATTCAGCAAGGATTCAGAATATCATATATATGATCTAAAGTTTCTTTATCTGAAGAAGAAAATTATTGAAGAAATATGAAGAACAAAAGAGAAATGAATCCCTGTTTCTTATCTTACATAAACACACTTGAATTCACAAATAGATTTTCAACAGTTTAAGGGAAAAAAAGCACATGTTAAGCTAGAAGGGAAACTATAATTTGACTATAGTCATAAACACAGCTTGGTAGGACTGTGATGGAAAATTTGCATTTAGCAGGGTTTTTGGCAAAAAAATATGGTTATTTGGAACATACTGAGGACACAGATGGACGGCAGAGAAATGGATTATGCTGCAAGACTTGTTTTGGTCATTTGTAGCTTTTTTTTCACTGTGAAAAATGGTCACAATTGAAATCTGACATGTAACGTAACTTTTTACAGCCACGTTTCAAGACCGTGAAGGGGTATGTTGGTATTTAAAATCAAAGCAGTTTCTTAGTGAGAAGAAATGTAAACTAGAAAAGTTTTGTCCTTTTTTAGAGACTGAGATCATTCTTTGATCATCCTCAATATATATCCATAAACACAAGCCCAGCTTGAGCCATGGCATGATTCACTGCTAGTGAGTAGTACCAAGCTGTTGATCATTGCAGTCAGTTTATCCCTTCTGGGACAAAAATACCCCACATTTCAAAAACCTCATCATGATGCAAGAAATGATCAGTTATGTATGAGTGCGAGTTGGACTTTTAAATTAAGGTTATTTTATTTCTGCTGTTTTTTATTGATGTAACAACTAGAGATTGCATCAAAACCTTCTCTGTAGAAACTGACTAGGTGAAGTGATTAGTAATATAAAGGTCCACATTAGTCTTCCTCTCTAATGATGGAAAAAGAAATAGGTAAACATACTGATTAGCATTGGTATCTGTGGCAACAGTATAAATATAATCCAAATAATATCCAGCATAAACACATATAAACACCCTCCTGCACACAATTTCATGCAGAGACACTCACAGGCCAGAAAACGATTGATATTCCACACCTATATGACTCCTGACAGCCCCACAGCGACACACTGTCTGAGGAATTGGACACGAAACTCTACAATGGAGACGCTGTTCTGGAGCTGAGAGGTTCCCATCAGCATGACCAGCAGCAGTCACAAACACAAACACACACACACATACACACAGCGCTGGTACACAGGTGCCCTGGCCTCTGATCTGTCCCTGACAAACACAAAAACACACATAAAGCTGTGTGTCCACCCCTTCGGAGGACATTACATTGACCTGAATTCCCGGAGACCTATCCTAACCTTAACTTTACCATAACCAGAAGCTGTTTTGTTGCCTAACCTCAGCTACTAACCTAACCTTTCCACTAAAAAACAATATGTTTTATATTGTGGGGACTTAGGTTTTAGACAGGTGAGTCCCCTCTAATGTGACTGTGTTAGCAGATTTATGTCCACATGGCAATACTTCCCAACACAGAATAGGAAAAGCATATCTTCATTATTCAAGATAAGTAATTTTTGCAGCTATCTGCAATGAATATTTTCACAGTTCACTGACTTTAGCTGTGGTTTCTATGTGAATTTCCAACACATACACACACACGCACGCACGCACGCACGCGCACACACGCACGCCCACACACACATACACACACACACACACACACACACACATACACACAAATTCAAACATGCAATGTGACACCAAACCAGGGTCTTTCAGCTCAATAGGCAATATGACTTCAATCCAACTGGACTCAGTTCAATACCAAACCACACAAAGATTATCACCTCGCAATCTCTCTTTATAAAAGGTGACAGTTCAATATCAGACAGTGAGCAGAGCTATTTGCACAATCAGTGGAGCCATTTGTTAAACACGGAAAGTACTCATGTTTAAAGGGTACGTCTGAAACCTTGCTGAAACATAAAACATGGGAGGAAATATTCATAGGAATTCACAAATAAGGCACCTGCTCTGAAGGGGGCAATATTGACACAGCAAAGTAAACAGGCGCAAAACTAACAGACTGCAATGACAGTAGGGTTTAGTCAGGCAAGAAGACAAACAGAAGAAAAATATGCTTTTACAACACTGCCACCCTCTGGTGAAAAGCGTAACTGCAGCACATTTTCATTCTGGGCATTTTGCACCACCTGAACATCAAAGGGTTTCACTCAAAGGATCTGTGAGCCCTTTCATACCGATTATTCTTATGATATAACCAATCCCTGTAAAAGTCTGAGGGGAAAGCTAGCTTTTGATTTCATGCTGTCAGGAGCAGATGTGGGTGTCCATTCTAAAAAAAAATAAAAAAATAAAAAAATAGCATCTGGAAAACATTATTGGAGAGATGTGAGTATGTGCCTAGTTAGCATGATTTGATTTGAAATTAGCTATCTGAAAAAAATGGGCCTGTGTCTTTAGAAGCACTTTTTCAAATGGCCCCTCGGTGAAAGAGCCACAGTATGGATGAGATTAAGTGAGACTTAAAGCTGTCTGCGGTGTAAAAGGGTCACTTTCAACATTAAGCTCTAAGTATAATCTCTTCCTTTCCCATTTTTGCTCCAGGAACTCATCATGGAGTGTGAGTGCCCTCACTCAGGGAGAGATACAGGTGATGGCAGATAGGGGAGACAAGGACTCTGACTTGCTTATTTTCAGCAATGTCATAAATCAAGATGAGAGTCACCATTGTGCCATTTTCTCTTTTTTTTGCTCTCTTTCTTGCTCCCTATCTCTGCTCCTGCCGTCTTGCTTCCTTCATAGATGTATGCCATCTCATATCCCGTCAATAACCTGTTAATGGGCTCCGGCAGTTAGATAACTGTGCCGGCTGAAGAACAGCGGGCAGATAAGGGCAAGCTTCTGGCTTACAAGCCTGAGAGACTGAGAGCTTTTGATGAGCAGGAGGCTGGGGATGGAAAGGTAGGAGGGGGAGGCGGGGGCTGCTTGGCGCCAAAGCACCCCAAGGTAGCAGGAGGGTCATTGGATCAGATCTGACTTGAATGCATATCATTTCTAATAATGTCAGGCTACAGTGAGGTTTAAATACAGTATGTCCGTCATTATAAAGGAGCCAGGAAGAGCTGATGCAAAAGACAAGGAGGGTTTTTCAGATGATCCCTCCGATGAGGCAGGTGTTTTACATCTGCTCTCTTATGATTTTTTTTGTGTGCTTTCACAGGTTCATATCATTTGCTGATTCATTGTTTCATGCACCGGGAGTAATGTGGGGTCAAGCAAGGGTCAGTTTGTCGCCAGCTGTGTGTTGTCACGATGGAAGAGCCTGACATCACCGCAGCCGCCGCTTCACCAATGCAACACCCTGGGGGGCGGTGTCTCCCTGTGTCAGCTGCTGGGTCGCTTCCTCAGCAAAGTCAGTGGCTGTGATGCTTTTGGAGCACAGATCAGCATCCGATCAACCCATTCATCATAGCCCACTAGGCGCACAGCAGACCCACGTATGGCTCCAGGCCCCTCACCCTCTAGAACTGCAATCTCGGCATATTAACCGTATCAATTTTTTAATGACCCCACAAGGCAGCATTTTTAAGACTTGTTGAAATAATCATGAGGTGCTTGTTGGGTAATGCACTCTGTTTCAATGAGCGCACTGTGAGAAAAGAAGAGCTGGGAAACGGTGAGACGGAGACAAGCCAACAGAGACGGGTCATTATGTATGCATTGCAACGAAACCAATCTTTGTAGAGCCTGTCCTCGATTGTTTTTAAAAGGATACTTCACTGGACGCAATCAAATTAGCAAGAACATCACTGATATGGGGTAATAACCCTAAATTGAATTTCTGCACAGGCTAAAGTGTCCCCTCTCTGCAGAATCAATTGCTGTGAAGAGAAAAGGAGGACAGGAAGAGGGCATTCATAGTTAGCAGACCTTTAAAAAGTACACCAGAGATGCAGGCGTGAGCAGGCTATTTTCACGCTCCGGAGCCCTGCCATAATGTGTGCCTGCCGACTACAATGATAGATGCAATCTATCCAATTATGCTAATTAATTTGGATTACCTTACAGTTCCCATCACTGAAGTAAAATCCGGTCAGCTTTCCATTTTTGCATTTGCATGAATACAATTGTCTTTCATTGTTTGGGTGCTAAGAGGTGCACACGGAGAGATCTGGCAGCCTGGTGGCTGTGCTAACTGAACAGAGTATGACAACAACAAGCAATTAGCTAGACAGCCTCCTGTTAGCTCTGCCACTGGCTGACACTGCTGTGTGCTGTGCTGGAGTGAGCCAAGGATGTTACTGTACTTAGCTAGTTGTGCTGGCTCAGTCATTACTGTACATAAGCACTGACGTTCCATACATTCTGCTGAAATTTACAACCACTGATGGTTAGGTCAAAGGTTGAAGCCACATGGTGGTAAGTGTAGCAAAATTTCCCTCATTTCTACTTCCTCAATGGTGCATTTAAGCAAAAATCAACAACTCCTCGCAGACAAGCCTTTTCACAGCTGCAGTGACACAACAGCTGTGCAGTGCTGTATGAGGAAGATCAGGGAGAGGTTTTTACAGAGAATGATCCATCATCTGACTACTGAGTCAGGATACAGCTGGGAGCTACAGAGACAATGTTACTGCGTCGGGATGACAGCACTGTCATGGGCTGTCCTTGTGTTTTCTCTTTTTTCTTCCACCAAAACTGTTC
Organism: Acanthurus leucopareius; assembly: GCA_029814765.1. NCBI lineage: Eukaryota > Metazoa > Chordata > Actinopteri > Acanthuriformes > Acanthuridae > Acanthurus > Acanthurus leucopareius. The sequence continues at coordinate 21,261,111 of JAQMCX010000001.1, read as the reverse complement.
TCATGATAGGAAGTGTGTTGGCAAGGACCACAAAGTGCAATCGTGTCTGCTGATATGGGCACTTGCTGAAGTTATCAAGCAAAGACACAGCTGAATACAAGGAGGATTACAGCCAGTGATCCCTGCACAGGACCTGGGGGCCTACTGCAGGGAACTCTGTGTGCATATCTGCTCTGATATGATTCAAACACACAAACACACACGTGCATGAAGCTGTAAGATTTCTGTTTGTGTGGCCAATACAAGCAAAAAACATGGCTGTTTATAAATCAAAGGCAACCAAGCTGACCTTTAATTAGTTACTCAGATAATAATTACTGTTGTCTCACTCTGGTATAAATGGAAACACTGCATTGATTTGTCAGCTCCCACTGTTATCAAGTATATGCCACTCCACTCAATATCTTAATTAACACAGAATTAAAAACAAAGTAGATTGAATGTATCCGTGTTGTTCTGAAATGCATCTTAAACTCTCTTTGAAGCTGGTGGCACAGTCGCAGTTATAACATCACACTAAATCAAATAAGCTCCACAAGGCAGGTAATGTTTTTGTATCATTATGCAGTGTTGCATGTGCACACTGTGGCATCAAACTAGACTCTAATCACTTAGAGCTCCAGTTAGCAGGGAGAAACGGAATCACCGTGTGTGCTACAATAGCCCATTACCCATGAGTTAAAGAGCCCCATCAGTCCCCGGCACCTCCTCCTCCTCCTCTCCCCTCTCGGTGAGGGGAGCAAGTTAGGCAGTGGATGCCACACAGCCAGTAATGAGCAAGCCGCAGGCCCATTTGTGCTGGGAGAGAATAGGTCCCTAATGAACCACTGAAGATACTTAGGTCCACTGAGTCAAGATTGAAATGTGCCACTGATGGCCGATAGGAGGTTATGTCAGCTCAACCAGAGAGCAGAAAAGGCAAAAAATAGCTCATTTTAAATGATGGCGATTTGGACAATAAAAGTTCTTTCTGTGAACTTTGCGGGTTCGCCAAAGTACACTGAACCCCGTTTTTGGCGATGCACAAGGACCCTTTCAGAGCTGTCTTCCTTCATCTTTTTTCTTCAGGCTATACATTAATATAAAGGCAAATCATCCACTATAAGATTTAATTTACATCATGTGTCAGCCACCCACCAAATGAGGAAAGGGTGGCGTTCAAATATATGCACTGTCAACCCCTCTTCTGACAAGCTCAATTCTCTGCTTTTATTTACCGTGTCGTGAGACATTATCGGGCCAGCACAGGCTATTTGTCTCTTTTTTTATGATGACACGAGTTTTTCTTGGAGTGCCATTTCTACTGAAGTAAAACTTTTGAGTACGTGAGTTATGAATCCTCACTTGCAACATCAACCACAACCCCTGCTTCCCCCTGTTATAAATATAAGAGGATGACTTCCACACATACCACACACTCCCTGAGTCACAGCAGACAAACTGCACTTTAAGCAGTTTTCATCGAGGGCCTCACCCTAAGCCACAAGCGCTACTCCTTACCTGTCTGAAAAAGGTCAAAGCTATTCAGTTTTACAAGCTGAATAATAAGAGAAAAGATAAAAAACACACCCCCATATCAAAGAGCTGTAACCCTGTAAAAACTCAACTTAAAGGAATTATTGTGAAAAATGTCTTTTTAATCCATGAGGCAGGACGACTGCATAAATAGGAATATGTTCTGTGTCAACTCATCTGAATGGATGAGAGTTTAAACGGGGAGGGTTTATAACTTCCCAGCTTTTGGCACATTACTTTTTAGGGAGTAGCCTCATTTGAACTGTTGTTTTGCTCAGTGAAGCCTTTGGAGGGGGAAGACTAACAGGCCCTGCAGGGCGTATTGTTTAACAAAAAGTGGCATTTCCCATTGTGGTGAGTTGGAACTAATGGTAGGGCACAGGCAGGGGCGACACCCACCCATAGCTTGGACGGCTAGCATTGCGGGCAGCAGGAGGGACAGCATGGTCTTCAAGGGTGGATTCACACTGCAGGTCAGCTTCTTCAGACGCAGCGCTGCAAGGGGAAAAAAAACAGAAGACGTCTGAGGGGGAGGGAGATTGTTGACACACGGAACAAAATCATGTGGACAGAGGAGTGATTAAGAAATGACAGAAACAGAGAGAGGCATTTCTATGTCTGCTTTAACTCATTCCCTTTCTTATAAGGGTGGAGTCTGAGACATACTTCAGGAAGTAGAGGCTATCTGAGAGTCTGGAATTATTTTTGTGACTTCCAAACTTATCTGAAAGTACCTTTGAAGGTGACATTACTAGTCTCTTCTCTGGCCTGCTCAAGGCTTTTCTCCTTTAGAGGGAGTAGAGCTGTGATGAAAAATGGGGACTTCCAAAATTGGCAGGAAACAGCCAAGTCATTCTCTTTGCTTTTCAAAGGGAAAGCACCTCTTTAAGAACGAGTAGAAACAGACAAAACTATCTCCTCCCTGTTTACTTCCACTCCATGCATGAAATATTCATAAGATATAAATCTCAGAGACATTGGAAGAGGTAACCATTTGCATCTGTTTGTTTGTAGAAAAAAGCACTGTACCTGTATTTGTATTAAGAAAAAAAGTGGAGGTACTCAATTTGTCCCTGATATAAACTCATTGTTCCACACCTCCTATACCACCTCCTATAAATAACTGGGGGAAACTACAGTACAACATTTTTATCATAATAAAATTATACCAGTTTTACAGTGTCCATACTTGTTCATGTCTTCTGGGACAGATACAAAGCTGTTAAAGCAGTACATAGTAATTTATTTTTATGGATATAAAATTCTAGATTTTATTGCATATTGTACATAGGTGTATAAACAGAATCACTGTGAGCATCTCTGCAGAGAACAAAAAGTAAAAGAAAGGATAAAAAAGAAGTGAAGAGGGAGAAGTTTTCTGCTGTAAAACAGAAATACTCAGCATTTTGAAAACTAAGCTAATGTGGTATTTCTGCTTAATGAAAGAGAAGTAACTCCACAGAAAAACACATGTAAAAAGATCTGACAGTGAGTTAAGTCACTGCATATCTTCTAAGAATTTCCACAATACGTTAGGATGGGCTGTATTGTGTTACTGTTTATGACTGACACCATTGTGAAGCATCATTATTTTCCTGAGCAGATCTTAATTATACAGTTTTTGTTCTGTATGCTGTTACAGTGAAAAGGCTTCAGTTAGTTTCATGTGCTTAAAACCTTAAGGTTTCAAAAGAGACGTGAAAAAATGTGAGCAACAATCCACTCACAGCAATAAATAACTTGGCTTCCTATCAAAAACTCATGTATATCATTTTTTAGCACGTATGGAAAAGGACACATGGCCTTGCTTCCTTTCCTTTTCTCACACTCACTTCCTTTTGGTGAATTATTCACATCCTTCTGCCTTTTGTAATCCACATTCCTCTTTTTCCATGAATAAATACCAAGAAGGAAAGTGTCTGGGACCTGAGAGAACTATATTAGTTGATAAATGCTCCTTTTCAGAATTGGATGTTTCAGTATCTTTCAGATTATTCCGATGGCAGAAGTTTTTTTGTTTGAAGAAAGGGCCAGATTAGATGTGTGGGGGGTGTTAAGCTTTCTTTTTCGTTCATATTCTATGCATTACTGCTCATAGTGGCAAATGACAACTAAGGTCAATGGGAAAGAAAAGTAAAGTTGATCAAAAAACAGGGTTTGCATCATAAATGCACACAGCACATGAAAAAAAGCCTGTAACAGACCATCATACTGTTGGTACGAGAGTCTGTTGTCTGTCTCATAAACCAGCAAAGTGGATACTCATTAAGGAGTTTTTGATTTCATGTCATTTGTGAGTCATCCACACACTTCAGCAGTTCTGTTTTAACCACGGCTACAAAAAACTTGTATATAAAATCTATTCATGTGTATAACTGTTCTCTGTCAAAACAAATGTTAAGAACACTTGAAAAGTTTTATTTTTACAGTGAAAACAGAGTCAAGTACAGTCCTCCTTCTCTTTAGTTTCTTCAGGGCGTATTACCACCAACATTTTCTTCTGAGTGTAGCTGAATGAGTCATGGCACGTCAGCTTAATCACTAATTTGGCAGAAGAATGTTCCATTCTCACCCATTTAAGCTAAGTTATCACACAGTACATCAAAGAGAGACAAAAAATCCATACAGGAATATACCATATTACTTCCTTTTGCAAAACATTATTGATATTCTCATGCCACATATCATTATTTTTATTAAAATTTGCAGACCCTTTAAATGAATTGCCTGCCAGTTTGACTTCATAGAGTCACTACTTTATGATAATTCCTCATTTTTTTAGTGTTCTGGCAGCTCAGCCTTCTGATAATTTATGGCTTTTTTGCATTGGGATGATGGTACTAGGCTAAGAATTATGTTTTTTAAGAGATTGTTTCAATTTATTTTTCAAATTCTCTGAAACTGACACCACAATGCAGCCAAAAGGGGGAAAAAAAATCAAATTTTTATCTTTTCATGGATGTTTTTCCTCTTCAACGGATAATTTTCCTGCAATGTATTGAGATTCCTGAAATTCCCGTATCGTGATATCATTGTTATTGTGCTATTATCCTGAGTTACTCCATGATTCTCACCTCTGTAATAGATATGATGTCACCTATAAGTTTGTTTCTGTTTCTGTTGTTAGATTTAGCATTTATGATCACATGTTGAAAGTGTTAAATGTAGTTGTCTACCAGAGAAACACAGAAAATACTAATAATAATCCCAATAATACTGGCAAAAACTAGTTAAAATTAGCTTCTGAGCTGTGACAACAAAAAGGCTCAGTTTTCCACATCTAACTTTTTTTCTGATTTATCCGCCTTTACTACGGTTTTTAAATCAGAGAGCAAAGTGCCTCTAATTTTATCTACTTTTTCCATTTTTTCCATGGGTGGTGTGGAGTTACTCAGCATTTACAGTAACTTCTGTGGGCACTTCACAACCTTTGATGAGCAGCTCTGAACATCAAGGTGTGGCTTCATGCTGTAATGTCCCACCAATCAACATAAGTGAAACCTTATGTTCCAGTGGCTGGATCTCTCCACAAATCTGCTATTACAAAGTCAGCAATCTTTTTTTTTTTTTTTTTTTTTTAACATATTTTGGAAATAATGATACATTCTTAATGGATCACGACAGGAAACAGATCAGTCGTGATGTTTTGGTTCAAATTCGATCAATATTGCTGTCAGCTGTAGCTCCACCTTAAGGTTCTGGCTTGACCAAAACCTTTTCCATGAGGCTTCAGTTATGGCTTCAGCAGAAAAGGATGTGGGCAGGAGTGCAGCTTCATCACAATGTTTCCATAACAGCACACTCACCACTTGCTCTCTGGACTTTCACAAAGGTTTAGCTCGCCAGAAACCAACTCAAAAGAGACACTTGCAAGACTGTCTGAATCTCCCAAGATTTTTACCCTCAGAGGCAGGGGATATGGGTTATCCACTGTACATACATCCAAAATAACAGAATAAATATTCAATGAGCAAAAGACCAGACTCGCATTATAGCCATCCTTTAAAAAAAAACGGCAGGATTTCTGTAAATATATCTGCTAGTTTTCCAGGGGAAGGCATTAACTTAAATGTGCCAACACACCAAACCACAGTCTGACTGTGTCTGTGTTGTTCAGACAGCAGGGAGTCATCAAAGGGTATTTTACTGAATGACTCAAGTACTAAACTGACCCCATGCCAGCACCTAAATGCTTTTTTTCTGCCCTTCTGTTTTACAATTCAACTTTAATTATTCAGTTTAATGCCAGAGATCAAAACAAGCCTTCCACACTTGCAAGTTACAACCTGAAGAACATAAAGGCATGCTAAACTATTACAGTAGAAGGCTGTATATCAAAAAAAAAGTTATGGTATCCATTTCCAAATCACAAAAATGTATCAAATCTATTACTTTATTCAGATTTAACTGCTGTTCATGGATTAACTGATGATGGTGCTCTCTAAAATGAAGACCATAAAAATGGAAAAGAAATGGTCTTGCAAGGCTGTTTGACACTCTGAATGTCTTGAACTTCTTCAAAGGATTTGCAGCTTTTGAGCCATAATCAGCAATGTATTTTATTTTTACACAGCACCATGGATTGTTACGCTTCTTACTGAGGTCAGAGGAATGAGGAACGGTTCTTGAAGTATCACATTAAACATTAAAAATTTACAGTTTTGCCATGGTGATGGTGCCATTGAATTATTCTTTTGGGAAATCTGTGATAGCAGTTCTCAGACAGTTTGTCTTTTTACTGACTCTTCTGCTCTTTTGGGTTCCTCTGAAAACTAATCAGTATCAGACTTGCCTTTGACACTGTTTAAGTGCTAGATCCAGTATCGACAGGTACACAAATCAGTGTCCAACACTGAAACTATGTAAATTATCTACTAGAAATAAATCTAAACGGGTCAAGTAGTGTTCAGTTGTATGCAACTTCATAGATTTTCACTGCACAAAAAGTCAGTATCCATGTAAAGGTCAAGCAATTTGTGTGACTCCAAACAAAACCATAACCTAAGATCCACACAGGGTTAGTAGTATAAGGCTGTTTAATTACATGTTTATTTTTTAATGCACTAGTATTGGATTAGTACTCGGTATCAGCCTATGCACAAAGTTCAGGTACTGGGAGGGAAAAAATGTTATCTGAACATCTCAAGTGCTCGAGTCAACTCTTCTCCTGGATCACAAACCCATTCTTAAACTTTATTAATATAATTATTCTGACTGACCTTCTGGGCCTAAATAACTCATTGGCATATGGCTAGCATCATTGCCAAGCTCCTCAAGCCATTGGGAACCATTCAACCTTTGATGATGGGGACATTTCCAACCTGGAAGACATCAGTCCCATCAAAGACCTCATCAGGAGATGTAAGTGGGCCTTTTCAAATCAATATGGCAGTAATAGTGAGAATTTGGCAATTAGTTTTAAGGGATGACTGAATTCACTTCCTGCGGGGAAATGTGCACCATAGCAGTCAAGTAAATTAATGCATTACTCAATCAAATTACACATTAGTTCGTCAAACTCAAGACAGACGAGCTCCATAAACTTCAAGAAAGTTCATGGCTCAGATGCTGTATGAAAGTTTTACTTGCCAACTGTTTCTTTAATTACTGGAACTTGAATTAAAGTTCCCACAATGCCGTGCATCAGTCTAATACAGAAATCCAATTATAAGCAAGAGTACTAGACTGTGTGTTTTTATCTGACTGATAATTACCACATCAGGCATTGTGTACCATAAGGCATATATATCTTCTCAAGGCATGAAAAGTGTACAGGATCGGAAACAACGTGACAGGTATGCCAACATCCCACTTTTGTAAAGCCACAGGGGTTTAGTGTAGGTCTATCTCTTATCTTACAGCAGGTTGACATTTATGTGCATTAAAAAAGAGCTAAAATAATATGATGAAATGTCTGCTGTCACACACTGCAATCACATACCCAGCAAAAGAAATATTTGTGACTCTTAAACTGAAGAATGCCTGCATGAAAACACTTATTTTTAGTTGCATGTTTCTTCTAAGTGTGACAAGTTCTAATGAAGACTGATTTCTTTCCTCTTGGCTAACATGTTCATACTTTTTTATGTTTGAGTAACTTTTGGAGGCAAAATTTTCCTGCAATTCACAGAAAAAGAAACAAGGATTGTGGGTACGTCAAAATAAAAGCATAAGCTAGTTCAGTTAGTCTTAATGTACTTTTTTTCCCCCACATTTTTCATTATGCTAACTGTTAACTATCAATAGATCCCTCAAATTTGTCTAACCACTTGTTGGTTCTCAAACCTCAGGTTGGAATTCACTGCGACCGAGCCCATCCTGGTAGAGATCAGAACATTCACCAAAGAGAAAGAATGAAAGTAAGACAGAAATGCTCAAATATAGCTGAAAAACAAAAACAATTCTTCAGTTACACATGCATCCAAATATGTGAATAGCCTACTTAAACAGGATTGAGTGAGAGACCCAGAAAAACCTGAGAGACACATGATTTAAATAACAGACTGGGAATAAAGTACGCCAGTTGTCTGCAAATGTGAGCATAGCTAAGATGCTATTTTTAATGTCCCCATTTGAGTTAATGCAAGTTGCCCTTACGCTGATGAGATGCAGTGTGACTTTTTTGTCAAATGGGGGCGCACTCCATTTCATTCATACATGGCATCAACTTAACTGCTTTTTTAGCTCATCAGCCAAACTGTATACTGCTGCTTAGCAGGCCTCTGTTTGCTTTAAAACTAAAAAGTCTTCAGACATGCCAGAAAATAGAGCCAACTATGTGAGCCAGTTTCCCCGTGCTGAGTTCACGGGGTTCCTCTGCTCTCAGCCAGCTGCGCTCCTCTTAGCAGACAAAAGTTAACAGTCATCTTATTTTCAACAGCATGATATTATGTCAATAAGCTCGTGATCTGCTCTCATACACAATTTGTTATGGCTTACCATGTTAGGAGGGCGAAACTTAAAAAAAACACCAACCAATCAGCGGGGGTACTCTTTTTTCCCTGATCAGCACAGCCGATGCAACGGTTAAGAGTAGTTCATTCCTCTCGCAACAAAGCACATGAAGAAGCCGACGCGACAATAGTTTGTTTTGACGGTGGATAAAGCTGTAGGATGGTCTTTCAGAGTGTCTGGTTATGATCCATTGATTTGGGACGCTTCTCCTCACAGAAACCACTCCTTGCTGCTTTGTCCAGCAGTGATGTCATGCGAAGGGGGAAAGAGACTCGAGAGTCCCGACCCCCGGGTTAACCATTTGTGAACATACCGGTATCTACTTCGTGTTTTTTTTTTTGTTTTTTTTTTTGCCTCGTATGGCACACTGTGTAATACGAGTTTTGATTCATAGTGTCATCGTCTGAGCTAAATGTAAAACGTATTAAGGCTGCTTTTGCAAAAGATATGAAACATGCATTTTTACCTATAGAATATGTGTCCTAATCCTAAATATTCAGAAATAAGTATAGGATCACTATAGGTTTCTACACACTTAAATACTTCATTTAATGGGCTACAGAATTATAAAAAAAATATATATTTGAGGACTTTGTGCGTAAAGACTTTACTTTGTAAGCATAAATTCGCTGGATATGTACACTCTTGGTAAGATTGATAATGTATGTGGTTTACATGTAGACGTACAGACAATAAAGACACTCTCATAAACTGAATTTGTCTAAGGAATGATAAAGCTGTGAAAATAATACAGCAGGACCATGTGCAAAAGTAGATTTTTTACTCTTAAAAGAGATGGACACAGTGAGTCCTATCGCGAGAGAGAGACCGGATAGAGAGAGTGAGAAAGAGGGAGAGCGATTTGGGGATTGCCAATGGTTAAAAATACGGTGAAGGACACGGAGAAGTAAAAGCTCCTTTGTTTGGCTAGTGGCAGTGAACGTAACGTAGAACACGTGACCAGAAACCAGGAAGTGAATCAGATGTCAACAGTACAATGGTGAGTCTGCAGTAGATTTATTTAACGGTTGTCGTGGTGTTTCTCAAGAAGAGTCCTGTTAATTTTATTAGATGTTGTTTTAAACTAGTCATATTTTATTTAAAGCTCACGTTTGATTAACCTTGTCTACCTTTTTTTTTTTAAACAAACGCTAAGCAACCAAACCGGAGTAGGTTTGCTAACGTCACCTGTACATGTCATCTACATTCTCAATGTAGAATGAATATAAAAGTAATAATGTGTTTGTCCTAAGTCTCCCCTCCAACATTGTTGCTGTCTTATTTGCCCAGCGTTTAGTTTATGTGTGAAGTTGAACTAAACAAAAGATGCTGTTATGTGCTCTTATCGTTCTTCACCGAGGAGAACAGTGAAACTGTGATATTTAATTTAACCCTTAGCCGACGTTAAAAATCACATTCTCTTAACAGTTATTACTCGTATCTAGCTGGTGTGAGTAAAAACCATGCCACAATGTACAGACTATGTTTTTGTTTGTGTAAAGGTTGAGATGGCCTCATCAGACTGGCAGCTGTATTTAAAGCTGGTGGATCAACCTAAGTCCATTTTCCACTTCCCAGAGATGATGCCAGGAGATGTTTCACCTGGAGGATACAGAGTCGCTACCTTAAAACAACTTGTTGCAGCTCAGCTCCCAGACTCCGTCCCAGACCCTGAACTTATAGGTCTGTTACAGCTGTGGAGTTTGAACATAAAACATTAGCTGTGAATGAATTATTCTGATCTTTATGTATGCTGCTGGCAAGAAAAATCCATAACTCTGTAGTGTTGCTTGCTAGTGTATGTGTTTCACAGCTATTTGTCCTTCAGATGTTCTGTCTTTGATCATGTTTTGTATCAGAGTTGGTCCATTGTGGGCGGAAACTTAAAGATGACCTTACACTGGATGCCTGTGGGCTTCAGTCAGGATCCACTGTTCACATCCTCAAAAAGACTTGGCCAGAGCCAGAAAGTAGTCCAGGTCTGTGTTTCTTATTTAAGCATTGAAATTGGGTTTAAGCTGTACTGCAAGTAAAACTTTATCTATCAGATATATAAACATATTTTTTTTTTCTTGGTTTTCTAGAGCCTGTGAACAGAGCAGCTGCAGCCAGGGAGTTCAGGGTGTTTCATGCTGCTCTTCACTCCCTTAACTCCGCCTATAGAGACTCAGTAAGTAGAGACACACATAGGTACTTTTCTTTTTTGTCAGTGTCAAAAAGCATTGTGCTTATGTGATATTTTTTTTTTCTCTGTGCGTTTTTGTACAGTCTTTGCACACAACACCTCAGCCCTCTGTTACAGCTGAAGAGTTGAGGGTTAGACCTTGTGTAGATTCTTCAATTCAGCTACATTCAGACCTGGTTTCATACTGTACCTGAGATTGGAGGCTCTGACAGATTTTTTTTGATCAAATATGACTTCCTTTTAATTTGATTAATGCATAATTGAAGAATAACCATTGCTTTGTACAAATTTGCATATTTGCACTTTGCCATAAAGCTAAAAAGGAAGATAGATGGAACATGGAGTTGATCTTCTCATCAATCCACACCTTGTCTGAGCTCTTTTGCAAAGGTAATCAAGCATATCCGGTTAGGTTTGGCTTTCTAAAGCCTCACAGACAGAAAAATAGTTCTTTCACATCAGGTTTCTGGAATCCAGGAATACGTTTGGATGTTTGCACTGCACATTTTTTCGGACACACACATCCTTGACCTGTAGACTATTTGGCTTTGGTGCTTGCATTTTTTATCTAGAGTCACTTGGGTGCAGTTACACTTGTACTCCCACCTGATTACTTTAGTTTGGATCATTTAAGATGTATTTCAGCACCGGGTGCAAACAGGACGCTGAGCAACGGGAGAAAAATGATCTTTCAAAGGCTGGCAGCCTTCCATGGTAGAAACCTACCAGGCACCATCCCTGTTTGAATACCAGCATGTTGGCTGTGGTGATCAAAACATAGTTCCCACATAATATGGTAGGAGCTTCTCGCTTGTATTGTTAATGATCTCAGGTGTACAGGTGGGCACAGGTGTGAATGAAATTACATCAGATGAGGTCAGTTGAAAAAAAGGCTTCTAAATCACAGCACAGCACTTAGCAAACATTTTTAACCATCCTTAACAGACCACAGCATCTAAAGTGCATACTGATTTATCATGGATTGAAATATGTAATGATGCTGAAATTAGTCACTGGGAATTATCAGTATTTATTTTTGTTGTTGTATTGATTGTAAAAAATACTGTTTGAGGGCTATTTTTGATGTTCAGATTTTTTGTTTGTTAGTTTGTTTTGTCAGCTGGTCTCATTTGCTGCTGCTGCTTACTCTCTGTCTTTTCTCCATGCTTAGGTTTACAAAATGCTGACAAATAAAGAGTCACTGGATCAGATCATTGTGGCTACACCAGGGCTCCGGTCAGACCCAATTGCCTTAGGTAAGACCTGCCGAGTTAAATTAATACTGCTATACCATCTCATTGCACCATCAAAAATGTGCAAATAAGAAAGCTTCTCCTTACATTTTTTTTTTAACCTGTGCAGGAGTCCTCCAAGACAAAGATCTCTTTGTGCAGTTCACAGACCCCAACATGCTGGATGTGTGAGTGTGACTCTTCTGTTTCACTTGCTATTATGTGACACATAATATGTGAGTACAGTGAAGACACACAGTTGGAAGGTAATATGAGTTTTACAAATCTGTGCTCCTCTGCTGTGCTTCGTAGATTGATCAGTTCACACCCAGCCCTCGTCAACGCCATCATCCTGGTCCTGCACTCTGTGGCAGGCAGCATGCCCACACAGTCCAGTGCCAGCTCCTCTCGCAACGTCTCTGCCAGCTCCTACAGTGATATGCCAGGTGAGCAAGATACATGGCACAGTAAAAACAGGCAGAATGTACAGCATGTGAGGAAAAATCACTAGTATTATGAAAGAGCTGTTTGTTTACAAACTCCAGAAACAATTGAAATGAGGCAGAAGATAGTGAAATATTTTCATAGTAGGTGGCAAAAATGTTGTTTTCACTGTACAGTCTTTTATATACAGTGAATTTTTTCATCTGCATTGTTTTTTGCTTTTTATTTTTGTCTTTGCTTTTAATTGTGTATTTGATACCCTTTTTATTAACCAGCTTTTGTTGTTTTTTTTCCCCCTAAAATATGTACAAACAACAATTCTCATCTGGCAGGAGGCTTCATGTTTGAAGGCATGTCTGACGATGAGGAAGATTTCCAGACTGTGAGTCACTCTGCTCAATACTCAACAGCAGATATGGTTTATGGGAAAAATCAATGATGACGGGGATGCCATTGTGTTTCTGTGTTTGTGAATGTGTGTAACAGGGGAGCCCAGCAGGTCCTTCCAACAGAGCAGGAGGCTCAGCAGGAATCCGTCCAGTGTCTCTGAGCCACAGCGGAGCGACGGGCCCTCGACCGATAACACAGAGCGAGCTGGCGACAGCTTTGGCCCTCGCCAGCACTCCTGACAGCAGCGCGGTAACTCCAACAACTTCAAGTCAGGTGAGATTTATCTACATATTTCAAACAAATTTTGCATGTGTTTGCAAAACTAATGAACTGATGAAAACTTGACTTTAAATTGAAATCCAACATAAAAATTATTTAATTGTATTAGTTTAGTTTAGTGAACTATCACAGGTTCATAAAGTTCCAAGGTTACAACAAAACAGAATAAAACTGCAAGTCTGAGTTTTTCCAATGAAGTTTCAAATGTTTGTCGTCATATTTTATGATACCATCATCCCATAAAACCCCCAAAAGGTGAACTTTCACCTCACTTTATTTGCAAATTTTTGATCATTTGGTGACTAAAGTGAAGATGAATCCTCTTTTTTAAACTGAGGCTTTGCTTCATCACTGCAGATAAATACATTTATCCTTTGTTTTTCTCTTCTGTGCCTCTGTCTTTGATTCAGGCGGACCCCTCCAGTAGTGTAGCCCCAATGCCAGCAGGGACCCCAGTTAGTAATGATCTCTTCAGTCAGGCTCTACAGCAAGCTCTGCAAGCCTCCAACATGTCTGCTCTGCAGGTGAGGCAATAAACTCACAGAAATAAATCCCACACATTCAATTCAAAGGGGGAAACATACTTTGAAGTCTAAAACAATATTGAAATGGTGACTGTTTATCCCCACAGGTTTGTGTTTGTGCAGTATCAGTGTGAGGTACACGCTGCAGCACTGCACCGCACAATGTAAAGTTGTTTATGCAGAGCTATAACGAGGCAGGAGTGAAAACGATGAAGATGAAGATGCTGGTGAATCCGGTTGGTCTTTTGTGAAGAGACTTATTCAGTGCATGTGTTTTTGTTCGGCCAGGGCCGCTGGCAGTCCCAGATGCAGCAGCTCAGGGACATGGGGATCCAGGATGAGGAGCTGATGCTGAGGGCGCTGCAGGCCACAGATGGTGACATCCAGGCTGCCCTGGAGCTCATATTTGCTGGAGGCCCAGGACTCTGAGCCCAGACCTGACTAACAAAGGCTTTTTACAGAGGAGAAAGCAGGGAAAAGCTCTTCTTGCTTCTTCCTAGAAGTAATAAATATTGGCTTTCGACAGACAGTCTGGGGACTTTTCTTACCTATCATCTGTTTGCATCCAGTGCTGTTTTAATTGAGTTCATGACAGCTTTGTCTTATGGATTTGAATAGGTTTAACTTTTAAATAAATGTAATCATGCTTATCTCATCAGCTCTAGAGCCTATGTTCCTGTTATTTAATAGGTGGTATTAACTGTAAACATGCTGCGCTGATGTAGAGTGAATCCTCTATTGAATTCTGTTGAAATCCTGGTTTACAATTACAGTATGAGTGACCCTGAGCCTACTGATATTTAATTTTCCTTGTTTGATTTCTTCTAAGGCATATAAGCATAAGTAATCATATGAGCTGCAGATAAGCAGTAATTAACTGTCTCTCTTCACTGATACTGATAAGATAGCTGATAAGAGGTTCAGTTATAACCTGCTGTAGTCCGTGCACGCCTGAGGCTAAGAAAGGGTCAGACATGCTGAGCAAAAATTGAGCATTTAATGTTCAGAGTCTTCTAATGTTTGTTTTTTCTGGCTAAGTACATTTAAAATTTCACAAAAATTATTTGACATTTAAGGACAATTTAGCCAGAGAATTTTTTTTGTAACAGAATGAAATTAAATTTAATGCCTGGACATGATCTTTCAAATCAGATGTGTTAATGCATCAAATAGTCAGTACAAAAATAAAGTCTTTTCTTAAACTTATTATGCAAATGAAAACACAAAGACAAAAGACATGTAATCTACCAAGGGAAAAGGGTCATGGGACTTAAGTACTTGAAGTCAGCAGAGCAGTTTGGTTTGTTATCTTGTCAGAATAAAACACAATATTCTAATTATCCCATTATTAGCCAATATTTTTTTGGCAATGATACTTACCATGCATCCCTCCTAAAAAACATGCCATACTTACATTGTGTGGTGAGCCTATGTAATTCACACATTTGTACACTAGATGGCAATGCAGTGTAGTGTATTTCCATCTTGGTCTTGACTGATTGTCATCTGAACAGACAAACTGCTTCTTCCAAGCTCTTTCCTTTCATTAATATGAAATCGTGTTGTTGATCTGCCTCTTATTTCAAAGGAGACAATGTGCTTCGACAGTCAGTAACATAAAAATGGCGCACAGAGAAAGTGATGGCTTCATCTGAGACGTCGCTGTGCTTGTTAGAGCATTGTTGCCATTAGCTGAGCGCCCCCACCTCACCTCCCCCCAGCCTTATTACAGGGGGCTACATTTGCTTTGTCTCGTTGTCTCCCATCAGGGTATTTTAGGGGAGGACATATTGCGTGCCCCCCCCTCCGCTACCTACCGTTCTCCATCTACAGTAATTGCCCTGCTTAGTTTTATTACTGCATCTGTGAATGTGACAGCTCAATCAGCGGATTGCCCTTTCATGAGCACAGCACCCAAACAGCGCTTTGTGTCCGTCTGTCCCCATTACCATTTTATATGCAGGCACACCTGCGGGCAATTTCCACCTCCAACTGCCTCCAAGGGTATTTTAAAAATAAAACATTTCTACTGTGCCGAAGGAAACAGTGTTTTGGCTTATAGGAAACAATAGTGAATAAAACTGTCATTTGACTTTTTCCAGAATTTCAAAATAGGGAGACGCTTGTTCTTGTCCAGAAGAAATGGTTTTTAATCCTAGCAGGAGTAATATTGAATAAAAGATTTCCATTTGGACTTGTTTTTATGTACTTTTGTAAGCTATAAAGTCAGATGTGGAATGTGTTGCAGCATAAAAACATTGTAGTGTACTGAATCTGTTTTTTTGTTTTTATGGAGAGACCACAAGCCTGATTACTGCAGCTTTCCTGATATTTCCAACAATTTACTGTGCGAAATCATGTGAAGTTGTCATGGAGACGCTCAATGTTGTGTGAAATACCAACACCCATATGGTATAGAAAAGCTGTTATTACACGCCATATTCAGGCCCCTGTTGCCATCAACTGTCAACTGAGCTGTATTGACTAAATGTAATCTCTAAGGACCCTGCCTCATATTGGACCCTCTATTGAAGCTGATTTCAAAAGAGGGCTGAAATTATGATGCACTCTATGAACTGATTGTTTGCACCTGTCGACTCTTTGGCCACCCCTGCATGAGTGTAACACCAGCTTATTTTTCTAGCTGCATCTAAAGAGAGAGAAAGGGGGTTTCTTTAGGGGGCTGTATTGTGATGGTACTCCAACACGAGTGAAGATCTTTGAAGATCTCAGGGGAAGCAGAAATGATGGAAAACAAGCTGTTATTTCTCTCTCCGTCTATTCTGCCACTTAAATCAATATAGTCACTGTTCACTGGGGGCCTCAGACCCATGGTCACAGAGGTTTTGAACGAAGTTGCATTATTCTTCCTGAGTTTATTAGACTTTCTCTCTGTGTTCTTTTAATTTTCAGCTGTGACCAAAAATGAAAGTGGTGAATGCATATCTGTGGAAAAAACTCCTCTGAGCAGGAACAGGAAATGGCTTCGAAAACTGAAAAGATGCCTCCATAATCTAGAAATCTAGCGTGCAGCTTTGAAGCTGGCCAATTACTCCCACTGTGACCCGGGATTCAGGTAATGAGCGAGGTTTTGCACCGTGTCATTATGGGCAATATGTTAAGCCAATGGAAATCATCAATGGCAGACGGTTTGAAAAGGTGTAAAAGCCCCTCTAATCAAGCCTTCACAGACAAGAAGAACAATACCAACACTATTCTCTCCAGATGAAAACCTCTGACGTGCCAGGGGAAGAGGAAAGGATTGGGTTGGTATTATGCCCTCCATCTGCTTTTGTCTTTCTGAAAGGAGGCAACCTACGTGTTATTAACATAAGGTCTGTTACCTGAGATTGCTTTCTGCCTGCCGTGACTGAGCGGAATATGAAATGAGGTTCTGATGGACATGAGGCCATTTTATCCCCTTGTGGCCCATTCATTGCTTTCAAGCCATGCTTTTATTCATCCCCTCTTCTTTTTCCAGCACTCTTTTTGCCCACAAAAGCGTCTTTGATGCATTTCATCCCAGGTGCTTTAACCCTTGATGGAGCTTCCCTGGAGGAGAACAGAGCCGCAGCAAAGGGAAAGGCAAAGATTGCGCACAAACCCAGTGGAAGAAAGCTTAAAATAGCAATTTCAGTTCTTGTTGTTGTGTCTGAAGTTGTGGATTTTTTTTTTTAAGTAGGGTGAGATAAAAAAAAAAAGCTTCTGAATTGAAAACGATATTTGAAATTTTCAAAAGAACTTCAAAAGTGTCAAAATGTTTGTAGTCGGTGCTGTTGTTGAGCAATTTTGTAATCATCTCTCTTGCTTTTGTTTTTGTACATTTAATTAAACATGGTCACTTCCAGACGTGTGTCCAAAAACAACATGGTCATATCATAAAAATGTTCACAATCCCACACAAAGGAAATGAGACTGCAAACAGTTTCATGGTCAGAACCGCACAGATCAAGTCTTCATCTTCATCCGGTGGTGGGTAAGCCAGACTGAGGTTGTGTGCATTTCAGATTCTGTCTGCTGACAAACAACTCAAGAGGCTGTTAATGTTCATAGCTCCCTTTCATTAACCCCCCGCCTGTGCCCTTCCTGAATGCCGGCCAGATGTTTAGTGGACAGAATGTGCTGTGTTAAAAACAATGCTAATTGTTCAGAGAGAGGCTTAATTGTAAGGGATTGGGGATTTCAACAGTGCTGACCGCACTTTCATTTACATGCAGCAGTAACACTGCAGGGGGTGTGACAGCCTGGAAGTATTACAGCGATGTGTCTCACTGAAATGTATTTACAATCACTGAAAAGATAGCTTCAGTGTCTGAACTAGTGCCTGGAAACGAATTTATACTGTACAAAGCACACAAAAAATCCAACACCAACAAAATATCAAGTTGATTTTCTTTAATGCTTTTAAGACAGTAAACTAGTAAACAAGATATTTTGTTGGCGGTGTGGAAAAGCATCTATAGAACACAGATTAACAGATATTATCTCTATGACACTGTTGTTCACCACTGATTGTAAAGAAAATAGAGACTGAGTTCAGTCAGGTTCCTTCCAGTATATGAATTCAGAATAACTGGTATCATTCCCTAGAAAAGCATCCGTCAGTGGCCATTGTTCCTTTCAACATGCACAACTCTGACTTTTGTCTGGAAGTTAAGCAGACAAATACAACAAATATGACTAAATAAGTTTAAATAATATCAAGTAAGTTTAGTTAGTAAAGGGTCCTGCTGAGAAACTTAGAAAATGAAGAGGAAATGATTTTTCAGAGCCATACAACAGGGTGTTGTTCTTAAAAAATCAACTGCTACTTTTCTGTGTCTTTGTGGCTAAAAACTGTCCTTTAAATATTTTACTTGCAGCAAAGACTTTTTTTTCAGATGCTCAGAAGCATATATGATTTACACTTCATTAAATTTACAGTCTGGATAAATATATCTGACATGCATTATATATTGCTTTAAAACTTCTTTATCTAAAATGGCCAAAAGTGGGATTACTGGATTACCAGAAGCTTATTGTAGAGAAAACAGACTAGCGTGCTTCAGACAGAAGCACATGAAGCCAAAGCTTCTGTGATGAACAACAGAGGGGGAAAAAAATATTGAAGGACTATGAAACGAAGTGGATCAATAGAGGACAACAAGTGCTGGAGTTCTGGCTTGATAATAGCTGCAGCATTCTGTCCTTGACTCAAACAATTGTCGCTCTTCACTATTTATTGAAGGGCTTCACCATGGTAACCGGCGATAGTGGAGAAACAGGAAGGAGCTTTTCACCGGCTAAATAATTACATGTTTGCTTTATTATATTATGGTGGTGTGTGTGTATGTAACAACAGGAAAAAAATTATTGAAATATTACATCACACATTTGCTCATAAACCCAATTTTATTAATTTTGAACCTTGATGCCTCTATGTCCCCATACAATACATTCAGTATATACATTTGGCCATGAGGGACTGTACAGAGATATGTTATAGTAGTGCATACATACGTGGCACAAAAATGTACACCAAGGAAACTCATACATGCCACTTTACCACAGCAAAGTGATACACAAGATACACACAGGGCAAGTCGATGGCTGATGGTTGCTTACAACACACACACGCACGCACGCACGCACACGCGCTCACACACTTATTCATACATGCACAGTTGTGTGTACTGTCTCTCACACACACATATTTTAAGACACTTCTGAGGGAGGAGAAGGGCTCTTTCAGGTTCTCATAGAAACATACGGATGTGGAGAATGTGTCTGCTGATTGCAGCAAATCCCTCACCCTGTCAGAACACCCTCCCCTCGGTCTCCCCCCTTATTTCCCATTTTCCCTTTCTCCAGAGCTAAGGCCTCCCTCTAGGCAGCGCGACCGCCTCACGCAGGCTCTTTCCTGTAGTAAAGTAATACTCATCAGCAGCAGTAACTAAATAAGAGCCTCCACTGTCAACATTTGATCTCTTTAACAGGGAACATTCGGAACATAAAGGTTACATCACGCACTCTGTATATTTTTTTTCTTTTGCATTTCTTCTTAGAATATTCTCTCTCAAGGAAATACATAGGTCCACTTTGACAACATGCTGTTCCTTAATAAAGCTGAAGAGGTTGCCTTATCTCACATCAGCAGGCACCCTTGAATGACATACTTTTTCTCTTGATGAAAGCAACTTCTGTCAGCTCACTTACTGCACCAACAAAATAAACATCTGTACATATACATCCCACTTTCTGCAAACCATTGGTTTTTCCTCATCAGGTCATTCTGCTGATTACATCTCTCTCTGGTGGACATTTTGTATGAAAGCCCATTTTCACCAACGTGATGAAAAAAAATTGTGCAAGTCATTAAGACACATAACTTTCTACAAATAATGACTTGGTAGTTCAAAATAATGAATGAGAATTACAAAAAAAAATCTCTAAATATTCAGTGTGTTTTAAATATTGGCATGGACCAAATTAACTCCCATAACTATGTGATAAAATCAAAATATTGAAAAAGTTTCAAGTTTGACTTATTACGTTAATATTTTATGCAAGATTCCAATTATTCTACAAAAATTATAATTTTAAGATAATAACTCATCATTATGATATAGTAGGTCTACAAAATTAAAGAAAAATTCCATTTAAGATATTAAGTAATTATTTGAAAAAAGTTCCTTGGATAAGGTCTCATTATTTTGCAATATAAACTCTTATTTTGAGATACTAAGTAAATATTTTAGGAAAGTTTCTCATTATAATGACTTGCACAATCTTTCCGTCGTCACACAGGTGAAAATAATCTTCCATAATTTTGTACCATCACATTTGTCATAAACATTTGGTGGAGGCACACGTTAACTTCCTCTTCAAAGACTGCAATTCATAGTTGCATAGCACACAGCGGAGATCAAGTCCAAGCCAAAAAGTATTTGACTTTATAATAAGTGGTCATGCTTGCTCAAGTCATTTTCTAATTCCTAACGTCAGTCAATTTCATCTTGGACCAAAGCCCCTTAAAATATCCATTTTTACTTGGCTTTCCTCATTATACCACAGAACTGTGCATTTCACAAGAGTGACAACGTTTCCTCTGAGGAGGCAGTTTGATCATACAAGCATTAGGCTTTCTAATTAGTGCCACTTCATGGTCTGGATACTGTAGGCAAATCAGCTTCTGTTGGCTGTAACTGGTCAGCAATATTTTACGTCGGCTGTGGGCTAAAATACTTTAGGTTTTGTTACAATGAACTGTGGTAAAATGAATGAATACAAGAAGAAATGAAGATTACTTAGTAACAGGGCTAAGTTCTAGGTTCTTGAGATCAGGGGAGAAAAGGCGCTGACAACCAAAGAGGTTCAAGCAAAGGCTGTCACCAGTTTGTACCAGCTAATTTAAAATAAAACCAAAAAACATAACAAAATCACACTGAAACTCAGAAAGTCTGCGCACACAGCCTCATGCTGTACACATGAATGTGCTGGACACATGCGTACTCACTCACATTCATACACGTATGCACATTTGGTAGCAAAGGAGAGATGACAGACAAGATTTGAATGCAAGATGGAAGCATGACAGGTTGAAGGTAGGTGTTTTTATCGAGTTCAAGCAGGCCGTGCCGTGATTGGTCCGCGGTGGACTGGAATAAGCGATTTCGTCTCTTACACGAGGCTTGACAATCCCGCTGGTCAGGAGAAGCTGTGACTCGTGTCCCAGAGTGAGGCCGCCGAGGCAAACGTGCATTTAGCAGAACTTAGACAACAAAAAAAAAAAAAAAAGGCAAAGCACCACAGTAAAAGAGGCTGGAGTATTTCCAAAAAACACAATCACATCGGCACAGAACTATGAGGGCGAGAGGGGCCGACGGGCCATCACGAAGGAGTAACACATCAGTAATAATTACCCCAGAATAAATTACAGTCACAGAACAATCGTTAAAAGCTGAATTTGAAATCAGCTGATCTAGCAGACTGATTTGACCCATGCATTATAAGGCATTAACAAAACATTTGTTACTGACATCACACAGTATCGTATTAGTGACTATACATACAATTACTGATTTTGGAAAATCTGCCTGTTTCTTTAAAATAAATCTTGGATTAACTGTATTCAAAAACATATTCCTCAAGCCGATGATGCAATTTTAAGGGAATTGGGAATGTCGAAGAGAGGGCAGATCGATGTCTGCAATCCCATTGTACCTATTGATCGGCAGATGGGCGAATGAAATTGATTTTCTGAGGTAGACAATGCAGGCATATTTCATTCTCCCGATGCAAAGCCATTCTTAGCAGGGGCACCTGGGCTAATTTGGTCCATTTGGACAGGCTCTGGTCCCCAGCCTCAGCCAATTGTACTGTGTCGGACGGGTTGACCCATCCATCATGCTCTCCTGCCTGTCTCACCACTATGGTACTTACACTGTCATTGGTGTGATGCAGCCACTCAGTGATAGATAGCAGACAGCATGCACTATGACAAGATAGAGAGATCAGTCTGCACTGTGCACAGGCCTGTTATTTCCACGCAGCTGGGGACACACTATTCAAACAAGGCCAGTTTATTCAATATCCTGGCCGCTGCATCGGGCCCATGTGGACAATATCCCTCAACATGCCTCATAAATGTCGCTTCCCTTACGCGGCTCTTACAATCTTCTAGTCCCCTCACAAACAGAGTTTCAACAGAGCCTAACCAAATGAGCAACGAGCACTTGTTCATACACAATTTTCATGATGTGAACTCCTTGGGGAAAAAGGTACAACATTTCATGAGAAGAGACACATCCCAGCATCAAACGTGACAATGTTGTACCTTTCTTTTTCTTTGACTGATAAGTGCTAAGGGAAGTCAGCTCAAGAATCAATGAAATGATGTTCATCAGATAGTCTGCTATGTGATGAAGTGGTTGTATGTCATAAATAAAATAAAATAAAATAAAATAATAAAGACTTCTGCAACATTGAGTCTGTATGTATTAGATAGTATGCAGTAGGCCTTAAAAACAGGTCTGGGATCTGTCAGCCAGTGAGGTGAGTCAGGATCAGCAGTTTTGGAGATGCCACTGTTCGTCTTCCCATGAGCCTACTGGGTTCTGTCCCGAGGGACAGGAAGCGTGTGACCCCGGGGTGGCCCAGTGAGTACTGCATGGGCAAACACCTGCAGGTGACCCAGAGCACTATAGTGTCCTGATGGCTACAGGGTAAAGCAGGGACATGTGCTCGGCACCCTTGATGGGCAGCTTGCGACTGGAGTAGAAATGGATGATCTCAGGCACGCTGTCGAAAGGGCAGCTGTTCTGTCCCAGGATGTACTTGTTCTCCTTCGTCCGTGACAACTTCATGTGCATGAAGCCCTGGCTGCTCCTGGGAACAGAAGAGGACAAAGGACAGGGTGTAAAAAAACATGCTGTTGGTTCCATCAAAACAAGGTGAAGATCCTGCAATTAAAACATTATTTTCTGAGGGAATGATTTCCATCTTTAATAAAGTCTTCTAAAATGTAAAGGTCAAAAAAAAGGATTAAGAGGTTACATCTTCACTGACAGGTCAGAGCATAATGCTATCGTCAGCATCATGGAAGCATTAAGAGAGCTGGACATGATGTTGCCACTTAGTGGTGGTAGTAGTTGTCCCTCTTGGAACCACAGTGAAATGAAAAAATTCCACTGTGATCCCAAAAGCATTTTCCCCTCAAACCATTAAAAGAGAAACTTCTGTAATGCTCTTAACTGCACATTTTGAGTATTATTACACTTTTGTATGAGGTAAAAAGTAAAAATCTGTAAAAAGATTTCATTATTGTGGAACTTTTAACCTAGAAAAGTTTCTTTTGCAATATTATACCAATGTAGGACCCAGCTTGTCTGGTATCAGCCCTACAGTACCTCCATTCTCAGCATGCTACTACATTCAGGATGACAATGCAAACATACCAATATGTGGCATGTATAATTTTACAATGCCACTATATTACTTTAGTGTGTTAAATTGCTACTATTTGATAAAAAGTAGAGACCAAATAGAGACCAAAGGGAAAGTCATCCATATCTATGGTTTTCATAAACTAAAGCATTGGAAGTACTTTGATTGTGACCTGATATCATTAGAGGAAACATCATGGGATCACTTAAGATGCAAAGGTCATCATACCATCAATATCTCTACAAGATTTAGGGTCATTCCATCACTTAGATGATGGGAAATTTTGCTGGATAAGTGAAAACTTTTGACTTGCTGTTGCTGCTAGATGAAAAGTTCTGGGATAGCAAAAGTCAAAAGGATTCATCCCCCCTAAACCTTGGATGTCAGTACCAGATTTCACAGAAATCAATCCCACACTTGTTGACATATTTCAATCTGGACAAACCAGCCGTCACTGCTGTGCCTGGAGCCATGTCGCCAACAAATACAGGCAACTCAACTTATCACCCCTCCTTGACAGCCGCTTTCTAATTGACTCCCGCAGTAGTTGCTCCCCACAGTACATGACGACGCTCTAAAAGCTGGATTAACTCTGATAACTTCAGAGCTGTCTGGGGAAGAGACTAAAAGGCAGGTTGCTTCAGGTGTTGGGCTTTACATGCAGAGCATAAGGATGAGGCTAATGAACCCCCTGGATAAATCACTTAAGCTACGGCAATAAATGCAAAGCAAATTAAAACCTCCCTGTGTTCCAAGGAGCCTTCAGTCGATACATTTTACAGCTTGACAGTAATCTTTGGCTTGAAAATACAAATTACTTTTTTTTTTTTTCAAAATTAAACAGTAAGCAATGGAACAGCAAACTTTAATGAGAAACTGCTTCAAAACTAATGTCCCTTTATCTTGCTGTAAATATCATTCGTCTTTCTCAAAACACATTAGCATAAAAGCTTTTATTAACCTGATGCTAATGCCTCTACATGGTTATAATTGCTATAGGCTCAAATAGTTTGCATTCAATTGCTGCCAGTGGGCATTATGGTCTGCAATCAACATAAATGTGCATCAGATTGTTGCAGCTCGCTACACTCCCACTCACTTTTCTTTATATCATTCATTATTATTCATCTCTAATTTAACATGTACTAAGAATTTTTATAAAATGCCAGCAGGGAGGACAATAGCATGTTTTCTGAGACTTTTTTTGTCACAAGCATCCAGACGTGTCCAGTATAGTAAGTATGAAAGCTGCGAAACCACCAACTGATGAGGCTGTTTAATTTTATCTGTGTGGACCAGAATCCTGCTGAGGCCTGTGCACATGCAGCGTGAGTGTGTGCAAGGTGTTAAGTGGAGGAGATATTATCTGTTAATTAACAAAAGAGAGACAGACATACACACACATTGTAAACAGCATGATAAAATGCGGTGATGAGGTTAAACCTTTAACCCATATGCCATGATCCTCTTTTTTGATGAATATCTGTTTGTATTACTGACTATTTAAAGGGTCCAGGAATAATAAGGCAGAAAAAGAAAAGCAACTTAAAATAAACAATATCCATATTCTTGACATTGTTGAATGTATTTTATCCACAAAACATATGCACATGTTTGTAGGCATGCCTATTATCTGTGATGAACAGGGGCAAGAACTGGGCTTTAGGCATCTTAAACATAAGGCCAGTTCATTCTTCACTTATCTCCTAATTGCATGTGTGGACCCTGTGGTTGTGTTCTCTCCCTGGTGCGCAGAGTTTCTCCAGGCACAAGAGATAAAACTGAAGTGGGAAAAAAAGCAAAGGATGTACAGGGTTCAATTGAGGGACATCCATCATGAATAAATATAGATCTAAGCCTGAATATGGAAAATCCCCCCTGTGAGATAACGCTTTATGCCGATAGATAAGACTAATTCTTTTTTTGTACACTATGAGTGTTATTATCATTCCTATTACAGAAAATCAGATAAAGCAATCTATGGAGTTATGAAAAGCCACTTATCGTGCATGTCAGATGATGCAGATATTTCACACTAAATGCTAGCGTGTTTTCTTTTTTTTTTTTTTTTTTAAATTGCAGGCTTGCTGAGCTAAAAAAACTGAAGTAAACACAACTTGTCAGACTTCTCCATTACTGTGTCTCAGGCCTTGATTTTAAAGTCTGTCATTAACAGTTTCATCCTGATTTGAGGAGAGCAGGGTGAATTTCCCTCAGGTCGCCACAGGTCTCGAAATTTCTGCCATTCTGCAAGTGGTGCCTGGAGAGCTCATCTTAAAAAATCTTCTCTGCTAAGTGCATCTGATGAATCTCCACATGGCGTGCCAGGAGACAGGTGTTAGGTTACATAGCGCCACACTTAAAAAGGCAAACACATCAATAGCATCGTTTTTAGATTCCCAGCTGATTTTCCAATCTGTGTCCAAGGCTGCTCCTATCCAGTTACAGTCCTGCAGAGAAAGAGGCCAGGATGACAGAGTGGACAATATGGCAGGACTGTCGATAAAAATGGATATGGGGATTTTTTTTTTTTTTTTTGTTTTGAGAAGACGAACCTTTGTTGTGTTATCATGTCCCTGTGTTTGTGACCTTCCATTATCTAATCAGGATTAATCTCACTGGGGAGGTCTTCTGCCCTGTTTATTGGGGTTTATGACTTTGATTTGAACCCTGTAGTCTTCAGAGCAGGAACAGCCTGACAGAAATCGCCCCTTATCTCTGCCTTAGACATATTGGATTGCTCCATGAATGATGCTCTCAGTGTTATGAATCTGTGGCATCAGAAAAGGCACAGTCATCTGCCACGAAGATTATGATCCCTGGCAGAAGCAATGACAATTTTAAGTATTACTGAGCATCAGATATCCTGTTCATGCCTATTTTTTTCATATGAGCACTGACTGAATGAGCCTCACTAGGATGAGCCCTACTATTCTGGAATAAACAATTAATGAAAAAAGAATATAGTTGTTGGTGTGAAGCAGGTGAGAGATTTTAAATAACAAAAGCACATCAACTGTATCCAGTCGAATTAATGAGACATCGAACACAGAAAATGTTTTTCTCAATTGGCAAAATAAGCTTCAAAAAGTCAGATTCAACATTGCTTGACAGTCATTTGTTTCATCTGCCTGACATTTAAGAGATCTGATTTTTCCTGTCCAAAAATAATCAGAAAGGCAACACAAAGCACGACATGTCTTTGGAAGAGGAGTTCAATTGTAGATTTTTTTGGTTGGTCTCTCAATTGGTTATTAGGTTTCCCTTTGGCATCAAACAGAGTCTGTTAGATAGATTCTCCTCTTACTGACAATTTCACTGCTCAGCCAGAGGAGACATGGTGTGCTGTGCTGTGCTGTGCTGTGCTGTGCTGTGCTGTGCTCTCTCATGAGGTGAGAAACAGGATGACACTGTGCTCTGAGAGACTTGAGAAAGGTTTAATATGTTTCAAAAGACCTAAAAGAGCTTCTCTCCACAGAGAGAAGGAGAGAAAAATGATGAGTGGGGGGGGGGAGGGGCAGGTGAAAAAAGAAAAAAAAAGGGGGTTAGGAGGGCAAAACCTGCAGAAAACACTTTCTGTCAAGCCAGAGGCCTCCTGAGGCTGGAGGTCTCAGTGACGTCTGTCTTTATCAATAATGCAATACACATACGTGCCACCTCATGGCCTTATACATTTTTCAGCAACCTCAGACATGGAGGATCTTCACCTTGGGTTTCCACTCATTTTCAGTGGCAGCAGGGCAGACGGGCTCGTGTGAGCAGACTGAACTCAGAGTTAACCCTGCCTGCAGTGTGATGGCACCTGTCATTCCTGTGGATCATCCTGCTGACTGTTTTCTACGCTTGATCTGATTGATGCCAAAGACACAACATCCAGCGTTCTGTACCAGGAGCTGACTCACAAGTATACACACGACTGTCTACACACAGGAAAGAAGAAAGCTTCAACAAATAATCACTTTCTTAATGGTTTTGCTTGCTATTTCCTTCTGCTGGTGCTTTCCATGTTAACTACTTAACTAGCGAAAAGTTAACAATTTGGTATTTTAAAACAATATTTCAGGATTTACCACTCCAAGAACAAAAAAGAAAAAAAAAACTCAAGTGTACAGGAATTAAGAAAATAAAGGGCAGACATTTCATCCTGTTACCTCTTACAGTAGTGCAAGACACTTACATTTTGATGGCTGGTGGGTAAAATGATATTTAATCCCCTAAAAACCAGTTCCCCCTGTGTCACCACCACCATTTGACAATCTCAGTCACAAAATACACTCAACCAGAGCTCAAACATTTAAGTGATGTGATAAGAGCTGTGTTAATAATCTCATTCGATCAAGTGAGCTGAACCATCGTGGGTTTGGGGCTTTCCATCAGTAACAGACATGCAGTATAGGAATGTTATCTTGCGTAGTCGTTGCAAAGATCTGAAATTGATCATTTTTGCAAAAATAAGGTCACAGCCTTGTTGAACTGAGCATGCAGCAGCTGTTTAGTTACAATAACATGTGATATTACCTTCTGAGATTAACAGCAGTTGTGGTAACTGTGAAAATTTTACAAGTGTTTGGGGTAAAAAAAATTCCTGGATGAGGCCCTTGCAAGAGGATTCTCAGTTTCTTCGGCTCAATACGCACATTTGAACAATTTTTTTTTTTTTCTAGGGAAGTCCAACATGACTGACACCTCTGCTGTGTGCCTCAAATCTCCAACACAAAACTCACTCCTGACAAGACAGCAGTTATTCAGTCTGAGGCACAGCACCGTTGTCCTCGTTAGAATAGATTTTTAATCGCTGGTTAAATTTAATAGGAGTAATATCTACAGATGCTCTGTGAGGATTTTTGGGGCCAATCACTTAGTGCTGAAAGCAATATCTGCCTGTGCCAAATGAAAATGTAAACCTAGTTTGTGTTAGGCATTTAACAAACATGGATCCAAAAGTTAGAGCATTAGCTAAAAGAATCACAAGGAAAAAGTAAGCTTTACTTAAAAAGCTGATTACAAAAAAAAAATAATGAGAGCAAAAGAAAGCACAATACAAACAACAAACAAACAAACAAACAACTACAATATAACAACAAACTGGGAAGCAGGTAGAAAAATGGCAGGACAGAGACAAGAACACAGAGCCAGATAGCAGACACAGGATCAGAAATAAAGAGAGATTCAGGGACCGAGAACAGACAAACTGACAAAGAGGAAGCGCACAGACTACAAACACACCGGGAGCAATGAGACACAGGTGAGGTAATCAGCACAGGTGAAACACATCAGGTCAGGGCAGGTAATCATAAAAGGGGGGAAACTTGAATGAGCATGGTGAATGAAAGTCAAGTCGAGGGTTGGGAAAAAAAAACAGGAAGTAACTAAACTCAAACTACAAACTATGAGTTTGTTAACTTTATTATCATCAATAGTTCATAGTTATAAGCAGCATAATAAAGACACCTTCAAATCGCTAAAAAGATAAAGTGTTTATTTAGTTCTTATCAAAGAAACAGGTTTAAGAACAAAATTTAAAGAATATATAAGAAAAAAAAAATAGGACACAGAATTTAGTGACAGAATTTAGGAAAGTGTGTCTCAGTCCCTCTTGTCTCAGTCTCTGTAATGTGGTCTTTGTGTCCTTAAGCCACTAACTGACCTCTTCGTCACTGCCTGTGTCTGCTTACTTTCATCTCTTTCAAAAGTTTGATTAAATTAAACTCTGATGTAAAGGGTCTGTAACTCAGCTCAGACTCTAACAACTTTTACCTTCAGATTGTACTGAGATTAAGTACCTCAGTCTATTTATTTACAGTAAACATGTTGTGTTTCTAGATGAAATTGCAGTTCACTGATTAACAGTACATGTTCCTTTGAACAGTAACTGCTGTGTTTAGCTCTGTTAAGCAAACACATGGCTGCTCACAGGGAGCTCTCCTCCTGCTGATTTCAAAAAGGAATTTCCAGTCCTCCTCTTTGTTTAAGCAGTGAAACGTGCTTGTCAGGTCCTGTCAGCAGAGTATTTGTGATTAGATGGATGGACAGGAGGGATCATTTCAGATTTTTTCATACATTTGGTGGGCTGAGTAGTTGGCCAGTGGTAACGTTGAATATCATAAAAAACATAAGAAGAGAAGCTCTGTCATTGTCAGCGCTTTGTTTAGTTTGTCATTTGCTAAACGACAATTGAACATCAAGACATACATACATGTTTTTAATTCTTTTGGCATCCTGTGGGAAATTTCCGTTTAACCCAAACACATTTTCTACAAGAGAAGCAAACAGATTCAAACTCTTGCACACTGGAATTTTAGCAGCATGTAGAGGAACTGACTGAGCCTTTAAATTTATTATCTCATCAGAACAGTTAATAAAAAAACTTCTGATCAAAAAACTTCAAACTAGTTATAACAAATATTGGCTTGTAACAATCTGCCGTTAATTAATCTGAGCCTCTTTAATACAATCATCTCGCTACAGATTCAAAATTTTAGCACAAAGCCCTTAAAACTCACTCATTAAGAGAGTCCAAGGCTGTAAAAATATCAGATTTCCAAAATACGAGTGTAAGGGGCTGACAGGAGAGAGTCTGTCACCATAACTGTACAAAAGTTTACAAAACAATAATTACTCTTAATGGATTTAATGACATGCAGCAAACAGTGTTAATGTGCATCACTGCCACCTACTGTGGCAAAGCAGCAGATGGAAACAGAGATGATTCAAAAGACCCTGATTACAGGATATTATTAAATGTTTATCATTAACCAAATATATATAAATATGTATATATATATATATGTGTGTGTGTGTGTGTGTGTGTGCGTATGTATATATATATATATATATATATTATGGCCGGGACTTTAACGCGTTAATTTCGATCAATTAATTATAAAGATTTTAA
>JAQMCX010000001.1:21189224-21230669 GCA_029814765.1 Acanthurus leucopareius | reverse complement strand
CCCTATAATTAACGCGATTAAAAATTTTAATCGAGTCCCACCACTAATATATATATATATATATATATATATATATACAATGGTTAGCCACAACATCCCAAAGAAGTGTCTATAATATATAGTTTTATACTCTTGACTTTTTTCTGTGCTGTGCTAAAAGTTTGAACATCTCTGCCTTTGTGGCGCTCTTCACTATCACTGTGACTCATGCTCTCATCAGAACATGCCATAAGCTCACTCACTCAGGAAATGCCTGAATGAAAAGTTTGAGCAAACAGTAGCTTGAGGTCAGCGTAGCAGGGACATGACAAGTAAAAGGATGGAATTAGACGGCATAAATAATATGAGCAATAAACTATTACGAGTATAACTTCTCACCTCTATACCAAATGAGATGCCCATTAGCAGAACCCTTAACCAACTGTGCTCTCTTATCATTAGCTATCATAGTGCAGCTCATTATTAAGGGTCGGCTGAACAACTGTGGGATTTGAATTAGTGTAACTACATGAATGCTAGCCAGGCCATCACTTAACCAGAGGGTTAAACCATCTCTCACCACAGGAACCAAATAAAACATTCATGATAAAATACCTTGCTCTTATTACTGCCTGATTGAGTTACATTAGTGGAAAAAAAAAAAAAAAAATCTTCTTGCCACAAAAGATCCTTCACATTTTTAGTGCCACCTGATATTCTCTCCCTGAAACTTTATTCATTTAATTGATTGGCCAATCAGCAGTTTCATTTAAGGGACATAAAACCCCAAGCATTAGGTAATCTCATTTTCACTAAAATAGAAAGATGGATGGATTAATTTTCTCTGGTTTCACAAAAAATATCATTATGAGCTCTTGCTCCAAAAGTGAATTGGTGCTTATTAGAGATGCATTTATCAAACACACTTCCAGCATTATCATTACCTTTATTAACTTCCCTTCTAGCAAAATCCTTCCATTCTATCTACACTGGATCAATGGGCACAATGCTCACAGTCTGTATTTACCTCGGTCTGAAATATGTGTTTTAGAGTTATTTAACTCAGTGGTCACAGGATGTTTACACAACCCCTTGTAACTATGTTCTGAGGAATAACAGGCACTAAAAAATGAGCGTAGGGATAAAAACATGATTGGGCCTTTGGTTTGAAGTTAGAATACCAGTGCAGCAGGTTGGCAAAAAAGCATTTAAGATGTCAGGCTCACTGTCGATCAGTAAAGCAGAAAAAGAAGCAGTCACACAAGCATAAGCAGATGATCAGTCATTGAAACGGGAAGTTAGACAGGCAGTCAGCTACAGTAGCATGAAGAGAAGTGGAGCGGTGGAAAACATTATGTTCTCCTGCCAAGATATATAAGCCTCCAGCAAGATGAGCCCTGCCCTTATAACACTAAACTAATCAATGTCTCAGCATATTAGAGTTTGATTTGATGTCAAGGTCGCCATGGAGTTTAAGAGATTTCTCTTCATGTCACATGGTTGAGCCTGTCTTGAAATGTGAAACGGACTGTATATAAAGGAAAAGTGTCCCCACTGATACTGAGATTTTAAAAAGGATGACTCAAGATAATTAACTTTAGCAAATTTCCAGAGGACGACACATGGCTGCTTAAATGTCTGGTTATTGACAAAGTTGCTCTTACACCTCATAGTGAAAATCATGAACCATAACCACCAAAGGTGCAGGTTTCTGTCAAAAGAATGGGATGCGACTTCACTGTGAGTCTTCAAGCTACAGTAACCTCTACCAAATGTCAGACAACATTAAACCAATCAGAGCGGCTCCTTTGAACCCTCTGCAGGACATGGCAGGGATCAGGGGTCGCTGATGAAGGGCACCATTAACTGACAGTGTCAGAGGGGTTACCAGGGGGAGGTGGAGGACAAGGGATGGGCAGGATGTAGGTGGGAGATAGAGGTCTGAAGGGTGAAAGTTATTATCGTGTTGAAAAGGCTGAGACTCAGACTGTTGGGGCACAGGTTTACAAGGACCTCTGCAAGCACTACGTAAAGAAAAGTTCCTGTGCACTGTTGCATGTGATAATAATGTGTGTTATTTGGAAAAAAGGAGAGTGTTGTCCTTACTTAAGGGAGAGGGAGTAGTCGTTCTTGCTTGTCTCGCTGTTTCTCACCAGGTAGCTAGCCTCCTTACACAGCCTGAGCAGAGATTCTGCATCCGTCCGGCTGATCGCTCCATGGTACCAGCTACAGCAAACCGAAAGAAAAAAAGGATGAGAAAAGGGAGCAACAGAGGAAATTAGAGCAAAAGATATGAAACAAAGGTCAAATTAGGTCATGAACAGAAAATGGAAGTATTTAAAAATGCAGTCATAAAAAGGCGACACCAAGTTCCGACTCACAACTGGCTCTCCAGGGGCACGGTGGGGTCAATACGCTCCCCGAGTGAGGAGCTGCAGTGGTCCAGCGAAGTCATTTTGGTGTTGACCAGACAGCCACTGGAGTGCCGCTGCAGCGGGCGCGTTTTCCCCTCCTTGGTAGGCGACCTTTGAGACTTCTCCACTCCATCAAACTGGACTGTAATAAGGGAAAAAACAATGGCTGAAGCATTTTTTTTATGGAATATTATAAATATTTGAAAACAATGAGACCACATCTGTGATAATAATACAGCTAAGGCCTGTGTATCATGCACACTTTGGCTGGACTTCAGGTCAAGGTCAGTTGGGAACACTAGCGTGCTTAGAAGGCAGCAGACATTTTTTAACAGTCGTGACATAAATTTCTGTTATATGTATCGAATACACTAGCACAGAGCAGCGGTGTGTGTGAGAACAGAGCCGGGTTGCGCTTTTCGCACACACAGTGCCACTTTGTGTAACTCATTCAACTGAAGGACATGTACACACAGTGGAGGAGGCATAAATCAATCCGCTCACTCTGTGTACACATTCCAGTGAGGGGAAATACACACACATAACAAACTTCCTCCAAACTGCTCAAACACAAAGCACATTTGTAAAAGTCATATGCACAAAAACACACACACACACACACACACACAAGTACTGCATGTCAAATATTAAACTGGCTTTCCAAAACTCTCACGATCAACAGTGGACATGATAAGCTGTCTTGGCAGCCTCACAGGGGAGTGTTTGATGGGGGGTGGGGGGGTGGCTGGAGGTGACCTGTGTCCATGACATGACTGGCAGAGGGCACTGGGCAAATTCACAGCCAATAATCAGCACACAGGAAAAAAAAACAAAAAACAAACATCCTCAGTTATTTGCAAAAGCTAACATGAGAGAAAGAGCAGAGGACGAATAAAAGTGAATCCTGACTTCTGTCAGAGGGTCACCGAGGCCAAAAGAAGAAACTTTAAAACAGGGAGACTGGATGGCGCTGAGGTCATCTGTTTTTTTTTGTACATTTTGGTTTTCTGACATTTTTCCTCCATCATCCATCACTGCTACCTTTGCCATATGCATGTAGCTCACAAAAACCTATTTAGAGCCACTGACATGCTTCTGACGAAAAATCAACAACTCATACATGACAAGCTTCTACTGGAGATTATTAGCTGCTTAAAGGTTGACACATCACTATTACACATTTGATGGAGGGAGTTAATGTTGGGTTAAACTCACAGCTGCTCCATTAACTAATAAGCAGTCCGGTGTCTAGTGTTTAATTACATGGGCTGAACATGGCAGGCAACACACAGACAGAGAGGCACTGTGATCTTCACAACATGTCAATGAAGATGGCTCCTCCTCTGTCTAGACTCTGCATTCCAGTCAGAGGGTTGCATTACGCTTTACAGTTTGTGAGCTCGCCAAGTGTTCCTGTACTGGACTGAGTGGAAGGGCTGACAGTGTCAATCGATCAATTTAGACTACACGAGATGACACCGTGTCAACAAAATTCATTTAGCTTGTGAACAACCCTAAATGGGGCTGAATGAGCAAACACAGACCCTTCAGTGGATTCTGTAAATGTGGCATCACATTTTTTTGTGAAATTGTTAATATGTTTTTTTAACATACACCGTGAAGGTTAAAAAATCGGAACTGAGTTATGAAGTGCTTTGAATGGACCGCTAATGTTATCAATTTCTGCTGGGACAGTGAACCTGTACGAGAGCTGCATCCTGAAATCTCATCATCAGTTGTTTACATCTGTTTCAAGTTTTTGCTCAAGTACTCAACTAAATTTTGGCTTTGCAATACTTTTGAAACTCGATACATTCCTAACAGAAATATTATACTTTTTACTCTACATAACTGTGGTTACCAGTTAAAAACACATAAAATAATATAATTAGTTAAAAATGTCCTTAATTGTGAAAGATTAAACTAGTTCTTCCCAAATTTACACAACAATTTTTCCGAATTTTTAGAGAACAAAACAAAACTAAACTTGCAGTGTCTGGTTGGGAGCTTTTGTCACATGTAAAATGATGCAACACAGAGCAATATAAGACAAGAATAATCTTAGAAAGAAATTGTTGAATGCTTGTGAAGCAGAACTTTGTTTTTCTTTCTCTTGTCAAAACCTCTCAGAGTAATCTTGTCAGTATAGCTAGGTTGGGATTAAACTACGTCCCTGTTCATGATGCAGTTTAAACTGGCACCATGTCAGGCAGCTGCAAGAGTGAAGTTCTGCTTGCACATTGTCCGATCAGTATTTATGATGTCATATATGACAATATATAAGCCACAAGGTCCTTTATTTTGTATATTAAGTGCATTTTGTTTATGATACTCCTGTAAGTATATATTGGATGCATTCAGGGATGCTTGTAATGCAGTATATTTGTAATGCTGTAGCAGTACTTTTACTGAAGTGAAGGATCTGAGTACTTCTCCCACCACTGCCTGTGATGAAACACGCTCTGACGGCAGGTCAGGACATTCAAAGACAGTGCTGCTGTGTCAGCTCTTACCACCAGGGGCTCCCCTTCACTTCCACTCAAGTCCTGGCTGAACTCGCTGGCCTTGAGCTCACTGATGCGTTTCTCTAAACATAAACTCGTGGAAATGATTATTTCAAATGACAACTACCGTTGTTATCTTGGCCTCTGCACTTTTATTCGTCATAGGTCTGTGGCTGAGTCTTAAAACGACAGCCAAATTGTGCTGTGGCATGACGGCTGGGTAAATTGTGGCTCTGACCTCAGAGGAAGACGACTATGAGCTGTACTTTTACTTCTTCAGGGTCTGATGCTTATACCCGACTGCCGGCTGACAAATGATGCCCCCGTGTTTCATGCAAGTGGACAGTAAAGACATTATTAGTACTCTACTTTTTCATACAATCCATTTAAACCACATTGTGACTGTTGGGAATATGGCGCAAGTAGGATGAACATACAGTTTATGTGTAAGGGTGAGAAATAGCGTTTCCATGGAAACTGACCAAGGGGACAAGAGAGATGCATGTTTGCTCTGTTCATCCCTGTCAACTCTGACAGATCACAACATGAAGGAGCAGCCAATCGCTCGCTCTCTCTCACTCCCTTCCCTTTCAATTTATCCCTTCTTCTTTGCATACATCCAGCCCTTCCTCATCTTTTCCCCCTGACCTTTTATTTCCATCTCGCATACTCCCATCTCCGGTCCATCCCTGTGAGTGTCTCTGTCGTTTTCTCTGTATATTTGTTAGTCTAGGACAGAACAATACAGCGGAAAAATGACTGAGGAGGAACATCTACTCTTATAGTGGTGGAAAAAAAAGAGTGGCAATGCAGTGAAAAAAGCTCTGATGTGGTATCTACATTGTTTCTGATAGTTCTAATGGAAGGACAGTCAGTCACTGATAAAATCTTATCTTGCAAAAAAAACCCCTCAACTTCACTTATTTAGGTTTATGTCCATAGGAAAAAAATGGTTCAAGAAAAATGCATCTAAACATTATGAGGCTTGTTGGTGAAAAAGGTATCTGCTAATGTGGTGCAAAGATAAATGCTGCTATCTTGCTTTTTCCACACAGTTCATCTCTCAGTGTATCTACAGCCCACACAGCCATCCGCCTGACCTCAGCTCTTCACATTTTCTCCATTCTCCGGGCACCCACACTAATTTTTACCCTTCCCAAGATTCAGCCCAATCGGTGCTTTATTTGACCTTGATTAAACCCTTTTTTTCCCTCCACTTCCTAGAAAGGCTTGAGTGGCTATTCTCAGTGGAGCTCACCCCATCAACCTTTCCTGTCAGAGCTGAGACTTTTCCACAGGCAGAGTGCGTAGTTCTACAAAAAAGGGCATTAGCCTGAAGAAAGCTCCTCCAGACTAAACAAAAGCTATCATTTAATTTGCTCAACAGTGAGTAGACTCATGTCTGCTCTGATTGCATGCCATCTCACACAAGCTTCACTTTCTTTTTTTTAGAATAATGTTTTTAAGGCTGCATATGAATGGGAGTGAGCCATACCCCCTCAGTTTATTGTAACACACAGTTGGAGACGCGGCCGACAGGAGATTGACGACAGGATTGGCACAGAGGAGAACAAAAGCTCTGACAGGCAGCTTAACAGAGACGAGAGGGTGAAGACACACACACACACACACACACACACATACACACACACACACACACACACACACACACACATACATGCAAGTTTATGTGCAGGGGCATTTGTGTGTGTGTGTGTGTGTTATCAGTATTGTTGCTTGCAAAGCACAGCAAACAGAATCTGTGCATCAGATTGGACTGTCAGTCAGATGGTGACTGATGGTTGGAAGACCTGCCCTCTTCAGACGCATATAGCTTCCTTTAGAGAGCACACAGGCAGTTGAGGAGGGAGAATGTGTAAGAGAGGGAGCTGATTGGCTAGGACATATATAAACACAGAGGTTAAGATGACATTTCTGTGATTACACCACGGCCAATCCCCAGCATAAAGTGCTGCTATAAAACATGGCACAGCACAATACACAAAAATGCCATAAGAGCAGAGAGAGACTTACAGCAGCCACAGAAAAGCATCTTCAATAAGAAAACACAATAAAATGAAATTCAAAACTCTTCCAGGGTGTTAATATCACAATATTCAAGAGATATTATAAGCCAGAGAAATCAGAAACATAGTTTCAGTTAAGTGCAGGCAACTGACTACACTCGCCCTTCTGCAAACACACCTGAACAAATTTCTCTAATTAAGCTGGCTAATTAATTCTCATTTACTAATAGTCCTCCTGTAAAAAAGAAAAAGATGACTGAAGGGGGAGGTGTGCCATCGACCGCTGCACTGTGAGGTGAAAATTAAGTGTTCTAGCTAGGACGTGTGAAATGATTAACAGGTCGGCTTCTCATTAGAATGTACCGCACGCTAAAAATAGTTCTTAGCACGTCCTGATACCCCGAGAACTGGCTGCTTCAAAAATCACTCACTTTTATGTTGATATTAATTACGTGCATCGGAAACTCAAATAATGATTTGGACGTTTTTTAATAACATATTTTTAGAAATTCCAGCAATCTAGGAATATGCTCTCTTCTTTCATACAATCCTAATATGAAACTTTAATTAGGCTTTCAAAGACAAAAGACTGACCCTCCAATGTGTCAGCTAGGAAATCTATTTAAAACGAAATCTCAGTATCTTTTAATTACTTAGTTTTTTTTTTTAAAAGTCTTTTCAGATTAGAGGAAGGAGGAAGCAAAGGAAATGCTTCAAAGTGTGGATAATTAATTCATGTCAAAAAACAAAGGCACAAAGCTCTTCATTATACTTAGACAAAAGTGCCCTCCATTTATATGTAGATGTAATATCTACCCCGTCAAGCTGCATTTCAGTTTTGATAATGAGGTTGGATAGAAATGGCAGATATCACTGAAATGCATGTAAGGATATATTTTTAGCCAAGTCTACATTAGAGAAAAGCCCCACCAGATTTTCTTTTACAAACACACACACACACACACACACACACACACACACACACACACACACAGACTTAGCTTTTTGCCCCAGCTGAGCTAATCTGGACCATGTAAGCAATCCTGTGTATGTACAGATGACTCACGTCCTGGTGTGTGACGGAGAGTCCGCCTGTGTACCGAGGTCAAGAGAGTGCATTGTAACTGTATTCACAGGGGTCACGGAGGCCATCACCCCCCCCACACTCTGACACCATGATCTTTGACCCCAAAGATGTAGAGTGGGGCCACAATGGCTCAGACAGAGAGAGGATCAGTTTACAGTTGGACGCCAATCCTAAACCCACTCGCATCACACAGGGAACCAGAACCTTTCCCATGGATTTATGGACATAAATCAACTCCTTGCCCTGTCCTCGCCTACAGCATGCTGCGGTGTCCTCTTACATGGTCTCACTCTTCCCACTCTGCCAGGGGAAATCCCATTCCTGGCATTAGTTCTGCTACACATCCCTCTTTTCCCTGGATAATTACAGCAGCCAGAGTGTGAGTCTTTAGAAGGGCTGCAAAAATCAACTAATGACTCTATTGGTTGAATATAGATGAATTACTGTTAAATATGTCTAAACCTGAGGTGAAGAGACTCAAGTCGAGGACCGAACTCGCCTCAAATTAGTTGGATTTCTCAATTTGTGTGAGCCTCTTGTGGAGAATCAAGGGCTGGAGGGACATCTGGGACGGTTATGAGTATGTTGACAAGAGGAAATGGGGGTCACAGCGAATGGCAATTACGCATGCAGAAGGCAGTTCAGCACAATTAAAACTAATGAGCCTTCAGCCCTAAAAAACCTGCACACAATTTAGTGATTTTCTGCCACATGTAATCCAGATGGAAAAGTGCAGCTCCTGAGCTAATTCCTAAAGTCATATTATGAAGTGCTTCTAAAAGATGCAAAAGCTTTCATTAAGTCTTAACTGACCAGTTGATTGTCAGCTGAAACATGAAGTTAATGTGGGAAACCCGGAGGCCAGCCAAAAAAAATGCATTTTGGAGCCGTTTTAGTGATCTCATGCACACTCCCCACAAGACGGACAGATACATAACCACAATGATGAAAGTGGACGATGGGTGGATGGATGCTGTATTAATGGACTGATGGATGGGTGGCTGGAGG
Source organism: Acanthurus leucopareius (assembly GCA_029814765.1). Classification (NCBI taxonomy): domain Eukaryota; kingdom Metazoa; phylum Chordata; class Actinopteri; order Acanthuriformes; family Acanthuridae; genus Acanthurus; species Acanthurus leucopareius. Next base: position 21,221,650 of record JAQMCX010000001.1, on the reverse strand, counting down.
GATTAGGTGAATTGGGGATTGGGTGGGGGGGGTGACTCAATGGAACAGATGCTGGACAATGTGAACACCAACACCCACCATGGTGGTGCTGGTCACAGCTTGTCTGTCCGGGCGAGGGCTGAGCTGTCTGCGAGGGAGACTCCAGCTCCTCCACCACGGGAGGGCTGGTGTTGAGCTGCCCAACAGGAGGGGGCCACGGTAGGTCCTTGATCACTTTAATCTCTACTGCAAGTGTCGCCCATGTCACCAGGGAAAGAGATGCAGGGAAGAGAACAGTAATGACAAAAATGGACAACACCAAAGGGAGTGAAAAGGGGTTGTAATGACAGGAAAAGGAGAGGGAGAAAGAGAAAAGGAAGAAGGTGTAAGAGAAAAACAGATAAGAGTAGAAAATGCCAGCATTGTGGTAGAACTTTGGCTTGTTTTGCAGTCCAAAAATCCTCAGTAGCAGTGAACTAGAAAAGAAAAGGAATGCAGCAGAACTGAAAAAGAATTAAAGTTAGTTTACCAGAAAGTAGGGTTGGGTTCGAGTAGTGAGATACATTTGGGATTTGTTCTAGTTTAATTGAAATGTCTGTATTGGATTATGGGTTGAAGGTCACATACAAATGTGAAAACCTAAATTTCAATTGACTTAAGGACTCACATTCATAATTGGAGCCTTTAAAATGCTACTGAACCCCAACCCTACCTGAGAAGTTGGTCCTTTGACCTCTCAACCTGACAAGGAATTCCTGACTGACTAACTTGAGTCTGAATCTTTACTTTTACAAGTGATCATTCATGACATGACAGAATGGAGAGCCCTTTTAGTAAAGCCCATAAAAATATATCATGAGCAGTGCATTAGCATGCACTCTGCTGTTCTTGGGGTAGAGACTAAGAAAAATACCTTAGGCTGATTAAATGAAGATAAACAACAATGTATACACATAACATCCTTCACTGGATGAATTAATGCAGAGCAGTCCATCCTGGCAGTGGACACTCCCTCAGCTTTGCCTTGTAATGTATGCCTCATGTCCAGGCGGGGTTTTACCAGGGTAAATCTAAGATCCACGCACCCAAAACCACATCTGTTACTGAGTGAGACCACTTGCTAAAGAGCGGAGGTTACTGAAGAAATATGAGATGTTCAAGACTTTTTACCTGTCATTAAGAGAAAACTAGTTTAAGAAAAAATGACTAATAACAAAAAAAAAACACACAGAAGAGCAATAACTGATTTCTGAAAGCTCCCCCTGGAGTAATAAGTGTTTTGTATGGTTCTAATTTGTATTTTGAATTAATCTTAAAACACTAATCTTTCAGGGACACAACTCACAATGCTACTAAAAGTAAAAGAAGCTCAAATTTGTTTGATATCAATTAATTTGTAATTTAAAGTTGACAATTTCCTTAAAACTAATAGGTGAAGTTTAAAAAAAAAAGCAACACTGCTCATTCCTTAGATTCCTACAGGAGCAAAAATAACAAATTATGCTGGTGTTGCTTTCTTAATTAGAACATCTGCCAAGAGCCAAAATCCAAAAGAAACAAAACTACATGCATTCATACAGAAACAAGAAAAAACTGGAAAATGTATTTATATTTAAAATAAAATATAAGAAAAAGTGGTGAGACTAGTTTAACCAATCTGACCTGAAAGAGGTCAATTTCAAAAGCCACCTGCTTTCTTGAACTAATTCTAGACAATTCTGATGAACAAGACTGAAATGAATGGAAATTGGCAAAAAAAGGTTTCAATGGTAGCCTACATTTTTATTGATTAACATGCTCTGAAATCATCAATGTGACAGTTACATGGCACATCACCAGTCATTTCAGTGTGCTGCTGCAGCAGCCAGAGATGAAAAGCATGCAGCAGTTTTCATTAACCATTAATGTGTCACTGCATTGTACTGATGGTATACAGGCTTGTTTGCAGTGAGAGAATATGCATAATGGTTTGGACTTGCCTGTCTTCTACCCTGCAAGGAGTTTTAGCAGTGGTGTTACAGGACATGTTAATGAGAAGCAATATCTGCGAGCAAGTTGAAGGGGGAATATGGAGAATATTCAATCCGACAAGCAATTAAATAGCTGGGCCTGTGGTGTCAGGGGGCTAATCTAGAGAAAGGTGGCTGGATGGAGGAGCTGCTTGCTGTCTATCCTGGTGGGAGAGGTGCGGGTAAGTTGACCGATGCGGCTGCAGAGTGAGGAATTTAGACAGAAGGTCAAAAACTCTAGAAGATAATATAACTTCCACTACTTTGGGGTGTAGTAGGGGACTCTCTTCCTATGAGATTAAAAGCCTAATACTCATTTCACATTGCAGATTAGCGTGTAATTGTTTGGGGAGCAGAGGGCTGCCTGCACTCTGCAGCCGCACTGCGAGGACGAGGGGACGATTTAGGGCGAGCGTGGCTCAGATTTGCTTGGTTGCACAGCTGAATAAAAGCATTTAACACTGTGGAAATTGCAGTAAACTTATTCAGTACTCAGGTGTTTTGTTTTTCAAAACTCTGGGTGACTGAAATCACTTATTCAAGTGAGCTGCTGTTCCCCGGGCCCTTTTGATAACCACTGATGCCACACTGACGCATGGATGAATGCTTCTACACCATGTAGCATTCTTCAGTGACAAATTAAAATTCAGTAACAGCATCACTTTTACACACTAGAGCAAATTTACACATCGACTCTGTAGGTTTATCACATTGCTATAGATATTTTCATATTTCTGGCCCCATCACACTGCCTTCTGTACACACATATTTACGCAGAACTAAAGAAGTCTGTTCATCGCTATACTGGCTGATGCAAATTTCTCTTACTGGTACTGTTTGTGATCAACAGTTTAAGTGTTTTATAAACAAAGGGAAAACAGAAGTTACACTCATTATAAAGTCTAAATAATGCCGGTTTATTTTTGTTAACTGGTTGTAAGTTAGGTTAGCATATTGTCTCATTGTATTGAGGCAAAGCTTATGTTGAACAACAAAGTCAATAATGATGGAAATGTTGATGATAGAATAAAACGTGGAAGTTCTGATCTTTGTATTTCTTGGCTGTGAATAACAAAGACACCGCACGGAGAGAAAGAAATGCTGGCTATTTTTTGAAGGAATATGTAAATGTATCCAAAGATCACTGTGTCTTTGTCCTGCAGTTGGATCAATATGCCACCTCTTATCTGCATAATCCTCAATCCAATCCATATAGACTTTCTGTTGACATAAAACCAGAGGTCTCTAACAATCTTAAATCGACAAAGCACCTTTCACTCAAGTTAATTCCACAAAATCGGCCATGTTGGACCCCTGAATAAGAAAATTTGAAAACTGCATCATGTGCTCTTGTTATGTCCTGCTTGCTTGAAAAATGTGTGATGTGGGAGGAAGTTACAAACTGGACACCACCAGGCTGAGCACCAGTCTGAGTGTGGGCATTCAGTGAGCTTAAGTGTTGTAAACACTTCAGCTGGTTATTTATTTTCAGAGATATGTCAACAGGTAGCACATCAAAGGAAACAGAGAGCGCTGAAACAATGGACGAGGGTCCACTTTCTGTCGGTGCTCACCTTCCCTTTGTTCTTCCGGGAGCAGATCTATTTTTAAAACCAGGTATTTGTTTACCCAGGCTTTTCATTAGCCCATGCCACTTCATCACCGTAAACACTGCAGCACCATAAATCACCAGCCATGCTTGTTTCCACCAACGCCATTTAATTTTGTTCTGCTTAATTTGGACAGCTAATTGCATGCATATTCAAACAAGCTGGAAGATTGCAATGTTTATGCCGCACATTATGAGCAGAAGAGCTTGGCACACAAAACCAGCATCTTCAGAAGACATGTTTGTTCCATCAGCACCCAAATTATTACAGATAACAACTATTTAATGCTCCAGGAGAACTGAAATGCCACCTCATAATTCTCTGCATACCGTATCTGACACATTATTTACAGTCTGGCTCTCTTTCAAAGCATAGGTCTGTTTGAAAGTCTGTGTGTTTGCCTTCAAAATAAAAAAAACGGAACAGAAAATAGGTGACTGAGATGAGATGACAGCAAGGCCTTTTACCTCTGCTTCTGTCAGGAGTGAAAAGAAGGAGATGCATTAGTGACGTCCAGCCAGCAGGAGCTTCCAGGAAAGCTTGAAGGAGGAGAACTGCTTCTATACTTTGTTTGGAACGTTTACAGTGCTGTTGTGTGTGGCCAATGTGTGTGAGTGAAGATAAGACCTGTGGCAGCGCTCAGTGAAAGATGGCAGGACGGCATTTGGGGCTCATGAAAGAGGCCTGTCAGGAAGGTTATCAGCGGGGTGTTGCAGCAGAGGCCAGGAGGACAAGACGGAGCTGAGGAGTGACTGACAGCGCGGCTGAAACTGGATCAGCCAAGCAGAGAGAAACTGAGCCACGGCACCCACAAAACAGCTGGCTTTAACGCCAGAGCAAATAATCGGCACAGGACTGTAACTAAATCAATTATTTATTTTAGGACATTAGACTTGAGCCTCAGATTTCTGGGTCGTTAAGCCCATGAAGATTCATTAAAAAACCATAAAGCTCCTTGAGACCTGAGGGAGCAAGCGACAGCGCCTTCTCTTATCTTCCGTGTTAAATGCATGATACCCCGCTGGCTGGGAACCAAGCGAGAGGAGTTCGAAGCAGGTAACAGAGGGCAGGGAGATTAAGTGACAATGGCTCTCAATCCCGGTCCTGCTGTGATGAGGCTCAGATTTCCGATGACGCTGAGTCCATGTCTGGATGTGTGAGTGAGTGAGCCATATGCAGAGTCAGAGCACACAGACTTACACTGATAGACATGCAAGCACGCTCTCTCTTGCCCTTACACACAGGCTTCCTCATATGACCAAATTCTAATGTGTCTTCTTCACTCTTCACCTCTGGGCTCATCCATCAGCTGCTCAGCAGCCAGGAGGGAGGCAGGACAGATGAGTGATTAACCAAACCACAAGTACACAGCCTCCCAACACCCTAACAAGGCAGGGCATTTGCGTTCCATTGCATATCTGTCAAGAGATAGCCCAACAGTGAATAATAACACCAGGACAAGTGTTGTAAAGAGGCGAGCATGCAGGCGGTGATAGGGACAGCTGAGGAAAAAAGGGCTACAGCAGGGAGCATTAGTCTGCTCTCCTTCGTCCATCATTGATGAAGACAAATAGTATTTTATGCAGATTGTATTATTGTGTAATACCATGGTGGGAGGGCGTAGGCAGCACAAGCACTTATTCATTTATTTATTTATTTGTTTGTTTGTTTGTTTTATCACCCACTCCACGGTTTAGTAAGGTTGTGCATCTTTTTTCATTATCTGTTATTTCTTTGTTTGCATACTCTCATTTCCCAACATAATTGCTGGAATGTAAACAGCGAAGGCTTTGATGAAAGGCAGAAAAGTGCTCCTGAAATCCAAACAGAACAGTATCGTTCAATCACAGCGCTTCATTGGCTGCAGAAACATAACTGAGGAAAATTACTCGACAGAAGCCAAACAGCACATGCGGCTGTGCTTTCTCTGCTCATGGAGGTGCTGGGATCAGGTCTGAAACTGCCACCTGAAAAAGTTTTCTTACATATAAAATTAGCTGCAGACTTCTGACTCCAACAGAGCCCAGCAGCACAATCAACATTTAAGTCACATAATAACTCCAGTTGTTAACACTTAAGTGCAATAAACTGAAATAGAGGGTATACAATATGTTGTAAAAATATAAAATAATGTTTCATTATCCACTGCGGTAGGCCAGTGTTCAATGCTATATGGACTTTCAGTAAATATAACATTTGTCTTTAATTATATTTCCAATTAGATGATTGAAGGAGATTCAAACATACCAGTCCCTGACACTGTAAATGAGAACAAGAATAAGAATTCTCCTTCAAATACTTCTTTTTTTCCAATATGTTCACATATTCATATACGGTTTTAATTTGTTTTTACTTTCCACCCTTGTTGACTGCACTTTTAAGCTTCCAAGCAAACTCACATGAAGCATCTGTTCATCAAGCATTTTCAAACTTACCCCAGCAACTAAAAAAAGTTCAAAAAAATTTACCTAGTAATGCTGCTGCCACCAAACCCACGTGGTTCTGGTATGAGAGACCAAAAATATCCAGTTACAGATTCCGCAAAAGAAAGTAAATATAAAACGAGTCTCTTAACCAGCCGTGAAATCCAATCCCAACCTGGATTCCACGACTACTTGAGCAAACATGTCCAGACGTTTCAGGCTCTAACTTACAGAAAGCCTGTGACCTTATGACTCCAGTCTAGAATTTCACAAACCCCAAGTAACCCTGCTTTGTGTTTGGATGCAAAAACAATGCAATGCAGCCACTATGAGAAACGTGATACCAAAGATTTCATGGCTCTAGAAAACTGACTGGGTTGAAAACTCATCGACATGGGTGTTGAAGAACAGCTGCTGAGCTTCCCGGTTTTTCAACCAGTGTTTTATATATACACATATATATATATATAGATAGCATAGATGGGGAACTCCAGTCCAAAACTGGAGAACCTGGCAACATCTGACAACAGCCTTTAAGTTAATTCTTACAATAGTGCCTGAAGGGATGAGACAGGGATGACTGGTAAAGTGGGATTTCCGACAGTCTTGAAGATCTGGCTCACAAGTGGACTTAAATACTTAAATAGTGTATAATTTCTTGACATTGCAGGTAAGCTGGTTGCGAAGATCAGAGCCTTCGGTGCAGGCACATAAGCTCAAGCCTTGAAAGGTGGGAAACTTTCTCTAAGCCCCTTGATGTCTGGATCCAAGGCCAGTCTGCACTGACACCTGCACAAGAAACAAACCTGTGTTGACAAGGCTTGTCCCAGAGACGTCTTTCCCATCATTCTTCTTTTTTCTTTTCTTTCATACACTGGGGAATTATTTCGGCCTCAATTAAATATTACACAGAATAAAGATGTGTAATAAATCAAAGTACTTTTTGGAGCTGCAGCTTTCTCCTTTGAAGGACAACTTAAAGACTTATCTCTCCAATTCCCCGCCAACACTTTGACATCCACTGGAAATTAAATTAATCATCATCAAAGGTGGGATGCTGTCTGTAAAGGAGGGAGCTGAAAGAGGGATGTGTTAGTAAATAGCGTCCCAAACAAACTCTTCAGAGCGCTCCTTGACAGAAAAATAATGAGGGAGAGAAGGGAAGTGATTAAGAATGCAGCATGGCTTATTTAACTAATCAGTGGCAGACAGTGAGACCTCAGTGCCTCGAATACACAGAAGTAAACAGGAAACAGAAATGAAGGGACAGAAATTAAGGAAACATATAAAAGTTAATGAATGACCGTGACTGATCAGGACTACTAAATTATCCAATCTGAACACAGCATTTATTGAATCAGTGAGTTTTCAGGTCTTTTTCATTCCGAGCAGCGATAGCATCTTTGAGTCAGGACGTACTGTAAAGTTGCTGCAGACGGTACGCTCATTACCTGCAGGTACACACTAAACACTCCCATGAGCCTCTTTTCATCTTCCACAATAAGATTCACGAGCTTGCTACCATGTTACAACACATAGGAGACTTTTACACGCATATGTTTACATGTTACGTGTCAGCTGGAGGTTACTAGCTAAGTTGTTGCTGTAAAATGTGAGTAATTTATAAAGGTGGTCAGTATTTACATACACTTATTTTAGGGACTCTTGTATCAAGGTTGTATGGGAGTAATGAGCTCCACAGCTATGTGCCTTTTCTGTGACAAATCATTTGAGAACTATAGCCTACTTTAAAAACATTGAAGAGAAACATTTTCATGCATTTTTTGTGATGGAAATATGATTAAAGTTGATGGTCAAAAACATACATATAGCACAGTTAGTATATAGCTCTATGACAATGAAACAGAGCAGTTTTTCATAACTAAATCAAAATTAAGTTGGGCCTTTAAAAATAAGTAGACTGCCTCAAAAAGACCAGTCAACTGCAAGACCAACAAATTTGGTTGAATTCTCCCAACTCTGTTAGTAGTGAATCCAGTCTGAATTCTGCATAAACCTTCTGCTCAAAACATGAGATGAAATGAGCCAAATGACATGCAACCCAATAACAGCTATGCTTTTATTACTGACCCAACAAATTTAGTGATATTTTTTAAGAACCTCAAAGAAGAAATACATTCCCGGCACAATCATTCTGTGGCAGAATAAGAACAGATTAAGGAAACCAAGAAAATTCCCAAACTGTATGAATTATGTACCTTTGTTTTACCAGATCTTATGATCTGCATCCAGCTCTCTAAACATGTCTCCAGTTAGTCCATCTCTAACAGGCGTAAACAGCAGAACACATCAGGGATTATCTCTCTCTCGCTCATCCCTTCTATTTCTAATCAATTTTGCTTTATTGAAACGCCATGTAAAATGCAATGCAGTGTTTTCAAAGCAAACAGAGGGGAAATTAAAGATAAATATGACAGAGAAGGAAATGAAAATAAAAATAAAAGCATAAAAAACAGAATATGATTAGGTCATAATGAAGAAAATGTCCATCATTTTTTCATATCTCTCTCTGTTCTTCTTCTCTGTGAGATTTCATTTACTCTTGTATCAAGTTCAATTATTCCTCCATTGATAATAAAACAAATGACAAACTTGGCAACATGTTTTCCCAACTGAATACCACAATGAGCCTTGGGCCCTGCACATTTATAATGGCTTTCTTCATTTAGGCATAATGTAAAAAAAAAAAAGTCATTGATGAATTACTCATCCAAACCATGTTATAACTCTTTCATATGCAGGAATTTAAAAAGTCTGCATTTATGAATCTAAAAAAACTTAAGAAAACTTTTGACAGTTCAATTACTCAAGGTGACTTAAGTTGTAAAAGCACAAGTCCCCTCAAGGTGAAATGATAAGAAACTCTGTAACTTAAATATTTGTGAAAGCACCTCAGTAAGATCCTGGCTTTGTGTGCTCACTGGTCTGTTTGTTTGTGTCTTTTTAAGCAAAAGGGAAAAACAGTGTTAGTTTTTACTCTTAACACTTGAAATCAGTAGACAGTCAGCTCAAACATGGGTGCAGAGCATCTCTAGAGAAGAGAAATACAGTGTTTCACTGTCATTCTGACATCTGTTAGTATTTCACTTTCCACATCCCTGTACACTCATCATCACCCTTCTTAAAGAATTATTACTAAGCTTATTGTACTTGTTATACTTAGTGTGTGAACTGAAAGGATGATTGGACGGGTACTTGACTATTTCTCCTCTTGTCTATTGCTGCACCTTTTTTAGTCCACTTCAAGCAAAACTCATAAAAGCAAGGTGATTGTTGGCATTTTACTGTAATTGGGTAACCTTTCTGGTTAATGTAAATTTCTGCAGTGTTTGACAATTCTTGCAACTGCTAATAATTTGCATGCCTGTAACATCCTTTCAAATGACATTTTTAACCTGTGTGCCAAAGACTTCAGTGAGAACTAAATCCCTGATCGCAAGATTCAGGGTGAACCGTAAGGGTCAGGTATCAAAGTCAAAGTCTAAGATGAAAATACAGAGAGATAAGAGACACTCCCCAGCCCCGTCTCCAGTGGTACCTGTGAGAGATTTAGAGGTGCAGTCCTTTCCTCCGTGGGGACCTGATCCAGAGTCACTTACAGAGCCCTCGTAGCTAATGCAGTCATAACAAAGCAGAGCTGTTCAAGGATAAAAAAGAAAAGGTATAAAGACAAAAGGGGCCATGAAAAATAGAGTCAAGGGTTGCTGATTTTCTTTTTTTTATATCATTAAAGGGCTTTTTTTTTTTTGGGTTGCATATTTATATTCCAAAGCCGTGTCTTTCCAGGAACAGCCCTGTTTGATGTTATGGCTGTGTTAGCCATGCTGAAGCTATCAAAACTCAGTTTGCTATCTGCACCTACAAGCACCGGCACAACGAACCATCCCCCCACCCACAGACGTCTGTGCAAGCATAGGTATCATCTTAGTTTAAACAGGCAGCAGGTAGATCAAAACAGCAGACTGGACACCTGCAAATGAACTTAGCGGGTGCTTTAACAGGGGAGAAAAAAGGAAATGTTAACAGGGAGCTTAAAGAGGCAGCAGCAGCAGAGGAACTCACAACAACCTGACAGAAGCCAAAGTCTCATTTGTTAGTGAAGGAAAACAGACACCTGGGTTAGTTAAGCAGAAGAGAAACAGTTTCAGGTTTCATTATGTTAAAAGCTTGAAATTTAAATAAGGCAACCCTTACAGAGACGCAGTCATGGCTAAACTCGGTTAGTTCACATGGACCAATTTAATGTCTAAACTAATGTCATCAGTACTAACAGTAGTAACAGGTAGAGCTGAAGGACTTGGAAGTTTCAAATAACTTTTTTTGCAAGTTAAAACTTTTCTTAATACCATTATGAAATCTTATTAACCATGTATGTTTCAAGAACAAGCACTTCAACAGTAATTCTGCAAGAACAAGCATGAAGGTTTTGCATTTTTGTCCATAATGCCCCTTTTATTCTATGAAGTAAGTAAATAATTTGTTAAAGCTACCTCTTCTTGTATTTTACATTGATGGTTTATTAAAATTCAGTCTAATTTCCTGTGCAGAGGCTGACGTACCTGCAAAGGCTTTGGAAATCCTCTCTTTCTTCCACTCCCAGGGCTGGTCGTACTCCTCAGGGGGTCGCTCGTCATCCTGGGGTAGTCGGCTTTCTCTGGGGCAGCGCAACCGCTCCGGATCCGAGTCTCCGCCGTTCTCGGCTGGTTCATACGGTGTATCGTACAGAGGCAGCTGTCTCACTGATCCTTCCTTAGGCCCTCGTCCACCAGATCGTATTTCTATAAACAGGGAGAATGACTCGTCTTTAATGCTAGGTTTCTGAAATGTTACCCTCATCGATGATAACAGCTCTGTGGGGCAGAACACTGGCAGCACATGAGGAGTGAGGAGTTATAGCTATAGATTCAGCTACAAAACAACAGAGCAACAAACCCTGTCAAGTCTGACTTGCACATTTCCAGAGCATATGATAACTATATGGTGGTTATTCAACATATTTGGGAGACAAAGAAGCCTCATATTCAGCTATGCTTCAGCTTGATGCCTCCTTGTTGTTATACTTCTGTAATCACAGCCGAGGATATTGGTTTGCAAGCCAAGGAACACTAATAACATTACCTATCAGGCCAAAGAGTTACATTTATTTTTCTCTATCTCAAAATGAGAAAACAGCTGCGAGTAACACTGCAACCCTGTCAGATATTAAGGCTTGTAATGAACATCTTTGGGCATTGCTGAAAAAAACAGACCATACTGGCAAAAAGAAGACACAAGGTAAAAAATGTAACATTACCTTAACATAGCCTGAACCCACATTAACAGCAGACTTCTACAACAAAAACAGACTTCTACTTTGATAGATAACTGTGTCCACAAGTTCGAAGCACTCACTCCTTCGATTACATTCATTCTGTTTCACAAATGTAAATCTCTCACCAGTGTTGGGAAGAAAATTCTGCATGTTAATAGGATGTGTGAGTGGTATGACAGCGGCCTCTTCCACCTGGGACACACTGCCTCTGTGAGCAGTGTGTGTGAGTCTGCCTTTGATAACTGCTATCAGTAATGATGATGATGATGATGTGAGAGAGGTAAAGAAAGACGAGACAGGGAGAGAGAGAGAGAGGCCTCCATCTGATGTTCTGATGTCTGACATTCTACAGACAAAAACACTGCAACTGTATTGGAAGGTGAAATGTTGTAGTCTGATGTCCATTTAACCATCAACAGATCATTCTCACTGTCTGTATTTGCTGAGAAGCTCACTCGTCATGCAGAGAAAAAGGTGACGCACTGAATCTGTAGATGACCCACAGCTCAGCTCAGTCACATGAGCGGCGCTGCTCCTGCGGGCCGAGTGGCTGCTCTCATTTGTTAACATGGGTGGTGAAATGAAAAACAAAAAGGTTCTATGAGGCACATGCTCTTCATATGCAGACAGTGTGTGTGTCCCAAGCGTTACATTTACCGAATGATGGTGACAGTTTTTGCTTAACTGATGACAGAAGTGAGAGGAGTTGAAATACGGGGGGGCATGGGGGGGCCGGTAGGATGAACATCTGCAATAGCACACAGTGTAACCTCCCTGGGAACAGCAAAGACACACTGCAGTTCTGAACAACCTTGCCCCAGGCTGCACATGCCTACTCTGTCAGAACACAGGAGAGGAGAAAGCAACAATGTTCTGTCTCACCTTGCTTTTTTCTGTTTCCCCAGCAAAACTATGAACACTTTAACATTTAATGTCCCTTTCAAACCCTTAGCATCGAAACATAAATATTCAGATGTTAAAAAATAAACTATACACTGATGACTTTGCCATTCTAGGCCCTTAGTGGTCTGGCTAAACATGTTTGCCTTGAGGGTGCTAGAAAAAGGGCCCCTCTACTGCTAGAAAGACTTTGTGTTCTCATGTAGTAAAACACACACGCAAGCACACACACACGCACACACACACACACACACACACACACACACACTCTATATAGAAGTACTACAGAGGATTGACAATGCCAGAAAAAATGTCATTGGACCATACAGCTACTAGTTGCTCAATGTGCTGGGTTTTTTTTTTTTTTTTTATCATGGTGGTTTGGAAAAAGAAATGAGGGCATAATGGAATTCCACCTTGTGAAATCTTCACACAGTGTAAAAAGGGACCCACATGATTTAAACTTGAGCATAGCTCCTCAGTGCATGCCCCAGGAAATGCTCCTGGGAACATTTCCAGATCTGTGGTGTGTCTTTAGCTGGAAATTTGAAAATCAAATTTCTGAGGAATATTTAGCAAAACATGATTTTTAAATATCATTTTAACATTCCAAAGTGTTGCCTGTTTATCATCATCAGGCTCAGAATCATGAATACAACACACTTATTCATGTATTTGATCTTCCACATTGTTGTAGACCAGTTTAACATCACCTGACCTAAACTAAAATGCATGCACACCCTTTTATTCTGCATGTAAAGAGGCGATACTGACCTGACTCCTAATGAAGCATCATGCCCTTGAGAGCTCTCCCCTTCTCCCTTTTCCTCCGCCTCCTCCTCCCCCCTCCAATCTCCCTCTACTTATATGAAGTTGTTAGCAGCCTGCACCCTTCCTCCTGGGTCACATGAAGCTGTTAGTGGCCAGCACCACCATAGAGTAATGCAATGTGAAGAGAATGAAATATTATGCCACACTACTGCATAATTGCCTCTTAGCCCAGGGGAGCTCTTGCGGAAAAATGAGCAATGCGTGGAGTCTAATGGAGCTACCCGCTGGTGGTGGTGGAAGTGGTGGGGTGGAGTGAGGTGAGTCTGCCAGGACCCGTATCTCAGGGTAATCCCGCATTAGGCAAACTGGCACTCTTTGATCTAGCACTTAAAAGACTTGGTATTACGAGATTCTGGCATGATTAGATCCTACCTCCCCTGCAGAAGTACAAACAGCTCTAGAAGATGGTGAAAGAAGCAAATGGAGGCTTTCACATGGGGTTAAACTAGAGTGGGAGGGGTTGAGGGTATTACTCGTGGGGTGGGGTGTAAATCTTGTGGGAAGAGCCCTTTAATTGGAGGCATGCTGCCTTCGATAAACTGCTGCGGTGGACTGAGACTCCCTGCTAGCTCTTAAGATTGAGGCCTTGTGTGCAGAGATAGAGCCCATGTTGCACCTCCTCCCTCCCACTCTATTCTTACCCTCTTTCCTTCCGAACAACCCTCATCCCTTGTTTCCTTCAGTCCTTCCCTCTTTTCTTTTTCTCTGTCAGTTCCTGTTAAGGCATGCTTGGTAAAGTGGGTGGGGACACTTCTGTCTAGGCAAATTACAGTGATTTGCATGACAGTGGGGTTACATGTTGCAACACAGCTGCAGTCTATCTTTGGTGTTTGACCTCTACCCTCTTTTTAAGATCAGAGGTCAAACACCACACCCTCCCTCCATGTACCTCATGCCCCCTCCTCCCCGGATGTTAGAGTTCCTGTCCAGATGCTGCACTTCCTCTCATTTGCTTTTTGCCCTTTGCTTATTTGGCATTCACAACCCCTGCATTTGAACCGTGAGGAGCTTGTGATATGTGATTTGTTTTCTCATGTTTACTAATGCATTTTATAAGGTAAAGAAAACCATCCATGTAGGTACAAAGAATGTGTTTTTGCTCCAAAGTTTGGAGTATTATAGGAAACTGTTAAACTTCCAGAAAGTGTGTAGCACCCAAAGGGGTTTCAGCAGTCATGTAGTAGCAGCAGCACTGACCACAACCATCTGTTTAGTGCCACTAAAAAAGATATGCATGTGTGTGTGTGTGTATGGGGGGGCAGCTGAGCATACTGCTTGGAACGAAACAGCTGCATTTGAGCTCCAAATGATACTTCTCCACTGAAAAAAGACGTGGGTATTAACTGTCAGAAAAGCACAAAATGAAAAGCACAAGCCAGTTGAATGCACGGCTCTACATGCAAGTAAAAAAAATCTGATGCTGTGAGGAGAAGTGCTAAGCTTTCAAACAAGTGACAGAACCAGTCTTTGTTATCGTCTTACCCTGGTTCATGAACTAGAGAGATTAATCCTATGGGAGGGAGAGGGATATATTCCTTGCAATAAATCCAGGGTGGCTCCTGTTCCACTTACTACAGGAGGAGGAGCCCTCTGGGTATATTATCACGGTGCTGCATGGGCAGGCAAAGAGCTCTGGATTACATCAAAAACATTAACCGCAACTGACCTGGCAGCAGCATCCTGCTGCACATAAAGGACTGACCAAGCCATGGAGTCGTCATCACATAGACAACTCCTGTCTGATTTGTCCTCCATGTCTTTTATTGCCAGCTATTAAAAGTGATTGCATTTGCAAGAATGTAGCAAACAACTGAACAACTTTGCTTTTATTGCAAGGCTGAAGATTCAAATATGTGAAGGAAAAACACACTTATCTGCCTCTCTGGTTGACTGCCACCTGCCCACTCATATTGAGCCAGAGAGAATTTGCTGCTGCGAAGGGGCTTTCAGGAGCACAGTGAATATCAGGATTTGATTGAGGGGATCTCTTGTGCACTAGTGAAGGATTAAATGCGATTGACTTTACACCCCAGGAAAACAATGGACAGAAAACACCCAGGCTTCAAGGATTTGCTGTGCCTGCTTTGCCAGCTAAGACCGTATTAGAGAAACCCTGAACCTGTGAATCTGTTATCTTTTCAAAAAGCTTGACTATTAACAAGTGATCTCTTTGGAGAGCATCTAAGGTGTACGACAAAATATCACTGAGGGAAATAGGTAGCTGGTAGCTGAATAATAAAACATTCTATACTGTTCAGTGCTTTAAAACAAATAAACAGTGGGGCAGCTGCTTTCTGATTCAAATACATTAACTAATTAAATTATGTCTTGCAGCTGAGTTGCTCCTGAATACTAATATTGTTATTATGTATTTTTAGCAAACGTAGTCGTCTGTGACACTGCTTTAGCCGGGCTTGTTCCCTGGCAAAGGCACATGAGAAGGCTCCAGGTTTGATTAACAAAGCCACTGGAGAAGGGCTGATACCCGACACCGAGACTTTTCTGTACCTTTGATTCCATTCTGTTTGATTGCCCGTGTGAAGAGCAAACAGGGTCGATGTTGTGATGGCAGGGATTTGAGTTATATCAGGGGCCACCCACAGGTATTGTGTGTCAGTCAGAGAGCTGGCTGACAAGCGAAGGTGTTTGCTCCTTGACCCGTGGTGGCCTGCTGTTGAGTGTCATTCTGCTTAGTGAGTGAAGCTGAGAGGTGGCACTCGTCGACGGCTGCTCCCCTCAGACCTCTGGGAGAATGGCTTTAGATAAGCAAAAACAAAACAGTGCTGTCTGCTTTGTGCTCACATCACACCCCAATTCTGATTTCATTCTCATGTCTCGTTTTGAAGGAACAAAGGCAGCAAAGACAAAAGGAGCGAAGGAAGATGTATGCTTCCATTTTATTTATTTATTTATCTATTTATTTTTACATCCTCCACATTTCTAACATTCCTTACTTGATGTGATGTTTATTGGTACTTTGTTGAATGCCTGCGATTATATAAGCTTTGATTTTTATAGTCAGGCTCATGTCTTTGTGTGAACATTACAGGTTTGTCCATCTGCGAGGTGGTTGTGTGTGTCTGTGCTTGTGTGACTGTTTGCTGTTGCGTCCCCATCAGCCTCCTGCAGACAGAACAAAAGCAGCCATGCCGTTTGTTCTCTCTGTCTCCTTCTCCCTCCTGGCTCACACTGTGCCAAGCTTGTGGTGGGTACACTCTGAGGCCTCTGCTTGCCTGTCAGGCATACAGTATATACTTTTGGGCCAAGGCTAAGACAGAGTCTATTCATGCTTGGTTTTGAGAGGAGAATATTTTCGGTTTCGCTGTACTATCTTTGGTTTGTGCTTTCTTGTAAATGCCTTTCTGTTTCCGCTGGAAGCCATTCTTTTTGACAGATGAATGTGCCAGAGAGAGGCACTTGTAGGCAGACTCACAGGGCCGGGTCATCTTTTTAAACTAATCATATCAAATCTATCTAAACTGTATTTTAAAAACTTATAATAGTGTATTCATTTTTTTCGAGGACAGGATTGAAACGTAAAATTAAAAAAACATTGGAAAAGAGCTTGTGCAGCCAGTCACATGTACATAAAATCCAAGTGAAGGCATGCCTGTGTGGGTGTGTGCACTTGTGCATGTGAAAATTTGCTGTTCCCCCAGATGGCCTGAGGGAATTGAAGCTGAAGAGTGCTTTCCACAACACGCTGACATGTATATGGATTCATTCCCTTACTCGAGCAGGAGAGTAAGCCAAAAGAGACAACATACACAAAGCAGAAAACAAGAGAGAGGCGGGTGATGACGGAAGTAAGCCAGACAAAGTAACAGAGACAGAGGGGGAACGGAAGAGAGGGGAGTGTCAGAGGGAGACAGGGATGTATGAAAAAGAAAGAGACAAAGAGCGACAGCAAGTGAATAGAGAAAGGGAGGAGTAAATGGAAAATTAGAGACAGGCAGGTGATGCAAGTTTGTCACAGAGGGAGAAATAAACAAAGAGACTGCGACAGGAAGTCGAGGAAAGTGATGGAAAGAGAAAGTGGGAGACACAGACAGAGGGAGCGAGT
The DNA here is from genome assembly GCA_029814765.1 of Acanthurus leucopareius. Lineage (NCBI taxonomy): Eukaryota > Metazoa > Chordata > Actinopteri > Acanthuriformes > Acanthuridae > Acanthurus > Acanthurus leucopareius. The sequence continues at coordinate 21,204,503 of JAQMCX010000001.1, read as the reverse complement.
GGCAAGAATAATAAATCTGCACATCAGTGAAGGGCTCTTAAGACTCAGCAGCTAATGAACATGCATCACTTGAAAGCTCACTACAGATGAAAATAACTGTTAGGTGACTTATGAGGTTCAGTATTAACAGACCACATCGTCTATGTGAAGTAAACTTGTTTTGTATAGAAACAAGTTTCCCAAATCATTTTCATCTGGTGAATAAAATGAGAGAGCAAGACGATGTAACCCTGCAGCCTGTTTAAGTCACAGTGACTGAGGGCAAGAGCAAACCAAAAGTGGTTACAACACTTTACTAAACTCAATGTTGACAATATTTGGAGTAAAAATTTGAAGTTGGCCAGAGTAACATGTCTAACCTGAGGAAACACCAGGTCAAAAATAAAAAAAACAAAAACAAAACACTATTCTAGATTTTTTTGTGAGTCCAAAATCTTAACATGAAACCAAAGATGTGCATGTTATTTCTAAAGAATTGTAACACATGTAATGTAGTAATAGTGATGACAACCACAACGATGACAAAGGACAACACTGGTGTTTGTTCTTATTAAGTCCAAGCAGACTTGATGCTATAATGTTATTTTTCTGTCCCCTTCTCTTAGTAATGTTTCTCATGACAGATAATAATGTTTTTAATATAGTTCAATACTGTGCCAATACTCAGTTGGTTTCTTTATTCATGAGTTACTCAGGTTGGCTAAAGTGTGCAGAGTAAAATCAACATCTTTAGCTTCTCTTTGGTCTTTTAAAAGCTTCCTACAATGAAGCAATGCCAGTGCTCTATTTTATGCCTTATTTTTAAAGTGAAGTGATTTAATGAGAGGATTATAGTTTTTACACATAAATGTGTGTACCAAGAGTCATAACGATTGACCCAAAAGTTGTTGGATATTTTAGGAAAAGACACTCTACTGGTGACATCTTCCAGTAATGTTGATAACATGAACAGGTGTTGATCCACTGTGTGTAGAAGTTCCTGCTTTTCACAGAATAACTTGAAACATTGACCTGCTGGTGGCACTGGATGACAAAAGGGTCACCAAACTCATCAAGTCATTCAAATTTACCCTCTAGGGAACTCAAATAACCCCCAGCAATTTCCATGGCAATCCATCTCATAGTTGTCAGCATACTTCAGAAACATCCATCTCTTCGTGGCATTGATGGAGAAGTTGGGGGTCACTCCCACTGACTTGGTTAGAGCAGAAAAGCTCCAACAGAAAGCAGAAGTTAAATTCAGCCTCTCAGAAACAGCTTGAAGTCAAGTCCTGAAGTTAGACAAGCTTAAAATGACATTGGGTTTCCTGTTATCATTAAAAGGATTTGTAATTAACAAAGTCTGCCATCCAGTAATGACTAATTAACTGGATTTGCTGTTTCACATGGTATGATGCAAAAGCCTTCAGGGAGTCCCTGTGATTTGATGCTGCCTTGCTGTTTAACAGCTGCAATACCTTACCTTTGTAAATGCCTTTCCACTGCATGGATGGTAGCATTGCTCCTATGCAGGGCACGATCGCTATTACAGTTCGTTAGGACTGGGTTGAAAGCTCATTAATAGAAGACGAATGGAAACGGTGGCTTGGAAAGGTGCCCGTCTACCTACATGAATCACAAAATTCCCCTTACATCTTACTCGCATAGCTCTGCAGCCAACAAACAAAAAGACAAGCAGTAGATCAGCACATTGACATGGCGACACCAAGTACAGATGTGATTAGTCATTTGCTGGTGCTGTCGATTACACCGCAGTAATAGAAATTCCATTTGGACGACAGTCAAAAAGCACAGAAGCCGGAATCTTTTCTTGACACGTCGTGAGGAGGATTTAATATGGAGCAGTGACAGGCTGCTTGGCTGACGCTGTTGGATGCAGCAGGTCCCCCAGCCTCGTGGGAGCAGAGCTATTTGTCTGCAGGCTGGGGTTCTGAGCTGTGCTCGCTCTGTGGCTATTGTTCCTGAGCTGTGATAAGACTGGCAGTGGATTAGAAGAGAGTGCACCCAGAGTTCAGGTTGTGTATGGCTGCTGGAAGGAGAAGACAGCTTGGGAATGGGATTGGTTCTGGGAAGGGAACTGGAGAGAGGAGAGGAGATAAACAGAAGAGAGGAGAAAGGAAAGTAAAGGAAAGTAAAGAGGAGTCAGCCATGCCAATGAGTGCCTCTTGTTATGATGCCTAATCTGCCTGTGTGGCCTGACGGTACGTAGACATAGCTATGAGAAATAGTCACTTTATGTCCCCTCCCGACTCGGGGTAGGAGGCTATTCTTGGTCAAAGGCTCACTTGCACTCCACCACCTCTCTGTATCACCGGCGACCATTCCCTCAAGGGAGGTCAGGACGGATCATCTACTCCTCTCTGTTGGGAAGGGGATAGAATTGAAAAGCTGATGGAATAGGAAGGAGAAATCCTACTTGCGACACAGGGGGGAGCACCATAGCAAAGGCCTAGGTTTAATACAGACAAGGGTCAGACAGAGGTCATGCATGTATGAACCTACAAAAAACACAGTTTTACATCCTAGCTTAAAGCATGCCAGTGCAAAAAGACAAGGGACAAGTGTTTCAGTCAAGGATGCTGTTAACGCGATTGAGTTTGATTGGATAGGGGGGGCAATAGGGAATCCAACTTGAGATTTTTTGGTAAAAACACAACATCATCCTGTTCCTTAGATCTCCAGTGGCTTTTCTCAAGAGTCATCTGTAGAGCTCAGACTCACACAGCTGCACAACTGAATCGGCACTTTGCTGCAAGAAAGAACTATCTTATACGTTTAGATCTGTCCGTTTTTTCTCGACGTTTTTTCCTTAGTGTATGATAATCCGATAATCTCACGCTGCAGCACAACAATGCAGATAGAAGCCACCACAGAGAAATCTGTGGGAAATTTACTTCTATCAGGTCCATGCCGAGTGGAGTTGACAGTCAGTGTACTCTCCTTGGGCTGTCTCTCATTAGCGGAGATGGATGCATGCTGAAACGCTGACATATTTTATTCACAAACTGGGTTACAGAGAACAGCAGCAAATCGTTTCTTGTCGCTACATTACACAACCTGAACTGTGTATGACCCCAGTTTTACTATTCGCAATACCCCAGCATGTCTGAACTGTGGAGGCTCTGACAAATATATCCCAGGAGCACTTAAAAAAAAAAAAAGCATAATGCCACTTATACTATGCCTGAACTTCAAAGTCAAGGCTCATTATGAAGCGTATCAAGCATATAATGAAGATGAAACAGCAGCAGATTAGAAAAAAAAAGTGCAACTAGTTCAACAGAGAGGCATAAATATTCATTATGTCAAAAAAAATAAATTAAAAAATGTAAAAAAGAAGTTGCAACTTTGGGCTAAAAAGGAAGCAGACAGTAGGATGCTGAACGCTTCATATTGATTTGTTCCCTCAGTCAGAGACGGCTACTTCTGCTGGAGCAGCACTGTTTAGCAATCCTACCAGTCCAGAGGACGTGCATGTCCTCCGGGAAATGTGCATTAGTTGGACTCAGGCAATGCAAATAGTTACACAGCGGTGACCTTGCCAGCTCTCTATGTGTGTGCTGTTCTGACCTTCGGATCAGTGCCACCTCTTAGTAGTTGCTCCCCTCATGACCATACAGGGAGAAGGTTAACACAGGAAGGGTGGATTACCACTGTAAGCCGCTATCAATGTTTACATGACTGTGTGTGATCTGATCCCTGTCACCCGGTGTCAGAGCCAATCAAACACAACATGACCACAGACAGATTAAACAATGGGAAACACCAACAATCGTTTGTATGACAGAGGAAGTTAAGACCTGACTGGATGTTTTCAAAATGCTGGGTTTAAGTTAGTGAACACTGACAGATTTCTTTAATTTTAAATAAATATGAATTATAATTTAAAAACCATTCAAATACCATTTATATAAGTTAGATCCACTTTTGAAAAAGATGGAACTCAACCTGTGGAATGATAGAGGGTGACCTTGCCTGACAAAAATGATTACCTCTCTAATGAACTGGAAAAATTAATGTCATGAATTCAGTGTGTTTTGCAATAATGGAAATACTGCATTTTTTTAGAAAAAAAACAACTTATCATTTGAGGGCAGCAGCAATTTAAAACTCAATCAGTCAGGCATTTCTCTGGTGCTAAATGATTTTTGTTTTTGCCAGCCACAACACAGAATGAAGCTTAATGCAAAATGTTATTCAGTTTGAGCAGCTACTAAAAATAAAGAAAACGTGGCCAGACTAGTGACTCTAACTTTATATTGTGTGACTGGATAATTATTTGTTTTTCATGTTTGCATGTTCCTCACAGAATGCACACACACATGAAAGACAATACTTTGAGGTTCAAGGTGTGACATCAACTGCAAAGTCTAAACAGCAGATATAAGACTTTGCATCACCTGCAGCCCAATTAAAACCTACACATGCATGTATCAGACCACAGCTTGAGGCTGTATTGGTTTTTTTTTACTCTTCTGTGAAGCCTCCCAAGCGCAAGGCAAAAAAAAAAAAAAAATCGACAACATAAAAGCCTTACTTGCATAGTAATTAAAAAACTGTATGAGATACTTTACCCCTCCACTGCTCTGTCTTAACGACGTCTGCCCAGTCTGCTCCTTGTCTGTGTATCTGTAATGTACCCAGCAAGCTGCACAGAAAGACTGTGGTGTTTATGTACATGTATTAATGTGTCTGTCCTCTTCAGCTTCCATTAGATCAGACATTGATGAGCCTGCAGGAGTCCAGTCGTCTTTGTCCAACTTGATTCATTCTGACAAAGCAGACAGAGCAGTGCAGGGCAGGCACTTGAAATATGATCTAACTGTAATGCCACAGCTTCACAAACACAACTAAGGTACGCAGACATAATGGGAAAGCTGCTACGCACTCTGAAAGGCGCAAGAAAACATGCATCCTGTATGCATCTTCTTTTGTCCTTGCAACGAAACCACATTTAACTAAACCTCATTTTCATATGTTTCCCCCATATGCCAACCAGTTGGCATAAATATGCCAACCAAGCTCATTACAGGTGCAGTTGAGTGCAGACCTGTCCTCACACAGTACAGACTGGAAAAACAAACATGGAGTAGCAGATGGTCATTTGCATTATTTGCTTCTGCACCATTATGGCTCTGAGGACATCGGAGATAAGCAGAGCAGGGATTTCTGACAAAACTCAACCCACATCCAAGATGCATGGAGAGGGGAAATGGTCTGACGAGGTTCACTAATGATCTGCATGAGAGGCCACAAGCCAAAATGCATTGATCTCACCTTAAATTTGCTCTTTATACTACAAGTGCGGCCAGATTTTTCAGACATTTCAAAATTTTTTCAGGCAGCTCTGAAAAATCTTTCTGGTCTGGATAAGCAGAGTTCCTGACATCTTTTGGGAACTTGCTTTATGTTGCTTCTTGTATTAAAAGACATGCAACTAAAACAGTTGCAAATATGTGAGCAAAAACAGGTTTGGCACATTATTTTTCTAAGAAATGCTGCCCATGCTGATTATTAACACAAATATGTTCACTTGCTATAAACCTGTCATAAATATTTAAGCAGGCATGTGACACGTTTGTATTAAATTTTGGTTTTATTGAACCCGTTCTCTTGTTTTATGAGAATGTCTCATCCCTTACATGTTGTGCAAGCGCGTAAGCTATTTGATTGATTTGTCAAACGGAGATAAAATCTAAATTCTAGATCCCTCGTTGGCATTTAAGTCAATATTTCACAAATCTGCATGTGATGATGCATAATTTTAACAGGAAATGTGTATCGTGAAATTTCATTAGCTTTCCACGTAGCTCACTGTTAATAAAGGGCTTTGAAATTCATGGTTTGAGCCTACATATCAACAGTGCTTAGCAATCCTAAGGAGTGAACAGGAAAAAATAGAACAACAAGCAATAAGAAGGGATTTCATTTTGATTGAAAATAAAAATAAACTTTTCTTTATTCACTACAGTTTATGTGGTCTGGCCAACTGAGGCTGAAACTACCTCACAGTGATGTGTACCTACATTACAGCAGAACAGACAGTATATGTCACAATTTATGTCAGTAAGTTTTTTTTTTTGTGTGTGTGTGCATCATGGCAGCATGTAACACAACTCAAACATCAGTTCAGTCTTGCAACAAATTAACTTCCTAATTCAAATCTTCTTCAAATTTACTTTATTCATACTCTACAAAGAGTTGTCACATAAAGGCATGCTCGTTTTCCATAATGAGTCAAACACACAACAAAAACTCCAGAAGACTGAACAATGAATGCAAATTGACCCCGAGGGTGTACTGTAGAAAATGAGCTCTTGTAAACAAAACTGATTACCCACGAAAAAGAAGCTGCAATGTAAACCTTGACTAAGCTAGTTCTATTACTGGCTAATGAGCAAATCCTTTAACACCGCCTGCTGTACTGCCAGTCTTACATATTACATACAGCAGTTTATATACTGCAGGAGCGACACTGGTTTAGAGGCTGCTGATTGATGGCGTGTGGGCATTAGTGTTAAAGATTTTTGGCTTATTCCTCAGTGACCTGAAGCTAAAGTGATGCTATGCCAATATAAGCTCATAATGGAAAAGTCATTGGCATTAGCATATTTAATTCCGAGGGCTAATCTCCGTAATTGCCTCTGGAAATATGATATATCTGCAGCAGAATCTGATTACTGTCCTCTCTTTTTTTCAATACTGCTAATATAAACCACTGCTCCCTGTAGATAACATTACACTTTAATTTATCACACTTTTTTGTGTCACTTATGTTTGTCCTGTATAAAATGTAATAATAATAATAATAATAATAATAATAATAATAATAATAATAATAATAATAATCAGCATCACCATCATTGAAAAATGGAACATCTACATTAATCATCTACACACCCTTATCAGAAAATAATAACTACTAGCAAAATTATAATCCTAAAAAAAAACCCTAAAAACATTAGAAAAAAAAATTCATTAGTGTTTGCAGCTGAACAAGGGCTGCACAGTAATAATACTATGTCACTGTCTGCTGTGCAAGGCCAAGTTTTATGATGCCTCTCTGTTGTTGGCTGGGCCCCAGACATGTGGCTGCAGCATGCCACGTGGGCTTCTCAACCAGCCTCGCCAGCAGCAACAGCAGCACCACTAGTCGCTCGAGAACCCCTGCCAAACATCCGTCAGCACACCATGACTTTTACAGCCCAAGTCCCAAAAAAACACTACTAATGAAACTACAGCTTTAAGAGGGAACACTGCCAGCACAGTGTTTTAGGAAAGGCACTGTCACTGTTGCAGAATAGTTATTAACATCTGACTGGAATCGGGCTTGGGAGTTGCATGGCAATGTCCCATAGAGTATCTTTGTACCCTGCTGTTAAAAGTCAGCAGCAATCCCGTAAAAACACTCATGCCAATAAAAATGAATGATGCTGAGTGAGTAATCTGTGCCTCATCCCCTTCCTGGATCCAATAACGTGCTACTGCCATTGTGGAAAAAAATCACAGCAGAAGGTTGATAAGAGTGCTAAGCTATGGCTCACACAACTGACATCACAGCAGGAGCTGATGTTACAATACAAGTTAACAGAGCTGCTTTCATGGCCATGAAGTTGCAGATTTAAGAAGTAGGGAAATCTGGTCTTTGGTGACTTTACAAAACAAGAGAGTAAAGGTAATTAAAACCAGCAATTCTAACAGATGTATAACATTTTTTTTTCACTACAGTTGAAAGTAGGTAAATGTGGTAGAACATTAGGTAAACATGCAGTTCTGATGTGCCCAACTAGGATTCATTCTCCCACTGCTTCCGCTGTTTTCCTCAGGAGTGTAATCATCATCTATGTGGTTTGGCCGCCTCCTTCAACCCCAGCAGGAATGCCTTCCTTCATTGCCAAATCCCTTCTACAAAATGTAGATGCAAGCAAAACACTAAAGGCCAAGACAGTTGAGCAGGGTGAAGCTCATTCTGCCACTAGGATAGGGAGCGTGTTATCGCAGGGTTATGAGCAGATGCCGAGCATGTTTTTGTAAAGGAATGCCAATGTTGATTCAAGCCATCTCCCTCGATACGTCATGCTATTCGGAAGAAATACCACACCACACATTTTTCTACCATAATTACTCCAGCACTCAAAATGTACATGCACACACACAGAGACATACACATGCTAAAAACTCCTACTTGTAGGGTAGAACCATCCATTACTGAGGCCTAAAATAGCACGTCAGGGCCTCACGAGGCTGCATATCTGTTGTTAGCCTGGTATTCAGCCGGTAAGAGAACCAGCAATTGAAGACTTCTGGATTTCTCTCCACCTCCAGCTGTGTGGGTGACTACACTTTTACATATCTATGCTAGAGAAAGGTCAGCCGGCTCACACACACACGCAAAAGTATGAGGTCTTTAGTTACATGAGCACATTTAAGGGCACAGATGCACAATACACAAGGCGCATACCAGGGGCTGACAATCATGCACACACCCATGGACATACGTCACACGGCCCAACAGTATGCCAAACTAGGGCTGAAAAGACCCATCCCGCTCAGAGCTGCGAACACATTCTTGCACCTGCTGCCTCCCACCCGACTGCTGCTCATCCGTTCTCTTCAGGGAGAACAAACTCTGGATTCCACACTGGTGAGATGGCTGAATGTCGAACAGTCATAATCTCTCTGCTACGCACAGTTGTGCTGTTAACCTCTGACAAGTGTAATTCTAACTTGGGTTCTCGGTTTTCTCCGATGAATAAAACATGTTTTTTGCTGAGAGGGAGTCTCTGAGGGCCTGGGAGGAAATTAGGCAGATGAAGAAATGTTAGAGGGCAGGGGGTGGGGGGGTTATGGGGGGCAATCTCTGCCAACTCTGGTAAAGCTTAAGAGACTCGTGTAAGATACTTTTAATTTATGCTGAGTGGGAGTTTTGGATTCTATGTCGGGTCTCATAAGCTATACATGTGAGTGTGTATGTGTGTAAAATGTGGGAGACACAAGCAGGGAGACAAAGTGACAAACATCAAGGCACTTTATTCTAGAAGCGTACGAGACGGCCTACTAAACATATGGGGGAGACAGAGCGTCCAGTCCTGTGGGCGTGGAGATGAAAGCCAGAGAGGTCTGACTTCTTGCACTTCCTGCTGAGACATAGGAAGCTACCAGAATCCTGTCAGGAACAGGAGGGGCCACTTTCTTCTGGCTCAGATTCTCCAAAAACTTGTCAGTCTTTCCTTCACACACCGCAGCCAAAGAAAGTATGGAGTAAGTGCCAGTCCCTGTGTGTACACTGTGTGATAATTCCAGGAGGAAACAGCATGATTCATCACTTGTTCCGCTTGTTTGTTGAGAGGTTGTTACCTGCTAATTCCTTTAAATCACGGTGGAGTAGACAAGAATAATGCTGTAAGAGCCTTATCACTATGCTCGCTATGTACTGACATTTTCCAACTCTAAATTCTTGTGGACACACTGTGGAGGATGTGGCTGCAGCAAACTCATTCTCTGTTGGCTAAATGATGGCTGACCTTTTCCATTGGCAGTTTGTGAAACAGGGAGCCCAGCTCAAGAACAAGTCCTGATAGGACACAACAAGTAGAGTGGCAGATGCGGCTGAAAAATATTGACGACTCTAAGAACTCATGAATAAAAACATGAATGGATTAAATAGATGATGTGGTGGTTGTGGACGAGGGGGGTTATTCCACCATAACGGTTTTGTTCCCATGAAACTGTTACATTTGAATGGCTGTCTGCTTGCATTAGCGGGCTTCATTAATAACATTCATTAGCCCTTTGGGGTCTGAGCGGAGCACAGACAATCTCCAGTCTTTTAGGCTCTAGCCCTGATACACTTACAAGGACCGTGAAATGCCTGCAGGACAATTCAATTAGAAAAGAGGCATTTGATCACTATTAGGACCTAAGACTCACGTCCTAAAAGCATAATTTATAAACATCAAGGTCTATTGTATGACAATGGTAGATTAGATGTCCTGAACGTTTTCTGGAAGGTGACACATGGCTTCCTAGAACTGTTAGGGGTAAACAAGATTAGCCTTGTATGTGTCTCTCCTAAAAATAGGGCATAGCAGAACTAATCGTACTGACTAGCCTTTTTTATTGGTTTTCCTTGAATAGATTCTGCTTGCACATAGGACATTTGTTGGCCCTCTCGTCAAAACTGCACTGCCTCCTGTAGGGGGACAACAGAGGGAGATGAGATCAATCAAAACAAACCCATCTGCACACTTCTCTTTAAATAACCTTCGAATGAAGCTCATGAACAATCTCCACCTAAAACAAAAAGGGAAAATTGTGTTGAAACAAAAGCCCTCCACGATCTGTCTGTGCTGAGTGAGACTTTGCCAAGTGGGAGAGGAATGAGTAAAAGCTGACAGTGAAAAATGAGGACTAAAAGAAACGGAGGGGATGATGAAGATGCCAGAAAATGAGACAGGGATAGCGTGTGAGCACCTTCAGTGCCAGCTGACCCACTGTTGGCAGGTCTGGTTGCTGGGCCCGCTGCTACTCTTAACAGTGCCCGGGCACAGAGGGGGAATCCTAGGTAATTTGTCGGCTTGTTTGGATAATCCACCATCTGCCACGCTGTGAAAGGCCCCAGGCCCATCCACAAGCCTTCAAGTTGGACCCAAATGCCAAGCATAAGGGGGTATGCAAAAATGGTGTCCAAGTTCCTCTGAGGGCACAATAATTGCAAAACAAGACTCAATCAGGACGCTTTGGTCAGAGGAAATATAAATCTCAAAAATTCCTTCACTGTACAGAAAGAGGATGCCTGAGGATAGGGCTGCACAATAGATTAAAAATAATCCCAATCACAATTTGGCTTCTGCAATTGAATGAACAAGACTGACTGCAATATTGACTTTATTAAAGCTTGCACTGTTCACATAAAAATCCAAGGCACATCAAATCAAACATTTCCTAAACTAACAGTTAATCACCAGAAGGGGGATCAAGATTTGTTGGCTCCTCTGAGGTTGGGCCGCCGGGTGCTGCAGTGGCAAGTCACATTTGAGAGTAACAACAAAGACTAGACAGGAAAGACAAAAGTCAAATCAAATGAAATGATAACTCTGATCATAATCTTGCAGCCCTACCTTATGGTGTGTATTTTGGGATATTTTATAACATTTTATGTGTTATAAAACAGTGAGTTTAGGATTAGGAATAAGGGTCCACTATATACTAGTCATTTTAGCCACGTCAGTATATAAAATACATTTCCCTTTTTAAACAACTCAAAATGTTTGGTTGCAGTGGAAAAATATGACAGATTCGATAATTTGCTGATACTTTTAGTCAGACTTGTCCTAAATTTAAAACACCACAAAGCAATTTATTGATATTTATGTCATCAACCTCACTGATTTTTGAAAATATATGCTTATACTGAATGCCTGATGCCAGCAGTACTTTTGTCACAAGTTGGGGAAACAAAAGACCGTAGAGGTTGTTGAACGTTAAACACAAGCGAACTTGAATTTTTTTTTTTAAAAAAACAGTGAGTGATGAAAAGAGAAATGTTTTTTAAATCAGGGATGCATTTGCAAAAAAACTTTCACTCGAGGCAAAAGTGTGATAGGATTTCATCAGAATGCTTACAGGGATCCACCCGCTGTAGAAAAGTAATGTCTGTAAATATTATGCCTGGACAAATGTTAGTTTTTCTATATTTGACTTGAAATAATAAAGCAGTGCAGTAAAGTGCAACAAGGCCAGAACACTGAGAAAAGGTTTTTTAGAGAGCCCCACAGCTGAAAAAATTAATAGGTAAATTGCAGTGGTAGAAAATAGACAGCAAACTGTGACTGTGAAAAATTCAACTGTCTGTAAAAATATATACACAGCACATCATGTAAGGAAAAACCTGGAATATCCATTTGTGATGTATTTTGAACAATTTCAACCTAAATTTCAGCTTCTATAACAGCGAACAATAAACGAACAGAATGCCTCTTAGTTACACACCCTTAGATCAAAGACGATCCAGGTTCTCTGATGTTGTACAACAGGCCCGTGCTTTGCTTTCTCTGATTAAAAATAGCAGGAACTCGACGATGAATGAATCATCTTCAAATCCAGATTGTAAAACAAGGCTGCACCACCCACATGAGCACAGCAGAAATGATATTTGCAGAAGTGAAAAAAGCATAGAGGGATGGCAAATGATCCTCAAATGTCACAGAAAACCCATCTCAGACAGGTTTGCCATCCTGTCAAGAATTATTACTTTCAATTTCCTGCTTGTTTATAGGGACAGGAAACGCAGACATGGGAAACTCTATCTTTTACATGACTGGGTTCTCAAATGACCTTTAAAAAATGAGAAATTACTTTGCAGATCCTTTTAGGAGGAGAGCAGGATCAGGGCAAATAATACAAAGTCTGGATGCTGATATTCCAAGCAATTGTTGCATGCCTGAATTCACAAAGAATACATGACAAAAAAAAAAGAAAACGAGAACAGGTGAAAACAACAGGAGAAGAGCAATGAGAGAGACTTGGCAGAGAGACATTCAAAGAATGACTCACTTCGTTGCTCTTCAACCTATTCTTCTGTTGTCTTGCTTTCCACAGTAGTGCACTGTGCCACCAACACTCAGAGCTCTGAAGTGCCGCGAAATGAAACAAAGAGTGCTTTCATAAGAGGAAGCACTGAGTCACAGTCAGCGGTGTCACTAGGTCTGGAGATGATTGTCGAGGCTGTGAGGTGAATAATTTGGGTAAAGGGGCTCAACTTTATGGCCCCTGAACTGGCTGCAAAGCTGAGCATTACAAGGGTGTGCCAGTGTTTGGATCTAACCAACTGTGGTTTATGGTCAAACAAATAACTATCATGATAATCAAAGACAGGGTTTCCCTTGAGCCAACAACACCTGCTGGTCATAATCCTGAAGGATGCATCACTGTGTTGAACCATTTTATAATCTAGGATAACTTGCTAACCACCAACCACCAGTCAGACAATCAAACAATGCACAGACTCAGAAAGTAGCCGTCAAGTAAAAAAGTTTTTTCTCAGAGGAACAACAAAGATGTATTGTGTGCTGTGAAGGTTCTCTGCAACAACTCCGGGACATTTGTTAAAAGAAGGTCAAATGCACTGCTGGTCACTTTTCACAGAGAAGCCTTCGTTTTTAACACAATCTGAAATACAGCAAAATTGCTTTTATATAGTGACTTTTACCCAAAGTGTTTTACAATCTGGACTCACACACAAAGGCTTCAGGCTACCACTCTAGATGCTTGCCTAACCCTCATGAGAAATTGTGGTTTAAGAGTGTAGGAACGGGCAAGGGAATTCACCAGCCATTTTTCTTACGCAGCCAACAAGGCTTAGGGATATATTATTAGCACCATGAAAGTGTTTTTGTACTAGACAAAGAAGTTGACCCCTGAGACATGGATTATGCTGTAAAGCGTCCTTGTCTGGACATTGTTTTTGCTGTTGTTAATTGATTTCACTTTACCGTCCTCAGGCCAGAAATGGCAACTACTTTTAGGCTTTGCTATTTCTGTAAAGGCAGGTAATGACTAACTTTTTTTCTGTCTGGCATCCCAAAATACAGGGATTAGATTTACTAAGAAAATGGTGTTGTGCAAATGTGTGGTTTTCTTTGGGTTTACAACCACAATCTGTGTTTTTTCAGTATCTGGTTTCTCAAGAGTGCAGCTCATTATCCAATCAGCTCCTGGACTGCATATGATACCGCTCTCTGCCAGCGAAAGCTCGGAAAAGTCATCATTACGAAGTGATCATGATTACAAAATATTTATTTTGGCCGCAGTTTGACACCAAAAAAAATGTTATACTCAATATCAAAAATTATGATATTAAAACGTTTAACATATACTGAATTAGTAATGTACTTGGAGGCCATAATCATGTGCATGATACACAGAGGAGACACGAATTACACATGGCACTGAGAAAAAGAAAGAGAGGCAGAGAAGAGAGACGGTATGTTGATGTGGATGTTGATGCTGACAAAAATGCAGCCAAACCAACACTAAAATGTCCTAACAAAGCTTGAAAAGAAAGTTTTGTTTAAAAAAACAGGCACAGATGTATTTGTTAATGTCTTAAATTCTTTTTCCAAGTCTCCCTTAAACGTTAGGGCAAAGGTACAGTTTGGTCCATCGTTGTGATCCATGTGGGGATACTGAGTGAATCTTGCCTGAGGGCAGACTCCCCTCAGACTGCACTCATACAGAGATGCACTGCTTATGAGAAACACTTCAGAACCCACTTAGTATGGAAATCTGAGCACTCAGGCACTGCGAAGAGACTTTGAGAATATGAGATTAAAAACGCTGAAAACAGTTCAACTTTTGAGGAGACACAGAACAAATGACCTGTCACACTGCAACAGACAGCTGATAAGTGACACAGGTTTGTGGAAAACTGATCTGTGGCTATTTTCCCCTGCACATCTTCTTTTTATACTACTCTCGCTGGGTACAAAGCATTTTCAGTGTTTGTTACAGTGCTTTTGTCTTAACTGGACCATAAGTAAGCAAGTTAAAGGACACGTGTATATCTGAGTGTCAGAGAGGATGATCCACATCTGTTGGCTAAATAAGTAATTTGACAAACCCATTATGTACATTTCTTAGAGTCATCTGAATGACTGTTGTTGTTTGAGGAGTGGGACTAGTTCATTTTCTCGACACTTACCGGTGCAACTTGAGCATCTGCATGCTCTCACAGAATGCTGAATGAGTGCAAATTGCTGTAATGAAGCCATTTCATTATGGGGATGAGCAGTGCTGAATAAACAGGAACAACAAGGCAGAGTGCTTCATTGAGCCATCTGTGGAAGTACTTTGGCAAGGAGCGCTGCTGTGTTTACAACTCTGATGGCTGGCGAGAGGACAAAGATGACTTCTAGCTAAGTGGAACAGCAGTCATCTGCAACTTCCAGTGATCTACAAATAAGACTAATAAAGAGCAGGAAACGCAGATGAAAGCTGGACTGAGGACTTAATGCCATTGGTTACTTTGATTGAGTTAAAGAGCTGTTAATGTCATCTTTACTGCTAACTCAGCACTGATTTTGGTATCAATGTTAATTATATAGGGAAATCATTTAAGGAACAAGGAAATCAACTTACAGACAAAGATGATTAAACTCATATACGGACTCTTACTACAGAGTTATCAAGTATTGTAAACAAATGAAGTACCGTATTTTCCGCACTATAAGGCGCATCGGATTATAAGGCGCACCTTCAATGAATGGCCTATTTCAAAAC
>JAQMCX010000001.1:21108923-21189124 GCA_029814765.1 Acanthurus leucopareius | reverse complement strand
TTATAAGGCGCACTGTTGGTTTTTGAGAAAATTAAAGGCTTTTAGGTGCGCCTTATAGTGCGGAAAATACGGTACATATGTTCAATAGACAGGGATGAGAAAAGACAAAAGAAGAAGGTAGAAGTTACTTTCTTGCTGATTTCCTTTGATAATAGAACATTAAAAAAAGATATTTTCTTTACTCCCCTCATACTGAGAAATTTGGTATGACAAGATACAAGGTAAAGTGAACGAACACAGTGAAAAAGCCCACTTCTGCTGACTTCAGGGAGTATTCAGGAAGCAGAAAATAGGCCAGAGGCAATTTCAGCATGTTTTATGGACAGCCATGAGAAATAGACTGAATAAGAGAATGAAAGGGAGAGAAAAGGAGAGAGATATGGGGGGGTAAAGAAAGTATTAAAACAGCTCTAATCCCTTGGCTGAGAATGCAGTAATGTTCACACTGATGTCACAAATATGCATTCCATTTGTATTCACTGAAAGACCGTTCTTTAAATTCAAATAACTTAATGTGCTTTTGGACTTCTGAAGAAAAATGATGTGCATTTTTGTTTTCAGACTGAGCAGCTGAATGAGACAGAAACACAGAAACTATGGATAAAATAAAACAAAGCCTAAAGCAGGCCATTTTCCTCCTCATTATATATCAGACTTCACACTCAATATTGTAGACGCTGCTTGGATGGAAAAAAAAAAAAAATCCAAAAGTAAAATCAATAGTTCTTTTTTAAATGAAAAATAAAGATTATACAGTTTGACTGTGCTGCACACAGAGTATACTGCATTCAGCAGATGCACTTTTTAATGTAAAATTTAAACCACTGAAGTCACTGAGTTTATTTACATGCATATAAAACACAAACAAATATTGTAAGAGTTTTTCTGAAGCATTTAATGTTTTACTGTCATACAGAAAAAAGAGTAAAGTCAAACAGTCAAACCTGTGATCTTCTGCTTAAGAGATGGCTTCTCTCGTTACAAAACAATGACCGTATAATCAGCTTATTTCTATCAGAAGTCATGCTCCACAAATGGGTACATGCCAAAGACGACTTCATCCTGATCACAGAATCTCACTAATGTCAGTCTGGATCAGCTCATTTTCATGCCACAGTCACATTTTCCAGACATGTCATAATTACTTGTCTCCTGACATTCATTAAGTAACATGCTGATTTCCCTCCTTCTCTCGATTGGGCTTAATTGACCGCTTTTAAAAGCCAAGCCAGTTCTTCCATTAGAACAAAGACCAGACTGCTAAATGTGTCAGGGAATAAAAAAAAAGTGTGTGTGTGTGTGTGTGTGTGTGCGTGTATCTGCACATGCAGAGCACTGCTGATTGCAGTCATGGGCCGGGGGCAGCTGGTCTCAGTTTTGCTGTCATCTTTGTCACAGTGATGAAGGCTTAATAGTCAGCCAAACAGCAGCGTGTTACTCTCCATTCAGCACTCGTCAAGGGGGTTCAACAATGATCCCAAATTACTCAGGAATAGAAAACTACATTCAAATCTTTAAAACATTCAACAAAGCTGCACATGATGTTCCAAGCATTAGCAAGCAGGCAGCAGATCCGTTATCCCTTGATATTACAATGACTCTCATCACATATATGTGGTCACTACATTAGCATTATGCTTTTCTAACAATGCACAGAATGTATCTGCACTAATGGTTGCAAATATCCTCAGGGTGCAAAGCAGAGTATAACACCTGCAGGGTGTGCTTTCTCCACAACAGTTTGTTTCTCTACTTTGCAGCTGCGACATGCTGTTTCTCTCGCCATGACAAGCGAAATAAAACAAACATTAAATATTCCCCCCTAATAGCTCTCCTAATGGATGGAACCAGATGGGTTTAATCCAAATCGCATCCATCTCAGGTCTGAAGAGTTATCAGATTAACAGATTCAAGATGAACCGTGCTCATGCGATCTTTGATTTTCCTGCCGTTTAAACACAGCTTACAGTCGGATCGCTGACTATGTGGTACAACTCAATTATACCTGCTCTCACCCAGACGATGTTAATGCCTTTGGCTCTTCATAACGCAATTGGATGCCACAGACAATCATCCCATCACACATGAATTCAAATTCAAGAGAGCAGAACGATCTCATTACAGCTTCTTCCATTTGTTTAGCATTCTATTGTCCGTGGTACCAGCACATTAAAATATCATTGCAAAGTTGTAAAAATGGAGAACATTTTAATTAAATGTGTCTTGATTGAATAGGTGTGTGCTGTTAGAATCTACAGTGACAGTCAGGGCTTCAGGGTCTGTCAGCTGGCATAATCGCAATATAAGTGAACCCGAGATTGTGCCAGCAGGAGCTGGACAAAGGAGGTGAAGAGAAAGGCTGGTAATTGAAAGGTGGCTGGTCAGATTCCTAGCAGCAAAAGAGGGGTGTGTTTCTACTGAGAGCCGGTAAGTGGAGGGTGCCACTGTACTTCAAATCGCCCCCGAGGTGCAGCACTGTAAGCAGGTCTGAAGAAATAGATATTGGACAAGTATTGAGCACAATTAGTAGAATTACTGTACGTGATAAAATCGACTGTCTGCTCGATAAAGCCCTTCCCTGAACAGCGATCCTCACCATCACAGCCTGGAGGCACAGCACACTGTTCTGTCCACTGACTGGTTATGATAATGCTGCACTCGTCCTTGTTGGACTTAGGAGAAGTGGACATGCTAGTAATTTTAGATTAACTTTTTACCCCTGACAGTGTAATACTTGCCAAAAGTAAAAATGCTAACAATAAAGCATGAATTAACATGTGTTGCTTGTCTAAACTTTACATATCAGGTGATGAGGTTGTTGACTTGAATTTTCTGGCACATGTACAAAACTCTTTAAAAGTAATGTAAAGCACAAAGAATTCAACAGAATTCAATCACTTGCAAACAAACTGTGTTTGCAGACAGCAGTTTTTATGAGCTGTTTCAGAGCTCCTTTTAATATATCCTTTCTGAAAACATATTTAACCAAGTCATGAACCTCGCAACCTTAACGAAGTTCTCATTTTAAAAAAACGGTTCAGCTTTTGACTACCTCATTAACCAACTCATGGAGTCAACATGAATTAGATCGCTACGGACAGTTGATATAAAAAGCTACAGTTGTCATTTCAGAAAAATCAGAGGTTACTAATTAAAAACCAGATGCCTGCTTCTGTTGACCTCAGTTTGAAATCAAGATCTAAGTTTCTTAAAAATAATTACAGGTTTTGATGACTAAGTCAGTGACTGTCATCAGTGTAAACTGAACCCCTGCATGTTCTGTGCAATAACGGACAGCTTGACAGGCAGAGCGACAGAAACAAAAGGGAATGAAACTGAATAAATAAGTTGAAATCTATTTTAAACAGTGGCAATATTGTTTATAAAGTTAGGTTTAAATTACTGGTCTCTACTGACTTGTGTCAGCTCTTTTTTAAAGTATTTATGTTTAATTCCAGGAAATAGGCATAAGTACTGTAAAGAGTCAATGTAGATTTGCATGCTTATCTGAGCCCCACTTGCATTCAGTACTGTTTCCTTATTATATTACCAAGCCAGACAGAATAAGATAGAATCCTATTTGTTTATTTCAAAAGCACGTGCAGAACTGGTATAGAACTTTGCAAGGTAGGGCAGCACTGTTAATTCCTCCGAGAAAAATCCATGTTAGGATGGTAGGTGTTTGTTTTCCAGTGTTTTGACGGAGGACTAATGAAGATTTCTGCTGCTGTGTCAGTTGAGAAAGACTAACAGTCTTTCACAGGTTTTAAAATTCAGAGCCTCTGACAGAGTGTAGTCAGATGTCAAATCCTAAAAGACTTCACATGACTCCTGACTGTGAAGTCTTACTCCTGGGATACAACGATCTTTTACTCAGGAAATGACAGGTTTCACTTTGTCATTAGTGATATGAAAGCAGCTAATGCACAAGCGGGGCTGCCTAGTCATTTGCCTTGACCCTGGATGTCACAGTCTTCATCCTTATAATGATGTATTTCCACAGACACATCTTGTCAGTGTCCTTCTGCGAAACACTCAACTGCACCTAATAATAATGGCGTTAAGAGTAGAAGTAGAAACAATGCAATTACATTTTCTCAGCCACCTTAACTGCAATGGTTGCATTACATTTGTTTGTTGAAATGAATAAGAAAATTACAGTCGGATGAGTTAACTTTCAGCTGGACGACAACTCAGATGAAGCTAGGGTACAAAGAGTAAGGGGAATAGTTACCATGAAAAATCACACACTGCCTTCTGTGCTTTATTTAAACACCTTCAGAGCTTTTCCCTTATTAGTATGATTGTTACATCAATATCCATGCAGGAGCACTGCCCTAACCGTATTTATCAGGCACAGGGATCAGCGGGCTGCTTCCCTACAACAGGGACAATCCGATGTTGAAATGTAAGGTCAGGTCAGGGCCATGCAGGACAAACTCTATGAATATAAAACAGCTATGAAGGAGAGCTGCCAATCCAGAGGCAGAGATTTGGCTGCTGCACACGAAGCCAGATGGGTTAGGGACACACCAACTCGATGGGTCTGAAGAGTCTAATAACAGCATAACAGCACCGTTCCCTGCACTTTTGACCTCTAGTTTAAAGTCATCAGAGGAGGACAGAAAGCAGCACAGAAGAATCCTTTTTACCTTGGCTGACACTCATCCAGATTTAAAAAAAAAAAAGGTAAGGCCCGTTTTTGTGGAGGAAAACTAATCTCTGTTTGTCTGGATCCTCCACAATGTGTTGATTTCTGGCCATCGTGACCAACAATATGTTTTCACCATTTGCTTGTGCATGTCCCTGTTGTTGACAATATGGTTCATTAAAATTGTTCATTAAATTGTCCCTTTTATTATTCATGGAAGTTACATTAACCAAAATGAATAAGAAGAGCAAAACACAAAGCAATATCATCAGTGCACATTTTCAGCAATCCTGGGCAGTAAAAGACAGGTATTTTTTTTATTTTGTTAGCTGAATGGTGTGTTGTGCTACAGCACCTCAATCAAGCACCGCAGTATCCATGACCACAGGTACAAATTAAGCCTAAACTAGAAGCCTTTGCTCTGGTTTTGGACACAACAATAAACCTTTTGAATGTGCGTGATGTCCACCATGACACCACAGAAGGAGCATGAGCCCGTGTGTGGATAATTTGAATGCATTGAACAGTGAAACAGCATTTTTACATTTCTTTTTATTCATATTGAAATAAGAGGAAATATAAATATTAATTAATATAAAAAATCCATCTAGCTATTTTTTTAAGTTATTTTGTGTATTTGAATGTGTATTGTATTTCCCTCTGATACCTGATATTTTGCAAAAAAAAAAAAAAAATTAACATTGAGATGTAATTCAGTTTCTCCCTGTGAAAGGACCTAAATGGAAAAATTAGGCATTTATCTTTCAGAGAAAGAGAGCAACAAATATGTGAACTGGAGGTCAGTGGCAATAGAAAGACTGTAAGTGCTGAATTAAAAATAATTACAACTCAAAACAAATGTAAGACAAAGAATTAGCTGATCTTTAGTGGAATGCAAATGGAAGTCTAGCTCAGTATCAGTACTTATGAATATAAAGAAAAGTATATGTAAATGAACATTTTTTTTTAAAATTACATTAATTCTTATATATTAAAAAACTTTTTCAATGAATACAGAAGGAAAGAAAAAAACGGCAAAAATGACAAATTATCTGAAGGCGCTACACTGGGTAATTTATATGTTACTATTACATGTTATCATTGTTTGTTTGTTGCTTTTTTTCTGTTTTGTTTATTTGAGTAAGACAGTCTATAAGAAAAACAGGTAAAGATGCAAAAGAAAAGCCAGACTGTGAAAAAAACACATCCTCATCATTGTTTTTACTGATTAACAAACATTAAATCTTCAAACTATTGACATTATTATTATTAAGTGCATGTGTATGTGCATCACAAAGATTTTTTTTTCTTTTAATTCAGAATGCCCACAGCTTTTTTCATTATGGTCCTATGTCATGTGTGTTTCTTGAGCATTACATAACATACATTTTTATATGCCATTTAGTTAGAGCTACAGCTTACAATTCACGCAAGAACAAGACAACAGATTTATAAAGAGTCGCAGGACCTCTGACAGGTCACTTCCAGCCACAGAGATGATTATGATGCTGTGTGAAGCGCAAGTCAAGCCACTTAAGTTAATGAGTTTCCAGAGAGCAACAATCTACCGAAAGAAAATGATTCTACAGCATTAAATGTTGAACACTACATGCAAGGCAGACATGTAAAAGCTCTTCATATGAAGCTTGCATACAGACATTATTTTATCATAACGTTACAAGTTGTCCTTAATTAACCTTTTTTTACACAAATACGAATCATTAATTTTATGGGAGACTTTGCACACATGAGATAAAAAAAAAATACTCTGAATAATTTGAGTAATTCATGTAATACATTCCCCATTCCTCTTTTTTTTTCTTAGTAAAAATGTTAGTTTTAATCTACAGTTTAAATCTAGAAACCTTCAGTGCCAAAGACAAACAAATAACAAAGCATCAAGAAGACAAATCTCAAGAATTTTTTCATTTTTTTTATTTCCCCATCAGCATATCTTATCTGGCCTATCGCAGCAAAGGTGGGAGGCATATTTGCACAGCTCTTGTTCAGAGAGTGACTTTGCCAAATGGACTCTTTGCCCCACATTTGAAGGGCCAGTCTTAAATTCAGTACGTGCCTGAGGCCTGTTCTCAATCGAGAATGAGTCAGTCTTAAGGCCCATATATTCAGGTAAGTGAACACTTAACAGTAACACCAGCAGCACTAGAGTCTGAGTTACATTACAACACATATGAGATTGTGGCTTTAAGATACAACATCTATTGTCTGTCAAATTGGCAGTACTCTTCTTAAATAAAGACAAAGATTATTTTATATTGAAGAAATAAAAGCCTTCAGCTACGTGCCTGTTTCACATCTTATCTCTCTCAGTACACTGGCAACATTTCAGCAAGGCAAGCATTCAGATTCTGCTCTGTTCAACCCCATCTCTCTAAAAAAAAAACACTTTCCAGGCCTCGCCTCTGCTCGCTTAGGCAATTTTAATTATGCATCGACTACTGATCAAAGGCAATTAATAGGCAGAGCAACCTTTTTACTCTGTGGCTCCTAACCTTGTAAGGTCTTAAGTTCTGTTGAATAAATTATCAGCTAAAGATATCTTGTGTTTGCATAGTGTTGTTTGTAGATTGAAAGGTCTGCTGTGTGAACAGCAGGGCACACTTATTGTCTCAGACCTACTCTGGTCTCCTGAGTACATCTGCAAGATGTAGTAGAACTGCAGCCATAGCAATAAATCACTTCGTAGAACGTACAGATAGCCATCAGCTGATCCAGCCTCACCTCTATTGGTGGACAACCAATCCCATCATCAGCATGCTGACACAGACATGAGACTCAGGGCATCAGGGCTCAACGAAAGGAAGCAAGATTAGGCACGAGAAGCCCAGACAAACAGGTTGGTATTCTCAAAGGAGGGACAGCTGGAGAAACATATGCTTTGTTTATTTGTGCAGGAAAGCAAACGTGCACTTTGTCAGCATGACCTTGTTTCACATTCACATGCTTACATATCTGACCTGCCTGGTGCAGCCAGTAATTAACTTCTGCACAAAGAGCAGCTCCACAGAGACAAGTGGAAGTTGACTATTTCAATTATGGGCCATTCAACAACAGGCATGATGTTATTCATGGATTAAACTCAAACAAAGCCATTTTTTTAAAAAAAGAGTTTTTCTAAAGTTAATAAGAGAAGAGGATTTATGTATTTGAATACAACAGCAACACCTGTCACTTCCAATTCCACTTGAGGCTGGTACAAACAGGCTCACAAAGCTCAGACTCACCAGCAGATACCCATCTATCACTGCGAGACCTGCTAATAGTGTACACAAACTCGATAAACAAACACATAATTCACAGCCTTAATCCCAGACGGTTTTCCACAATATTATTTTATTGCAATAAATAACAGTTCAGTACCTCCGTTATATTATTCTGTTCACAAGGGACCAACTGCTTTGTTTCACTTTATTGCAGAAACTGCCTACCTTTTCTCTGGACAGCGCGATAGCTCTGTTAGACTCAACTAAAAGGAAAAAAATAATCCAGGATCATTATAGGTAGAGCAGAGACAGGCGGGATGTCAGACTCCCTTTCTTTCATTTTGTTTTAAGAACATGACCTATTTCTTTCTCTGACTCCCCTGTACATTTCCTCTTCTTTCCTCTAGTACATTTCCGTGCTTTCACATAACAGAGGCCTGAATAGGAATGGGAGTTTTCATTCCGGATCTCCTTTTCAATTAAAATCTTTCGCCTGCCAGGAGGAAAAGCAGTCCAGCTCTTATGCAATTCTCCTCCAAACACTGAGGCTAAGGGGCAGGGAAGACAGAGTCAAAGAGTGAAAAGAGGGAAGGGAGACAGGGAGGAATGAAAGGAGCACAGGAGGGGCAACCCTCACAAGTGTCTGGCACCATCTGACCCAGTGAGTGGCTTTCCTTTGTCAGGATATGGAGAGTGTGGGTGGGAGGGAAGCAGGGTGCTTCCGCCTCCATTCACACGCTCACTTCACAGACATGGCCACTCTGTCGCCACACGCCTCCACACAGCACTCTTAATCAAGCAAGACAGCAGGTAAACACACAACCAGCCCACCTGATGTCACGTGCCTCCGGCCTCTCACCAGGTCCCCGAAAGATCCATTGCAAAAGTTGCAGTGAAAGAGAAGGTAGCTTGGCTGGCACTGCAGAGAAACTTTGATAAATATAGGGGGTGATAATAAAACTCCCCAGGGTGCAGGAGAGGGGATAGTAGAGAAAAGGAGAACAAAGGAAAGACGTGAGGTTTCAGAAAAGTGAAACTGCTGCGGTGGCTGTGCATAAACCCCCCTCCTTCCAAACCCCTAAGCAGCCCTCATCCGCAACCTCAGAGTGCACAGCCGCTGCTGGAAATACCAGTCTGGACTTGTCTAAAGAGGACTGCGAGCTGATCATGCTGGGCTTTACTGCATGACAGCTCGCTGCTTCAAGAAAGGCCCGCAGAGTCCAATTACCACAAATAAAAGTGTGCTGATCAGCCTTATAGGAAAGAAATTAGTTCTGAAGTGACATCACATAGTGGAGATTTATGTTTGCAAAAAGGAAGTTATAGTATTCTCTCTATAGTTTATCATCAATCACACAACATCACAGAAATTTTAGTCTCATGTAAGGAGACATGACTAGTCTTTTTCACAATCGGCTTTTTGCAGACATAAACATGCCACTTTTTATTAGGGACTGACAGTCTAATCACTCAGCGTTCAAGCATTTAATAAAGTGCACACACAGACTGACTTTGCTGTTTGCCTGCAGTAGCTTGTATAATCCCTACCTGCATCCATTAATGTGGTACTAACAGCAAACAATCCCTATGGACTCCCAGCTGAAGATGAAGAGAGGCTTCGAGGAGGGGAGGTTTAATGCATCTTTCAAGCAACATGAAAAACCCTGCTACATTTGCCTTGGGATGTATGCGAATGGGGTGGAGCAGCTCTGCTAAAAGAAGATGAGATCCAAAGACTTAACATATGGCATAACTGTAATATGGGAAACTTTTGAGTACAAGACTAACATATAAAATAAGGGGACAGTGAATTAAAAATGTTTCATATACATGTATCCATCACTCCATTTTCTGTGGTTCATCAGGTTCTCTAGTTTAACTCCAAATTTCAGGTCCCGACTGATCAAGAAACAAGCATCTCATTTTTATTCTCAACATTCATACAGCAGATACAGTGAGCTACCATGAAAGTAAGGCATCCAGGAGGCATCCTAACCAAATGCCACAACTTCTGGATTCATTCAGTTGTCCTGGTTTATTTTTGAGGTGAGAGTTGTTACTCTCAAGGGATGAGACATGGTAAGAAAGTTTGGCTGTATTTCCTCTCATTTTTTAGTCACTATGCAAGGCTCCTTGTTACAGGAATCACTGCTAAATCGAGAGCTTCACCTTCAGGTTGAGCTCATTCTTCATTAACTGGCAGGTACAGCGCTTGTATTACTGCTGATGCAGCAGCAATGTAATTGTTGATCTCACAGTCTGTTACGCTCGCCTGTGAAACAACATCCGCATATGCCCGAACTCTCTCTGGAGCTGTAACTTCTTACCTATCTAAAAGAGTGCTTAATGTGAATACCATGGCCTAATCATCAGTAAATGTGGATTCTCTTCCTGGCTGCTTCACTCTGACGGCTGCAAATTTCCCCACAGTCTGCCAAAGGCCACAGGTCAGAGAGGCCATTTTTTTGTATACTAAAATTGGAAATGCTTATCTTTGCAAACTACTCAGCCATTCGAGATTCTCTGTAACTGGTCTCTACATTATCCTCTCTCCTTTTTCTTACAAGCAGTCTAATATTCAAAGAACAAACCTTCCTTATTGTTTTACCTTGACCTGCACTATTGCATCTGTTTGGTTGAATCTGTTTAAGATGGCTTTTGTACCATAAGCACCTCCAGTATACTCTGGGTGAAAGACTCACACAGGATGAGAGGAGCCCATTGTTATTCTGATGGTCCTGCAGACTCCACACTCTGCCTCTCTATGGTCAGGAAATGACCCACCTGGTGCAATCAAAATATCCACGCAAGTGTTTTGTTGTGCTGAATACCGCCTCTTAAAACTGAAGTAGCATTGGCCACTAAACAGAGGCTGAGAGAGTAAGTATCCTTTAAATAACCCCTCAGGAGCTTTGGTATATTTTCCCTCTGAGGAATTCATCAGAGCATCATACATCAATGCACCGGCACAGCTGTTTGAGCATATGATGGGTACTCGGGTATGGTGACAACTCAGCCGTGGATAAAAAAGAAATGACAGCAGAAAACAGTTGCATACACCAAACAAGTTACATGCATGCATATTCCAAACAACTGTGTGAGCACACACTTAAATTTAAGGAAGGGCAATATTGGCAAAATGGTCTGAGTGTCTTGGTTTAACTTTGTTTCCACAAAGCACATGAGAAGGAGTTTCCTCTCAGTCTCTCTCTCTCTCCGTTTAATCGGTGTAATCACATTAGTCCACTTTGTTCCTTCACAGTTTGAGAAGAGAATCTGAGCTAACACACTACCTGACTAATAAACAACTAATAAAAGAAGCATTGTGCGCTCCTATTTCCTTTCATCCACAGATTAGTGCAGAGACCATGTCCACAGGCAAAACAACTCAAAAAATTATTTGCTACTTGCACATTACTTAAATTTACAATATACCGCCTAGTTTTGGGTGTTGAAACCAGTAGAGAATCATTCTAACTGAAGTGAATCACTGCAGTCTGCTTTGTCCGTCTTGTTTATTTTTTTTTTACTTAACACAAAGGCAGAAAAAATAAGGGGAGAAAGAATAAGAGGACACAAAAACCAAGTCTCTGTGTGTCTGTGAGTGCTTGTGCTGGTGAGCTATGTTTCGAGGATGTGGAGAGGGTTTCCTGCAGGGCAGCAGTCTGCTCTGAATGGGCCAGCTGCTTTCTGCTCCTTCTGGTGTCCCAGTGCCCACTGAGCAGTCAGGCTGTGCCAGAAAGAAGGACACCACACTGCACGCAGTGACAAAGGCTGTGTTACGAGGGGTTCCTTTCAGAGGTGACCAACAGGCTCCAGGATAATTGTAGAGACCATATGCTCTAATCAGGGCAGAGCTTCTGCTCCTTCATCAGTCTTTTTCCTCAGGACATAGCCCACCTCCATCCCATCCCTTGACTGGCTTGGCCTGAAAAAAAAAGCACAGCTACCCTGCGGGTGACTTCAGGAGATGTTGATGAGCTTGGTGAGCCAGACTGAATGCCTGAATGAGGTTTTATACTGATCTGATATTACTGATTGACTGACAATTTGATGAAAATTGAGAAATCTCTGGCTGCAAATCTCAGTCTACAATTTCAGTTTGATTCGTTTCATGGGGCCTCTATTGTTGTGAAACAATAGCATATTATCATCCAACACAATCAGTTACAGAAGAAGTTGCCATGTGTTTCTTTGCTGCTTTTGGCCATAAAAGAATAAAAACACAAATAATTTAAAGTAATTGTTACTGATGAGTGCATGAAAGTTTTCTTTTAACTGACTTTTGCTAGCACTACTAGGAGTAATCTACCAGCCCTACAGACGGTGACATGTGGGGTTGCTGACGGAGCACCGAGGCAAAGAGCTAACTGAGCAACATGTTGGAAAAATGTAACCAGACATCTGTGGACATGTGAGGGTCAACCGCATGGCAGAGAGGTGGAGAGTATAGGATGACTCTAGTTTGTTTGCAAGCAAGCACACAGACAGGTGCAAACGGACGGAGCATAAGGACATAATGGAGCAACTGAGTGCAGCCAGTTAATCATTCACTTCTGCAACTGACTCTTCAATTTCTAAGAGTGGCAGACCTTGAATGTTTTCAGTCTGCTGGGACTGAATTCACTCTCAGAATACAAAAAAGTAAGGAGGCTCAAATTGAGGCTTTAGCTTCAGGGGCTCTGAAGGAAAGCTTAGAATTAACCTTAGCTGCTTATCTCGTTGAAATGATAAAGTGTTAACAACACATTCCCACTCTGATCACTGAGATACTCCTTCATTATGAATAAAAACACAGTCCCAATCACCCTGCATAATCAGTGCAAGGAGCAAAATAAGCATTGGAATTGTCCTGAGTAAACAAAGTGATTGATTACATTCACAAGGCAATAATCATTGGGTGTCAAGATGTAATTAGTCTTTAATCTCAATTTCAAATGAACTCCATGGAAGAATCCATTTTCCATTAGAAAGAAATTACACGCTGCTTTTGCCATTTTACAAAATGGACTAGAGCAGTTCGCTTAACATTTTCATGTGCACCGAAATATTCCAACATTGCAGAGAGACATGAGACAGTGTTCCATATATAATAGTACAATGATGACAGATGTGCTCAAGCACCTGGATCTGATAATGTTGTCTTTTTTTGCTAATTTTCCCGTTTGTCCTTAGAGGACCTGAGCACAGAAAATAAATGCAGTTCGTAAATGAGACTGCAATTACAAATAATAGTCTATTTAGTCACAACTGACTGTCCATTAGCTCCTGCTTAGATGTAGATTCTGCAGGCACCATTCAAATCCAGAAGGGAAGATTTGAATCTCTGAATTAAATATCTAAAACAGCTGTGCTGAATGTTTGAAAGACTTGTGCAGAATTTTCATAATGGGTGTCAAAAGAATAAATTGGACATTTAAACATGAATTTTTAAAACCAATTTCCAACTTCCCTTCCCTATTTTTTACTTTGAAAAAAATATTTTCAACCTTTAAATATACTTTCTCATTTATTCTTTGAAAGAGATTTGAATGTGATTTTGCAACTTAGAATGTACTTAACTGCAGAAGAAGAAATGCCTGGTGCATCAATGACACCAGCAAAGTTTCAGGCACAATTATTAAATATATTTGATATATATATATATATATATATATATATATATATATATATATAAAAACACACATGTCAGGGTGATGCAATTTCTGCTGTTAGTCAGCGTTTGCTTGATTATGTGTTGGTTAGCTGTGTTGCACGCGTACATGCAAACAAAGAAAACACACACAGCAGTCACACTGCAAGAGGGCAGAGGCAGGACTCAGACACACTAACTGCCACAGACACATGGCATCACCACCAGCATAATAACCAGCAACACCAGCAGCGGAAGACTTTAGAGACGGAGTCATGCAAACAAAGACTCTATATTCATATCAGTACAATCATAACCAACGCAGAGCACTCGCCTCTGTAATTCACCTGCTGCACTGCGTAAGCAACACATCTCTTTGTCTGCCACATCTGCTTGGGCTTAATGAGCTCTGAGGCCTGATAATGATATTACTGCCTGCAGAGAAAAGCACAGCGTAGAGGTTTACTTCCTCTGGGTGCATGGGGGACAAACCAAAAACAGACGTTCGTTCTGTCAGTAGTCATTAACACAACTGCAATGCTGATGAGCTGCTTATTTAAAAAAAAACAAAAAAAAAAACAAGATTATATGTGTATGGACATGTAGACATGTTGTCAGCCATCTTGTCTGCAGTCATTACCCAAAATACTCTGATGTGTTTACGATGCAAATTGATGCACGTGCGCTCGATGCCATTTTAACCGCACATGCTGCTGCACTTGATGTGTCTCTTGGGTTCTAGCTGACCAGTGAGATCTACAACAGTGACTGGTCTTCCATAAAGCTAATCTTAACAGGATGGAGGATTTCCTGTGGCTGTCAGTGAGGCCTGAAAAGCGGAAATGTTGCCGGTTGAGATTTTATGATATGTACTGCCAGTGTCCTCACTTGTACCCCTTCAGCCCAAAGCTTTCTGCTTGCCGGTGCGACCAGGATCTGAGCCGCGCACAAGTCCGAATGTAATGCAAGCTGACAACGATCAATACAAATATGCTTTGACGTCAATGCAGGACATGTTTTAGCATTCCATTTTTGATATGCTAAATGACTGTGAGCATGCCGACCAGGAGAGTATGATATCTTTTTTTTTCTTTTGACAGACTAGAAAGCTTCATTTTGAATCAAAATAATACAGACATGCAGCAGTCAAGGGTGCATAACTACACAAGGCGTGCAGATTGGAGGGTATTCAGCTGCTAAATTTAGCTTAGAAACTTTCCAGCTATTGTCTGGGCTTTCTAGTGTGTGGCTGAGATTACAAAGCAGGAAGCCCACGATGATAAGCGTAGGTGGACAGCACATTAATGTCCAATGAACTGTCATCGCCTCACAACATCATCACAAGCTATTTTCAGACAATAAGACACTACAGGGTCAGATAAGGCTAAAACACCAAGCTCACATGCTTTCAGGTAGCAAGTGACGCAAAAAAAGGTTAAAAGAAATGCAAGGAATTTTTTGAGTGTGTATGTGCATGTGTGTGTCTGCGTGTCTGTGTGTGTGCGTTGAGCATTGCTTGCTCAGCGACTAGCCCACAGTGAAGTGACAGGGTGCCATGTTTCTTCACAGGATGAGTCAGACCACAGATGACATGTCTGGCTGGTTAAACAAGGACACATACATGTCATACTGATGTCATTTACGTCCAAACCACCATTTACATGAAGGCACAGTGGAAGGTGGCTCTGCTGCTCAATGGTATGTATGTTTAAAACAAACGTGTGATCAGTGTGGCACATATACAAATATCAGAATCAGCGTTATTAAACTCGGCGAGGAAAATAAATGAGTCATGACCCACTTTAAAAGCTTCAGCTAAAGTGCCCTGGGTTTCTAGCTGCCCAGTGGAGTGTGTTGCTGAGGACTGTGTGGTTACAGCGAAGTCTCAGAACTTTGTGATGTGGACTGGAGTAAAAGTCGAAATGTCAAGAAAGGTTTCTCGTGTTTTTGATATCCATCAGCACTAAGTGTAACAGTCGCCAAGAACGGTAAACATGGGCATACTGTGAAGCCTTCGATCAGAGCTCCTGAATGTAAGAGAATCAGGACATTTCCAACAGTTTCTCTGTCAGCCGGAGTCACCGGAGTTGCACGGTGTAGCTTCAGGTCTTGTTCTTAGACTTATTTTTCTATTGAAAGGTTCATGGTTTCCATGTAACAGTCGAGCTTTTAAAAAGTCTGTTTCACAAAATACTCTGCCTGAGAGGGCCGACTGTTTGCATCAGTCCACCTTCTAGCTTTTCTTTCACTGTCACAGACAGTCAGAATCTCAAAGTGGACCTTCAGTTAAAATAGACGTGTTATACTACTATGTCGGAGGTAAAGAATGAACTTTAATATTTATCTTTGAAGCCAACATGACTTTGAAGTACATAAAGTGCTATGAATATGATCATAACAGCTGCTGAGCTTAAATAGGGGCAATGAAGTAGGAGTAACAGAGCAACTCTTTTTGCTTCTTTTTCTACAAAATGATAAAGCTGAATAGACGATTCTCGCTGTGTCTTGTCATTAAAACACTGTTTGTTAATGCCTGGGTGCACACAAACCTACACATCTACAAATACACAAACACGTCACTGTCCTTTTTGGTTGATAATTCCCCGTAAAATCAATACTGGTTCTGTATTCAGACAGCATGAACCAGTGCAATCAAACAACCCAACAGCTCACAACAAAGGCTCCAGGCTAAGGTCAGGCTCATCCCCCACTGAAATCCCCTAAAGTCCCTCATGAGCAGAGGTCACCCTATCGCTGGACTACTCGTGGGTGCCTTCATACTCTACAGAAAACCACAAGTGTCTCTGTCTCACACTTTCAATTACTAACTTTCTTTTCCTGAGTTTCTCTGTATTTTATTAATCTATAAAATCTTTTTTTTTGTATCTCACATTTCTCCTTTGTGCTTTCAACTAAGACCATCAACTTGTCATTCTATTCATTCCTCATCTCTGATACACAGCGTCTGACTGTACTGACATACAAAGAGAGAAGAAGAGATACAAAGAGAGAGGGCAGGTCTCCCTGAAAATGATGCACACGTTTTAATCAAGTTTTTATAAGGCTGACATTACAACATGAAAATCGGTGCATTTCCATGAGTAAGTGCTACATCACTGACCTCAAGAGATTTATATTCCATTGCTGTTTCACATCTACACTACATGTTTGAACAACATCATTTCCCTCTGAAAGAAAAGACCTTCCAAAGTTTTCATCACTTTTGTTAAAAAATCTTCCCTTTAGTACACCAACATTTACACATGATCCAGATGTGCAATATGCAAACTCAAATTGTGAATCAAACATGGCAGATGCACTGAAGTCATAAAGTGTTTGATTTGCTTGTTGCTTACTGCAAATTTACTGGGAAACAAAGATAAAATACCAAAAACAGCTGACTTATATACACACAATGAGTAACAATAAAAGTGTAAAAGTGCCAATAAAGACGGAGTGTAATGACTTGCCAAAGGGAAATTAAAGCAGACACAAAGAAGTTTGTGGAAAGCAATATACCAATCTGCTCCAGCTTTAGAGATGTGCCTTCTCTAAAAACCCCTTCATTTTCTGTAAAGGTACAAAGACAGAAAGTGTAAGAAAGACAGAGTAAAACAGGAAGGCAGGCAAAAAGAAAGTGAAAGAGAAACAGCCCAGCCGGCCTCTCAGTAGCTCTCAGCCCTCACTGTTCCACATCAATACAGTGATCAGTAGTTTCCAGATCACTGAGCAGGGGGTTAACCACTGTTTCACGCTCTGGACAAAGGTCACCAAGAACAGGCTTGCTGTGAGGTCCAGTGACCCACCCGAGGAGCCAGACTGTGGGCTCCAGTCTGGCCCGGGCTCCCTTAATCATCACGACCAGAACAGTGCACGAGTCAATTACCAAGAGAGGAGGACTCACGGGGCTACTTGATCCAGGGGTTTCCCTTATTCTTCCCACCAATCTTTCTGACAGGCAAATCATAGGCAACTTATTGGATTCGGTAGAGAAAAGGATCTTTGCATTAATAATTCACTCTGTCCTTGGCCGTATCTCATCTCCCTCAGTGCCACAGAGAGTGAGACCACGCTGATGCACACAGCAGGCGAGAAAATGCAATGCTCGAATGGAAATGAACCTCTCTCTTTGGCTGAGCTATCTCATCGAATGCTGATAGCATTTTTGTGTTTTTTTCTTCTCCTTTCACCCCATCACAAATTCTAGATCCTCCACACTCACTCGCTGTATCAGCAATGAATATGAAAATAAAAACAGTGAATAAGTGACCGCCTCTACAGCATATTCTGACATTCATTGAAAAAAAAAGAGTAGTGTCAATCTAAAACCAGATGGAAACTATCCAGGGAAAAAAAAAAGCTTAAAGTATACATTATGAAATAAAAGAAGCCTATTTCTGCTCTACTGCTGATAGTTTCCTGGGGCTCCCTTCCCTTCTGTCTTCACTGACCCATGCACAAAGAACTGCAGTCTCTTCTCCTTCACTTTCATCCTCTTTCCAAATTATATTCTCCTTCCCTCCATCTCCTTCCTCTCCCCTTGCCTCCATCCCATTTTGCTCTTGCCAGTGGTCTCCTGGTGGTGATGGAAAGCCTAAGTCTCCCTCTGTGAGCTGCTGTCCCTAATGAGGCACCTCAGCCGCACACCGTGTCAAATTAACAGGCTGCACCAACCTATTACAACCCAAGCCCACCAGCCGGGCCCTGGGTAGACCCAGCGCCTCACCTCATCGCACTGGCAATCGCAGTCTGTGATTGATAAGATGTGATGCAAGCAAAGACAGAGCTGTTGGAGACAGAGGGGCGGGGAGAGAGACGGAGAAAGAGAGACAGTGGAAGTTAAATTCAAGGTAAACACATTTGAAATTTTACTGGGAGGAAAAATATCAGCCTTTTGCAATAACTAATTATCCTCTCGATGGAATAAGTAATGGAGCGGAAAAGGTCACAGATTGCCTGAGTGAAGAATATCTGTTCTGTGGTTGTTGAAGCAACAGTTATTTTTGCCAAACACTCTCGAGGCCCCTCTAGAGAAAGAAACTAACAACACAAACAGGTCAACTCCAAACCCATTTCTTTTCTGAAAAATGTTTCATTTTGATGTTTTTTTTAACACCCTCTGTCTGGGTTCGCAATCAGATTTAGATTATATGCAACTGAGGGGAATGTATGCACAAGAGACAGTGTGTCATACTCTAACCATCCATCTGGCTAATTGGACCACGAATCTTGGCACACACACTTGACATGCTCTGATAAGGTTATTATCTCCCTCATGCCTTTTGGTGCTAGTTCACCAATTCAAATAATTACTCACCTCAAGTTTAAGCATGGCATCCCCTTTCTAACTGTAAAAAAGGAAACTCCTCTAGTGTGTGCTCTTGAGCAAGCATATGAATGGAGTATAATTACAGTCTGGTGTTACAGTTTTAATTGAAATGGTACACATGTTCAATGTGGCACAGATGTAAAAAAAGGAAAGGGTAAATGTTTAAATCAAGCTACAATAACGGTTGGATTACCCTGTGAGGAGAGATAACGCGGTATGTCTCTGGAAGACAAACCAGCAGAAGGTCATTCCAGAATAAATGTCACCGATAAATTGGTTCCCAGAGACAAAGAAAAGACCCCAGGGTTATTTTACAAGACAACAAGGCTCCTATAAAAGAGCTAAGTCCCTAGTCTATCACGGTGAAAACAGAAATGTCTGAGACTACTGCCTCCTGGCTAGAGTGATGGACCAGAAACCTGGTAAGAGAAAGACAGATGCAGGCAAAGGGAGAAAAGGAGATTTCATATATATATATAAAATAAATAGAGATGAGAGGAGGTGGACAAATAGAAGGGGAGCAAACAAAGCAAATGAAGATATGATCAAGACAAAGCAAAGAAATAGGGGAGAGGGAACAGAGTGCATCAAAACAGACATGCACAGACCAGAGGAAGTGTCAAGGGGTTCAACATAAGGGATGGGGGAAGAGAAATACAGAAAAAAAAGCTCTACAGAGAAACGCGATGGTGGTTTCAGATGATGCAGTGGTGGTTTCAGATGATGGCTTCTTAAATCGTGCACTGGCTCTTCAAGCCCTCCTCATCCTGCCCTGTTGTCAACAGGCTTGCCCAGCAACATTACTCACACTGCAACATCCAGATTACTCTCCGCTGACTGCTCTGAGTTCACACGGACAAACACAAGCAGACACCGACTTTGACATAATCCATTTCCTCTCACACACCAGCTTAAGTTTCAGCTACACATCTATTGTGAATCATGACAGGGAGACATTTTTAATAAGTTCATCACCTCACAACCTTATCGAAATAAGTCTATAATATTGCAGGCTGTTTGCTGAAATGTGCTGTATCATTTCTCAGTTTCAAGTTTTGATTGACTCAGGGACAACAATTTGCAGCTTAACTTCATCTTACAATCACACGCCAACGAACGTAATATATTCCTAAAGTAGAGTGCCTGTGTGAGGCTGGTATGCACAGATTTGTAGAAATCAACCTGTCAATCATGGATTTTACTTCTCTTTGCTCCTGACTGTTCAGCTTTCTGCTTCACAGTTGCTGTTTTAATACGCTCTTAAGTAATGAGGTTCCAGGTGGCTTTCTTCAGTAAGCTGATTTCTTCGATGTCAGGAAGACAAGAAGCCTGGTTTCTGCTGTCAAACCCGGTTTAACCTTCAAGATTTCTACTTGGAAACCCTGATTTAGTTGCAAGAAAATTATTTAGTCATGAAGTAATGCATTTTTAGAAGTTATTTCATCAAACCAAAGACAAACCAAAGAAAGAAGACATATCTTCTGTCACTGCTTCAAAAATAAGCTGTGGACTAGAGAGCCAACTTTCTTACTGACATGCTGCAAGTACACACAGATTTAAAGTCACCTGTGGTTAATGTTACAAAAGCAACCTGGGTTGACTGTGTAAGCTGAATCCTTTTGTGCATGTAAATGTACTAAATGTCTGCAATTCAACCAATTACACACACACGTACACACACGTACACACATACAAGCACACTCAGACACAGGGATGGATACATGGTACAGGGTTATGACTGAATAGTCCCTTCAAACATCAACAAGAACAAGGTGATTCAAGAAGTATGACTGTGATATGTTTGGACAGCAGACAAACATGTCTGAAAATGTAGCCGGTGAAGATTTGCTCCAACACCAACTCTGAGCCTCAACTTCAGCCTCTACCCTGCCATTACAAAAGAGTTTACACAGCATTTACCAAAGAGAGTACAATGTATAAATGCATATTTTTAATTTAATTTTCTCAATATTTTGCATTGAATTTCAGAAATACAGTGTCAAAAATACAGTCAACACAAACACTGCCTGAATAACCGAGTAAAGTGAGGTGAGTTCAAGCCCATCACGTTCTGATGTGTTTTGGAGATATTTTAGACTGATTTTGCATTCGTGTTCCTCTGAGTGTTTGTGGTGTGGTGTTTTGGTGTTCCCACGTCTGTCTTTTTTTTTTTTTTTTTTTTGGGTGGGTGGGGGTGGCCATCTGTTACTGTTGTGTCCTTCAACAGCTGCAGAGTGCTGGCCGCCCACTCGCACGCGCACACACTCACACCTAAGACCTCTCTGTCACACAAGCATGTCAACAGGCTGGATTTCCTCTCCAGCTCAACTGTTGCCACTGTAAAAAACACAGGCCTGCAATAAGGCCATGTCCCTTTCTATTACTATTTCACTAAGTCTGTGATCCTCTCATTCATTTTCTGTCTCTCTCTCTCTCTGACCAGACAGTAAAATCGACCAGTAACCTCCATCAAGTAACTGCCAGCAACAAAGATACAAGCCACAGCCTCAAGTTCCAACACTTGAGGCCAAATGGATACTTGACGTATCAAATGACCTGGTGGAAAGTGTGTCTGCTTATACTGTGTACATTCCTGTCTGCATGCATGTGTGTGTGTGTGTGTGTGCATATTAGCAGACCTCATGCGTGTGTGCTGCAGGCAGTGGGTAGCCAGCAGTGGGTATGAATTCTGCCCTGTCCTCCTCTGCAGTGGCCCAGACATGGATTAATGGTGTCATTAATCTTACCTTTTAAAATGAATGACTTCAGCACCTCCAACCTGCGTGAGAGTGGCTGCCCAGCGCCCAGTCCTACCGCCCCCATCCCCGTCCCCACACCCCCATCCCCACCCCCTGCCAACCCCTCCCTACCCACTCAGCTGTAACGGATGGATACTGGGTCTGCCATCCTATCCATCCTTGGCTTGGCACAGCGTGGCGCAGCAGGATATCAGAGGCCGGCAGGAATGCTCTTGCCAGTACACCCCGTTTCCTCTCACTACACCTTCTACTGCTGCATGCTCTGTGTCTGTCTTACATGTGTCAGTCTATGTCCACTTGGCTAGTTTGTTAGAAAAATTGCAAATCACAAAGTCCCCTTGACAAATAGGGAGCAGGATGGTGATTATAATGTCTCTCACAAAGGTTTCTGAAATGCTAATGAATATGTGACTGAGCAAATGAAAGCATGCTCAATAATGGAAGGTCCTTTTTAAATGATGTTTAGTAAGGTCGAAGGGAAAGAACTCAGGATCAGATTTTTTGCCAGCTTTCGGGAGAGCAATTGAAGTAGCTCTGATTGGAGTGTCTATGCATTATTTTTCACATTGTAAGTGCTGTAAAAAATCTGATGCCTGCTTAATTTTAATGAAAACACCCTGCTTTGTTCCAGGAACAAGCTGTTCCAAACTTTGGACTTGTGTGGTGCTGCATGAACTACAGTTCATATGCATTCAGTTTAGGATCTTTGATGAAAAGAAAAACAATCTGTCCAAATTTGTTGTCGTGATGTCAGTTGTGATTTGCAAACCCTCAGTGGACTCTCAAACAAAATTCACACTGCAGATCACAGGAAGCATAGCAAGTACAGAAACTTTGCATTTTTAGAATGCATACAAAACATAAACGGTTTTATAGTAAAGACAGGTAATGCAACACATATGTAATATGTCTAGATATACTGGAAATGTCAGATATATTGACAACTGCATTGTCTGAGCAGAGTGGAGGGCAGCATTGATCACTAAGTGGGGGGGGTGTTATCAGGCTGCAGCCAGAGATTTCTCAATTTCATCAATAAGTCATCAGTCTTCCTCCTCTCCTCCCACCTCCTACACCTTCCATTCTTCAGCTTTGCCAAATGATGCTCCATGGCTCATAGGCCACTGGTCATTATGAAGTAGAACAGGCACACTCTCTCTCTCTCTCACACACACACACACACACAAATACAGCCATAACCCTTTGGTCTGTACTGTACATCAGTGTCAAAAGCAAAGAAACAAAGAGAACCTTAGTTTAAACCATTAGTTTAGCAAGGAAATGGTTTGCTGAGCACATGAGCTGTTTTCCAGCAGATAAAAGATGAGTTCAGTACAAACCCTTATTCTTCTTGTTACTGGCCACTGAACATCACACACACACTACCCATTTTTTTTCTTTTTAAGTTAATACTGGTGCTACTTAGTACAACACTTAAACAAAGTCTCCACATGGTTGTTTGAAAATGCCTGACTGGCTTTCAGTTCTGCCCACAAAAAAGATGAGGTGAGATTTGCTGCAGAGTCAAGCAAGGCAAATGAGCAAACAGTGCTGATTTACAAAATCAGTCTGCTTTAAAAGTTAATTATTTAGAACTTAGTACATTACTTCACACATTTTGTGTTAATTATTTTCTATGAATGAACTCTTTTGTGTCATGTTTCCTCATCCCCGTTCCAGGCTCAAAATTAGAATAACACTGAATCGATGGAGAGAGCAGACAAACTCTGAGAGTTTAATTAGAAGAGAAACTACAAACGCAAGTAACTAAGAGGATAACATTTTCATTTTATTATTACTACAGGTATCGTTTGTTTATGACTAAGCGAGTTTGATTCACATCCTTCCCATATTTAAACCAGGACCAGCAGTAAAAATTCATAACAGGCTACACCTGCACCTAATATCTTCAAAAAAATTATCAGTTGCAAACATTTAACAGTTTTCTCAAAAACTAGACAGATTAAACTGCAGTGTTACTCCAAAACCTACGGTTAATTCCAGAGGGATCTCATTACTGTTATGTTTTTTATTTTTAGAAATGAAACCCAGCTCTGCTCTGGTTACACCGCATTTTGTTGACAAGACCATTTTTAATCTTAAAAATAAAATGGCTCCAACAATAGCACCAAGCACGAAAAAAAAGGACCACCTGACACCAGCTCATGCACTGTAGAGCTTTGGTTTTGCATCGCTCAGTATCTCTCTGTCAGATCAGCGCGTAATAACTGTCAGTCATTTCTCATGGGATCATGTAGATGTGACAAGTGGGTAGCTCGCTTCTAACTAAATCTGGCAACCGCCGAACGGGGCGTTGACATATTGACTAGTCGGGGAACTTGTTGGAACAGTGAACTGGTTCAGTGTTTCCTGTTAAATAAGTAAACAATCTGTAGTGAACAGGAAATCTTAAAAACAAGAATAACTAGGTCATGTTTTGTCCCTTAATAGAGGCTCAGGTACTTATCATGCACCAAACCTCCTTAAGGCGCCATGATCATTAATAACCTGCTGTGTTGCAGGATCATGAGGTCATAACCTACCTAGAACTGCATTAAAGGCAAAATGCAATTACACTATTTTTCAGGGCCTGTCATGGTTCATTCAAACTAAAGTCATCATCACTCACACAGTACAATTCTGCCACACTCGAGAGGAGCAAGAATAATACCATGAGTACAGAACCTACTGTGAGGCTATAACTTGGTAGATTAGCAGCTCAAATTTCCACTGTTTGTCCTTAAGCTAATGTATTCTATTGTTAGACATATTTACATCATATTTTTATGAGCAATTTCAAATTTTACTTAAGACGGCTGGCTTAGTTTGTTAGTGTGAGGAATGCCATGAACTGAGCCATCCAAATGCTGTGCGCGTCAGTGGCCCTGATGACCTTAAACACAGTGACTCTTCTATGGAAACTGCTCCCACATGCTGTGCTCATTCATGTCTGTCATGACTTGTTGGTGCCTTGGCTTCATTATAAAGCCAAAACTGCTACTTCATTCATTCTTTTTTTTCATTGCATTTCGACCATATCATTTTTTTATTTCAATATAATACTGTGAAATAGATGTTGTCTCACAGGGGATTTATTGACATGTTTTCAATTAAATTTGTGTTCAAATCAAGTGTTCTTTTCATTTTATACTTGTCACTGCGTGTTCTCAGTTGACTACATAGATGTCATGAGGTCTTAATGTCAAGACTGCTGAAGGTGACTGACAATAGGGAAAAAATATGTTGTTGAGGATGGAGTGATTTATGCAGATTTTAAGCATTTAGGATGGTAAAAAGAGCAGTAGTTTGTTGTCTGCATGGCCCGAATAAAACATTAGTTGTTGTGAGGTGTTTAAGGGAAAGAGGAGGTGGGTGTTAATTATTCACTTCCCAGTCCAGTTTTTAGCTCCTGGCCTTGCAGTCTTCACCTATTTATAGCTGCCTATAATCAGCTGGGGTAATGCATAAATGCGTTGCTGAGGTAATTCTTAAGCAATCTTTCAAAGGTACCGAGGCAGATGTGATGAGAAACAAAAAACTGAGAACCAGAGGATGACTGTAGATTGATGTATGCTAAAAAAAAAAAAAAAAAAACTACACCAAAATTCCCTCATTCATGTCACAAACTTCAAGAATTGCTAAAATTAACAGATAATCTGTTAACGAGAAGTGCTGGGTGAGTACATGCTTTAGATATTCCTCACATTTCAGCTCAGGGCAATGAGGGCATGGTTACAGGCCAAGAAATTTGCCACCACATGTACCTGCCATCGCCTGGGGGGAGTTTTCACTCTTGTAAGTGAGAGGGAGATGGAAACCATTCAGCACACCTTATCTCCACTTTTTGCCTCCTAAATTTGTCCCCATAAAGTAACCCACAGGTGTTGTGGTATGAATTTGTTCCCACTATCTCTCCCTCCAGTCACTCTCATTACTTTTCTGCTTTTTGCCTCAATTTCTTTTTATGTTTTTAATATTTCACTCTTTTGGTCTAATATTTTTTCCCCTATCTCTTCCTGTGTCTTAACTCTACCTGTGTCATCCCTCCACCGGTGTCCCTAACCTCTGAATAAGTTCCCTCACCAACTCAGGCCACTGCCAAACTGGTAATGTTCCCAAACTTCATACTTTAGATCCAACAGAGGGGCTTAACTCAGCACTATCATGACTAATTGAAATAATCAACTACATTGCTAATGACTCATCTACTTGGCACTGGTTGCTGGTCTCCACATCATCGGGAGTGCAGTGCAAGAGGTGCCAGTGCCGGAAGACATTTCCCAGCACATTTCTCAGACACATAGAGAGAAATAGCGAACACCCATCTACAGTGAGTCAACCATTATGGAAAACATCAAAGTTTTTTTTTTTTCCCTCTGGGCATTCTGG
This sequence comes from Acanthurus leucopareius, assembly GCA_029814765.1. Taxonomy (NCBI): domain Eukaryota; kingdom Metazoa; phylum Chordata; class Actinopteri; order Acanthuriformes; family Acanthuridae; genus Acanthurus; species Acanthurus leucopareius. Next base: position 21,163,140 of record JAQMCX010000001.1, on the reverse strand, counting down.
ACGTGTTGCACAACTCTCCTGCCGCTAAATGACGGAGCATGGCCTGAAAGATGGGCTGCGAACAAATTGAGGTTACATCTTTGACACGGCGTGTAATAAATTCACCACTGGTGTAAAATATTTCACAACGGAAGGTTTTTCTGACTGATGCCCCCCCCCCACACACACACACACACACACACACACACATTCACACACCTCAATACACACACTTTAGGTGCAGTGGCATGGTTGAGGCCAGAGGACCGGCGAGTGGACTGGACCGGGGTGTGTTTATTCGGGAGGGCTCAATCATGCAAGCTGTTTGCACAACAGGCCTCCTCTGCACTGTGGGAAAACTCTCACATGGTCGTCTGCCTGCCTGGCTGACAGGAGAGAGTATGACGATGAGTGTGTGTTCATTGACAAATGGCTTGACGCAGACTGCTCTGCAGCACTGGCCCAGCCCCTTGTACTTGTCAGTGTAACAAGTCTCAACAGCTTCAACGATGTAGGAGAGAAGATAAAGTAACATTGCAGAAGTTGATACTAGTCTTTCTTCCGACAGGTTCTCTTGTGATTAGGGTGCTTGTGCTTGTGTTGAGGTATGTAAGGAATTGCAGTGTTGACAGCTGAGGAGGCGCGTGTGTACAAAGGGGTTGCTGCGAACATATCGGTGTGTATTTTATATGTGTAAAAGAGACGACAAGATACAGAAAGAAGGTTATGTGCGAGTGGGAAATCTGACATGAGCTGGCACGCATTACACCCACATACAAGATACACACCTTCAGTACAGTACGCTCAACATGCCAGAACACCAGCTGACAATGAGGGGAAAAACGTCCTCTTTCAGGCTCACACACACACAAAAACACACACGAACACGCTCAACTGACTTACATGGATACAAAGACAGCATATGCAGTAGCCAACGCGTGTAGACATGACAAACATTCAAGGCACTCTAGCAGCACACACGCAGGAAACGTTATAAAGACAGAGTGGCTGCGCACATGTCTTCACATAACTGCAGGTGTTGCAGTAAGCCCCAGCCAGCAGTCACTGTGGAGCAGCTTCTGGGGGGGTGGGGCTGGCTTTTCAGGTTAAGGAAGTCGCGACATGCCCCTCCAGCAGGCCCATAAATCAGTCGGCTCAGCCTCGCTAAGGATGGCTCTTGGGAGAGGAAGGCATGGAGCATGTAGCACACACTGACACACACACACACACACACACACAGCCGCGCAGGCACATGCCAGTTCAGCTCTCACACACACACACACACACACACACACACACACAGACTGACAAACACATATCCATGTACAAACTCACGCACGATAGTGTGCATGCCAACAATCACACCCACACATACACAAACAGCAGGAGTGCACATAGTTTGTTATGTAAACGACTGTGACACTTTTTGCCCAAGGTCCTTACACGCAACACCTCCCACTATGTGATCGAGTGTGTGTTTGTGTGCTCAAGGTGTGAATGTTGTGTAATCTATGGATTCTAATTGCAATCTTTAAAACGTTCCATAAGGTTTCCACATAAATTAACTTCACACTTCTAAAACACGAGATCTTTAGTCATTTAATAATAAAGTAACACTTATTTTGCCACTTTATTGGAACCCAGTGGGCGTGTTGCCTGAAGGCTTGATGCATATGCAACAATCTCATTTTAGTCTTTAAGTTTTTAAATTAAAGTTGTAGGAGTGAAAAACAACAGAGGAAGTGTGACTGGAACACAAAGCAGGTGAATATTTATATTTAAGAAGCTGGAACCAGAAAGTGTTTGACAATTTTACTGAAAAATTACTTAAATGACTTATTGATTGTTTAAATAGGTGGCAAATAAATTTATCTCTGACAGGTAATTGATTAACTAATTTATAAATGCCAGTAAAAAAAAGTTTCAGTTAATGGGATGAAAAATATATCTGACTAGCTGTTCATGGTCAGTGGCAAGTGTTTTGTTAGTTCACCTCTACACATATAAACAGCCTCCCTGTAACTTGTAGATAATATTACTTGCAGGAAATATGTTATAAAGCCTGATAATTAATCAGGTCATTTACCCATGAGGTTGCAATGGCTCATAAAATGCAAAATGCAAAGGTGAGAGGGGACATGAGTGAAAAACCTTTTCTAATCAGCAAATGAGTACAGACTGACCTCGTACATTCAGCGTTGTCCCACTCATGTACAAATTGAGCTAATTAAGGATCAGGTTTGGATTTTTTTTTTTTTCCATTTGAAAGCGTTTAAGTAACCTCCAGGAGAGACATCATGTATATAACATTCAGCATGCTAATTTTTTTTCACTGTCCTGAACACTTGGCGTCTGCTGGTTTTCAGAGAGAATAATCCGGCACACCGGAAGTGAACTGTCTCAAGATGTATGAAATAAAAAATGGATTTGCATAAAATCAGTGACAGCTGCAGATTTGTCAGCTAAATAAGCAGGACTTTAAAGAGGCTCTAAACCATATACACTCACAAGACTTCCTAAATGATTATTATATTTTATACTCAAGTAAATGAGATTGTTATGGACACTTTTCATTCCAGTGAATCATTTCTGGAACAGCTTAGTCACACTATTGCTTTACAGAGTGCCTGCAACCTGAAAACTGCTTAATCTCTGCTAAGTGCGGTGCAAAACCACAAGTGATTAGTCAACACAAAAGGTACTAATCTGAGGTGGCCAGTTCCAAGAGGTTATGACATGCAGGTGTTTGTGTGTGTGTCAGAAAACATGGAAATATGAGCCACAAAGAGGCAGATCTGAAGCTGAATGCAGGACTAATTGGGGCCTTTTATACAGGAAATTCTAAATATCAGTATCAGAGGACATTGGTATTAAATTACCCTGATTGAGCTGGTAATTAAAAAACTGGCACAGATACAATGTGTGTTTGTGTGTGTGTGTGTGTGTGTGTGTTACGTGATATTTAACTGACAGCAGCTCAAAGTAAAACTTGTGTTGAAACCTGAAACTTAAAAATGTCAGTCTGATTTACTCTGTCAAATTAATTGGAAACACTTCTTGTGAGAAAACTGTGTCACACACCTTTGAATTTTACGAGTTGAGACCACTGAGAGTCTTACTTTTACAAGGAGGTAGACCAACCATTTTATAGATGGTATAAATTTGGCTGGAGGAAAATTAAAAACTTGCTCTGACAGCTGTAAATAGAAAAGTTTCTGTTGTGTTGTCACGTTTGGGTTCTTATGACCATCTGCAGTGCTGAGAGGAGAGAGATGTTGTTAGCACTGTGGCTTTCTGCAGCCAACAATCCGAGAGCTGAGGAAAACTCAAGTATTGTCAACAGCGCAGGTTGAGTGGGAAAATAAAAATTGAAAATGCTGCTTTGAAGGGAGAGTGAAACAGAAAAGAGATGAGAGAGAGTAATAGTGACAGAATGAGATGGAGGGAGATGCAAGCCTCTAGCTTCACATGAGTGCTTCCCTGCTTCTTTGCTTTAGTGCAGCAGCCCATTCGATGATTCCTCTCTCTCCTTTTTAGCCAACTCAATTCTTAGCCTGCAGTTCTGCTTGACCAGTATGCTGTCAGAATGAGAGATGCAGCAATTACTCTTTATCCATAGTCAGTATGCTGATGTATTGGTGTACACATCAGGCCTTACACAGTGAGAGAAAGTCAAAGCGCAGCGCACAACCCTTCATTACATCACTGGGGCACTTTTGGGCAAGGCACTTAACCCTCATCTGCACCACTGGGGCTGAACTGGGCAGCATCCAAGTGTGTATGTGTGCAGCTGAGCCAATTTGGAATAACGTGTTGCTGAAAAAGAGCACATTCATTCTGTGTGTTTCTACCCTGGATACACAAATATTGAAAGAAAAACAGCAACACTGTGTAAGCTGCTGGTAACAAACCCAGCAAAACATACAATTTTGCTTTTTTTGTGCAGTATACATCCTTGTAGATATTCCACACTCATAACTAGTTTCTGTGGGGGGATGTAAGCATCGTTAATATTCCATCCCAACATACAGTCATCAACATGACCAGTTTCTCTCACTTCTCTAAGATATGTGAGAGGTTTATTCTCTAGAAACTTGACAGAATCACTCTGTTTGCTGGTAATTATATCAAATATTGTTAAATTTTTTCCCTAATTAAATAATGACATTCCTATATGCCATGTCTGTATGTTTGAATGATGTGCATTACTTAATGACTGTGAAATCACCCACCCATGGAATAAATCAATGAGTCATTATGAATATTAAAAGGATGACAGAAGAGCCAAAGAAAATCCACTCACAGCTCTATTTAAAACGACCCCCTGCCAGCCCAGTCAAAACAGGAGGGGAAAAAAACATGGCGATCAATAGGTATGATGGATAAAGGCAGGGAGCCTGAAACAAAAGCCCTCCAGGTCTCAAAGATAGGAACAACAACAAAAGAAACTGAAGACTTCATCAGATCAAACAGACAGTTGCTTGCGGCATTGTTTAGTTTGTCAATACAGCCAAATGTTGAATTATTGTGGAGTTGAACTGAAAGAGCATCGAAAACTTAAAATAAGTGAAAGACTTAAGATCAACCACATGAGGAGTGCTCTGATTTTTTTTTTTTTCTTTACAGCTTCCTTCACCTGAGAAAGGCGATAAATCTTGAGTTTTTATACTCGGCTGAAGCAATGACTGGGCCAGAGGTTAAACCAGTAAGACAGATGAAAACAAGAGATTGTCTGGGGGCCCATTAAAAGAAGATTGCTGAGGAGGGACAGAGAATTTCGTGTCCTGCCTTTGTGGAAGCAAGGAAAGCGAGTGTGTGTGTGTGTGTGTGAGTGTGTGTGTGTGTGTGTGTGTGTGTGTGTGTGTTTAAAAGAGTACAGTGTGCCCGGGAGGGTGAGAGGTGGCTGTGCATGGTGGATGATCTGACTCTCAGTGTAGACCTAAGTATTGATATCTTTTAGTCATCCAAGTTCCAGAAACATCCGTTTGAGGTTCTGACGGTCATACAAACAGACTCTGTAACATTCCTTTCTAAGGTACTAAGGGCTGCTCCGGGGAGGAGAACAGCTGCCACATGTTATGTTTTCTCCACATTTTTCATCATTTCTCTTCTCTCCTTGCACATTCTTTGTTCTTTGTCATTGCTGTGCTCCCTGAGCCACAGAATGAATGTGCGCCGTGACGAAGCTGTGTGGAGAATGCGGTCCGGCTGAATTCTTAGCACACAGCTATTGTTATCTCAAAAAAAAAAAAAAAAAAAAAAGCCTTCCTGGAAATCCCAGCCAGTGGCCGTCTCCACATGCACACAGTTAAGCAAAACACCTCGCTCTAAATGCTGCTATTCCTCTGAGATGTGTTTTCAAATCACTTTTGGTTAGCTTGCATGATTTCTAGGGACAAAGTCACAGCTTTAAAAAAGAAAAAAAAAGCTTTGACATCTTTCTTGACATGCAGGTCAGGTTAACGCTCTGCTGCACCTGTCATGTAAATAGGCATTAGGCCATCTGAGCCTCCTTAATGGATTCCCAGCTTGGAAACATAGAGCCAAATCACACTGCATACTAATTAATGCTCCCCTAGGACGCACTCATATCACAGACACAAATCAATTATTTGTCACTTAACCTGTAATTACTCAAGGTGTGAAGGTTGATCGAGGTAGTTGAGTGGGAAAATCGAGATATTAAAAAACTGACTGATCTACCTGCCATCATCTTCTGGGCCTCATACGGCTCCATGTAGCCATCATTCTCAGTTGTCACTTTTTCCGCAGTGGTCTGAGTGCCGCCAGCCTGCTCAGCGTCGAAAGGGTCCGCATAGTCTTCAAGGATAATGAGCTGCAGAGAAAAACAAAGGAAGGTTAGATGGATAGAAGTGAAATAGCAAGATAAGGAATTCATTTTGCCACTTGTTTGAAAAGTACAACATGGGTTAGGTGTCAGGGGAGTTGCATGACAGATACTGCTGCGGCCTCAGACAGGATCAAGGGATATTCACCAATGCAGGCCTTGAGATAAAGAGAGAAATACATAAATAACACGCTCTCTCTTTATTCCTCTGCACACCACCACAATGCCTCAGCTTTTAGCCTTACAGCACGTTCTTTGCTACTGCTGGTCTGCCTAATTATATGATAGCCCAGTGACAGGCCTACATTTCAAAAGTAGTGGAGAGAAGACCACAACTGCTCAACTTTCTTAAGAGAAACAATTTGGCAGATTTATGCCAAGCTGGCAGTGAGCCACGGCTAATTGCAGTCTTGCTCTTTTGCTGAGCAATTTGTGCAGTAGATGGCAATTAGGTGGACGTCCTGAAACCCAGAAATACAGCTCAAACCTTCAGGGAGCCGCGCAACGGTCCGCTTCTGTAGTGCCTTGGGGGGGATATTTGTTTCCTTGAAATGTTTCTTCATCTACCAGGACATCGCTTCAAAAGTAAAGGTCCTTTGAAGGGAAATAAATTCCCATTTGAGCCATCTGTCCTTAAGGACAACAGATCTTATGAGGGGGTGTGACTGCAGGGGTTTGGGCCAGCTGTTAGAAAATTGACTTTTTCTTTGTTGGGGCTCCTGACAGTCTAGTGCTGCCAATCAGTGCACAGAAGAGAAGGGCGCCGCATGTTCTGTAACTTGGAAACATTTTAGGAAAGGCTTTCAAACAAATAAGGAAAGGCTTAAGCACCAAAGGGAGCATGTAAACACGCACATGACTGGCACTACACCCTGTGAGTCATGTGTAACAGGAAGGGATTTGGTGTCATTATAAACAAGCTCATCACTCATCTGGTGGATGGGGACGGGCGGGGCAGGCTGGAGGTGGACTGAGTTTAAGCGCCCGCCCTGCTGCACCTCCTTCTAGCCAGCTTTCCTAAGAACAACCACTGTCCATCTTTGCCACAGACAGCACACTTCCCAGAAGCTAACTCTATATGCAGGCCACCCCTGAGAGTGCCGCAGACACAAGCACACACTCACACTCACACTCACACACACACACACACACACAGACACACACATATATACACACACCTGTCAAGCCTTAGGGAAAGCATGGAAAATGTACAGATATTTCCACCAAACTCTGGGATTTCTCTGGACTGGTTAAGCACAGACTTTAATGATACTGATGAAGGACAAGTGTCACTTAACACAGAGAAAATTCTTCCTAAGAAATGAGAAGAAAGACAAGTGCACATCTTAAAGGCTGGAAGGTTCACCAACAACAATTCTAAGTCACTTAGTAACAGAGAATTGCTGCAGGTATATTCCTGCATAGATCACCTCCACTATACATGGATTAGGCAATAATAGCAAAGGAAGGAAGTACCGCGGATGTGTTCCATAGCAGCCACTGTGTGTTAAATCCACCTTCCTCAATATCCCCCTCTCCATCTGTTTTGGGAAAAATAACTAGGACTTTTATATTTTCTGCCGCAGCATAATTATGGGTTTCTCGAATGTTTTGCTTCTGTGAATGCAGGCAGGGGGAAAAATCCAATACAAACATGGTCCTGGTTTGTTTTTGTGCCACACAAATATTTCACTCACAATTTTAATCAAATCTCAGCAAGTCAGACAAGTAACATCTTTGCGGCCCCAGAGACCCCAAATCTCTCTGCAAATTATGCATTACAGCCGCAACATCATTACCATCTTGCACCTTGTTGCATAGAAACTAAAACATCAGTAATCACAGCGTGTGCCAAACCCACCTCAGATACAGTCGGTTCAAAAACAGCCCAAACCTAAGAATAAATAACACTTAGTTGAACAAAAAACATATAAATCGTCTAAATTGGATGGATGACGGCCAGTGCTCATTTGACTGCGGTTCACATGCTGCAGCAGAGCGGCTTCGAGGTTTGAGATTGCAGTTGAAATGTGATTAGAAAAAATGTGACTACGTTTCCTTCAGCAGCATTACATGACAGAGGTGGTTTACAGTAAGGTTTTGGCAGAGCTCACACCTTAAACTTCCACCACCTTATCACTTTATGTACCTTCACGAGCCAAAGGATGTTTGGGCATGTTTCAGACAAGCACTTATTGAGTTATGCGTGGAGCCACTCCAAATACATGACATCATCTTTTGCCTTTCCTGTTGACATAACGTAGTACAAATAAAGGGTGGGGTATGTGATGAAAACATCTGATAGCATTAGACAGAGCGATACTGTGGGATTAAATGCAATCAAGGATAAAAACCAAAGCCTGGATTCAAACAAAAACACTCTGCCTGACCTTCGGTTTAAGCCTGATATGCAGCAGCCTTACAGTCCATAAGTGGTTAACATTTATGGTTTTGGGATTTTGGTTTGGTGATGTCCAAAGTATATGGTACCACAAGGCAGAGGAGGTAAAATACGGTGCGTTTTTGCCGTCCCACACAATCAAATTCAGGCTAAATCAAAGTCTAATTGGCCTGCTGGTACTCTGAAAGCAAAACAGGAATCAGCAATCAGTCGCAAGTGGCTCTTGGTTGTTCTGCTCCTTCAACAGTCTGCAGAGGCTGAGTCAGTGTTTGGAATATCTTTTTTTTCATAATTCTAGCTTCAAAATGTTCTGTCTTGCAAAACAGGTCATGACAAAATGTAATTACAACATTTTAGAAAGTATCTGCAATCAGGATGACTCGCTTTAAACTCCACTGGTTTGGTTAAAAGATTCTATCCACAACTGTTAACAGAATCAACATATTAATTATGGCCTTTGTGTTCATATATACTTCAATTAGGTTAAAAACGCTAGTCATGAAACAGTTAAAACTTAAAAAAAAAAGAATTATAGGCATGTGTATATTTAGCTGTGAGTCAGACAGGAAAAGCTCTTTTTAGCACCTGGCTCATGTTCTTATTCCTGTCAGCGGCGACAGTCTAGTTTCCTTTTCCTATCAAATGCTAATTTAGGCTGATGACAAACCAGTTACCAGTCTGACTACCTTTGAATAAATATGAAACGAAAAGCAGTTTGTTATTGCATATTGAAGTGGCAATTGTGCTGGAACATAGCTCAACATTATGGCAGCAATGTGCATGACCAGCAGGGGTTGTTTATTTAGGAAGCATCTTTTTATCAAGGGGGGGCTGAGGGGGTTGAGACAAATTCTCTGATATCAGCTCCAACATGTGCACCACATTTATACCTTTACAAAGCAGCAATTTGTACATATACAGAGCTCTTATATCACCCATTACCAGGCAACAAGGTATTAATTTTAGCCTACACAGATCTGAGTATTCAGAGGTTTGAACATTTCATGATTTGGATGCACACTGCCTGTGTAAGGTGCCAGTGCCCTGCCGCAGCACCCTAGTTCATGTTTGGGTTGAGGGGCTGGTTAATATTTCCAGATCGTTACAATGTGTCCTTCCTGTCCCACTGCACTAATGACCATTGGACAGCAGGAAGAGCGTGAGGTTGTGAGGAGTGGGGTGCTATAGAGCGGCCATGTCGCCTGGGGACACACCATCTGCCTTGTGACATGCCAGGGTGTGTCAGGACTGCAGCCAAGCCACACTTGTCACGAAAGCAAAATTCCCACTCAGCACAAGGCTGCAGTGCTTCAATACATCAGGTCTCTGCTAAGCCACACTGTAAGCCTATATGAATCTCACATCAGGCTTAGGCCATGTCCCTAAAGTAGCAGGGTCCTTTACTGGTCTGCAGCATAGAGAGAGAGAACTCACTCAATTACTTTCAGTGCACAGCTTAGATCCCAGGTTGGCCATGTCTTACACCTGCCAGAGCTCTGGCAGCTTGCAAGAGACTTCTTGAAATGCACTGCAGCTCTCCGGCAATGAAGCTGACATCAAATCAGCAGAAAAAGAGGAGGAACATTAACAAAGGAGGGAGACTCTAACAGGCACCTGCCACTTTGGCTCAATGTTCGCCGATGGTAGAGGTTGTTGGATCACATTTCAATTGGGCCCCAGTCTTCTTTTAAAAGTGTGAAAATATGGGCTGCATTTTTCCTCTTCTAATCCTAATTAGTATAAATGAGGCTGGATCGTCAGTTAATCAGAGGCAAAAAGTAAAAATTTCAGAAGCTTATTGTTCAAGTTTTAGTACCACTGGATATTTGGTTATATTGATAAGAAAATAGGCAGCTATTTCTCTTTATTTCTCTTTCATACATTTTAAGCAACCTACATGCCCACCGTAAGCATTTTAGAGCCATAAACATACAAAGGATAATTCAGTTTAACAGCAGACTGATGATTTCACCAGGCATTTAAAAGATAAATCCCAAAAGACATATACACAGATGAAATGGCAAAAAAAAACTCCAGCTGAATGAGTAGAGACAGAAATATGATATTAATGTCATGGCTGGTCCAGGAAGGATTGAATGCGTCAAGGTTGAAGCCCCCCTAAGACTGCCAGAAAAGTCAGCAGGCCGTAGAATGAGGCAGGAGGAAAAAAAAGGAAAGAGGACTGACGTGTGTGATTTATGTCTCACGCCACGAGGGATTTCAGCCACTGATAACCTAATACAACTCAGTGCTTAGCAGCTCAATTGCATTAAGTCATTTCAAAAGGCTTTTTTGCTGCTATTGCTCTTTTGTTCTTCTGTGCAACAAAAAAAGAAAAAAAAATACCACCATTGTAGGGATGGAAAGCCACTTAAAAGAAGACAGGAAGAGAGAAAGAGGAGAGAAAGAGGAGGGAACACCATTATTTTATCTTTCTCCAGAAGAAAGCTGCCTCTCAATAAGTGTGTTTACTCCAGATGGATGGAAAAATGTTCAAATGTTCATTTAAAAGCAAAACTCAGCGAACTGAACATCATCAAAGTGCTGCTGCTGATAGCTCCTCCAGCTTATCTTTGTCTATAAACACAGGATGGATGCTATGTGCAGTTTGCAGCCATCCTTTGATAACTTGGCCACAATGTTCTGGAAAGAACATACAGGCAAGGAACACTCCCTCAAGGCAATTTATTTAAGCAAAAATGATCACAGCTTCTCTGTAGACATAATGCACTTGCTATCAATAAGATACTTTTATGTTTCTCAGAAGCGAGCACAAATCTGGTTATAATTCATTGAAGGTCCCTTGCGATATGGCTCCCAAACAGATTAGACAGACGGAAAAATGTCTTCTTCTCTAGAGAAGCGATTGTGGAGGAGTGCGTTTCCCACCGTGCAGAGCTGACATTAATGAAACTTTATTGAAATGTTCCCCAAGAAAAATGGCTGCAGCTTGAGCTTCTGCCACCCTGTGAGCTTGGAAGAGTTATGTACCTTCACTAAAGGCCTACTTAGGAGTCTGCAAAGGAAGCTAATTAAATTATTATATTAGCTATAAAGACACCTTTTTGCAATCAGTCACAAGCCAGTGCAGTCCATGCACCAATGAAGAGCACAGTGACTGGTAACATCTGAAACTCTGTTTATTTCCAGGTATTTTAATTTGTTTTGCTTTTAATCTAACTGGAGAATCACTCAAAAGCAGTTGTTCAGTGTTAGTAATAGAGAGTGGGTGAAGTACAAAATTTAACTCACATAAAAATCAAGATTCTTATCTCCAGTATTTGCCATCACATCTTGACCGCGGCATAATGTTAACTTTGTGAATTTTGGTCCTTCTGTGAAACAGACATTATATTAGGGTTTATTTTGGGGCAGGCTACATCGGGTTGCTACCAGAGTATGTATTCAGGTTGTCAGTCAAAGCCAATCAGGTTAGAGGTGTAGGTGCGAATTCTACACAGTTCCACCCTCTTATTCAAATGCATCTCCAAAAAAAGAAAGAAAAAAAAAAGATGGCGGTGGGCATGGTGGCAAACTCAGGGCTTCAAAGCCTTAGTCCACAAACCAAAAGTTGACGTCACGGTGGGTTTACACTTGGTTTCACATGTGTCTCCTTTAGCAACATCTGCACCATTCAAAAGGGTTCACTTATGGTCGCTGCCTTATTTATTACAAACACCCCCCATTCAAGACATAGACCACATTAAATGTTGGCTCTTCAGATCTCTGCGCTCTTACTCATGTGGAGTGCCTTCGCTCAGCACAAGCTGGTTCTTTTGGCGACAACTGATTTAGCATGCTGTTGATCATGGTTTGCGTGGGAACGCTTCCAGATGCAGCAACAGCAACACTGATACCATGCACCACACTTAAGTGAGCTAAACATCAATTACTGTGCTTTACGAGGCTTTAATGGCACCTGAAGCACAGTATACTGTGGGCCGTAGCTATTCAGATATGTGTTATAATCTACTGTAGACACACACACACACATATGCACACACATATACATAAAAGTGCACTCACAAGTGAGGTATGTGTGTGCGTGATTCGCACACACACATGAAAAAGAGAGGACCAAGTCCCAATCAGTGCTGAAGCAGAGTGTCCAGTGCTCATTATCAAATCAGAATTTCTAAAGATATTCAGTCCACACTTGTGGGATCCCAGCAATCAAAAATCCCCCAAAAAATTACCTTAGAGTTAAAAAAAAAATCTTTAGACCTGCAAGAATTTATAAAAGAAGACACTCCTCTCAACTTTCTATCATGACATTTGTTCTTCTTGCTGCATAATTAGTTAATTTAAAGCATCAAATCTCAGGAACTGGGTGGGTCTTTTAAGTGCAAATGAAGAAGATGAAGACCACACGCTCTAAACACAGAGGACCTGTCAAAGGTAGGAATCGAACCTTAGACCTTCAAGCTGTGTGGGCTTTAACAGCTGAGCCACAGTGCTTCCAGATCAAACAACCATGACTGATTCAATGCCAGCCATGCAGTCATGATGGCATTGCCTTCACTGCCATGATTGTATGTAGCTGTAATGTAATTGTCATTTCATCTTCTGACTTTCTCTTTGCTACTAAAGCACTTCAAGAATAACTTTCTTTTTCCAACTCAGAAAAAAAAATGTTTCTGCCAAAGTATCATCAACATTCCTGAGCAGTATTCTGTCCAGGGAAGGCTTGACTCACATTAGATCTTTTGCCTCTCTTATCTTTTTGAAATGCTATGGTAAATACCAATGTGCAGTTAAACAAAATCGAATCACATCATTTTTGGAGTTATTTATTACTGTGTTCTTAGAGCAGAGCCTTGTGTCCATGTTATTATACGCCCCAGAGCACCTCTAAAAGCCATTAAAAGTACACTGTAGCATCCCAGCACAACCCTTCATGCATTTTTATCAGCCAGACACAAAATGTTAACAATATTGTTTTGTTTTCACACAAAATAACCCAATACAGAAGTTATTTAGAACACATCAAAATCTTACATTAGTTTGTCTTAAAAGAGTTAATAAGTGTCTGATCTTTACTGTATGGTTTCCATAAAATGCACAGAAGCTTAACAGTAGCAATCAGTTCTGGTGACTGACACAGATAATTGCAAAGACTATATTCCTGTAAGGATCGTTGTGCTGAAGTTACCTTGAAATTTTTAACAAGTTGTGTATTTCCAGAGGTTACAAGTCACAACTCTGATTTTGAATCACTTTATTAAATCAGCGTGAGCTGCTAAATTCTCTATATTTAATCTCTTTAACATCAACATACTGTCTGGCTATGAAGTAAGTGGATGTGTGTCATTGGGATGTCTTGAACAAATAGGCTTAATTGCACTTACAGAAACCTAGATGCCCCCCTCATCTGTTCCCTTCTATACCTGAATAAATTACCTGGTGTTCTTCACACTTTTAAGCAGCTCAATGTGTGACCTCACTTTCAATAGACTGCATCGCCTCCTGATGAATGACTACATCGTCCTTCAGCACCCAAGGCTGTGAAACAAAAACATTTTTTTAAAAAATACCCCAACTTGTCTCCAAGGACCCTCTTCATTGAAACTCACTCCACACAGTCATACAAGCCCTCCAGGGCAGGAAGAGAAGGAAGGCCATAGGTTGCACCCTATGAAGGTGCTCTTAATATGCGACAGATATTCAAGATTAAGCACTTGACGACACGCTTGACAAAATCCAATTTCCTTTCTCTGCCCCATCTCTGTGTGATAGATTTATTGGCAGTGTTTCTGCTACATACAGTTGGTGATGCGGCACAAGAGTTGATAATAATTCAGGTGCTACAATGGAATGTTGGAATTATATAAAATATGGTAATCCCAAAGCCCATGGAAATTGGCGATTCGTCCTCAACACTGCCTACACCAAATGTCTCTTTTCATTAAAGTTACATTTATTACTGAAAACACCGACTTGTTTTTTTAAACCTAGAATAAAGCAGTAAATTCAAATGTGTGAAAAACACAACTTACTGTGGCTGCAGACATGCATTTCACCCCCATGTGAGCCTGCTATCAACATGCACAAGCAAAAACACTATTGTTTACATTGGCTTGTACAAGTTAAAAACTGACACAATTAGGAAAGTAGGGCTTCATGAAAGAACATGAGGAGATCCAACTGGGACAGAGGCTTTGATTTGGGGGAGCGTTTTATAGAGCGGGGAGAAAAACAAGCCCAGACAGGCTGTAAACAACGCTACAGGTTTCAGTGTGAGGACGTCTTGATTTGAAGATGGACCCTCCATGACCTCAGATAGCCTACAAATGATGAGGATGTACTGAGGTGTCTGGACATTGCTTTTAACAACAAGCCCGCAGGGTGGAGTCCAAAACCAATGCCATTTCTGTTCGGCTTTCCACCTCTCTGAGAAGACCAGCAAAGGGCTAGAGAAGATAGGCTAGATTATTATGATGGGTGCAGGACAGTCACCCCTCAGCAGAGCACACAACAGCTATTTTCCATCACCATTTGTCACCATTTCTCTCCATTTGTCAACATATAGATTGCTCATGTCAAATAAGTCAAGAACACTGAACCTGGTTAAATTTTAGCAAGCAAGAAGCAGCCAGAATATTCAGCTTACAAAGAGGGGCGAGCGCAGACTTGACACGTTAAAAAGGGAATGTCACCAAGTTGTAAACACTTCCTGTCAGGAAGGGAGCACTTCCTTAATCCTGGAGCAACCAAGCCATTCCTTATTTTTCACCAAACAACTGCAGATAGCAGTTTTCCTTCTCTACCCGCGGCTCTATCTGAGTGGCATCTAATTTTAACTGTGGAAAATAACAACAGCAACATGTTACTTCTCGTAAGCAAATCACAAATCCCAGCAGCATCTCAACAGACTGGAATTTATCTGGTAAACTCATTTCTCATTCACAGAATGAAATAAAAGAAAGTCTGGAATCCCGCTCAGAAGAAATGGAAGTGCTCAGCTTCCTGGTGGGCACTCAGATCACAAGGCAGCTCTGTTTGCAAGACGGAAGTCTGGCTGCCTCCTGCAGTGTGACACGAAAACAACAGTGTGCGTTCGCACATAGCAGATAAAAGGCAAATCAGATCTCTATGATCTCCACACTGTACTCAATTTTGAATCAAAAAATTTGATTACCACTAAAATTTGCATAGTTTAACTAGGTGAGGGCAAAGCTACCGCAAAAAAGTCAGTGTGTCATGCAGAATCTCCCTGTGCCTTTGATAAAATGTAGAGACAGAGCTCGGTTAGTTTCCTTTTAATCGGTGTGTGACGATCTACTTGCCCATCAGGACCCCCTCCGTCTAGACTCTCTCACACACACACACACAGTCATTTAACAAAACAGAGACATTTCTCCACAACTCCCTAGTGGCCATAGCTGCAGCACTAGTCTGCAGGCTAATTGTAACCTGGTGGAATCATGTGACTAATGTTCCTGTGCAAAGCTAGAAAACGCAAATCGAGCAACAAACATAACAGACCCCATCGGGACTCTTTACACTGGAAAGTAGGCCCCCAGATGAAGGGGGGGAAGAAAATAAGCAAACAATGGCTGAAGGCCATCGTTTCAAAGACTTACAACCTTTAAGTACAGTTGGTGGGGTTGTTGTATGGAACACCTAACCATGACTGCTTATCACATTCAACAATGCTGGATTACATTGCTGTCATGCAGATGTAATTGGATTTGTGGATTGCCCAAAATGATCTTGCTGAAAAGCCAAACATCAACTGCATGAGCATTACATTATGGCCTCCGGCGAATCCTTGATGACTTCATCCTGTCCCACAGAGGCGGGGCTTAACATGCATGCTGTTAAGCTCTTTGCTCTTTCCTTCCTTTCAAAGTGCCCTTCCAGGATTCTTATTCAGGTCACAGTATGTCGTTCTTTTGTCATGGACACCAGAGCATAAAAGAAACACTGAATATGAAACATGTTTGGCATGAAAAGAACAATGTGTTGTATTCTGAGCAGTGGGTGATTAAAACTGAATGTATTGTAGCCTTGAACTAGCCAGGGTGACTTTGAGAAAATGCTTGTGATACTTAAAATAGTTCAGGAAATGCAGGGCATTCTTTTGTCACCTCAGTAAAGAGTGGCTCTGACTGGAAACCAAAATCTCGTAGTCATGCCTGGAACTTGAGACCAAAAATATGACAGTCTAGACTTTAATGTCAAGAGTCAAAGTAGCCATAGCAACACACTGTGTTAGTTATTTTATACAAGTTATCATAATAATGAAAATAAGTGCTCATGTAAGGAGGTGAGTCACAATCGTCCCAACACTGACAGTAACAAACTTGTCACTATTGCTGAGCATGAATATGACAAACAACAGCTGCAAAATCCAAGAGATGCGAGACACAGCTTTCACACCAATCTGTTCATTATTTTCAACCTGGGTATCACATCGTCAAAGTGTGGCAAAATGCTTAAATTATGATAAATAATCTGAGTGAAAAAAGAAGCCATTATGTCCAAATCAATGTTGTTTACTCAGCCAAAGAGCACAAATTAACAGGTTTGTGTGACTGTGGATCTACAAGGGCACATCCTGCACCGCTCTGACATCCAGTCCAGCCTGCTATCAACCTAAACAGCCTCCATCTGATTCAGAAAAGCAGAGAACTGCAGTTAAAAGCTGTGCTATAACAAAACATGATGGGCTTTCATGTTTTTTGGGTTTTTTTACCCATTTTCTGGCTCCCTGAAGAAAACCACTCTCACAGACCCAGGTGATATTGACGTCTATGCTTGACATTTCTCCTATCACTGGCAGAGATGAGAGCGTGAAAGGCCAGTGGGATGCATTTATAAAACTCCACTGATGTCTGGAGTAACAGGGTGAAAGGCCAAGCGAAGATATTCAGCTTGTGGGGAAATGAAGCTGAGTTGAGTTCAGCCATGCTCCGGAGGCACTTTAATCCACAGGCCATTCAAACAAGCCTGATCCACTCACACAGTGGTGGACTGTAGCTCGGAAGCGGTGTCTGGTGAAGAGGACATAATTCCATTTCAAGTTCAGTCTAATCATTACAAATCCAAATGGACTTAAAAGCATACAAAAGGGCAAAATGAAGGAAGGCAACATCTATGTACTGAAGCAATATGGTCTTTTTACAGGCCTGCTTTTGTTGACATTGTCTGTGAGAATCTCCATCAACAGGACGAGGACGACCTGAATTTCATGTCAAAGATCATCCCCAGTACTAAGGGTTGTGTTTACTGCTACAACTTACAGACAAAACAGCAGTCAGATAGGAAACACAAGTGTCTGCAACATTAGAGTTGTTGCTCCCCAACCTCCTATTCCCTTCAACTTCTTTCTGTTTCGAAAAATGAATTCTGGTCTCTGGGAGTCAAGTTTCAGTTTCATCATACAATCGCAAGTGCAGAGTTTATTTCAAAAGGTATTAAAAGGAAAATGGGAATTTCAGGAAACAGAAATTTGCTTTTAGGATATCATTAGGAGCTATAGGGTCTAACTTTCCACAGATTTTCACAAAAAAAATTAAAATTTTCTTTTAGATATCCAGCTATTAACAAAAAAAACACCATAAAGGATAACAAACTTTGTTATTTGAGGAGTAGAGATATCAATGTTTTTCAGCCTCCAGCGTAATCAGTCAAAATGCTGAGCAAGGTTTTGTAAAAAGGTGCCTGCAGATGTATGAAAATAAGCACAGAGAAAATGTGTCAGTTCAAGTGCCTCTAATGACTGAACGCTAAACGTCGGTGCTTCTGATCCAACAGCAGGTTTCTTTAGATATATAACCTGTCTCATGGGATCGCTGAGTCAAAGGGACTCGGGGCAATGAGGGAGCCAAAGCACGACTGGAAAAGCAGTTTTCCACAGACAGATGCTGATGGTGACGGGGCGCAAAGACTGCGGCAGCCTGTCAGCTCTGGGCTTCTGCTTTTGTTTACACATTTCCGAGCGGCGCTTGTCATCACTTTCTGTGTCCTTGAGAGAAGTTGGGTTAGTGCTGAGTGGAGCGATGAGCTGGGAGATGAGGCCTTTAATTAGCTCCAAGGCAGGATGATAATTGATCATCTCCCTCAACCCACTCTGCCATGAAGGGCTTTGCATCATTAAAACAAAACACGTCACAATGCCTCCAAACACTCCAAATCTGCATCAAAATAAACCCACATAAGAAGAGTTCAGTTCCAGGCATGGACAAAAACCTACTGAGTAAACTGGCAGCTCTTAAAGGACTGGAAAATAAAATAAAACCCTATCAGAACACTGTGGGATCAAATTTGACACCTATGAAAAAATAGCAGGTACATTATATTTCCTAGAGCTCATACAGTACAAAGTTGCATGTTAAAACATTTTTCTCTCGCTTGTTTCTGCATGGAAGCCCGGCGAATAGAAATGGACTGGGGAAAATTCACTTGATGCTGCTATTGGCATTTCAGGCATTAGGAAGGCAGTGATATAATTAGCATTCATGAGTCAAGTAATTAAAACATCAATGTAACCAAGCAGTGCTGTTAAGACACTCGCACTCTCTTGCTCAGTCTCCAGCAGTCAGCAGTTAGTCTGAGCAGCTGGGCAGACTCCCATTTACTCTCATACTGATGTTCATGTACAGTAAATGTGAGCATGTGTTGGTGTTTAAATTCCAACCCAAAGATCACTCTTTCTTTTTTTTTTTAAAACACTACTCAGATGTCTCTCTCTTGTTTGAAAAAAAAAAAAAAAAGCCTGAGAAAAGTAGCTATAAAATTGTTTCAACATCAGGCCTCCCTAAGGAAGAACACATTGTAACCTCAATTCACTTTCAGCCCAACAACAGCAGCCTGAAGGGAGAGCGTCTGAAACAAACTGCAAACATTTGGGAGTTTTTCCCCCCAGAGACTGTTAAAACAAGTGTCTACACAATGGAACAATCTCATACTAACAGCACTTTTTTTTTAAATTACCTGGTGAGTCCCTCTCACACGGCTTTACAAACAATTATCATGGCCAGCCACAGTCAGAAAGAAAAGCTTCAGCTTCCAGACGAAATCTAATCCTCACCAGTTTGCACATAAAGCCTCACAACAGTCGAAGTGAAAGCGGAGTTAATGAGGACTTATTTGAAGTTTTTTTTTTTTTTTTCCTGCAAATTCTTCATCCACTAATTAAAAAAAAAATACACACACAATAGGACTTATTTTTCCTCAAGCTCTTATTATTTGACTGTTAGGAAAACAGGAAAATAAAATAAATGTAACAAAGACAGCAAGGTGACATTTTCTTTGGAGGGCATCCTTGTTGCAAGCTTGACTTTCCTCCTGAGTGTGTCAGGAAACTGAAAGTAAGGCTAAATCCACACTTACAAGTGGATGTAGGTTTTCATTTTACAAAGGCGTTTTATAAACTGGAACAATCTCAACCCAGATGAGCCTTTCAGCACCAGTTTTCATCTTAATAACATGCCTGAAAATGCAAATAACATGACAATTCACATACACTGGGCATGCATGTGCCAGTGCAAACAAGACAGAAAGACGTTTGGTTGCTTAGTTGTAGAAAAAAACTACAGAGGGAGAACAGCAACAGCAAAAAATAAGAATAGATATTTCTTCTCTTGTACCAAAAACGAGGTGACAGCAAGAACAGCAATGGTGCTGTTGTTCATGCTGAGTTCTCCAGTGGTATATACACACACTGTTGGTATTCTTCCAGAAAAGGGTCATGTGATGTGGACGTGATGAATTAGGGAGGGACACATCTTGACTGATAAGAATCAGGAAGCGGCCGTGGATGTCTGTGTCATCGCTTCCAAAAAGGCTGTATTCATTTCTGCCTGTCAAGACTACAACCAAAAGTGAAAGTTATGTGCTCTCAAGTGGAAATGCAGTGTGTGTGAATGTGGCTCAAACCATGCAACAGAAGTACTCAACACAGCACAATGAAAAATGTGTAAAACTGACAAACTTTTTCGAACCCAAATTAAGGACTACTTATCACTATGATGGATTAGAGCACACGCAATTTCTCAGTCTGTGGAAGCTTCTTTTAATACTCTGCAGGATGGATGGCTAAACTCTGAAGGTGCAACAACAATGCCAGGTTTCTCCAGTTTGCTGAAAGCATACAGCACCACCATGAAAAGTGTAAAGAGGAAGGACGACCTGGATGACATATACAAAAGTAAGACCCTCCATTATTATCTGTTCTCCATCACACTTTCCTTCCCACGACTATGCCATTTTCATTTAACCTTCAGCACTTGACAAGAAACCTTTAAACCTCTTCTCTCGACATATTGCTTAAGCCCACCAGCTGTCAGTACTGATTTAACTCACCCATAACATCATTTATACTAGTAGGTGTGAGGTATTTAAACCATACTATACAATCATCCGTCTGTCTGTTAAAGCCATATGTGCACACGAGCGGTGAATGCGGAGAGGCAGAGGCAACTGTATTCCTGACTGGGAGAGATCCAAATAAGCTTCAATTAACATGAGACAACAATAATCTGTTTAATCAGCTTGAACAGCTGCAGTGGCTGGGGGAGAATTGTAAATTCTGGTTTCCTGCTTGTTTTGCTGATATCACATAGGTATATGATCATCAAATTTACCAAGTTCATGAGAGCTGCTGAGAACCTTGGCTGACACTTTCGGAAAATAAAGACGTCCAAGTGTAGTTTTATTAGTTTCCCATGGTTTCTTATCTTTGTTTCAGGACATATGGGAAGTATACAAGACTGTCAGGATATATAAATAAAAGCGCTGAACCAAAACCGACTGTAAAACTCGCCACACGTCACAAAGACAGGTGCGAAAGCAAACACGAGTGGAGGAGGAGGAGGAGGAGGAAGTAACGTGAAGGTGAAATCGAGATGACCGGGGGAATTTTCTGAACACAGTTGTGACTTGGACGTGATCTGCAGAGGAAACAGTGGTGCACAGTTTGTTTTTTTTCACAGGCCCTTGCTTTCTTCCTTTGTACAAAGAGCTATGCAGACGCTGAAAAATTCCTCAGCGGGATCACACTCATCATATGGTATGTCCTTAACCTCACTGACACTGAGCATCTCAGGCTTCTCTGCAGGAACCTGGTGTGCATGAATTCTTAAGAAGCCTGACATGACAGCGTGCTCCGAGGCACAGCCTGCATGCATCCTGCCTGCTTGTCTGTCTCCTTGTCACTTTGTGCTAAGGAGTGTGCAACCAGCTCCATGCATTAGGGACAACCTTGACAGAAAAAAAAAAAACACACACACACATAGGTGAAAGGCTTTTGTTGTTATATTCAAATAGCTGTGCCAAGAGATTATCTCTTTGAAGCAAGATATCTATAAACCTATTACAAGTAGTTTCCCTCAATGCAGCAGGCTTCACTGCAAAGAGAACATTCGCTAAATTGATCCGTCTAGTTAAATAAGATTAGATAAGTTTAATTAGAAGATCTGTGAAAAAGTCTAGATCACTTTGTTGCTTGAGCAGTAAGCAGCAGGGAGAGATGCAGCAGAGCAGAGTTTGTGAGCACTTTACAGCAAGTTTACTGTCCAAAAAAAGTCTGCAAAAGATCTAAATTTGTCAGCATGAAGGCAGATCGGCCCCATACTGAGATCTGTGTGTGTGTGCGTGTGTGTGTGTGTGTGTGTGTGTGCTCATGAGCACAGAGCACACACACACACACTTCCATCCACAGCACTCCCTGTAGTGCAGGTTAGTTATTAGATAGAGGTGGGTGGATGTCGCAACTCATGTGGACAGCCGTTGTGCGGCTGTGATAACAAGTTCTGCCGGTTGTAACGATTCACTCCTAACAGGAGCAGGTCAAGTGCCTCATAAGGAGAGACCATGTTTGACTTTAGATTAAAAAAAATACATAAATAAGTAGGTGTAAGTCTCTAGAGTGAGAGTGACCTCACTCTGTGATTTCATTTTAAGGAAATTAATGTGTAGTAAGCCTAACAGCTTTCAGTCTAGGAACAAATTGAGCTTATAGCGAGTCAGAGAGCTGTGGAGTTGTTGATCTCTGCCTGACCGCGGGCCGTGTGGACCCAACTTCACCCACCTTCTCCTTGTTGTCGTGGTCCGAGGGAGGTGAGGTCGGAGATTTAACACTCCCTACAGCAACAGCTTGCGTGACCGTGACACTGCCGCCTGGAGCCGGACTGCTCTTTTCGATTGTTTCCACCTTGATAAGTCGGTGTTTTGGGGACACATACTTGATATCCGGCGACCCCACAGTGTTCAAGCTCGAGCCGAAGGAGATATTTCCACCTGGAGTGTACGGGTCCTCGAAGTCCAGCTCCTTTTGTAGTTTGTAAGCAGCGAGGATGTCCGGCTGAGCGGGGCTGGGGAAGGTGGCCCCGGAGCTGGTTTGTTGATAGCCAGGCGTACCGGGCACACCGGTGTGACAGTGTCTGTAGTCCGGCTTCGGAGGCGCCGGAGGGGGTGCTTTGGTAGTTTTGAATCCTAGGTGCTCCTTGAACCACTTGGCCATGCTGCCAGTGCATCGCTCTCAAGTCAATGAATGTAGTTTAAGTCCACCTTTCCTGCCAGCGGAGCCCGAGTCTGTTCGTCAAAGTGGGATCCTCGGGTCACCCGCGGCCAGCCGACCGGTGTCGGAGCGTGTCGCCAGTCTCGCGCGGCTCAGTCTGTCCGGAGAGAAGCTCGCGAGCAGGCACTTTCTGATCTGCCCTGCCGCAACTCTGTCACTCACCGCTCGGCTGCTCTCCACGTCAGGTTTCCAGACTACGCAACATGGGAGCGCTTGTGCAAGAGGAACACACGCCCCCCCGCCGTAACCTGCCCTCCCTACCTGAGAACATTCACCGCCACCTACCGGACATCTGAAACTCCGTTGACTGTGTACTGTAAATACCAGTCACTGGTGCATGAATGCACCCATAGTTTTTTGGGGTTTTTTTCTTTTTGACATATTTATTAATTAATTTATTTATTTATTGTTTTTTTAAAAAAAGGAAAACGACAAGACATGGTTGCATCAAAAAAATCATCAACAAAAACCAACAGCAATGACAAGAATGAAAACAGACAAACAAAAGCCAGCAAAACGAAAACAAAACAGAACAGAACATTTCGGCTCACAAATACATATTAACACAAGTGGGTTTGCGCCCATAGTTTAAAAAAAAACACATATACCGAGCCCCCGTCTGACGAGCGTCCTGTTTCAGGAATACCCGAGGATTTTTGGCCTAAAATGCAGACTGATGCGTGGGCTGCTAGAGGTGAGATGATGCCATCAGTGGAAGAATAACACCATTACAATTTTTTTTTAAATTTTTTTTTGACATTCTGTCATTTTTACAAGTTTTTAGACCAACCATTGGCCCTTAACTCTGCTCTGCCAACATAAATCCATAGGTATAAATCACTGTTAAATAACTTGACAGTTAAATGGTTGCTAAAATAATTAGAATTAATTTAAAATCGTCATGGAAATGTATTACCCACTCTCTTCAAAAGTAAAAACTGGCATATGTGTGTATGTACCGAAATTTAGACTTTGATAAAGTAATAAAATCACTACTAGCACTTAAGGGTAAAGTGCACTTTGCTTATTCTCTGTGCTCCCCGGTCCAGACAGCCACTGCAGACTGTTCTAACTGCATACAGCACTGCAAATGACCAGTGGAAAAGGATGCTGGAGTCTGTAATAACACTGAGCATTGTTCTACCTTAGTTCATTACACCAGTGCTTCAGTAGAGGAGTTGATATGTTGAAAGCACCAAAACCGGTAAATATTTCTCTCCAAGGTGTCTTTCAATCTCTTTGACACAGAGGGTCATTGGTTTGCATGCCTAACACTAATTACCTTTGCAATCAGAGGACAGATGAAAAAAATCCAATTTCCCCTCCCAGAGACGTACTTTAGCAACAGTTTGCTCTAACAGGAGTCATTGCTGCAGCACAGTGAGCTTTTATGAAGCAATATTTCTTTTTAATAACACCACACACACACACACACACACACACACACACGTACACACACAGCCTTGAGCAAGTCACAGTGTACAGATCAGAGTTTAACCCTGGCAGGCCCCTGGGAAAGACAACTTCATGCTCTGGAGATCAAAACAAAATCTATTATTTCTGTCCTGAAATCTTGCCATCGCTGCACTTTGGGCATGCAGAAGGAAATCTGACCGATGCAATTTCCCTGCACTTTATAGGAATAATTTCACCCTATAGCCTGGACATTAATCTGTTTAACAAGTGCATTATACATAACAGCTTTCAAAGATTTTTTTAAAAAGCCAAATGGATTAAGATGGTCTTCCCTTTATTGCAGCACTGGTCTTTTTGTGGACAGCTCTGGGAAAAAACTCCCTCAGAACAAACAAAAGAAGACCCTTTACAGCTCAAACATTAGGCTTATATAATATATTTTATGGCTGTAATGTACATACTTTAAGTTTAGTTTTAGTGCTCCATTTCCACGAATACAGGATGCGATGTAAAACTTCCCGATGCTGCGTGGTAATAACCTGCCACATGGAGTAGGTATAAAAGGATCTATGGCGGGCACGAGTAGGTATGTGTCATTTAGGTTACTGAGCTTGACTCACATCACAGATCTTTTACTGCATTGCTACAATTGCATTCACCAGTTTCCTCCAGCTGCCATCACTGACACCCTTTAAAATGCAAATCCTGTAATCCAGCTCCTCATAGGATACAAACAGTCCCTCAAGTAACCTACGCAGGCAGATTGCGTGCCAGGAGGAATTTATGTAGAAACTGTATTGGGTTTTGGCTTTAATTATTGTATGTAAAATGATATATGAAGTGCTGGCAGTGTATACACAAATTATATATAATTCCTATCATAAAGATAGAATACATTGATACACATTTAATAATGACAGGTGGTGATTTCTGGCTCTAATAGAAATTTGACAGATACATTAGCAGTGTTTCATTAATCGTCAAAGTTGCTGACTTTTCTACTAAACAGTCATCGGTCACTGTCTTTTTACAGTTTGAATTTGACTGGCTAGTCTATGTATTGAAATTTTCCACATGCAACCTGTTACTTACTCTTCCTCAAAGCTGTATGTCTTATCAACAATTGGTAGGTTGCAGAATCTGAACAAAATTCCTTTCCATATGTTTGCTTGTCATAGGGATGATGGTTTATACATATAGTAAGAAATTCTCTTAAAAAGCCATGAAATTTACAGACAAGATGACAGCTTAGGTTTGCCATAGGCAAATGCCTTCAGCAGTCACTGCACAGCTCAAACGTTTGACATGCTGTGCAAGTTTATTTTTCTCTGTAAGTCTGTTGGCTCTGGGGTTTCTCCGGCACTGCTGGAAGTGATTTGACGACAGTGGCATGGTAAACGCTAAATCAGAGAAACATTTTATCAGGATATATAAACTCAGTATTTTAGGGTAACTGTGACATAAATGTTCTCTAACCAGATTATGAGATGTATTGCTCTCTGCAATACTCCTCTAATTTTCTTTCTTTTTTTTCATCCTTTGAATGCGTGATACATGTAATATTACCGCTGTATTATTACTAAGTTTTGTCACAGCACAGTGTGGACAGCTTTTGTGTGCTCTTAGCTCACAGAGCTTTTATTATCACATCGCCTTGTTCTCTCGCCTTAGCAATTCAGCTGTAACTGCACACCACTTTGTGCAGAATGCTTCCGAATGTCAAAATAGTTCAGCACAACAATATTCATCTGTTGCATCACTGCAAACACTGCCAGGTGTAGAAGTGCCTACTGGAATTGTAACAGCTCCCCTTTAACATTTTCCTCTTGTGTTTATAAAGAAAGGAAAAAAAAAATGATGGACCCTCTCTCTTAGATTTCCCAGACTATACATGTGGAAGAGGGAGCAGCTGAAAAGAAATTACTTTATGTGATGATAATAACAATATGCAGACAACTGATGCACTTTGTACAAGTTTGTATACTTATGTTTGGTATATCCAATACATTTCATAGAGGTACTCAGCAAAGTTTTAAGATGATTTTTCTCTCTCTCTCCCCCGCCACGTCCATCGACACACACACTGACACACACACACAGAGGCACACACAATATGAGATTTTTACTGCAGTTTTAACTGAAGTCTTGTAAGTCATTCAAATGTGGTTATAGAAACTAATCTGAACATTTATACCTTGTCTGTTAAACATGCACTAATCAACTCCATGGAAACATACTCCAGTGACTTTAAGCAGCTACTGGACTTTCAAAATCACAACATTCAGTAAAATCAAATCCATCAAACTTTTATGATTCAAGTGATAAATGCTTTGTATTAGAGGGTTTTGTTTTGGTTCTCCATGGACCGGTTGGGTGAAGGTGTATTCATCTACTTTGTACCATCTACCGTATCACTGGTACTCAGGCAAGGAAATCAATATCTAATTGCTCAAGTAGACAGCAGAAGATTCTTGTTGCACTGGGAGGCTCGCACTGTGAAAGTACTATAAGGAATGGTATGGAGGCATTTCTGACAAACAGGAAGCAAAAGTGCATTTCAGTTCTTTAAGTGATTTTGCAGACAGTCTGAAGAAAATAACTTTCATTATATCTCTTTCAATGAATTAAAAACTGCAAGTCAGCAGTGTCTGAGAAAATGGACATCGTCTTTGTGCAGTCACCCTCTACCTCATTTCCAAGGGTTCACCCAAAGGAGTTCATGAGGACATGTAGGCAACCAAGAGAGTGTGCCCCTTCTTCCCCATGGTAAAAATATGGACTACTGAATTCAAACATCTCAGAGAGAAATGACTGCATGAAGGCTGAAACATGGCTGTAATATACATGACTGCATTCTGTCAATTTTCTCAATCAGTGCTGACTTGGTTTTTTTTTTTAATAAAGTTGTTGTTAATTATTGGTTTAAGGTGTCTGATGACTTAAAAGCCCTTCATTAAACCGTCCTCTTCTCATTATGTAAGCTTTTACCTCATGAATTTGGTGAGTATTTAAAGAGTTCATGGATTTAAAAGCATGTATTTAATTAGGCCGTCACTCTGTTTCACTAAAAGTGTTGGCATGACATTTCATACATGTATGCATCACCCAAGCAAACAGAGAAATCCACAGTAAAAATTGACACACATGTTATCAGCACAGACATACAGAGGCTGGAGCACTATGTAATATTTTCCCTGCTGTTCCCTCATAAAGCCATGTTGCTCTGTGGGGTTCTGTCCTTTGTGTTTTTAGCCTGTGTGCGGATCAATCCTCCCCATTTCTTCAGTCCTACTGCAGAGCTTTGTTTGCTCTCCCATGCCTGTCAATCAACATGCAGGCTAGGATCTTAAAAAGCTAACTCCTTAAGTTTCTCATCCAGCGACTGTGTGGCTGTCACCTTTGGTTGTCCCAGAAACGCTCGCCACTGCAGAGATGAAATGAAGTATTAATGGGCGTCGCTGCTGTGAAGGAGGACAAGGACAGATTACTAATCTGATTTATGTGTGTGGTCTGCTCGGATGCAGGTGTGCATAGATATGAGCTAAACGTACATTCACCATTTTATTACAGACTTTGATGGCGGCAGTGGAAACAGGTGCAGTGTATTGCAGTGTAGTGAAGCCTGACCTCCGTCTTGTAGAGCTCTATATGTGTCTTCTATCTGAAAGGGTAGATCTATTGGCCAAAGAATTCATTCAAACAACACTGCTAGTACTACTTGTACCTCGCTGACAATGAATGATGGAAGAAGTATTAAGATACAGAAGAATAACTACAAATAATGTTTTTTTTTAATCTGTCAGGTCGAAGGTTAAAAATAAGATATATCTAATAGCATAAGTATTGGCTTGAAATGTTATCTGTAAGATGTATTTTTGGTATTTTTGTAAGGTATGTCTGCTTTTTGGGTGTCATTATATGGAGAAATGTGTTTTTGGTCCAGAATGTGATCTATCACTGACATTAGTATTCACACTCAGGACAAGATTGGTATCAGTAGTAGTGATACTTTAGTCCTGATCCACCCCCCCACCCCCCACCCCCCCTGCAGCTGCAGCAGAGGTGATCTGTTAGCTGTAATGTTTCCTAGCAGAAGAAAAGCTTTTTTTGCTTATATTGGATAAACGTCATGTTTGTGTTCCCATTATCTCGTGTGTGTGGAGGAGTGATTTTATTAAGTATTCCTGAGATCATTCCGTGATCCTCCAGACAAACCATGCCCTACTTGTCCTATCAAGCATTAGTTTATGTAGTTTGATTGATAAGTTTATATTGCAGCTCTGCAGAGGTTGAGGAGACTAATCATATTCAAGTGCTTTTCTGAGCTTTCATGTGTAGATTTTTCTGCCTGGGTTTCATACTCAGTAAGACTGCAGCTGCTTCAACTTGAAATCACTCGGATATTTACTTGTTGATTTAGATGTCAGACCTATAGCACAGATCCAGGCTGAGATGGCCTACTTTTTTATGGAATTATTCAAGGCATTTCTCTGCTACTCCTAAAAGAACATCTTTTTACACTCTTGCACAAATGATGAAATACTGTTTTTGCAGGGTAAATAGAGTGTGTGCACACCGGCTCAGTGAGGGAATAAATCTAATCTCAGGTGTTTGATGTTGGCAGAGTGTGACCCTTCCTCAGCATCAGCCTCTCCCCCTTTTGGGAGTCCCAGCTCCGGGCAGTCCTCTAATCCAATCATATCTCAATGGACTCTCCCCTTTGTATGCTTTTTTACAGCATGTAACAATGGAACCGGCAGCCATGTCAATTAATTGGGTGATGACTCTACTTTGTAAGTATTTTCTGCAGGCCTTGGTTTTGTAGTTCCTCTGTCACTTGCCAGTAAAACCCTAATATTTGTTTGCTGGAGTAGCACCCCAGCCAATATGTTGCCTTTTAAACTCAGCAAAGCATGTAACCCAGTTTGATAAAATCCACAGACTGTCAAACTGTGCAAAATAAAGATTGACTGCCTATTAACTGGGATGCAAGTGTGTACTTGGAATGCTTAGATTCTGCAAACGCTTGCTGAAATTGAAGCAGTTTTTTTGGTGTATATCTTTAGTGATTTATGGCCTTCATGAATAACATGAAAGGATAGGACACAAATAAAAGTCTGATGATTTTCTAAAGATGGATCACATAAATAACTCGCTTTTTTGCTTAACATTTTTTTTTTAAAATACCTGAAACCATTCTGCAGTTGAAGCAGAGGAGAAAAAGTATTTTTCATCTTTCAATTTCTATTAATTTAAGCTGCATTCTTGAGGATGACTCTTTGAGGGGGGCGAGTGCGACAGTTGTTTAATACCTTAGTTAGGAATGAGAGTGTGATGCATCAGAGTAACATGGTTCACAGGCCTGCCTCCTCACTCAGTGTGACACAGTCAATGGCCTCTGACGAATGAAAATTTACTGCTAGCGCTCATCTTCCTTGCTGTCCTTTTATAACGCAGTGCTGAGATGCAACACCTCATTTAAACACAACACAGAGGGTCAAGAAATCCCTAAAAACCTGAATAAAGCACTATAAAAGGATTTGGATAATGCAATCATGAAGCCAAAAGTTTGCCATATAATTTTATTTTCAAATTAAATGTCACTGACATCATTGGTTTAGGTCTTTTCAAAATGCATCAGATAATCTCAGATCTCTATGCTTGCTCACTTACACTGAGGTTGTTTTCCAAATTTTTGAAAATGAAGTGCAACATTTCCAAAATGCAAGACGTAGTAATAATAATGATCTGCACATCTAGTACCCCCCCCCCCCTTCCCCATCCGGTTCTGGTGTCAATAAAATGATTATTATGTCGGTCATGCTT
The DNA here is from genome assembly GCA_029814765.1 of Acanthurus leucopareius. NCBI lineage: Eukaryota > Metazoa > Chordata > Actinopteri > Acanthuriformes > Acanthuridae > Acanthurus > Acanthurus leucopareius. Next base: position 21,133,146 of record JAQMCX010000001.1, on the reverse strand, counting down.
CACCTTGAATACGATTTCATTATTTCAAAACACAATCACCAAAGTGAGGATTGCCAACAGTTAAACTCATTGATTGCCTTGCTGGAGGGTTCGGTGATTGGATGCCACCCCAATGCAGCCATCCTCATTTTCTTTTTAATTTTAATTTTCATTTCAGATGTGTTTCTCTATCAAAGAAGGTCTCCAACTGTGCAGGTAAACTGTGACTGGTGTACGATAAGGTGAATTTGGCAATCTTAAAAGCTGGTCTCATAGCAACCCATTAGTGCTAGCCTTGTGGTTGATGGTGAAACGCGCTCACGGGCTCTGAGCATATAAGCTGCAGAGGGGGAGCCCTGCTTAATGACGGAGCTGCAGAGAGCTGTAAAGAGCTATGGAGAGTCTCTGGGGTGTTTCTCACTGAAATACTCTCTGCTGCAATTTTGGGGGGCTGTAAAAGATGAGAAATGTTACCCAGCGGCTTCTTGCATTACCGCTATTGTCATGCTAATGCTTCGGCAATGACTGGTTGTGCATGTGTCATAACCAATAACAGGTTGATTGAGGTTTCCATGGCACGTCAGAGCCACAAAGAATGATGAGTGTGCCCTCAATTCTGCCTTGACTGACATCTTTTCACCCAAATGACTGCCTATTTCATGTTTTCCGCTATCTGGTGAAGTGCACAGCTCTGTACAGAGAGCTCATCACTGAGGTAGATATGTGCCCTTTCCCTGCTCCCTCTGTACATGGATACAAGCAGCCAAGAAGCAAGTGAAGACAAAGACCATTGGCATGCCTGCTTTATAATTAATTGCCAAACTGATACCGAGATTGCTGTGCTGTGTTTTCCTGTGTGTCTGTGGTTAAGAGCTAAAGCAGAAAACATTTGACAGAAAACCATCGTCGTAGCTCCTCCATAATCCTTCGCAGCTCCGTTTCACAGAATCCAAAAAATCTTTGAATGTCATTTTCTCCCATAACGCTTTGCTATTCATGGATTTGTACAAAGGTTGACAGGGGAAACACATTTTGTAGTAGTTTGGAAAATAAGTTTGCAAAATTGAGGTAGTATAATGATAATGTATTACTTGCTGCTTTGATATCAGTTAACTTTATATCTGATTGTCTAAAATCTCAAAATTGGTGTGGCCACTATGAGTATTAATTACATATTGATCTGGCTTGTGCTTTAATGTCGTGGTTCGCTTGCTCTCCTGAATCTTTAGTATATCAATAACTTGTTTGTCTTGTAATTGCGGATTGATTCAGCAAACTCAATGTGACTGTGTAACTTTTTTGTGGTGGTGGGGGGGATTCCTTTAAAACAGACCAAACCCCTGCAGCCTGATAAAATCTTGATTTTCTTTCTTAGAAGTGTATGAAAATATTTATTCACCATCCAGATGTCTAATAACTAACATTAGCATACCTTTGAAATTTGTCGAGCACTGGGAGACACAGACAGTTGAGCGTTTACATGCGAGAACAACGCCGGAGTTGTGGAGAAACGCAGCTGCAGGAGGAATCTGCCGTGAGATTTCACATGCCGCTAAACACGAACATCCAGCATTCTTGAGTACCTCTCTAACACCTTCCGAGACAAATTAGACACAGCTCAGTAGCACTCAATGGGCTTCACCCTTGGGAAATTATCACCAGACAATGGGCTTCTCATCTTTGTTTTATGTTCCAAGGGAGAAGATGGTTAGACAGAGAAAGAAAGAATTTTGAGACGTCCCTTTAAGAAACAGGAGAGACTGGCAGTATTTGACAATCGCGCAGCTGTGAATGATAAGTAATTTCCTTGCGTGTTTGTCGGTGCACAGGAGTGGATCCCTGAGACTCCATGGAAGTGTTGTTTTCAGAGGGATGATTACACCCTGAAGATGATGGATGTGTGCTGGGTAATGTGGGAGACAGGAGGATGTCCAGGCTGCTCAATGGCTGATGACTTGCCACTGGCAGCCATAACACAGCCTCATTTCACACAAAGCAAGAACTAAACTCTTTATCCTGTGGCATGAACGGTAGACAGGTGATCTCAATAGTCCTGCTCAATTAAGCAGCAGGATTCGCAACCGAGTCTCTTTAGGTGGGAGCTGTCAAACACTTCTAAACTTTAAATGTGGATTTCGTGAGGGAAAGAGGCAAAAAAGATGAACTCTCCACTTGGGGAAATGTCAAAATTGTGTAATGAAACACAATAACATATCCAAAAGTGGGACTCATCTTACTTTGGAGGGAATTTTACCACAGCTCATTCCAACTGTGAGTTTATAAAGGTCTTATTTGCATATGATGCTGGAACAGAACAGGTACTCAGTGCTGGATCCTGTTATCCAGATGCACTGACCCATTTCAAGCTGCCGACCCAAACAATCCATTTCCTCAGCTACTACGGATCAGTAACAGGATGAAGAAGACAGTTTGACTTCCAGTTTAATACTAAGTAAGAGAAAGTCTGTAAAGTTGTCCTAATAAATCAAATGTTACTGTTGAACAGAGAAGAAAGAAATATGCATGTATTAAGGGGAGTGTTAATGACACGTGTGGTTGAAAAATTAGTAAAGAGACAATTTTTCAAATTAGGAGAGAGCATGAAATGTGAGGAAATAATGTAAGACTTTGAAACAGTAATGGACACTTCTGAAATGTTATTGACAAAACATAAAAAAGTGTGAAGCCATGCTAACTGGCTAACGGAGGCTAAAATGGGGTACAACCGCTCATTGATATTGATGTTAACATAATTATGCTAACATGCTCACAGTGACAGTATTGACTTAAGCTGATGTTTAGCTGGTCTAATGTTTACCATGTTCATCATCTTAGTGGATAAAATCATGCAGACATGCTAATATTTGATAAATAGCACAAAACACAAAGTACAACTGCTGCTGATGGGAATTATGCGTGAGTTATACCATGAATCAATGTACTGAAGATTTATTTTGGTCTAAATTTGAAAATAGATGAGAAGTCAGGGGATGGGGATCACCTACTTTTTGCAATTTACCATGAAAGCTATATTTTTCTGCAAAATTCAATATCAGTCTCCCAGATATTGTTGAACGTGAGTCTGTATCGAAGTGTTGAACCAACCAACATTTTGTAGTCAACTTCTCAATGTACTTGTGGGATCAAATTAATTTTTAATCAGCTGTCTGCTGTGGTTAGTGGGCAGAATTGTACTGACACCTGCAGGCATTCGGACTTGTTTGTGTCTCAGGGGTCTCTTTTTAAATTTAAACCTTCCAATACCTCTTTGGAAAAAATGTATATATATATGACATCAAGTATGTTTACTCACCTCCCCAGTGTCTTTTCACTGATTAAATCTCTGAGTCTGTTAACCCGATGGCAAAGCACACACCAGACAAGCATATATTGAAGGAGCCAGACTTGTTTTCTCTGGGAAACAGCCACCTTGGCAATAACCAGCAGTAGTTTATTGGATGTAGCTTTATGTGCTGTGAAAGCTGGGATTGCTCCAGGTAGTTACCTTTCTTTTCTGTCGGACTATTGTCTCAGAGCAGCTGTAATTCTAGGCCTGTTAGGCTGATAGCAGCCATCTGAAAACCTCACATTTTTCACGGGAGTCTAAGCAATGTGGAGAGAGAATGCAATTTCACCAGCGTAATTTCTGGCAGGTGTAGTGATCATCAGCAGAACGTCGCCAGTGAATGCAGTAAATTATTATGCTCTTTTAATGCCTTGACACCTGATGCTGCACTTTTTTTTTTTTTTTTTACAACATTATCCCATGCAAATCCACATCATCGTACAATACACAATGTGTGAAGAATTCATACTCAAGGTGCCATTTTTAGATGCATTACACAGAATCCTTTCAGGCACATTTCTACAAAATTCAGCGTGATGTATGAGATATGGCTGGGAACCTTTGAACCTTGACTAGAATTTAAAATGAGTACTGAAGGTTTGAGCAAATTTTGGCCATGCAACATGGCTTTAAGTGATGGACTTGAAAGGTAAATCAATGCACAGCTCAAACCGTCTCTTGTGCTCTTGCAACACTTCAGTAAAATTGTCACACTTTATAATACAAAAGTAAGAAATACTGAAAAGCAAAATGTCGTTTTGAATACATAAAGGATTAAATGGATTTTATGACAGAATAAGAGTGCATGATTAGCATCCAAACGTCTGCTGTCCTCAGTGCAAAAGTACCATCTACAGTATCCAGATAATAGCATTTGAAAAGGTGTTTTCTGGGAAGGAATAACTTAATTCCCCAAGTGTCCACATACAGAATGTGTACATGGCTGCAAACCAATCTCATATTGGGGCTTTAATCAGATTCATTTGGGTGGTGATAGGCTGATGGTAAGACAATCGAGTTTGTGACCAGAAGTTCACTGAACCAAGGCTGACTGGTAAAATGTGTGAGTACTGTTCACTGGAAAAACAAATAATGCTGTCAGTGTCAGAACAACAGTCTCTCAAATTTGATAGTGTGAGGACTTTTTTTGGGAAAAACCAGGTGTCTTGAATATATCACAGCTTGCAACTTTTAAATATTGCTTAAATAAAAAAGCCCAAGACATTTATGACCTTTGGCTGTTGCTGCAATTGTCCAAATACTGAAGAACACTGTAGGATCTATTAGAAAATCATTAAGGTAAGTGCAGAAAATAAACTAGGATATATTTTGCATGTGCTCTTTAGAAATTGAGTTATAAATTGATGCGCACCTCTTCTGTCTCCCTCCGGATACAACCCCTGAGACGGCTGCTCCCCTGAGAGAACAGTCTGTATATTCACAGTTAGAAAAGTTCTTGGAAGACGGAGCAAGACAGAGAGAGAGAGACACACAGACAGAGAGAAATCTAGGTTCAGTGCACTAAGAATATCCACCGGCATCAAATAAATCCACTGTGCTACAAGGCTGTGACATTTGCACCATCTTTTATGGCAGATATTTTCACCCATGTTAAGAAAGACAGACCTGATTGCACAGAGGAGTCACCTCTTGTTTCACAGGAACCGCTCATTTCCTTTTTTGTTCTTTCATGGTTAAGTTGTAAATCACTGACTGCCGCTGCGGACAGACATGTGACCAGACAATAACCCATAACACAAGACTGAAGCAATCTAACAACCGATGCACTCATTAAGCGTTACATTAAATAGCCTATTCTTCCCATACAGTGCTCTGTTTTATCATTCCACGCATGGATTCAAGCCATGTCCCATCTGAGTGGACATAATTAACACCCTGTGATAAAACCCAGTCCCGGGGGAGCTGTCCACTCACAATATATTTAATTAAAGTAAACGATATAAAAGGATAAATTGTGAGTTATATCAAGCTGCATTGACTAAAGGGTTCAGCCATAAACTATTATACAAGGCACAGTTATTTTCTTTGGAGCATTCATTAAATAAAATGGTTCCAGGCACTGAAAAATCCAGGCAAAGGTTTTGTGCAGCGCTCACTCATCCAGTCTCACTCTGCCTCATTTCCTAACAAAAATGTGCCTTTAAGAGTGTGGATATGCGCTGAATGTGCACTGTCTGTGTATGGTATCTGCCTATGGCTTGATGTGTGTGCATTTATTCATGCTAATAAGCCAGTGTGAGGAGCTGTACTCCCCTTTCTGCCCCAGTCTGTTTAGACCTCTGACAGATCATCACAGGGGTCAGAGCCTCTCCAAACAGGCTGCCGGCTCTCCGATCCACTGACTCCCTCAGCATGCACGTATACACATAGAAATGCATACAAATTCAAATGAACACTGACACACACAGATACATGGTGGTTAAACCTCACTTTGTTGTTTTTTAATGGAAAAAAAAAACATTTTAGGATAGAAGCTCCCAAACACTAATGGTAAAACTGGTAACAATTATTAAAAATAACAAGAAAAAAGGAGCTGAGGGCAACATATTTTATTTTGTTGTGTGTGTGTGTGTGTGTGTGTGTGTGAAATGTTTAAAGGCATCCCAATGCTATAACCTTATGGAAAGTTGTTTTTTCTCCTATTATAATTTCAGCAAGTGCAAAGGCCACATTATGGGGTGACCTAAGATTTAAAGAATAGGATTTGTTATTTTCCCAGTGATGGTTTTATATCAAGATATTAGAAAAATAAAAGGGCTTCTCACTCTATTGGCAGTGGAGGAGAACATATCTGAAGAAAAAAGAAGAAAATATGAAAAAATAGTGTATGTTTTCAATGTGTTTTAGGATGAATATGCCCTGTTATGCGGGTTAATTACTAAATTTAATGTGAGAGTCAAAATCAGAAGCATGTCTTGCCCTTTTAACATCATTCCCTCTCCCCAACAATGATGAGAGGAACTCAGACTCAGTTGGCTCAAAGAAGCTGAGGTGTGAAGTAGCTCTCTTTTTAAAAAACACTCATGATAATACACGATAAAGTCTCTTTTGAAAGGCAATGGTGCAAAATGAGGCTACAAACTAATATATATAAAATAAAGCATTAGTGGAAAAACAACCATGTGCACTCAAACACAGACAGCTGAGGCTTCTGTTTGTACAGGCAGCTTTGCTTTTTCAGTTTTGACCAATAAGAAGTGGACACAGGACAGTTCAGATCTGAGGGGAAAGCAGGACGAACACTGTAATGTGAGCTAGAAATGAGGAGCCCCTCTGGTTCCTGTAGTCTTTGCCCTCATGATCCCAATGCACTGTTCTTAGATAAGATTTTTCACATGTTAAAAAAAAAGAAGAGTAAACTGAGCAATGCTCTTGGGTTGCATATTAACGTTCTTTAGCCCTCTACTCAGCACTGATGGAGTGAGGGCCAGCTGCTGCCTCTCAGTGTTATCAGTGTAATTGGATCCCCCATTCAAGAGAAATCAACATAATCATGAAAAGACACCATGCTTAGACTTATATTCATAAAGAGGAGGTTGGTGCCCATTAAAAAGGCACTAAATAAATACGTCATCCCAGACACTTACCAGACTTTGGTCTATTTGGTTAGAGACAAAAACAGCCATAATCTGCACTCATCAGTTTTTGGTTAATGATAGAAGGCAATTTGTGGAAGATTATGGGGGGGAGATATTTTTTTAGCATGAGATCATCATCCAGTGGTGTCACACACACGCACACACACACACACACACACACACACACACACACACACACACACACACACACACATTTACACAAACATTTGCAAAAAGAAACTGAAGTTAACTGACATATACCCACATTTCATCAAGCAAATGCATGCAGAATGTGCACACACACACAATTTTTTAAATGAGACTCATTTAAATGCAAAGTGGGGTTTCATTATAAAGCAGGTTTAAGCTGGCACCTGTTTTAAAAATGACATACACCAGTGAGCAGGTTAGGGGTCAATGGCATGTTAAAGGCCACTTAGCTTCCTTTCTGCTTAGAAAAGAGCTTAATAACAGTGATGTTCAGTGTTACTGCTGCTGTTCAAAGATATCCTCACAGAGACGCAAAACAACAGGTTTCTTTAAATACAATAATTTTACTGCAACTAAAAATAAATACCATCAATAACTCAGGTAACTTTTGCAGTTGCAGCCATGTCTGCACTGTCTGTACTGCCATGAGGTTAAGATTCTTGTTCTTTTTGGTAACCTAATTTTTTAAAAGAACTTTTGAATGGAATGCTGTAAATTGTTGCACAGACATTCATGTTTCTCACTGTATGACTTTTAATGACTTTATTAGCCTCTGACTTTTCATAGACTAATGCAGAACCAAGCTCATTCCCATCAGTCCTAGCTGTACTTTGTGTTAATTGTGCTAATTAGCAAAAGGTAGCATACTTTGCAAACAAAAATGGTGCACATTATGCCCACTAAACATTAGCATAACATGAGCAATTTGTCATTGTGAACATGTTAGTATGCTGATTTAAGCTTTTTTTGCCTAAAGCACCACTGTGCCTAAGAAAGCTGCAGTCTTGCACTGCCGCTGGCTGTGGACTTTTTAGTCTTAGTAATTGATCAGTGAAGTATTTAGTCTACAAAATGTAAAAAAAATAATGGCAAATTTAATTGCTGTTATAAGAGACTTAAGTGTCTCTCTCTGCTTTTTATTTCTTTGCTTCAAAAATCAAAATCCCCCTCAAAGGAATTGGAAAAGAACATGTTATGAAATAAAATACAGCAAGAAAATCCTCAAATTTGAGAAACCAGCAAATTTTTAGACTTTCTGACACAATCCCATGTAATTACAGGCCTCATCTTTCATCATGTTAACACTTCCTCCTCCATGATTAACTTGGCATGTGATCAGAAAAGTCTACTCAATCTGCAGCCTACTTGTATGCAAATATTTGCATCAGCATGAGTGCATACATGCATCTGTGCACAAGCCCATGTGTCTGTATGATGAAAAGTGCACACTCAGGAAAAGCCATTATGTTTACTAATGGCAAAATGATGTCAGGGAGGCTTTTTGAGCCACTTAGCTCTGCAACCAGATCAATAGTGTAGCTTCAGGATTATTTACACTGTCCGCATCTCAATTTAGGGCAGCGTCTTGTTCATCACTCACAGATAAATGTATGTTTTCTGTAGCAGACAGCTGAATAGAGCAGTTGTTTGGGTCAAACAGCCATTTGGATGGACCTTATTAGGTATAGTGGGTGTCTATTAGGGTATTGATTTTTGAGTAATTCTGGTTGAGATCATCAGCTGAGAGATGTGACACATAAAAGTGGACATAGAACCTGAGTCTTCAGGGAACTAACTGATGATGGAAGAGAATGAGAAGTGTATGTTCTAATTTAGAGCACAAAAAAGGAAACAACAAACAGACTCCATGAAAATTTGTAGAAATTACTATCTTCTATAGATGAATTTCGGGTCATATTAGTGCTTGATGGTGAAGTAATGTGCATCTCAGTTGTGAGTTATTGATTCTTTGTATTGTAAATTTACAGCCTCAGTGGGCTGGATTACAAATAAGACAGCAGAATGATGTGAGTAACATTTAGAAAACTGACAGAGATTTAAAAATTCAATGTTTGCTAGATGTTTGGCTCACCAGCAATCTAAAAATATCTGATTTGCAAAGCAATCTGAGAGGGATCAAGCCCTCCACTGTGTGTTTACTCCTCCCTCCTTTTCAACAGTCCTTCTGTTTGAATCTGACATCTCATTGTTTATTTCAGTATCTCTATGCCTGCCCGCAGAGACCAAGCAGCAGCGAGTGATGGTAAGATCTTGTAACATTGCATCTTTGATTCCTGAACCCCTGCCACAGTCCTGCCAAAGCCCACGCTGTGCTTTGCGCCCGTGTCTCCCCACCTTTCCCACCCTGTCACAGATGAGAGAGGAATACAAATGCCTACGGTCCCTGAAGCCCAGCAACCTCCCCCCCCCCGCCCCTCCTTCCTCTGCTGCTTCCACTGCTGTATCCCACATCGACACCACCCTCTGCCTGCCTCCCTCCATCCCTGACTGCTCCCCCTCCAAGGACAGCCAAAGACATTCTCCTGAGTGAGATAAGGAGGAACTCAGCCGATACAACATGGCAGCGCTCACACTGCCGTCTGCGGCTGTGGCTGCCCTGCGGGTGTTACCGGTGGAGCCACATGGAGATTGAGGCTTTGAATGTATATGTTTGACTTGCTATCGCAGCATCAGTCATGTGTTGCAGCATCAGTCATGTGTTGCACTAGGAAAACCATCAATACTTGTCTTTCTTCATCAGTGACAGTGGTGAAGGCAGCAATGTGCGAACATTTGGGGGTGCTCGTCATGTTTACAGATATGCTACATGTGACCCAGGTTATAAAGGCAAGGCCTGCAGCATGAATGATGAATGAATGGGACCAATTCTCAATTGTCTGTAAAGTATGACGCATGCTGTGTCTGAGTGTCTGCTCTTTTTTGCTTTTTACCCCATAACACATCAATGTTTATGGTTTCATGTGATTAATCACTTGATGCTTATAGTGCACAGAGGGTCTTTGTGCTGTGCTTTCATTGTATTTACATAAAAAAAAACATAAATTATAGTTTTGATGTACATGCTCTTAAGTTTATTAGTTAATATTATATCAAAACAATTCAAGGAGAAAACAGCAGAAAAACAAAATCTCAGCTTCTTGTCATTTATCCTGCTAAATTAATAAATTGCCTCATGACTTATTCTAACCAGTAATCAATCAGCATTTCACACTTTCATAACCTGTGAATCTGAGAGGTAGAAACATAGTTAGAGATGCAGCAGGTGACATGTGAACCCCAAGACCATGAATTTGTGTTTGCGCCCGTGTGCGGTTCTTGACAGAGAATGTATGGGCTTTATGACGGTCGTCTGTGAAGTTATTTGGCTCCAGGAGGACAAAGCAGAGAGAGGTGATTAAAAAGCAGAATGGAATGTCACACCTAATAGAGACAGAGCCGGTCAGAGGAAATGGGAAAGGAGAGGGAGGGAGGAGGAAAGGTGCAGCACAGGGAAGATAAAATGCAAAGAAAAAAGGTCTATTTAAGTTTGTGTGTGAGTGTGACTGTGCGTGCACATGACAGCGAATCAATGCATGTGTATGCTGTGTGTGATCACATGAAGAGCTGTTAGAGAATTGGGGAGAGTGTGACTGGAGGTGATCCTGGCTCCCCCAAATTCAAGTGTAATTACCCAGACAGAAAATGAGAGGTAAGTGACCTGGACAGAGCCTCCTTGAGTCTGCTTTTCCTCTCCACAGCCTCCTTCCTTCCTCCTCTAACCAATACCAGGAGGACAATATTTACAGCCACTGAAGGTACAGTAAAGCCACCTTGGCTTTTAGTATTCAGTAAAGTTGTTGATATCACCCGTATGTCCTCTAAAATCAGCTCAGTGTTACAACGGGTTGTAAAATAGTCATGAAATGTAAACCGCAGGATTTGGGGACAAAAGCATGAAATATTCTTTATAACAGCCAGCATGACTTCCAAAGAGAGAATCTGTATCAGTGTAAATGAAAGCTGTTAATCAATTTCTGACTACTTCACAAATACATGATTTTTATGACAGTCAGCACAACAATCTTATCTTAAAAAAATGTTTTTCAAAAATAAACCTAACCACAGACAGGAGGCAAACTCTGGATTACTTGAACTACTTGGATTACTCTGGATTACTCTGGTTTAATCCCGCAGGTTGTGCACTCATCATCCAATCAAACCTTATCCCTGCTACTCTGGCATGAGTGCATCATTCAGTCATAAACATGGTGCACAAAATACACACATGCTGAGTGTCACAAGAAACATGAAATTTGTGTCCATGTAACCAAACTTTGTAGATTAAATTTCATCACAATTTACTAAGGTGCTCTGTAACTATGTTGATAAAAGATGAAAAAAATGTTTCGCTCTATTCATGTCCTTCTGCACGTGTATAAAGACAGTAAGGATGGTAAATGACAGATAGACCTATGGAAAATACTTAGAAAATATTATTAGACTGCTTCACCTAAAACAAAGAAAAAAATTAGGTTTGAAGAGCCCTTAACTGTTAAGAGTAATAATAAATTTGTGCACAGTTATGATAAGTTACCTTGTTGGGAATTAGAAGCATCAACCTCTTCTCTCAGTTGATATACATTTTTTATTGTGGACTAACAGTGTCTTTTATTGCTTTTGCCTTCATCAAGGTGAACTACTTTCCTGTTGCCAATTTCAGGCCTTCACTCTGACCTAGTAAAGATTGTTTTCACTGCACCTGTTCTGCTTCCTGAGTCTGCTTTTGGGCACTAGATCTGTGATTTAATGTTACAAATACTGCCTAAGTGACAGGCTGCCAACAAAGCACAACGACTGGAAGCTGCCCAGTCCTCCCACTCTCCTCAACATTTGGCTGCTGAGCTTTTCACTGAGGCACTTCCAGGTTAAGGACGAGCCTGGATCCAGATCAACCCTGCATCTACGGCGTGTACCCCTCACAGTCTTTACAGGGTACATTTTTGGCAGGTGTAGATGCTTCCTGGTTGTACGTGTTGGTGCCATGGGACTTCCAGTGATAGTGGAAAACCAGCCAACTTCCTATTCCCCGCTTGAAACCTCTCCAAAAGGCACAGGTTCCATAACCACCTCTTGTCCCGGGCAAGAAAAGAAAGCACCATTGGCATCCCACCTCCTCCCTGGCAAATGTACAGGCACTGACACCATCTGTGATATTGTTGAAGTATGAGTTAAGGAAACATCCACCGTACACAGTTTCATCAAGAAAAGTGCCAGGCAGCAGTTGGAAAAGCAGTAGGACGGCTCTTTCAAAAGCTTCAATTCTAGAAAAAATGTTCGAGTCTGTCTTGTGGAAGTTGTTACAGGATGTAGAACTCATCCTCTCTGTGTCAGGCTGGAGGCAAAACCGTCTGGCTGTGCAGTGATCTGTTGTTTGTCAAAGCCCTTTACGTGGACTCTGTTGTAGATGGTGTAACACGCCTCGGCCAATATGTCTGTATATACCTGCTACACTACCAGCTGAGTCATCGTCCATAGTGTCTCACACTGTCTCAGGGTCATACAGTTATACAGTAATAATCATTGTGGAATTTTGGGCTTTCAGTAATGTCATTCTACACTGAAGATAAAATTATGTTTTGATAAAAACTTACTATTATATTTGCAAACTTTCCATTTGTATGACTCTCTAGTTAAAATAGTGAAAGGTAAACCATAGGTTGGACTACATATGATTTGTTTGCTGATCGTAAAGATTAAGACACCAGGATTTCAAAACATTTTAACTTACATTTTTTCTCAGAGTGGTGCCACATCTGTTGGGCACCAAAGGTCAAATAAATAACATTTAAAGGGAGTCACTTTCAAAACACTTCAGCTTAACACTATGAAAGGGTTTGCTTTTATTTCATACATCCTTGTGTTTTGCTGTTGGCAGCTTGCATGGAGCACTGATCATTGACTTGACCCTTGCTGTGTCTCAAAGAACAATCAACCAATCAGAGCTTTGTAAGCAGGATTTTAAAATGTCAAATTAATCTTCCTGCATAGTTTACCTGCCTCCATTTATGAAAACGATCCAAGAATTCACCACAAAAATTGGTGAAAAATGATGTGCTGATAATCAATTTAGATTGGTGAAAGTCAAACAACAGAACAGCTTTACTCTTAAATATCTTCAGTTGTTGTGAAAAGAGAATAATTGATTCTTGTCAATGCGACTGCAGCTCTTGAGTGAACACAATGTCAGACTAAACCACTGAAGTTAAACAAAAAGCAGCCAACTCCGACTGTCCGTTAAAGCTTTTGAATGCCAGGCTTGATTGTCTTTCCATTTTTCTGCTGTGTACACATATGACCATCACACCAGGTTGCCCATGTAGCTCTGGCCTTTTTCCCACGCACATCATTTTTTTCTTCACCGTTATGTGAATCTCTCTCCAGGCCTCGTGATCGGATGCCTCTCTGTCAAACTGTTCAGCCTATAGTGTTTAGGTCTGCGGCATTTGTTTGGGAGGAGATCTAAATGCAAGGAGACATCTTTTATAGTGTGACCTTCTCAACAGACACCCCTCCTCTTCCCTCCTCCTGTCCGTCTCCCCCCTCTTGTATTCCTACAATGTCCTTGCTCGTAACATTTACCCCACCTGGCTCAGTGGGTGGTTTTGTTTATATGGAATTCATTTAAGCATCCCTGCTTTCACTAAATGAAAAAAAAAACAAAAACAGTTGAATGACACAGAAACAAACCAGACAAGGAAAATACTTATGTATCTCATATAAGAAAAGACACTTTTTGGCATCAACCTTGTTTTCTGTAAAGATGAAAAACTAGATCATTATCAGAGTCACAGAATAAAGCAGGGTGATGAGACTGACAGGCGCTGAATACAGGGAGTGCTGGTAAATGAAACATATGGAATGTGCCGTGGGAGAGATCTGTTGACAGTACTTACTAGTCGACTGGTCTAAAAAAGATAACTAATATCAGAAAAAAATGCGCAGTGTCCCTTTTTGCAAATCCTGAATACCTGCAATTTGCACAATTTTCATGTAACATGATTTTTTTCAGCAGTACATATCAATGTGACATGGTTCTAGTTGTGTGTAGGCCAGTATGAGAAAAAAATTCAAAGTGGGAAATTTGAGAAACTCTCGGGATATTTTACGGACAGTTTTGCTGTGGCCAAAACCAAAAGTTTCGACATGAAGTGCCGGGTAATCCTCTGACTGTGTTTCTTGTGTTAAAACCTAGTGTTTTTAAAGGAGGTGTAACGGTATTTTCGGTCGTTTTGGTGTGGTGACTCAAAGCCGGTGTTTTTTACAAGAGATTTCGGGAATTTCAGCAGCTGTGTTTCTTGTGACAAAACCAGGCCTGTTAAGCAGAAACATGATCTTTCCCAACCCTTATGCCTAAACCTAACCAGACCTCACCACAGAAATGTCCACTTCAATGCAATAAATACAAAAAAAGTTACGTTTAACACATTGGTGGTTTGAGAAAATTTACAATGCTAACATTAATTCCTTGTGATTGGCTTGCAAGTATCCTGTCAAACACCCAGTGTGCTTAGTCAACCTGTTGCGTGTGCATTTATGTCTCCCTATGGGTTAGGGTGGGGTTCGCCCATTATAATTGTTTACCACAGGCACTTATTTCTTCATGCAAGAGTAAATCCTCTGCATGTATACAAATTTCCCACTGATTTCACACTGACACACCTTATTTCTTTGTTCCTTCTTTTCTCTGTCAGACTAAACACAAGAGATACGACTTTATTAAGATGCATTCTTGTGCAGATATGGACAGCAGGCTCTCTAAACAGATTTGAATGTTAGCCTGAGGCAGTAATGTTCTCTTTGCTGTAACATTGTCTCCACATATTTGATAGTCACCAGTGGAAAAAAGCCCACACATTGAAGTTAAAATAAAGCTCTTTTATCAAATAACTCCTCGCGCTCCTCAGAGTGCCTCCAGTCTGAAAACAGTGAGTAGTAGACTGCAGTCAGACCTGCTGACAAGGGCACCGCACACCCACACAGAGCAGCTCCACACCACTCCAGTCAGTCCTTCTCTAATGCTGCTCTTCAAATACAAAACACTATCCAATCACGTTTTTTTTTTTTTAGGTAAAATTGGTGAAATTGTTTGTGTTTAATGTGATTATTTATCAATGGTTTGATAAATATTGGTAACTGCTGTGATCATTGTTCCAGTTTTTTCCATTTTCATTTGAACACAGACAAAAACATCCAATACAGAGAGTCAATTTTTATCACATCCCTGCAATTATCAGTGCTCACGCTCTATTACTCTATTGGTAACAATGTTAAAAACAAAACAAACGAACAAACAAAAAACCCCACATGGACCGGAAGGCTGGAAAAGTCTGAGAACTGAATGAAAACCAGTGTCCTCTCATGCAGAAAGTGACTGTTGGATTTGTCGACACTTAAACTCAGACTGAGGGAAGTGCAGTGGTGCATGTTGGTCTCGTTAGTAAGGAACATCTCTCAAGCTTTGAGCTGATGTAATTTCACAAAGGTTGTACCAACACTGTGATGAAAGTAAGGGACCATTCATATGAGTTAACTATGTGTTTTCCTTTAGATATTTCTTTTGCTTCTTTAATTTCTCTACTATATTTTTCAAAGTCCTCTTATCTTAAGGGAAATATTATTAATAATTAGTACATTTTCTTTTCCAAATGATTTCACTTGTCCCCTAACTTGCAGTCACTCAGCCTGGTTCAGCTGGTGGTCTGCAGGCTTCACATTAGTCCCTCTCAGTCGTCTCCATTTTCCATCTTTCCCCCTATGATGTGGATAAGATATATGATGTAATTCTGTTGGTAATTTCCTCCATTAACCATCTCATTATTGCCAAAGGGAGGCTGAAATACAGTGAGTCCAGGCTTACTCAACCACAGCAGTCACATGGTAAGGAGTGCTTAAAGTTCAGCTTGACCTATAATCAAGTGCTGAATACTCGCCTGTCAGTAACCAGCAGCCAGTAGTTACTTATCCATGTTTGCAGTTGTTGAGTCAATTGACAAGTTATAATTATCTGTCAACAGTCAGCAGATGCTCTGATGGCAAATCAGAGGCAAAGCACAGGCTGATTTTGCCAACAGGCATGCTGGGTAGTCATTTCCTATGTGTTATGATAGTCATGGTGAGATCCACAGATAGGTGCCCCCCCTTCATTCTGATGAAAGTTTGGCTTCTAGGTATAAAACTGACAGATTTTCTCCAAAGATTTTGCATAGTGGGGCCAATGTGCACTAAAGACTTGAAATCTTTTGGAGTCTTTATGCATCACATGAGGTAATTACACAGTCTGGCTACTATGTCAACTTGGCTTCAAAGCCTGCCGCACTTCCTGGGGGCTTGATCAGATCATAGATTCAGATTGGGGTTTATATTATTGTTAACAGATTTTTTTTTAATATCAAAACAATATATGTATGTTTGGCTGCTCTGTTAAGACGAACAGTGATTGTTCTTCAGTTAAATTTCTTATCACATATTAAACAACTGTTTTCTGTAGTATTGAACTAAACTGACTGGTAACCTTGTGTATCAGCAAGTTAGCTAGGATGTTACATATTGATTGAATTGGGACCCAAAAGCAGACACCAAGACAGGACACTGCTGCTGCTGTGGCATGAGGCTGGGGGTGAAGTGGCTGAGGCACAGAGGAGGATGAGATGGTGGACAGTTTCTTGGCTTATGGCAGGAGGATGTAGGGTGTTGAGGCTGGGTGGCATCATGGCTGTGGTGCTGGGGCTTGTAGTTGTAGCTGGCTCTGCAGGTAAACAGTTGAAAGCACTGGTAGCTTAAAAACAGGGTGACAAAACAGAGAACACACTAGAAAGTCTGTCTCTTGAGACAGGGAGCCACATGAGGACCAGAAATAATTTGGAGATGAGTGAGAAGAGAACCAGAGTTCTTATGCTGTGCCTGATGATGATGAGTTGCAGGTGAGGCAGGTCAGGAGCCCCAACCACCAGGAAGCCACACCCATAACTTCTTCCATTAAAAAACACAGAAAAGAAACCCACTCACACACTCCACAGTCCAAAAGCACACACAGAACTTAAAATTTAACATCACTTGTGAAATCAGTACAGAATTTTTGGAACCGGGAAAAAAAAGGAAATTATGAGGCAAACATCTTTCAGGGTGATATGCAGTAAAATGTAGTAAACTACTCAGCATTTTCCTAAAAATCTAATTAACATCAAAATCAAGAAAATAAAACTTAATGGCAGTAGATGTTAGTGTGCTGTTAATGCAATTTCAGATAAAGCTTCCCTGCACACACACACACACACGCACGCACACACACACACACACACACTCACACACATTCAGACTCACAAATGTGTCCGTGTCAGCAGAATGCAGTTTTATAATCAATTTGGACTTGGGGGCGGAGTGGGTTGATGTTCCTTGCTGCAAAGTAAATTCCACAGTGACTGTTGCTCAAATAGTGCAAGCAGGGCAATTAATTTCACCAGTCTGACCACTGGAGAGCTGGGTGTTGAGAAAAATATGAGTTCAGGCAGAGAACGACAATTTCCTCCTGTTCCCTCAGAGTGGGGCGGACTTGGTTCTCTCTGTTTCCATGCAGATCTTCATTATGACTTCATTTCATTTTTCTGCCTCACTGAGGACACACTGAGATAGCTGTCAAAACATAAGATAGTCCACGGTGGCATGTATTGCATTATAATGCTCTCCTTCTGAAAAAAAGAAGTGTTCAACAGTAGTTTAAAATATGAATTGAATTCACTAAGTTAAGCAATCACGTAAAACTCAGATCTCTGTTGTCCTGATTGAGTGTTTGATTTGGAAGAGAAATAAATAAAAACTGCAGCTTTTTGACTCATACTGGAATAAACAATAATAGTGGACAAGCAATTTATAAATACCTTTGGGAAATAAGAAAGTGATTTATTTCCTATGCAGTGCTTTATTTCAGGGAAATATCCATCCTTTCTGATGATCTTATATGCTTTAACAGGATACGCCAGTTTGATGTTGATTCATCAAAGCCATTTATATTCCTTTCAGGTCCTTTGGTTTTATTGGCAATCTAATAAATGTGATTCTCTGAAATTGTAGGCTGCTTTAACGGTAAG
The DNA here is from genome assembly GCA_029814765.1 of Acanthurus leucopareius. Lineage (NCBI taxonomy): Eukaryota > Metazoa > Chordata > Actinopteri > Acanthuriformes > Acanthuridae > Acanthurus > Acanthurus leucopareius. The sequence continues at coordinate 21,115,087 of JAQMCX010000001.1, read as the reverse complement.
GGCATCAGGTTTTTAATCTGGCTTAAAAGCCCATTAAAATCCATGAATCCGTTGGCACGATAAGGAACTGTGGAGAACATCGTCGCCTTTCCCCCTTTAAGAACTGTGTAATTACTTCTCTCATGTTTTATATGGATTAATGACGACACAATTTTCTGGGAATCGTTGGTGAGCTATATCTCATCCATAGAGATGAGGGCAAATATCACCTTTGGTGGATGACCGTGATCTTGGAATTTAAGAAAGTTATTTTTAGATTGTTCGCTGTGAATGACTTAATTTATTGCAGGTGAGATTTACAGGTTTTGGGGACCTCACAAATCCTGCTGTGGGCCCCACATGAGCTATGAGATGAGTCCCGACTCAGAAACCACATGGGGTCCAGAAACAGTCCTGTGGTTGAGTGCCTTCACATCTGTCTGCCAGTGTTGATCAGTAAAGGCACCATGGTGCATTCAATCATGAACTCGAGGAGACACAAAAAAAATGCCTGCATTGGGAGTAAAGGTGATTTCTGATGGGCCAACATCGTATCCACCTCGGTCCAGTCACTGTCATTATTCTTACAGCTGCAGACATGTGGGGCCTGACGATGAGCCCACTGCTGCAATCCACATGGTAGGACACACATGGGAGCTTCAGGGGGCTGATGGTCAAATTTTCTTGGTTGCACAAATTGGACCCAAATGCCATCTCATCACTGACCTGGAGGACACACTCAAGACATATTTGCTGTGCAGCACATGACCAAGAAAACATGTTCAGCACATGTTTTTTTGTCCCTGACATCTGATGTGGAATCAAACTTAACGATGCTCTGTGGAGTTTTCTTGAACACAAACAAAAAGTTTACATTCAGTGTTTCTAAGCAACCATTGTTATTTTTAACAATATATTTTTATGTTCACACCTGTGATAAGTGTAAAACTGTATGCATTCATTGGTATACACATTACAAACGAAAGAGATCATCTTACAGTTTTTCTCAGTCGCTTTGGTGCATTTCTCACATCACTATTTACATTTGCACAACAGTTCATGCATTTCTCAAAACAATTAGTACAAACTGCAAAACCTAGTTGAGAACCTCCAAAAGCGTGTCAGTTGCTCAAAATGGATAGTTTATACCTCAAAAGCAAGTATTTATGTCAATGAAAGTGTCAGTGTCATCAAGATGAGAAGTCCTGACACCACTGTTTATGAACAAGAAAGTCAAATGGCTTCATCATATTTTCATTATGACAGTTTACTCTGTAAGTGTTTTCCAATGCAAAAGAGTCAGATCTTGTTGACACTACCTGAAAATGCTCAAGACAGCATTACATACTATTGACACAGCCATTTGAAAACAACAGTAAAGTTACACATTACTGTATTTAGTGAGGTAACTGAGTACAAGACACTGAATATGTATGTGTCACGTTTTTACTGCATGTGCTCTTTGTAATTCTAATTTGTTCACAGCATTGTGCAAAAGAAAAAATACACCCTTATTTACAACAAACATAAACTCCCTTTGGGTGGAGCTGTGCACAACTGTAAACAATATTGCAGTTCATATTGGAACTGAACATACAACATACACAGAACTGTAAATCATTCCTGCACATCCAGACGTTCCTGTCTGTCTGGCCACATATTTTCATCTACATCACAGCGAGTATCATCTCTTGCAATGCTGCGAAAAAGTATCTCCTCGAGTGGCGAATCAACCCTCTGCAGGACTCTGCTGTGATGTCATCACATGCTGCATCCATGGCCGCTAGCAGGACCATTTGGGTATGTGGATGCCGGTCATATACCTTCCACCTCCAGGAAGAGAAAAACTCCTTTACTGGATTTTGGAATGGTGAGTGGGGAGGGAGATATTCCACCAGCATCCTATCATGTGCTGCAAACCACCGTCTGACCACATCTGAGTGGTGAAAACGCACATTATCCCAAACAACAACCTATTTGTTCAGATGGTAGACATAGTAATATTCCCTCCTCGTTGGCCTGGGACATCAATGGCTGCTCTCTGTCCAATGTGATTCCCTCCACGCCTTCTACCTTTTACCAGATTGAAACCTGTCTCATCAAGGTGTATGAATGTGTGCTCTTGTCCCACTGCAAGCTTCATGTATGACACAATGACAGTAGTGCAGTGCAGATTGTTGAGTGCTGAATTACACACATGGGAGTCCTGCTGAATTTAGAGTGGTTCCCCCAACATTTGGCCACACCCTTCGACCAGCCTCAGCCATTGTGAGGCTGTGATTGACAACATGGTCCACAATTGTAGCCCTGATTTCATCAGGAATCCGCCTGTGTACTTGGCCTCTTCTTCCTCTAGCCCTGTTTTGTCCCCTTTCCCCTTCCTCCCCGCATCCTCACCCCTCTTCCACAAGGCTGGCCTTCCATTTCTGTGTCACAGTGTTATAGAAATGGTACACACTATGTCCTGCTTGGTTCATGTATGCTTGTAAAGTGGGGGTTCATGGGATTCAGCTCTGAGTGACTGTGGAGAAGTGGCTTATCATTGGTTGCAACTAATGCTTCACACACCCCTTCTCATCAGTGAAAGCTGAGGTTCACCTGAGAGAAATTGCTCAATTTAGGAGACATTTTCAGGAAAAAAAAAGATTTTAAAAAATGTATAAAATTTGCTTGATAGATTTTGACAACTAGTTCAACATTTTTTTATGTAATGACTCAAGCAATGAAATGAGGACTATTAGTTTTATAGGGAATGGCTATTCAGCATTCACAAGTATAGTTCATTTTGACTGACATGATATAAGCAAATGATAATGTTATAAAACAGCAGAGGGGTGTGTGAAAGCAGTTGATGCATGTCCAAAAGCATTTACAATTTGTTGGAAGGAATGAGAAACTGCTACTGTGATGTGCACAAATGACTAAATGTTGTGGAGGTTGAACTGACTGTTGTGCAAATGTCAATAGTGATAAAGGAGAAATGCACCAAAGCAAGTGAGAAAAACTATAACTGAAAAATTATAAAAAATAATAGAATGAATAATTACATGAGAATGTTAAGAATGATTGCTTTACAGTACAGAAATACTCATTCATAGGCTTTGCCTAATTTCGATCTGTTATACATTTACTTACACAGTACATATAAACATCATATTCATATTAGTTATTTTTATGTTGTTTCAAAGCAGCAGCCTGTGAGTTTTCAGACCATTGTCACTACTCAGCCTTTTCAGAGCTGTTGTAAAACAAATCAGATCTATGTCAGTAAAACCAAAGCACACCTGTTGAAATGACTGTGCTGGCCAAAATCCACTGCTTTAAAGCAGCCAATAAAAATCAGACTTCTCTGCATTCAGCACCCTCCTTGTCAGCGCATGGCTCTGGCCCACGCACACCTGTTCAAAGTGCTGGTCTCCTCTTCCTGTCATCTAATTTGTGAGTCATATCAAATGGATGCATGGCTAATGTACAAATTGTTGGCTTGCTGTTTGATTCTGGATATTATCTGGACTTGTTCCACAACTTCCAAATGATGACTGCTATCAGTGTGTGTGTGTGTGTGTGTGTGTGTGTGTGCGCGTGCGTGCGTGTGTGTACCACATGCACTGAACACAGTTGTTAATGAGGCACAACAGTCATCTTTACCATCTGTTTCCTCAGTGCTGATGGAACAGTGCACAGCCATTCTTCTATGTCAAACTGTGCAGCTTCTTTCTCGCCTCCTATGAACAACTGTGTTGATGTAGAGAACCAAAGCCTCCAGCAGCAGCTCTGAGCCAAAGAGTTTGTCATTCCCATCACATATATTTATTTTTATTTATGTCTGTCTCCCCCTTCTTCATAGTATTATTTTTTCCCACTTCCAACATGGGAAAAAATAGCTTGGTGTGGAATCTAAAAAGAAAAAGGAAACAATATCTAAATCTTTGCATCTTTAGAGTTGGCTGAAACAAAAAATCCAAATTATCAAGGCATTAGGAGCTTTAGATAATCCCTGATTTTAATGAGTCACTCTGGTCCTGATAGTTTGCTGTTAGGTTGACATTGAAATACAACTTATATAAGACATTCACTTGCTTTGAGTCTGTTGTATGTAACCTGCAGAAGGCACATCGCGCAGAATAAACACTGAGGTTTTCATTCCAAGGCCACCGATAAATATATCACTTCATGATCAGTATGGAAAGTGATTGTCATATCAAAACAAATTTGAAAAAATCTGATAATAAATCACTGAAAAGTAGTTCCTGAACTCTAAATCAAGGTCAAGATGTTGATAAGTCACTTGAGAACTTTGAGCAACTTCCTCCTGCTTTAATGAAACATGTGATGATCAGATGTTTAACATGTAAATCATTAATTGATTCCTGAAAAACTCTGAACCAGCAGCTGACAACAAAAACAGCAACAAGTTCCTACTTTTAAGAAACCTCAAGAACAATAGTGCATCTTACGCTATATCACTTAATGATGAAATTAACATTTTTTTATGTCCCATAAAGTAAAGTGAGGCATCATCTTACAAAGATGACTGTCTTTAAAAGGCTCAATATTTCCAAGTTTGCGCCCTCAACTCCTCAGTGACAAACCAAGGACAGGAAAATACTTGAAAAAGATTTGTAATCAATCAGTCCGTAAGTGAAACCTCTCAATTTCTCATTCTTCTTTCCATTTCTGCTCCTATATTCATGTCACTATCAGTTGCCCTTTTTCTCTCTCTGCCCAGCTCTCTATAATTACCTCATGTCTCTATTATCTAACTATTCTGTCTGTCCACCTTCCTCTCTCCCCTCTGTCTAATTTTTTTTCTCTTTCCCATCCTCCCTTTTGCTCTTGCTCTCTTTCTGTCTCCCTTTTCTCTTCTTCTCTCTGTCAGTGTTATCACACAGCCTCAGTGATGTAAACTGACATGTGAAATACAGCTAATTGGAGGATCTGGTGCTACTTAATCCTATCTGACAAAAAAATCCATTCCTCCCTTCCTTTCTTTCTATTTATCAACTCAGAAACAAAGTTGCTGGAGGTTCAATCATAAGTGAGTCATGGGCTTTCTATTTTAGATGACGGCATAATTCTGACTCACACTACATTTGTCTTGACATGTTTGAGTGACGGCAAAGACTAAGTTTTTATTGATGTGGGTTAAAAATTAGTCATTTTATTTGTGGATGTATGAATTGACTCAGAGCTAATGTCAGTGTACCAATGACTAACTCTTGTCACCTTATGTGTAAAAACGCTTTCCCTTTTCTACTTAAATGTCTGCCCCTTTGACATTCACTTTTAAGATAACTCTCTTGTGACTGATGAGAAAATTCATTTTTTGTAATCAGAGCAAAGGCACTTCAAGCCTCTCTTAGCATGTCATTCTGTCATCCACCATTGTATAATCCTCCTATATCTCCTCAGAGTGGGCCAGGGCAGTGAATTAATAAGACTCTCTGAGGGCTGCGGCCCGAACCTCTCTCAAAAATGAGGTCTGACAAAGTCTCCCTTCTAATTGTATAAGCATTGCCACTTTTTGTCCGCTTCCAGGCGCATCAGTGGAAGTGATGCTTGCAAGAGCTGCCCTCCTGGCCTTGGCTCTGCTGTCATATCTCTGCCCTGCCAGCTACCCCCTCAGCGGGAAATCAAATACACTTAATGGAGAGTGAGAGAGGAAACATTACGACCGTAATCGAAGCTGGAACGAGATAAGTGTGTCACCAATCACCACCTTCCTGCATGTCGTTGCTGTATTGGAAAAACCTTTTACGGTAAGTCTAGTGTCAGCGGTCTTCATGATTTCACTTGAATGGTAAGTTGACATTGTGCCTCATGCTCTGGATGTATTCAGTGACCTTCAGGCACACGATACGCATAATAGAATGTCACTGATGCACCACAGAATATCCTAAAACTCAGGAAAAATTACCTTTTAAAAATACAAGTTTTTTTTTACCCCATATGTTTAATGTGGATTAAAAAACAGGTAAAGAAAGTGCTATCCCCTAATGTAGAGTTCATACTCTCGAGTTTCATATGTTTGTGTCACTTACACAGTCACTTTTAGAAACACACACACACACACACACACACACACACACACACACACACACACATTGAACCACATGTCCATCTACTGATGGCTTAAACAGCTCCTGCAAGGCTACAAAGTGCATGGCCAGTGGATCAAGTTCTCC
>JAQMCX010000001.1:21097873-21108823 GCA_029814765.1 Acanthurus leucopareius | reverse complement strand
CACACATTGAACCACATGTCCATCTACTGATGGCTTAAACAGCTACTGCAAGGCTACAAAGTGCATGGCCAGTGGATCAAGTTCTCCCTCTGATTGAGGTCAGTGTTTCTGAGAGCAGAGGCTTTGTGGTGCTCGGCTCACCACAGTCCAGCTCCTGTTTCAGGGGAAATGGGCAGACCTCAGAGGGCAACCTCAAGGTGAAAGACACAATAAGTGTTGGGAAGTACTGAAGGATTGATGCTGTGTCCACATTAAAGATGCAGATCTGTTGAGTCAGAGGACTGAGGTTTCTGAGAGATGCTGACGGACCTTGAATATAAAGTTAGTAAGAGCAGAAACGTTTTGTATGAAAGTAGTTTGGAGAGTTTGAGGAGCTGTTTTCTCAAGGAGATGTACTACTGGGGTCAAGAAGGAGGGAATAAAAGGCAAACAGTTGCCTTTTCATCTCGGTGAGAACACAAATGCAGAGAAAAACTTTGAGACGAGAGGGTTTCTGTACATATTAGATTTTTCCGTATTTGATGAAACCCTTCTGTCCAATTTTCATCACATTCAGCACCCATGGGTCCCTCAACTGAGCCCATCAGTGGTCTCGCTCCACCTCTCATCCATCCAGATCTTCAACATTCACATCGACACAACCCAGTGCAAAATGTCAAATAGTTCAATTCAATTATTCTTTTAGCCTTTTTTTTCAGTTAAGTTTCTCTTTTTTAAAAAAACAGACACTGACAATTCTGTAGTCATGTCATACATAAGTTATTTTTTCCTCTTGTGATATTTCTTATGTTTCTTCCTGTCAAGAGTTTCATGAAACTTTTATGTCAACATTCTGATTCAACACCATATTAAATTATACAAATACTATTTAACTTGATTACTGGACCAAAGCTGCTAAATGAGCCAAAATCAATCTTCAAAAATGTTTTATTTTAAATTACAAGTATAATGACCCTGTTCAGCTGGAAATAAATATCCATGGTTCCTTATTTTCACAAGACACTTAATTCATCATTTGTGAAAAATACTTAACTTTTTTTCATCACATTAGTTTGAATCACAACATCATACCTTCAGAAATGTGGTCATAACATCCCATAATTCCTTGGAATGATTTATCATAATTTACTTCACTATAATTTACTGCCGAATATCTGCATCGCAGTCTGAATCTGACCTGTCATTACTCTTCCTCTCTTCAAAATTTCTGAGCCGACCATCAGTGTCTCGTGCTCTCCAAAGGCAGTATGGTGTAAAATCAACAGCCGTCCCTCTCCTCGCCATGGCGATACAGTAATACATTAACAATAAATAATGAAGAAATTCATCAGAAAAGACTTTGCATATAGATAGCCTACTTAAGCCGGAAGCGGCCATTAGCATAACTTGTGGGGAGCGGTGGATAATTAGAGTGGCTCTCCTTCTTTCCTTCCTTTTCTGTGACTATTAGAGAGAACATGGTGACAGAAGGAGGACACAGTTCTCTCAAGACTGCAGTTCATCTTGCCATTTTTATCCATTTACCTCAACACAGGGACATTTAAGCAGTACCCCTCTGGCCAGGCTCAAGTACCCATGTGGTGGACCTCGGCACCTGTCTGCAATGATTTTCCGCAAATAATATTCACTTAATCCTTAACTTTCATTGAAAAAAAAAAGGTATGACAGGAAGATTAGATGGTAGCTGTGACAGTTTCACATCCATCTGTCAGCTCCTGTAGTTGGGAACTCCAGCCACCTGTGGACCCATGAATCTTAACTTGATAAATGGAGTGCTTATCCCTTCTAGACCCTGCCAGCACTCAACTAATTACACAAATCTCTGCAGAACAGGTCATTAAATACAGGATATATTAAATATCATCTGATTTGGAGCCCATCCATCAAACATCCTTTCTTTTCTCCCTTCGGAAGGATGGATCTCATGCACAAAGCGGGGACTATATGAAGCAGGCGGAGGGGTTGGAGGGGAGGGTGTGCTGATGAAATGGACTGAGTTCCAGAGTTGTACTATAGACTGAAAACATTGTCTGCTGCCTAATGTATTCTGACAGCATGATAGCAATTTTTTAATATGCATGCAACGGTTGCCCTCACAACCGTTCCAATCTGCTGTTTCCTGCTGTCGAAAGCCTCTCACTGGCAGTAACAACCTTAGTTGTTATGGAAACTCTGGCTTGTTAGGGATGTTAATGCTCTAAAATCTCGCCAAAACCTGCAAACATATCACTCTCATTCATTTCTTGCCATTTTCTGCAACAAACACAGAAAGAGGAGGAATAACTAATGGGGTTTGGCTTTAGTTTGGATAATTTTGCAAATTCAGGAATGCAGTACGTGCCATAAATCTGCTGAGGCATTATTATTATGATGCATGAAACTAATTTAAGGGCACCACCTGCAGTGACAAGTGATATTTAAACAGCTGGAGATACCACTGCTACTATATCACTACATGTGTCATAACTTTGGATGGCACTTCCAAAAGAATTCATTTTCCCAGGCTTCCAATAACCACGGAAAAACCTGAGGTTTACTGCAGGATATTAGATTATTAAGAAAATACTCAGCTTATATTTCTTTGCCTAAAATTAAGTTTCTATCACATAAATTAAAACTAACGAAAGAAATGGACTCTGTGTCAAAGGTCCAACTCAACATTTTGCTGTACTTGAGCCAGGGTCAGAATTATTGTTGAATATTAGATTTTCCCATAAATCTTTGCAGTACACTTACACATTTCCTCACCTTGACAGAGGAAAATCCCTCAGACGTTTATTCATTTGACCTCAGTGCCGTAGCACAAGTGGCATGTTAGCGGTGCAGCCACTGATTGATTGATTTGAAAAGTGTCGTGTCAGGGACCTGAAAATTGATTCAAGGATGTGACAGGGCCCAAGTGCATCACTCATGTGCAGGACTGCTGCTCTCTAAAGGTCTGCTCAAGGCTGCCAGTCATGCACTGCCAGGGGGAGAGTGAGACATCAGGCTGTGAAAATAACACATTTAAACAAAATATAATATGCGTATGGATCTCTCACCCAGTCTTTCCCCGAGGTGTGATATGACACTGCCAGGTAATTGTTCATTCATCAAATCCACATATGCAAAGTGCGAATGCACATTTCCCTTATTTATGTTTGCCACTGCAAATTTGATCTCAGGTCGAGAGGAATGCATGACATTGTCGCTATTAATAAATACTAAATTTGAAGTGACATGACATATTTAATCCTCCATATGAGAATAAATGTGTGTCCATTTTGTTAATATGCAGCTCAGCGTGGACTGTTAATAGAGGAGAAAGGTAGAATGAGAATATTGATACAAATCTCATGTCTTAATGCTAAATATGAAGCTACAGCTGGAGGATGGATAACTTATCTTATGCCAGCTTAGCTTAAAGGCTGGAAATGAAGGACCAGCTAGTCTGACTCCATCTAAAGGTTACAGAATACACCCACCAGCACCTCTAAAGCTCTCATTTATTCATGAAAATGTAGAGTCATGCTGTTTATAGGCTAACCTAAGCTTCTGGCTGTAGCTTCATGAAGACGAGACAGGAGAAAGGAGTGAAGGTGCAGAGATTGTCAGCAGTGTTTACTCCCTCCTCCCTCAGCTGACGATGGATGGCTGCAACACTCCCCTTACTGTTGGCCTCTGATAAGCCTGCTTTTTGAGGCCCAAGGTGGAGGGCCTTCTTAATGGAATTGCTCTCATCTGGGTAGCAGTGGTCTATCGACTGCTCTCACACGTGAAAGAGGACCCCCTTTGTGAACTGAATGAACTGGGAGATTGATGATGGTTGGCTGTGTGAAATCAGCCAAGCCCCATCTCCTATCTACCCCGAAGGCTCCAAAGGACGTCTATTTAGAGGACATAATTCATATGTATGTGAAAATGAAATGCCTCCACCGGGTTGTTGGAGAAGCAGTGTAATGCCAACATATGTCACACTCAAGGGAAACAGCCTGGAGATCTTCCTTGTAATTGGCAGCAGAAAACACAAAATAATGTATAGTTCAGTCCTGGAGCTGTGCAATGTACGTCCCTGAAAATGTGATGGCAAAAAAAATTTAAAATATCAAAAAACACTGGCTGGAGATCAATGGGAAAAGATGAAAAACTGTTATGTAATGAATGTAATGAATGAATGGCACTGCAAAAACTTTAAGTATGACCTACTTTTTGCCTGAGAGAGGTCATTCATAAGTTAATTGATACACTGTCAAAGGGATTTTTTCTTTTTCCTAAATGTATGTGGTGCAAGTTTATAAAAGCAGAAAAGTCCTTTGTCTCCATGTCGCAGTGTCTGTCTAACAGTCTGTAATACAACAGGTCTCCTCTGAGAGTTCAGGAGGCAGACGACAGGCTGATAAGATACTTATCACAGCCGAGGCTCTACAGCCTTATCTCTCTTATAGAGGCTCTTACCTTTTGGCTCTCACACGCCAGACAATGATCCATTCTCAGCAGGAATTTCAGCTCTCTGTGGAGAAAAACAATTTGTTTTCTTGATTCTACGTTGGTTTTCTGTGGCCTTGAAACTGTTTGAACTGCTGTAACATCTTCACATATCTCTAAGAACAGATTGAAAATGGTTTCATGACGTTAATCAACACAAATTGTAGATATAAGGATAAAGAAGTGTGTTTTTATTATCAAAAAAACAGTATTGAAATTCTGTTTTTACTCAAGTCAGTGGGAAATAAAGCTGTTTATGTGCTCTTGGTCATGATTAAATAGCCCTTTCACTGAAAATTAAGTTTTTAACATTGAACACTGATATGTCCATGTCCATTTTTAAATGACACAAGTAAAATCATGAACATAATAAGCTAGAAAAAGTGCATTTCTACCTTAGAAATACACGGATTCAGTCATGGTTTAACATGTGACATGCATGAGGATTCATCCCTGTCAACATGCTGGGTGAGGCTGCAGTGAAACATTATGTAGCTACAACTGATTTCAAAGGAAGAAACCAAGTGTAGCTGCTTACCAGCATTTTGCACGCAGAGTTTCTCTATTTTTTAAAAGATGGCAGAGATGAGCTCTGTTTTCTGTTGCAGTGTAGTGAAAGGAGAAATGGTGAGCCTTCATGTGTTAACAAAGAATCTGAAAATCAGAGAACCAAACTGTGGCCTGCGGGAGCCTTTTTCCAGATTTCTGTTTTACAACAAAACTAATACTGAAGCCTGATGCTGTTTCATCTAATCATCCTGGGGACAGTATGAGCCATCACACTGGTCAAAGGACAGGTTTATTTTTCCTGTGTTTCATCTGTTGACTGTGTCCAACAAATCTGCACTGTGCTGGATGCTCTTAGCTAACACAGTGTGCCAACTTACATGGTTATTCTTGACCAGGAGATGGAGGTGGGGGCCGCACGGATCTGTGTGCAAATATAAGGCATGAAAGGTTATATTTCAATGGGAAATCTGCTTCTCTGATGAACGGAGATCAGGTTTCAGAGGTTAATCAATGCTGGAAAGGAACTTTGAGACCAGTATTAATCCTGAAGTTGCATAATACTTTAGTGCAAATAATATTTCATGGCAAACAGCCCATTTTGTTAATTCAATTGTCCCCCAGTAATGGAGAGTCCTTTGTCTTTTCCCTCGGCCCCTGTGTCCTCCATGGTCGTGTAGCCATTTAGCCAATCTAGAGATCCCATCCATCAGGTCTGTGATGGCCTCATGCCTGATCATCTGTCACCAGCTTCCTTGCGTCTTTGACAGCCCTCCCACTGCTTCTCAAAATAGAGCTGGAGATTAGGAGGAGAAGAGCATTTTAGCCAAATCCCAGGAGGTCCCCCATCCCCTTTATCCCTCCTTCAAACCACCCCAGTCTCCACCCCTTTCTTCCCTCCCCAGTCCCTCCTTCAACATCTACGTTCTCCGCCCCTCCTTCCCGTCTTCCTCTACCTCCTTTTCCTCCCCATTTCCTCCAGCCTCTTCACCTGATGGAGCTGTCAAGGGAAATCATTGTCCAGAAGATGTGCTTTGTGCTGTGCCATCAGTCATGGACAGACACACTAGTTCAGACATAACACACACTTGTGGGGCAGAGAGGAGAAATATTGACTAGCTTCGAAGACAAAATCCACTGCCAATCAAAACTTTTTAAACAACTTATATTTTTATCACACTGGTAAATTGTAAAGCACTGTAAATGTGAATTTGTTGCAATTCGTCTAAAATGAAAAAAGTAAGGTGAAGAGATATGTGAATTTATAACACTCATTCTGTGCAAGTGGGAAAGACGTTCTGCTTTATGTACAAGCATTTGTCAGTTACGAGAGAAACTCAGCATTTAACTCAAACACATATTTTTTTCTTTTTTTTATTGACTTATTGACTGGATTTGCTCTAAAATGACTTTACTTTTTTCAGAATATCAAAGGGACTGAAGCACAGGGACAGATTTACAGCCTTTAATTATTCAAACAAAGTAACACTTCAACACTACTGTGTCTTCATCAGAACTAAAGAGATTTGTCAAAAGACAATATCAATCAACTATAATTACTTTAAAAAAAAAAAGAAAAAAATTCATAGCAGACAGTTTGTCTTGCTGTAGCAAGAAAAAAGCAGGGAGGGAAAATATTAATAACACTGATGACATCAATTAATACATTCAACAATATGAAAACATAAAACTGTTTTTGCTCCCATTTTTTTAGGAGTAAAGTTAAAAGATTTAAGACTCTCAGTAAACAAAATGATATTTTTCAAAATTTGTTTACAAATTCATTAAAATTTGTTTGAGTGAACACTTTCATTGCCAATCCATTCACCAGACAGGATGACACTTTTCATGACCAGGGCTATTGATATGCATTTTTTGAGTGCTATAAGGGTGGGGTGGGATGAGGCGGTTAGTTACTGGTGAGACACCCCCCCCCCCTTTTTGCCTCATACAGTGTGACACATCACCCTCTGTTAAATCTTCTGTTAAGTCTGTTAAATGTTGGTCCATTCCTCCTCCTCAGTAGCTGTGTAAAGTTTCCAAATAGTGTCAGGAGTCATGACATGTTGTCAGAACAGCGATCGAAAATAACCCGAACATGCTCAACAGGTCTAGAATAGTGTCTGATATTGACATGTCTAGTGAGTATGCAGGTCATGCAAGGACTGGGATGTGTGTTGTTTCCAGAAATTGTGTACAGCAACATGAGGTCATGCCTCATGCTGCAACATGAAGAAATGGAGGTTGATAAATGGCACAACAATGTACCTCAGGGTCTCGTCAAGGTATCTCTGTGTATTCAAACTGCCATCAAGACAATGCACCCGAGTTCTTTGTCTTTAGCTTAAATCGGCACATACCTCAACAGCACCTTCACCGTAGAGTGCTCTGTTCACAACAATGAAATTAACATTCAATTCCTTATTTAAAATTTCATGGACATTCTTCAAGGTATCTGTGTGCTCCCTAAAAACATGAATTGTATCTGTGGCATTGTGCTGTGAGACAGAACTGCATACGTAAGTATTGATATTTAGTGTGACCAGCCCAAGGCTCACCTGGGCAATAATCATTCAGCTTAATCAGCCCTTCATATACCTCACCTGTCAGGTGAATGGATTATCTGCAAAATGGAAATGTTCACTCAGATTTGGCAAGTTTGTGAACAAAATCTGAGAAAAAGGCTTTTTCTGTGCACAGAAGTCTCAGATCTTTTATTTAAATGTTGCATTTAAATCTTTGTTGACTGTATTTACTTAAGGGGTTTTGGTGTCTTCAGTTAGTCTCTTATTTAATGCAAATGCACCATAAGAATCAACAAGTTATACTCATATTGTTTGCACATGTGTTATAAGATTTAAGTTTTCTATAAGGATTTTTGAAGTAAAAGAAACAAATAATAACACTGTGATTATTAAATATTTGAATTTGATCATTTGTGCACAACAAATTACATTCACATGTATACATTTCTGTGTAAAAAAAAAGACAGCTGGATCTCTCAGATACAAAACATGTGTTAAGGGTTAAAAATCTTTTTTTGTACTTTTGTTAATCATACAATACCAAGTTTTTTATATTGGGTACATGTGGGTTGTAACAATTAGAATGCTTTTTATTGTCATCATACACAATGTACAACGGAATTTTAAACAAACAAGGGTGGGAGTAAATGTCAAAATACAAAACACCAACATAAGTTTTGTATGGATAGTAAGTTACAGAGGGGTTTATTTTTCTTTTCATTGTTGGATAGTTTATGTAATTTATGCATGCAGGTCATCCAAAATGTAAGATGAACCTTCTTAAGTAATGTGTGGCCTTGCTCTGTGCCCTGCAGAGCTACTCACACTGTGAGAATACCTTTAAAGAGGTACTGTACAGAGCTGCAGGGCTGTGCATGCTAATTACTGTTTTGGTGGTATCTAAGGTAACAAAGATCAAACAAAAGATTATCCTGCTTAACATAAAATAATGAACTAACAATATTTTGCATTAATCAGTCTGTTCTCTGCAAAACTCTGCATGTTATGGAAATTTGAAATTGGATCGCGTCAGGAAGCTCAGACTATTGTTCCTAAACTGCAGAATCAAAATAACAAAAGCTGGATTTAAATGACCACCTCTATTTTGGTTTACAGGAAGTTTTGGGTCTTACAGCTGGGTGTTTCTCAACCACATGTCACAGTGTGCACTCATCACAGCAGGTGGTGGGGCTTGTTAACTGAGCACAGCTGTAAAGAGTGCTGGAGCTCTGGCTTTAGTGGAGGAGCCTTGTAGGGTTGCATAATGATAAACTGGGCTTAACACAGCTGACAACTAAAAAAAAAACAGTTGAATTATTAATGAATTAAGATGTTAATCCTCCCAACCCATCTTTCGGTTTTAATAGATGTGCACCATCTCAGATTCAAAGCACATCGCAAAAGGTATTTGTACATACATGCTACTTATCTTTTGCTAAATTAGCTACTCAAATGAAGAGAGAGGAGAATGCTGCAGCCTTAAATCGATGCTCAGACAATAATTCAGTTCCATCTCTTGTCTAGTTGGTGGGGGGGGGGCTGCATCGGGAATCACAATAAGATGGATGGTCCATTTCACTGAGATCATTGCTTTTGCTATTGATCGTCCGATGCAAGTTTAGCCTGAGTCCAGACATGGTGCTGAAGAGATATATACATAGGAGTGGAGGAACATAACATGCAATTTCTGCCCCAAGCTCTCCCACGCACGCACACAGACACACACACACACACACACACACACACAATCGGTTGTTGATATAATGGGTAGTTTCAGCAAGGCAAGCTGATGGGTCAAAGATTTATTTGAATTTAACTAATTCCCATTAAGGCCATCTGCTGTGTGGAGTTAGTGAACAATCTGTCTTGTTTTCTTGTTTTTATCTGCTTGTGTATGTATGTGTCCTTGTCTGCCAGCGCCTATGCTTTTGGTCTCCGCACCACAATACCAGTTACAACCCTGCTCGCTCTCATAATTAGCACACAAGTCATGCAGAAGGTACGAGGCTTTGGACACTATCTCATACAAGAATGTTTGGTTTTGTTGCCCTTTTTGTTCTGTCTGAGGGAAACTTTCCGCTACAGTGCCCACACAGTATTGAGTAAGCATCTGGAATGAGTCATAGCCCCTCTAATGGAAATCCATTTAGCTTGGTCTGAAGTATAAGTCTGAGCAAGGAAGCATATCGTCACGCTGAACTGAACCCCTGGCTATCTTTCAGCCAAGGGAGGACAAGCAGGCAACATTCAAGGTGAAAAGACAGAAACAATCAACAATATTAGGTGATTTTGAGACCACATGAAGAAAATAGGTGGACTTGTTTGCAGCTCAGACTATTTTTTAACTTGAATAGTTTTCTCACTGAAGGGAACCAATAATTGTATTCTTATGCAGTCAATCGTAAGCACCGAGCCCCGGGTGATTGAAAACTGAGTGTGCTTTCTGAGAGAATCTGATCTGAATGAGAAGAGCCCGAATATGAGGCAAAACACAGATCCATGGATCATTAATATTTACATATACTTCAAGCCAGGGAGAATTGGATTTTGAGGCTGGCCTTTTAGTGTAATATATGCGCACTGGCTCTTGATTGTGACGTTGCCGCAGCATGAGAGGCAAACTATGAATACATTTGAAGTGAATCTTTTAATGGAGACATGAAAGAAGGCCTGTGAAGGTCAGTCTCTCGGTGGTGCTGCAAGCAATTGTGCTCTCCTAAAGTGTTTGGGTTATTTAAAATGAAATAAAACTGGCTTCCTTTCTCAAAGTGAAAGTAGTGTAATATTTGGACTTAATTGTGCTGTCGTCTCCTCCACCACTGGAAATATGAAGCTTAGTGTTGATCAGTGTTGTAATGTGGCATTGCTGCCAGGGTGTAAAAGCACTGAATCTCTAAAAGCTCTTTAAAGGAATAAAAAAAGCAATGATATTCTGAATGTTACACCACCAAGAGTTGAACATGTAACACTTGTGATTTCAATAATTTGGATTTACAATCAAGTAAGACTCTGAAAGTGAAATTACAAGGTGGTGTAAGTCACCATCTTGATATTGTACCATTCCATTTCCTCCAGCAGAGAGGTGTTATCAAAGTGACAACACAAGTGCTGAATGAGTAATGAGATCCATCACTTTTCCATCTCTTTGCTCATCCCTCTCTTTAACTTTTATCTTCTTGTTTTATGTCTGTGTGTGTTCAAAAGATTTTATGATTTATCTGAAATTGCGAATCCAATCGCAGCCAGAAATTTATTTTTAAGTCCTTCAAGGTATCAATCTGTCACTGATGTTCACTGAGACAGTCCCTCCCAAGGACACAGCGGCAATTAGAGAAGTGGAACGAAAGACAGATAGATTGATAGAGGGATAGAATGAAAGACAGACAGACAGACAGACAGACAGACAGACAGATAGACAGATAGATAGATAGATAGATAGATAGATAGATAGATA
>JAQMCX010000001.1:21041850-21097773 GCA_029814765.1 Acanthurus leucopareius | reverse complement strand
GATAGATAGATAGATAGATAGATAGATAGATAGATAGATAGATAGATAGATAGATAGATAGATAGATAGATAGTTCAATCATACTACGTCCCTATGTGTTTTGCATACATACACGAGATTTTGTTAAGAAGCCAATCTCACTGCTCTCCCCATGAAAAGAAAAAAGTACTGCACCTTGCTATTTAACAATAGACTTTCTGTTGGTGGTAAAAGCTAATAATAATATATATTATATCCTCTTATTCCTTTTCATTTACTGTCTATCTGATTAACCATTTTCTGAGATCTAAATCTTGCTTTTGAAATGGTTTTTAGTTTCATTATTGTGGATTAACCGTAAAAGAGCTCCATGTAGAGCGCCAATTACAATGCATTTCTTTAAAACTTTCGTGACTTTGCTTGAGTGTGAATGAAAAGATGTGGTCCAAGTTGCTTTAAATCCATCATCCATCATCAAGTGATGGCTCATGACATAAAGTACAGTGTTTATAATGTACAAATCCCATGTGCGGTGCAGTTAGGTATTCTGTTAAGTGGCCTGAATTCAACTCCCAGTTTATATCCACTGTGATGCCTCACTCTCTTGTTCTTCATAGCTTATGGTTAAGCTGAACATAAACCTGTGCGTAAAGTACACAGTTCTTATTTGTCCTCTATGTAGAAACTGTACAGCAGTTGGTGCTTAAATGTGACATTTATTACCTTTAATCTTTACAGAATACACAACTTTCAGTGTATGGAAAATATCTTGGGCCTACTTTTCAAGAAAATGACCAATTGTTAATGTAAGAGGAGGATGCACTGTTTTGATCCAACAACAGCAACTAAGTGTGAGCTGTGGAGACTTTTATGGTTTTGTAGTTACAACGTCTGTGGGGGGGGGGTGACACCTGTCTTATTGCTCTCCAGATGCTCTGTTCTAACATCGGGTCATTCAGAGTAACAAGGCGATTGGTTCTCCTTCAGACACTTATTCTGCCTGGTCTTTCAAAGGCTGACTTCATTACAGCAGCTCTGTGCCCGTGTTTTCCATTTACTCTAACAAGGCTCACACGGACAACAATAAAAGTGTTGGTTATTAATATCAGGAACCACCTGCTGTCTGTAAGAGCATCTGGTTTTGTTTCTATACTGCAGCACTGTTTGAAGCATCTTAGGGACAATGGCCGGAGGAGATGGCAGGAACAGATTACATTATTTAAATGAATCTGGGGAAGATAACTGGAGGGTCTTGCAGTTAGTTACGTCCTAATGAGGCTGTATAGTGAGGGTTTCTTCTTGTTCCAGGCATCCTTGAAGAGGTGAGAAACCTTATTTTGCAAGATAATGACTAAAACTAAGTTTAGGTCGATAACAAAGCTATTAATAAAACATTCTGCAGGAATACATACAGTTTTATATCCAGAGTGCTAGAAGAGTGGAAAAGACTTTTTCTTTATGTTTATTATTGTTGGATGGATATGTTATTAATGGTTAAAGAGTTTTAGGCACATCAAGTAGCCGTCAGCCGCCAGACTCTCCACGTCCACACTGAAAACACAGAGTTAGCTTAAGGTTTGACAGTCTCCAAAACATATTAATGGACCTCGTAAAAGTTTCTATGGTACCTGTGTTATGGGTTGAGCTAACAGCTCAGAGAGGGTCTCAGGGGAGTTTGGGTCTGAGGGAGTGTCATAATTTAGACAAAGCCCTGCATTTTATCACAGGATCATCATCAGAGGAAAGAATGGAGTTTGATGGTGTTTCTGCAGTTGTCAAAGCAAAAGTCAGAGCCACTGTTGCACTGTAGCACCCTGTGATCCATGAGTCTGGATCAGCGGTCACCTCTGATTAGGGGGGGTTGTGGTTTTTTTTTTGTTTTTTTTTTTTATACGTATTTCATGATGTAAAAAAAATCCGTAACAGATGAGTCTATGTCAGCTTTGACCTTGCGAGGTTCAGAAAGGTTTAAAACAGCAGATGGTGTGTTGAGCCATTTTCAACCCATGAAATTAATTATAACCAATGTGCCAAAAATTATTATTTTAAAATATCAGCAACAGTTTAAAGCATATCATTTTCCATCAGCGTAGTCATATTATTAACTTTACAGCTCCAGACACACATTTTTGTGCAGAACCTCTTAGTAAAATAGTAAAATATTTTGATGAAGTGCAGCACATAAAAACAACTATTCCCATATTTGCTCATTTATGTGTGATGATCCATCCGACCTGTTAGTCTGGTAGGTGAGAGGACGGTGATGAGCAAGCAAAAGGCTTAAATCATTTCACATTTTATAAATTCCTTCAGTCTGAATCTGGGTTTACACTTAAATATGTTGTTACTCGTTGATGGCAAAGCTCTGGGAGTCAAACTATGATGGACGCCGCCTTTAAGCCGCTGGCTATCAATCAGTTCCAACTGATTCTGGATGCGGCCCCACCATGTGCTGCACTCGGGCCCAAGGTGAAGGAGGAAAAATCTGCTATTTCTTGCTGTCAGTGTGGGCACCAGCAAGTTAATCACAGAGATGCACAGCCTCTTTCCTCCGGGCCCAATGCCTCGGCGGTCTGCTCACAGTGTCGTGTCTGAGGCGAGCAACAGGCTGGACAAACAGATTGGCTGGGGCTGAATAATGAGGCCTGCTCCTCTCCAGCCAAAAGGCCAGCCAGCCAAACCCACACATAAACAAAAATAACAACGGCTGCAATCATAGGCAATTAGCTTCCCCTACATGCGGACTGCTGAGTTCAACCTCTCCTCCTCACTATGATCTGCCCATTCAATTACATTCTTTATATCATGAAAACATATGTTCTGATTCTTGGTTTGAGAGATTTCTAATATCCATAACTATTCAGGGTGCACCAGCATGATCGAATAGGTCACCCTGTTATCCACTGCAGTCCAAATTCTTCTCAAGAACTGATAAGGATTGATTCTGTTATTTATCACAAACATGACACTGATGACAGCAGCCCTCCCCAACTCACCACAACAATATCTGACTCAAACACACTGATATGAGAATATGAGCATGTCAGTATCAGACTGCGTCCAATCAAAAGAAGTCCTCTCACAGAAATAAATGACCTTACTATTCACTCATTCAACCTTGATGGAAATGAGCTACAGAGATGGTGAGAGCAGGGATAAGAGCAATAATTGAGCACCAACTGCAGACTAATGTTACAAGCTGAAGTTCTTGACTTTCACCTCTGAGTAAATTTAAAAAAAAAG
Organism: Acanthurus leucopareius; assembly: GCA_029814765.1. Lineage (NCBI taxonomy): Eukaryota > Metazoa > Chordata > Actinopteri > Acanthuriformes > Acanthuridae > Acanthurus > Acanthurus leucopareius. The sequence continues at coordinate 21,094,551 of JAQMCX010000001.1, read as the reverse complement.
AATCCAGAGTTACAAGAGTGCTCTAATGCCATCTAGTGGTGACTTCTAGCACATACGCACACACACTCATGAGACTCCTGTACTTGCTAGGCCCCCCTCAAAAATACTGTCACTCTTCTTGGTTAAAAAACTTGTTCTTGTCATCACTATGTGGCAAGTACAAGAACATTCACATACGGAAAGTGGAAAGCCAAAGCTGTTGAGTAAGTGGTGGAAATTTACGAAAGGAAATTGACTAGAGAGAATAAAATTTGTTCATCCCACTCACCCAGCACTCCACCTGTTCCAGCTGTTACCCTGTCAGAGCCTCTATAACTCACTGCCCACCATGACAAACTGGTCCAAACACAGTGTGTTACACAACACAACTCATAAACTCTGACATCCTCTGGTTACCTCCATGCCCTCCAGGGAAAAAAGCGCTGGCTGTGGTGTGTCACAGTCAGAGGTTTGGCAGTAAAATCTGATGTTTGATAAGACCATAAAGCTTCATTTCCTGTTATCTTTCAGTGTTTAAAGGTGACTGTGGATCTGTGCTGCCACACACCAAAAACATATTACATGTGCTCTGTTGACTCAAGCTGACAAAACATGTCATTTATCTGCATGATGTAACTATTTGTTTTGAGTGATCATGCCTCAGTTGTACTGCTTCCGTTTACAGTGGTTAGTCAGTTGTTGGTGCGACATAAGAAAAAAGGTCCTTAAATGTACATAGTTAAACTCACTAATTCACATTGTTGGTATGCAAACCAGAGGGGCACTGCCTCAAGGGCACTCGGTCGGTTCCTGGGGCAAAAGGGGCCAGTTGTCACGTCTGGATGTTAATGGCAGCACTGGAGAGAAAACTGAAATCCTTGTTTTTCAGCAAATAACACCATCTGCTGGAAAACACAAGAAATACATTTTCTAGAAAGTCAGGATCCACTCATCGGTTGTAGGTTAATGGCACAATCCCATGATGCCTTCTGTCTACATGCTGAATTCCTGAACATGAACCTTAACCTTAACCTCATTATCTCCCATTTGAGAGGAAAGAAAAATGAGTGTTGCTTTGAAGAACGTGTCAAAATCAGTTAACCAATCCATGTTTAAATGTTCCTATTTAGGGATGAACTGATGGAGTCTTTTTGTTGGAAACAAAATAAAGAGATATTTCATAAAATTCTTTATTCATAAACTTGATGCAAGTTTACAAATTATTTTACATGGTCAAAATCACCCTTGCAATGGAAAAAATGAAACCAAACCAAAGCATGCTAACAGTGCATAACTTTATAACCCGGCCACTGCAGTTAATGAAGCAAGAACCCAGAATCAGGCTAATTCAGACCTCAGACCCAAATAAGTCGCTCACCAAAGCAGAGAAGGTTTTTGTTAGTCAGACAACATGAGTTGGTGTGTGAGAGAAGCTCTTATTCTGTGCACAACAGAGCACACCATTATTCCAAAGGTCAAGATGGGCTTACGATTGTTCTGATGGCACACAAGTCTAAACTGCTACTTTTTATGGGAGTCCTGGCATATTTTTTTTAAAAGGTAATCCAAGCAGGCAGGATGTCTCGTAAGTCCACGTGTCTCATATCTGACCTGGTTCGATAAGCAGCACACAGGAAGAATTTAACCCTTACACTGATATAGGAAGTTAAGTAAACGATTCATGAAAAATGGATACATCTAATCTTTTCAACCACCTTACCCGACCGCTCTTTGCCATCAGTAGCTTGGGTAAAAACCCGTTGATATATTGACATGCAATATACAGCAATATCAAAGAGACAGGGTAGTCCTGAGCTCCTCAGTAAGCGCAGGATAATGTTAGGGTGGATGCTGCTCCACGGATCTGATCATTTCAAAACCTTGCTTAGTGATTATTTATTAACACCAACAGCATTCAGAAAATCTGAGTGTGTGCAAGTGGACAGCCAAACACACTACGATCCCTAATGGTTCAACAGGGAGGTCATTTTAAAATGGCCTAAAAAAAGATTGACACATTCAATCTTGCATTTATGGTAGTATTGAAAATTCCTTTGCAAAGTTGAGTGTGCAGTATGTATTCCTGAGTTTGCTTCTCCAGAGAATGCAGGGGTGGGCTTGACAATGTGACCAGAATGAAGTTATTAGTATGTTACCAATGGCATCACAACAGCTAACAACCATGCCGATGATTCAGAGTCATGTTGAGATTTTGCTCGTGGTGAAACAAGAAAGAAGGGCAACATTCGTTTCACACATCCTGCAAGTCTAAACAAAGTTAGACGTGTGCTGAACATGAACGAACATTATGATTTTTTACCCATCTGTACTTGTATTGAAGGTACAAGTGTTGTGACTGAGGTTAATATCACTGAGAAAATTCTAAATCAACTCAAAAGTGAGGAATGACTATGATTTAGCGTAACTAAGCTTTCTATGCTGGTTTTTCAGGACAATATACTTAAAACAATGCAAGTAACCACACAAGAGAACACCCACAACAAACGTGTAACTGCATTAATTGGAATGCTCCACACAGTTTTCTGCATATTATTCACATTACATCAAAGACCCGGCACGCTGAGGGGTACAGCAGTGCTGAGAGTGGTTATGAATAGTAACCAGAGAGGTGGTAATGGGAAGAGCTGGGTCCTTCCTGTGGCAAATCTGAACAAATATTTATCAAACCTACACAAATATTCTGGAAACGGAACAGACTCCAGTCGATCTTCCCAGGTGTGAAGCCAGAAGGTATATGTGGTCAAGACTATTGCTGTGAATTTGAAACTCTGACTGCAATTTAAAACCAGCCATGAGATCAAGGAAAAGTCCGAAGGTAAAGGTCACTTTTATCCCCCCCCGACTGTTACGACTGCAGGATTGGCAAAGTGCTCAGGATGCGAACCAGCTACAAGAACTAAGCAGGTGACTACACTGTTAAGCTGTTAAGACTAATTTTCTTCAGAACAACAAAACTCCACAACACTGTGTCTTCACTGCATAGCCTTACTGAGGTTCATCCGGTTTGAGTGATTAGATATGAAAAAGCCAAACATCTGGAATGCCAGAAAACAGCTGTGTCTATGCCGTTGTTGTTTCGGCCACTGTTAAGAGGTGCCATCGAAAAAGGGGAATGGTACTGTCAATGTCGCCAATAACATGAGGATTACAAATCAATATAAAACAAAGAAAAAAAATGCAGTAGTCATTAAGCTTATATTAGAACATGGCATACTTTTGTTTCCTTCTGCAAGAGTATCCATGAAACAACTTTTCCTTATTCTAAATGGGTCTTGCAGTGCCCCTGCTGTTAATAGTCAAGGGTATATAGTAATACAGTCTCTGCCCAGCCAAAGACCCAGACATGGTTACATTATAAACAATTAAATCCTTTTGCAGAAATACAAATTTACATGTTTACACGTGGAGTTAAAATCAACAACGTTACAGTGTGATCTAATCCAAACACGCCCCTGCTTTGCCTGGTCATGTTTCTCGTGTTGCCAGCCAAGCCACACAGCCAACCTCTCCTGCAGGGAGTTGTCCAGTTGCTGGTTGTGATGATAATGACAGTGGTCTCCAACTTTGGAGCTCAGCGGGACGCTGTTCTTCATTATGGGCTGTCCCACCCCCAGGCTGCAGAAGTCTCTTTATCTTCCACCCCACCACAGGGCTTCAAGCTTGAAAAGATAAGAGGTTTGAAAGCAAGCTAGCCTCAGAAGCATGTTATTTCAGAGGAGGGATCTTGGCATTACAAAGATAATACATGAGCACAATATTACAGAGGCCGTCCATGGAGAGGAAAGGCAGTGGTTCTTCCAACCACCAGCATTTAAATGTCCTTCCCAGCCACAATTGCATCATATCAGGGAATGTCGCATGCCATTCTCAGATCCAGTCTGTGGCCAAGAGAGGCAGTGTCTGGTGATTGGAGCATCAGACTGCTGAAATAACGCCATGCCGCACCTTTCAACTCACAGCCAGCAGGTAACCTTGGCATGCTCGCCGCCAAAACCGAAGGGTGACTTTAGCAATATTTAGTCAACCGTTTTCCTGGGGTACAGAGTGAATGTCGCAATGGAAAAATTAGATTGTATAAGACAACAGATGCACAGAGAGATAAATATCTGAAGAGAAGACACCCTTGCGAGATGAGCCTGGATGTAACTTTCAGGGGGAGACGTGTGTGTCTGTGTGTTTGTGTGCTAGTATCCGGGTGGTCACTTAATGAGGAATTTGGTTTGGAGTTCAAACTTCCATGTAGAGAGCAAAATGGTGTGCAGGATAAAAAAAAAATAGATATACTGGTTGAAAGGGAGAAAAATAAATCATAAACATGTGGTCCCAGTGCAGGAAAGGCATGAGTCTTTTTTAGCCATCCTCCTTGGGGGGTGTGTACCAGCCTATGGGGAAAAAATACAAGGAAGAATAAGTAAATAATCTACAGTCACCAGTAAATACCTACAGGGTTACATGTTACATGATTTTTGCATGTGCAGTACCTATATTTCAAAATATCTCTAGTTAGTGTAAGAACTAAAACACCAGGTAAAGATATGTTCAAAGGTCGGACCCTCTCAGCTTTAACACTTTACCACAAATAAATATTTCTTAATTTAGCCTGACAGAGAAAAGTATCTTTCTAATTTTTTTAATTTTTTTTTTTAACTAGCCTCTGATTTTTAAAATGCAGCATGGGGTTAGCAGTAACAAAATTTGCATTAATTTGTCATCTCTGAGAACTGACCTATCAGTGCTGATTTAAATAAATTTCAATAGTCATTAAGACTATGATTAAGATCAGCTGTTTTCCATAAAAAAGCCTGTTATCAGCATACAGGCAATACTTTTTGAACAACACTTCTACACCTCTTGTGTAAGTTCTTTTCTAAAATCCATTAAGCATCTATAAAAGCGTCCATTATGAATCTGTAACTACATATTTAAATAAAACAGCATCAAATAAAACCATCTGTTAAACTCTTATATTGTTATGCAGTTACATTTATATTAGAAGAGATTTACTGTTGAGTTAAAATACACACACAGTAAATTTTAGATTTCCACTTGAACTCCTTTCTTTGTATGTTACACTCTTTAAAACAAAATTCTTAGCGGGAGACAAAAAATCAAAATAAATAAATCAGTTTATCAATCTGCCCTAACAAAAATGTGCTGGACACTAGCTGGTGTCTTCCTGCTTTTTAGGGCCCAAAAACCGTGATGTACAACAAAATGTAGAATGCAATGCATTTATGTAACTACTTAAAGCCAAAAGCTTATAAAAATGATTTAATAAGCAATAAATATTCATTAAGTTCATAAAAATAAAACCTTGTTATATCTAAGTGCCCTGAATGAGTTAAGGAAGCACACAGACTGAGGTAAAAAGCTGCCTTAAAGTCTGGCGGTACGGCAGCAGATACTTTGATACACCTTGCCAGATGGCAGTAGGTGAACAGCAGGTTATCAGACCTGTAGCCAGTCTCTGCACAGGCACCTCACCTTACTAATAACACTGATGCTCATTGAATGTCTATCAGTAATGTTCTGGGCAGTTTAAATCACCCACTGCAGAGGCCTCACTGTCCTGGGCCACACACATCTCATGTGGGTTTGCCTCATTTTGAGTCAAAATGATTTCTGTCTCCCATTTGTCTTGACAAAAAAATTGGAGGCCTTCTTAAGTTACTTTAAGAAGAGACAGCCAGTGTGACATGGTAATTGTTCAGGTAATAATCTAGAGGGAAAAAGATGAGCTGAACAGTACAGGCACTAATTTTGCTCAGCTTTGATGCATGGGAGGGATTTGGTTTCAGTAAACAAGGTCAGCAATGCACTCTGTATGAAACTTGAGACAAAAACACTCACCGTTCTTTTCATGGATCTGAACCAGGGATTTGTAGGACTGCTGTGCTCTGGCGAGATTGTACTGGTTCTGCATTAAAAGATGAAAATGAATTCAACTTTAGACCGTGCATTGGATTTCTGATGACAACGCAGGTTAGGAAACAGCAGTGACAGCTGTTTTCCACAAGCAAGAGAAAAGCTTATCTTACTATCTCCAGTTTCAAGAACGAACCCAGCGTGTGGTGCAGGATAATAAACACTCAATTCTTCTCGTTTGACCATCCATACCCGACTGCTTTTACACACACCTGGTCATCACAGAAGACCTAACTCTGTACTTGCAGTTCCACACACAACTGCTAAACCACTAAATTACTTAAGACTTTGTGCAGATCTTTATCAGAGGTTCATAGTTTCATATTTGGCTTAATCTTACAAAGCTGGACTTTGATGTTGAACTATTAGTTCAAAACCAGAGTCAGACATCTTAATTCATCCACTGTCTAATGCAGTGCATTACTATGTAACATATATACTCACTGCTTTGTCTATTCTATATTCATTAACACCTTTGTGAAACTAATAAACATATCCAACTGCTCAAACAGTTCTATTAACATCAGAAAGAGAAAAAAAGCCTTCAGGAAGAAAAGTTTTCCTCATTCTGACTGAAGAGCTGAATGAATCAAAACAGATCAGTAAAAGTGTGCACATGGGATGCAACCTGATGTGCCACACAGCTGTGTTACATGCAGAAATAAAGAAGACATATGCATTCACACAGCTACTCTTCAGTACTAACCTATTCAGTAATATTTGTTTGGTCAGTCTGAGAGATTATGTGAAATTACACACGGGGGGGGGGCTATTATGTTAATGTATTTTATGGGTTGTTTATATTGTCGTGCTCAAATGTTGTTTGGTTTAGTGTAAACAAACAAAGGTGGAGTTAGCAAGTGACTAAGCTGTCGCACCTTGTGCAGTCTCTCTGTAAAAAGGGTGATAGTCATTGTGGTCCACATCCTTCAATATTTGAGCCCAACATTATCACAGTACATTTCCTGACTTGAAATGAAAACCTCTAGTGCTTCCTCACTTACTTTATTGGCTCCAAACTGCACTCTGGCTTTTCCTTTGACTAAAGTGGCATTGATCTGCATGATTACAGACTCAATGGAATAGGCACTGCTCCAACCCTGCAATCAGGAAACGCAAAGTCAGTGAGAGCAGGTTAGAAAAATACATGCAAATACAATTCAGTGTAATATTTTGTACAACACAGGATAAATTCACATTCACATAAGGCTGTAAAGTAAATGTCGTCTGTACCTGTTTGGTGAGAAGTTCCATGCACAGGGCACCTCCCCCCAGAACGTAACTAAAGTAGGGACAGAAAAATGATCAGATAAAGGGGCATGAGATCAACACGATGAAATCGTAACAAAGCCTTGATTTGATAATGATTCATGAGGATGGAAAAAAAAAAAATGAACCAGCTTACCCCCCGGAAAGCACAGGCGAAACCACTCGGACAAATGGTGGATCAAAGGGGAAATTATCCTGCCGAGACCATGAGCAAAAATTTTTAATTCACAATCTTCAAAGGCTCCTAACTGATGCTTCATTATTCTTCATGTTGAGTCAATTTTACTCACTTTATAAGAGAAGTTTAGTAAAATGTAATCCATTCCTTCCTTTTCCTTCAGGACTTGTAAGTCACTGTGTAGAGGGCTATCTGGATCCACCCTGTTGGTCATCAGATTACACAATTAGTCTCTGTTTATGCTAACACAGAAAAAAAAGAAATTAATACATGTCACAAGATCTCAGCTACTTACGTTCTAAGTTTGACGTGCCACTCGTACAAGCTGTCGTTGACAAGCTCAACAGAGTAGATGCCTGCGAGAGAAATTGATTACATATGAGTCTTCAGATGTCTCCCAACGGTCCAATAGAAACTGTAATTATTTAACTGCCCCTTGTATTATATAAACTAAAGGCCAATGCAGTAGGGCAAAACATAAAATGTGTTGTACTCTCATACTGAGTGTTAATCCTGCAAAATGTTTTTGAAGCTCTGTTTAAAGGTTTGGCATGAACACATGGTGAAAGATTTTAAAATGGGTCTATTTTAAGATTTGATTTGTGATACTTCCCATGGAAATCATTTTTCTTTGTTAAGCTACAGAAAGTGTGTCAGCGTGCTTAGTGCCAATACTAAAGCATGAAATACACATGTGCAAACAACAGAATAGGGTGTAGTAAAATAAAGTGCTGCTACCCGACCACATACACTGGAGGGTGGAGCTGACCTCTTTAGCAGATTCATAGAGAGTGTGGAGAGTTCTGAAGTCTGCACAGCTAAGTTTTGAATTCAACATTATAAAACTTATTTTCTAAAGCTTATCTGTGATCATGTAAACATTACTGATCCTGTTTTGCAATGCTTGATATGAACTGATGCTCACATGTAACACCAGGAGGAGAGAACTGATGATTATGTGAGGGTTTGTAGGTATATGAGTTAGTTTCCAGGTAGAATAACTTCTTTTTACTCTGATATGCAACAAAGAGCAGACCTGTGTGCGACGTGCATACCTGTCTTGTAACTCTGAGACCTGTAGATCTCCCTAAGCTCCTTCATCAGGCGGTCAGAGGCTTGCACTGAACCAGACACAGCTCCCTACAAAATACAAAACAACAGCTGTAACAATAAAGACAAAGAACACAGTGCTTTGCTATTCACTGTGAGGGTAAACCTGTCATCTGTGCTTAACGTGGGCCAACATCAAAGAGAAAGCTTTATTCCACTAGACATCAATATTTATCAGTGCACCCCTTAAGAGAATGTTTCACCGAAAACATTCACATAATGGACACACTCAAAATGTACTAAAAAAGGAAGATAAGTGCATGATTAGGACTAGGCAACAGATCACTATGTTATCAGTATAGTGATACTTAATATACAAGACTGGATATAGTTATACATTTTGATAGGGTTAGTTTTTAGGGCTGTTTTTTCCAAAGGCTGCAATAAAGTAAAATGATTTTACTTTCTTAATTTACTAGATTTTTGAAGCTGTTCCAATATATGCCTTTAACCACTTAGTTATTATATCATATCAACATGAATGATTGTTTAACAAAAATAGCACAGTAATTAATTTGCATGTTTTGCTACTGTATATTTTTGAACACAAAAAAAACTGTCTCAGCTTTTTTTTTAAATTGCAGTCTGTTTGCAACTGTATTTTTTTTTTTTACAGGAAAAGTTATTCTGTCTTTGCATTTAATTTTTTTTAACACTTGGCAGTATGTACAGTAGTGGTTTACATTATTCAACACTTTTTTATTTACATGTTTGGCAACTGTATATTTTTTAATATAGAAAAGGAAACTCTGTCTTTACATTTTATTTTTATTTGTTATTTTTTAATCACAGTCAGTTTGAATACAAGTGCTTGTGACAGCTTTAGAAGGGCTTGACTTAACTGAACATCTAACCAAAATCCCGGCATAAGCAATAGAAAATACCAAGATATACAATGTGTATCACTATCAAGCCTTAAAATACAGAGATGTGATTTCTGGTCCATAACTGACCAGTCTTTTTTTTTTCAGATACAAAGACAGTCCCATAGTTAAGCAACTGAACAGAAGGATGAGCAAGTTTAGAGGCTTTTTCGGAAGAAGACAAACCTTAATAGAGGTCTTTGAGGAGCATACGCTAAGAAACATACATTGAGCTGTTTATGGGAGCACACTGAGAGACATGTTGCATTGCCCACTGTCAGAGATATGTTTAAAAGGTCTTGTCACTGTCTTTCCCACTTTCTTATTCAAAACTGTTCCCCAATTCTCATTTAAAAAATAAATCACTGCTGACAAAGTAAGCATACATAAATTGAATAAACAGTAAATGTAAGCTTCAAAATTATCTTTCAAGGTGTCAAGTTAGGTGCTCGATAAATCATAAGGTCTGGCCATCTCATTATATTTGAGAGAAATTGAAAAAAAACCTACATTCAAGTGGTCCTGCCTCTGGTTCTTTCGGATCTTCTCCAGAATGGCAAGATTCTCCTTTTCAATGCCGTCGTCCTCTGATTTCTTCCCATCAACAGGCTCCTCCTCTTTCATTTCATAGTGGTCCAGATCCTCTATGTCCTGTTAGTTCAGATTTGATATTTAAAAATACTTCCTGGTTCTCAAAGACATGCAACATAAAGAAAAAAACATCTCAGGGATCAAAGCCAGTGCCAAAGTAAAAAAGTGAAATAACTTCCTTGTTCACTAGAATGAGACTATGAGTGTCATTGTCCGGGGTGAGTCATTTTTAAATAACCTGAAAATGATAACTTACTTCTCCCATCTCCTCCTCCTCCTCTTCTTCAGATGTGACTTCTTCTGTCCCATGCTATAAACATGTTAGCATACAAACAGCATTAGGTCAACCTGCATGAAGTGGCCTGAAAGAGATCCATTGAGCTCTTTTTGTCCTACAATAAAACACGTTTTACTGACTAACCACAAAAAGATGATATTGATCTGGTCAGCAAAAAACTTTATACAAATCACCAGGGCCCTTCATAATATAAACTGCAACTTCATTACTAAGCAAATGTACTTTGAAGTGCATAATTAAACAACCCAATTTAAATATGCATGGAACATTTCTTCAAAGCAATTACATACATGCCATGACCTGGCTGTGCCAAACCATGCCAGTCAATGCATTAGGGAGGTATTTGACAAAAGCTAACTAGACAGCCTTGCCTTTCTGTCCTGTCCTACAGTGCCTGCGGGCAGGGGCTGGTCCAGCATTTCCACATCTGGATGTTGGGGAAGGTTATACAGCCGACAGAGATCACAAATGAGTTTCTTCAACTGCTGCAAAAGCTAGAAAAAAAAAACACAAACCACAAATAAAATGAGATACAGAATTTGTCAACAATTTAATACTGTGGATGCAACTACACAATATTACTAAAACAATTGGCAGAGTCACTATCACAAGCATGACCAATAGTAAGTCATAGATATCATGATAGGGAGCATTGTCAAGGGTTTTTTTTTATTTTTTATTTTTTATTTTTTATGTTTAATCATATAGATTCCTGAATGCACAATTAACAATTTATGTTTGCAGAAAGTCATGGTTTAAGAAAAATAAAAGAAATAACTGAACCATTCACCTAACAGTGTGCTGCAGGGCATCCAAACTGCAATTTTGAATAGTGCAAAATCTACAAGTGTAACAGTGAAGTCATAGGTGAGGATAGATAACTCACATATGACTTCAGTGTCAAGATTTAAACATTAAAAACACTTTGACAGCAGCAGTGCAAATAAATGCAAGAACACTGCCATTGTGTGCTCAATACAACAGTAGTTACACGACAGTCATTAAAATGCCATCAGCTGGAGTGTTCTGCCTTTGCAAATTTGGTGCAAGTCAAATACAGAGTACCACTAAAACATCTGTGCAACAGAAAGAAAATGCATTGATCTTATCTATCCAACAGAAGGCAAGCTGTGTCCCTTTACTTAACACATAAACCTAAAGATTTCCTTTTCTTTATCTTAAGGTGTGGACAAAGTTATGGTGTAAACTACTAACAAAAAGAAATCTCCTGTCTAAAAAAGTTAACAGCACTTCTATAAAAAGCAAATTTTGTGTCCTACAAACAGAGAAGCATGAATAAGTAGGCTAACTAAGCTCAGGGTGTCACACTAAACGTAGGATTACATAAGGATCTGCCAGTCACAGACATTTTGCCCTCAAAGGTTGTCCCAGTGATCTGATGACAAGATCATTCGGCCTGCTGAAAACCTGCATGTCTGCACTTGCCAGTTACACAAGTTCATTACATCCCAAAGTGCAAGTTGACACACATCAATGTAGCACATGCAAGCTGTTTGTTTACACTGAAAGCCCAATTAAGACTCTTAGAGACAAACTGACACTGAAATGACAAAAAATAACCTATTTCAGCATTGTAAAAATCTTGCGAGAATAATGCAAAATAACTTAAGATAAACAATTAATGAAATGTAGAACACTAAAATGAAATTCAATACTAAATATACTTAATATTTAACAAATCTTTTATAATATATATGTTTTAACAGGTAAAATAATAGAAATGCCATAATAAAAGAGTACAGCCAAAAGATTATCTCGCACAATAATTATCTTTCTCCTTCTCATAAAGCTCAAAGCAGCAGGCTATCATTGTGTCACTGTAATGCAAAGAAAATGCTCCTGCTGAGAGGCTGCTTGGCCAATACCTTTTCGGGCAAAAAATACTGTCACGTCAAATAGAGCGTCTTTATCATTTACTAATATACATATAACTCAGACATACTATTTCAAAGGTGAGCAAAGAATTTAGCTAAGCATTAAAAATGAGCTACTCGTTGTTCATTTGTGCTGACTACTGCAACACTTGTCAAACTGACTTGTGGTGAGAAAAAAAAAAACAACAAATAAAACAAATTCACTCTCCCACTTCAATAGAGGAAGACATTCACTATGAATAACAAAGTGTGTAGAAATCGTAAAGTTTTGCAGAGTGAAACATAGTGATGCAAGCTTGATAGGATAACTACCAGGGTGCTGCCTTTTCTCACATCTTCCAGCCTCTCCAAAACTTGCGCCAAGCTGGGGTCATCAGAGTCCACAAACCATATTGGCGGCGTAGATGGATAAGATTCCTAGAATCAATGGAGGACAGCACAAAACGAGACTGTTACATCAACACATTTAACCTATATACCTGTTACTGGTGTGTGGCGGGGATAAACAGAGTCATTAACTTATGTAAAATCTGGGTTGACGACATATTAGCATTCAGGGAGCAGCCTTAACGCAAGCTAACAGCTATGGTTGCTTCTGAACATCCAATATGTTAGATTTGTCGGACTAACAAGCTCCTCGCCGAAACTGCGTAGGCTTTACTGACACTGGCTTATAAAACTACGCAAACCCTGTCCCGCATAGCCTCGGATTGTACAGTTGTGGCGGTATCCTGCTACCTGGCTAGCAAGTTAACCAGCTAACTTTAGCTTGCTAACGACTAACAAGGAAGAGCATAAATCCCGGCACTTGTGCCACTGTTTTCTTACCGTTATGTTACAGTGAATAATCAACAGCTTTTCCCCAGTGACATTAAACTGACAGCTCAGCTCGTCAGGCTTCCAATCGATGATCCTGAAGCGTTCGTGGTTTGGATCAAAAATGGACTCCAAAAACTTCAGTTCGGCCTTCAGCCCCGACACCGACATCTTCCACGCATCTCCGGCTGGGCCGCTGGGGAGGGGGAGAAGTCGGGACTTAGCTTTTAGCTAGCTAAAGCCACAACGCAAATGTCAGTACAAAATTGGTTAAACAAGTGGTAAAGGGATGGCAGACAACCTCGGTATATGTTGCTGGCTACCGAGTGCCAGCTATGAACGGCGCCCGGTCAGATTTTAGCGCAAGTGGACAAATTTGCTGATGAAGTAGCAGGATGCTAGCTAGAGTTAGCAAGCTAGTCCGTTGTTGTTGTCTTTCCGTCTATTGTTGTTGTCTGCCTATGATAACAACAGTTTAAGGCTCTTGTCGTGTCCCGAGAGCGTCTCTTCACAGTCCCCTCGGCCGGTTCCTTACTGATTAATTAATCGGGGAAAAATCATATTATATCCATGACCTGAACTTATATCCAGCTGAAGGGACAGTGTTTTTCATCCCGGTGTACAACTGTAGCTGGACTCTTGTGGGGTTTAAAGATGGCGTTCTGCAATCTACCCGTTCCCGCAGAATCCCAGCATTCAGCGCGCCCTCAATTTATTTGAGTGAGAGTGAAAAAATAAAGGAAAGTTTGCAATAGTGTAGTATTTATTCACTCAATTATAAGGGACAGTAGCTTTATAATTATTATCTAATTGTAGGAAAAAATAATCTATTTCCTGCTTTAGAAAGTATGCGGACTACAGGGTTAAACGGATGCACAAAACTTAAATAAAATTGCGCCTTGGCATCACCAAGATGGCTAATATTATTTAAAATTTGTTTACATGAAAACTTAGTTCGACTAACTTGCTTTTATAATTCTGAATCAGTGTTGATATCTACAATATCATCAAACCCAATAATCAATTTTAAGAGAAGTAATGATAGTTGCTCTAAGATTTAGACTATATTATTTGAGCAACTGCTTATTTGTGCAACAACAGCTTTGTATCCGTTCTTTCTGGCTTCTTAACATCAATCTTATTTAGACTGATTGAGGCTATGATTCCAACTTCTTTCAATCTAAATTCCAGTGTGTATGTGTTTTGTTGTTCTTAATGTCTTAACAGACAGGTCGCAATGTTGTTTACTCGGTAAAATGGACTAAACGGGTTAATAAAAAAGAGGAGATGTGTGTACATGAGGGGTCATAAATATTTGTACATAAAAATATTTAAAACATGAAGACATAAGCAGGGACAATGAGGATAATGTTCAAGGATATGATGTTAAGTACATCCACCTGATTAGTTTATTAATTAAAAATGTGTGTCAGCAGAGCCATTTAATTTTTTGAGTATAATAATAAGCACATGCACCCTGATCATTAAAGAAGTAAATTACTGATCCTATTCAGAACATGCTGTGTAAGTGTGTGTTAATGCTCTGTTTAAACTTCCTGAGAAATATCACAAATTATAGGAAAAAAAAGTTAAATATTGTATCTTGATAGCATAGATTATAATATTACCATAAAATAAAATATACAAACTTTAAATATGTATATTAACGGTTGATTACCTCAAGTCTCATTTTCCCACCATTGGACACAACATGTCATAACATGTCATAGTCCTCATGTTATACAGATCTTTCCTCAAAACAGAGTACTTGTGCAGCAAATTATGTCTGTAGAAGTATCTAATGTCCACTAGGGGGTAGTGTTGGCTCAAATTGAACAACTAGGGTGAGCGTGAACTAAGGTAAGCATCTCTAATCACTGTTTTTTGCTCTCAACAAAGAGGTGGTTTCTGAATTGTGAACTACACAAAGATCTGTCTGTAATTATTGCATATGTTGCACATCATTTTGATGGTTGAACAAATGCTTAATGTGTCCAGATTATTTGCATATTTGCTGAAAAAACTACTCTTTGAAGGCTATGTATCTGAATACAAAAATATATTTTGACTTTTAGGTCAAAAAGCTAGACAAGCTCAATATCAGGGTAAAGGCAGAAAGTCTTCAGGAAGCTGTCTTTTCAGCCTGAAATTCAATTAGATAGATAGTGCATTTCAGGGAGCGTACTAAACCTTAAAAGCAAACTTTAAAAGATATTTCCTTTGTGAACAACCCCCCTTATTAGGAGAGATTTTGGAGTAGCTGACTGGCCAAGAATAGTGCTGTGCTGCCACCTTTAATTATGCTATCGTGAAGTCTCCCTTTCAACAATAATAACCTTTCTTTTTTTTGGCACTCTCCAAATTAGTATTTCGTAATAGACAGCAAAGGACAGATGCAAATCGCTCTAACATTATTGAAAGATGTTAAGTGCTTGTTGTCTAATTAGTCCTATGTTATACTTCAGACCTGTTGTACCCCTGACATTCAAGAGATTGAGCAGAGGAAAGTAATCCTTATCAGTATATTGAAGTTGTTAGCTACAGTACTTTCAGTTATTGAGCTGCAGTTAAAGGTTCAGTGTTGAGGAACAAGATATTGATTTGCCATTTTAAAAGCTTATAAACTAAAAAGGCGGGCGTGGTTGATACTAGAGTTAAAGAATGAATCCTGATATCCAAAGCTGTGCATGCGGTTTCTGATGTGTGTGGCTGCAGATCTGGGCCTGGTGTGTGCAGTGATGACCACAGATTACCTTTGACAGCCTTCTTACATGGGTCAATTGTGGGTCTGACACCTTAACCCTTAAAGCAACCAGCTCAAATTTGTCAGTGTCTGCATACCGTATGTTAGTTGACATAGTCTTAAAGTCTCTGTGTAGAATATTGGTACTGTGAGCAATAAACTCTAACAACCAGCCAGATTTCACTGAGTGTGCTGTAAGGTCAGGGGCTTTGTTAATGTCATGCTTCCTCAGGAAAGGTCAAGGTTCCAGTCTAGCAAACACCATAATTAATGCTCTTTCTCTTTTTTGTTGGGACAGGTGAGAGGGAGGGAAAAAACAGTGAGAGGGGCAGTGAAAAATCATCAAGGGTGGATGTGAAGAGCATAAATTGTGGCTAATGTTTTTCTAACCCCACTTGTGGTGATTTCATTTGGTTATGTATCTGTATTAATAAACCAGGGCTAGTGGCTTATAAAGGGATATACAGTGGCTAGTGGCTTATAAAGGGACATACAGTGGCTAGTGGCTTATAAAGGGACATACAGTGGCTAGTGGCTTATGAAGGGGTATATGACCTGTGTTACTCAAGTTGACTTTACTAGCGGGTTGTATCAGTGAGTATGCGTTCCTGTCGGTGTGTCATTAATTTGCATTGATTGCTTATTGAGGAGACTGTGTTGAGGAGGCTTGTGTTGAACATGCGTCTCCTGTTAGAATGTCTTGTTAGAGAAGACAGCAGTTGTATAACATCCTGCTAAAAGCAATTAACAGACAGCCCAGGAGAGATTAACTGTGTACCCTGCGACATTTTAATTATACTTGGAATATGATTCTTGACAGGAGACCATTGATAGGCAATGTATTTGTATATATATATATGTATATATATATATGTTTTGAAACAAAAAAATTTAATATTACATGTTGTTTTTAATATCTAATATACAAATATGTTGTATATGGTTCCTTATTGATTGCCACTAAAGTGTGACATCAGATTCACTCGTAAAAAAGGACGTGGAAATGAAGGAGAGGGGATGTATCACGGAGAAACAGAGTGCAGATCTCACTGCTAGAATTATGTTTCATATATTGCAGCTTGAGAGCATGTATAAAACATTGCGGTCTGAGTATATCTTCAGGGATGTCTCAAAGGCAAGTGCTAAGCTTGTCACAAGTCAGAACAAACAAATGCCATTGGCTGAGTCTTGATTCTCTTTTCATCCTTGTTTTATGATTGAGCAGCTGACATGCAGTTTGTCACAGCGTGCCTGTGTACGCACTAATAAGGAGGCAGATTGCTGTTGTCCTCTGTGATTTATCCTGCTCTTCTGCCCCCCATCTGCACCAGACAAAAAGTTAATTAAAACCTTGTCTTGTCTCCTCACTCCATCCCAGACAGCAGGAGCAAATCACGTCCCACCATTTACAGCCTTTTATTATTTCACTATGAATGGCACCAGAACTGAAGTTAAAATGGGCAGCACCAAGACTCAACATTTCTGCTTTTTTCAGATCGAACTTAAACCTCATTGTAAGATGTAAATGCACCACAGCCAGCATGCTTTTATTTAGTTATCCCATTTAGATACTACAAATTGTTGTGTATGAATACGAGGGAGCACTTTCCTAATTAAACATGCTGCCTGACTTGTCTGTGTATAGAATTAATAGTACAGCAGCAACACTGAACCCACTGATCATCTTTGCCCTTTCTGTCCAAACCTCTACTTCACAGAGGAGTGTTTAGCTTATTAGGCCACTAAAACTGTCTTCCATGAGTGTTAGTGAGGAGAAGTGTTTTTAAAAAACAGCTGCATCATAGCCATGGTGGTGTTACAACAATGTCTTTCAGGGATTTGGAGGTGTATAGATGCTTAGCTTCAGAAACCCCAAGCCATTTCTCAACCGCCACTACTGCTGATTCACCACATACAACAGGGCCATTTGTCAGACAAGACTCCACAGTATATGAGCACAGACAGAGACAGAGAGGAGACGGTTCACATCCAGGATGCAGAGCCCTCTTGAATTTAGCATATGTCCCTGCATCATCCACACCATGGACAGAGATGGTAGTTAGTTCATTTACAGAAAATCTGTATCTCTCACATCCAGTGTTGGACAGCAGCCACCAAAGTATTCATTTGGACTCGAAGATAACGTCAATAAAGCTTTTCTGAAAATTATTTCTCCTTTTGGCCTTTAAATGTTTATGCTGTACGTGATGACGTACATAAAGCCCAGTATAACATGATGTAAGAGCTGTCCTTGAGAAGAAGAGATTGAGGGAGCTACATTGGATCTATTCACAGTCTCTGCATGCTCCAATAAATGTAATTGATATGAATCCCATTAGTTTGTGAGGGTAGCAAGCAAGAAAATGAAGAAAGAGTAACATTTCTGTTTGGTGGTGCAATGGCATCCTGCTACGTCAATGTCTTGTCTGTCTTTTCGAAATTCTCGAATCACTCAGCCCAACAACTGGGACTGCAATAATATTCAAGATATTTGCCTTGGCTTTTGTTGCCTTTTTTCACAGTTTTTATTGTCTGTTGTGAGTCCACCTATGCGTAAATATTAAGATAGACTATATCAGGACAGTTGATCATGTGTGCTGTTTGGGAAAGTCCAACAGCTAGTCATTCCTGCCACAGTGACAGTGGAAGGGATATGTATCTTGTCCTGTCTGTGTATGATCTATTGTATGTGTTTGTTGACTACTGTGTGCAAAGCAAGCAGGAGTGATTGGGCCACTAATTAGAACCTGTGCACAGGCTATATTCTCCAATATCTGATGGAAAAGAATCCTGCTGATACTGACAAACATCTCTGGATATTGTCCCCACAGGACCATGATACTTTTACTCAAGACCCTGCAAGACCACGACATCCAAAACACTGGTGACAAAGTGAACTGAAATACTGATGTGATGAGACAGCAAGCAACATGAAGGAAAGCTGGATATAGTTTTTTTTTTCTCTAAAATGTTTAATCCATTACCTGCTGTGAAAATTCACTTAAGGCAAAAAAACCCTGTTCAGCTTCCCAAGAGAGAAAAAGATATATTAAAAGATTAGGTATATTGCAGATAAGGTATACATTCTATTATACAAATCAGTTTCATACCCTTTTTACACCAGACTCTTCCAAAACATAATTACATTAAAAAGACACTTGTCATTTTCATGGGTCTTAGTCGGCTTAAGTGTTTCTCCAATGAGCCCACAGAGGGCCATTACTCTCAAATAGTACTGAATAAAGAGCAAATGTCACCTTGAACTGCAGTGGTATCGCCAGAAGTGTCCCAGCAGTCCCTTTACTTCATCGGTCAAAAAGTTAAAACTATAGATGGAGTCAGGTTTGAAAGAGAAATGTTCAGTTGTGATACTTTGCATTCAAAGCATATGAAATGCAGGACTTTGACAGATGCATCAAACTAATCAGCCAAGAGTGTTGACAACACCATCAACTTGCTAGATAGAAATAACATGTTGTTGTCTCTTGTTCCTCTTAGAGGTCCAGTGTGTAGGATTTAGAACGATATATATGTAGAGTATGGCAGTAATGGGATATTACATTCATATTAAGTTTTCATTAGTGCAAAATCACCTGAAAATAAGATTTGTTGTGTTTTTGTTACCTTGGAATGAGCCATTAATATTTTATCTACAAAGAGAGTGGGTACTCTTCCATGGAGTTCACCATGTTTCACTTGTTGCCATGTGCTGTTTCTACAGTAGCCCACAATGGACAAACTAACCACCAGTTCTGCCATTTATTTTGTTTGTTTGTTTGTTTGTCTGTTTTGTTTTGTTTTGTTGCAGGTTTTAGAGCCACTGTAGTTTCTCCTACATGCTCAGAAGGGCAGCGTGAGAGAAGAAATATTAATACGGGTGCAATTTGCCACTTCACTGCTAGATGCCACTAAATCCTCAACACTTGACCTTTAAAAGTGATGTATGTAATATTTTAGCACCTCTTTTAATACATTTCATGGGAACTTTCTACTTAAAATCATTTGACCCAATTTTAATTCATGGATCACAGAACAGAGTGTAGTGTTATGAACCAATATGATCAAAAGGCTATGATTTCCGGTTTTCACCCTGGTGGCCTGAATTCACTGTATTTGATTAGCTAATGTCTTTCAGTAATTACACCCCCTTCTCTCTTGTATTTCCATAGTATTTTAGACTAGACATCCATCTTGTGCATTAAAACAATACTACTGATTTTGACCTCTATATAGGACTTATACTGTAATTGGTGTGAATGTTACAGACATCAATTTTAGGAGTTCATGATTTTTTAAAATTTCTTCTTTTTATAAATGTAGTTGTTGCTTAAAAAACAGATGATGTTACACTTAAAGGGTTATTTGAGCTTCAGATACTGATAATAAACTCTGCTTATAATGTAACATATCTCAGCAATGATGCCAAGTTCATTTGTAGCTTGAGATCAGGATCATTTTGGCATCTATACCTCCCTATTTTTATCATAAAAGAATGAATTCAAATTAAAGTCATTACACATATTGATATATAGAGAAAATAAAGGAGGAGGAAGGCTAAATAAGTTATAATAAAGTTTAAAGGGACACAAAGAAAACTTGATTAATGGCAGCCCTGATATTTGGTAAAATCATGTATATTTCATACGTTTTACAGTGTAATGGATAAATGGATTGTTGGGTCAATCTAATTGGATAAAGGTTATCTGTGGGGCATCGCTGCTCAGTGGGGTCTGTTGTTCCTCATATGGTCTAACCAAGTAAACTGCTGCCTAATCACATTCAAGCCAAAGTCTATTTACTTTCTGGGGCACTGCTGCTCTGGCAGGAGGCAAAATGGGCTGGTGGAAGGGGTCTCGTAAATGAGTTCACCATTGCCAGTCCACCCATCCTAATGCTAACACAGTTTGCGGGGCCAATGAGAAACCCTGACAGGCTGACAATGGGGGAAGGAGTCCAAGCTTAAGTCAATTAGCTAAGAGGACACATATCGTCTCAATCATACCCTGCCTGGCCCTGGGCACTGGGCCTGAAATGGAAGGCACATGCAGGCACAGAGGAGCACTTAGTCCATCAGGGCTGGCAGTTAAGCATACACTTACTGTATCAACTAGCAGAGAACTAAACAGGCACCAAAAGGCGAACTGGAGATCAACCTTGATGAAATAATTTGCTTCATCAATCAAGACACTGTTTAATTCTGCTACATTAGAGTGAGTGCACAGCCCACAAAACCACCTGACAGTGTGAAACTCAGCAGGAAGTTTATCTTAATTACTATTAGGACTGTAATATGCTTAAGACATGCTGTTTCAGATTGTCTGACTCTGTCCAATTCCTTTTTTTCTAATGTCAGAAATCTGACAACTTTTATAAATTTCCAACACAGATAACATGACAATTGTGGCAAAATTATTGTGGCCAATGAAGTCAGGTGTGAAAGAGAAATAAGCAAGCTCCCTTATTATTCTTTAAACGACTGTTTCTGTCAGTTTTCTTGTGTTCAACTATTCCAACTTCAGCACTTTTAGGACATTTTGTTTAATGTAATAAGGCCTCTGTGTGCACCTCAGAGAGTTCAGAGTCAAAACTTATCACTTTGGGTGTGGAGTTATTATTGTGGCGATACTTTTTGCAAATTAACTGTATGTACTCGAACGTTAATAAAGGGTTTCCTCTCCCAGAAGAATTACTGTTAATGCTTTAGACCCCTACAATGACACATTCCTAACAAATTTCAACCTCATAAAAGTTTGCTTTAAAGGTTGGTTCTGTGACTTTGACTAAACTAAAGTTAGCCAACTAATCCAACAAATATGGCTTCATGAGAGGGGCTTTGTGATCCTCTGACTGTCTTTCACAGAAAAATCCAAACTGTGGAGCAAGACAGGTTGCAAAGTTTCTGATGTTGTTCACCACCTGTCTAATTACCAGCCTGTCTTTTTCTGTGAGTATGTGCAGGTGTGGCGAACAAGGAGGGATAGAATACAACAAGAAAAGATGAAGACATATGGTGGCGGTGCTGAGAAGCTGTATGTGGCAGATAACATTTTCCACTAGTGATTCTAATCACAGTGGCGACTTCGAGAAGGAGAGGGTCTCAGGGGTGAACATACCATCTGGAATCCTGCGAGCTGTGACACATCCAATTTACCTCTACCTGTGGACCAGTCAGTAACCTCTCTGTAGTGCTCCCCAGGCCAACAGCCCCGGAGATTAGATGCAGTCTGACCTGAAAAGACACTTTTTGGATAGGTAAGTTGCACATAATACAGGAGAGCAAATTTTTAGTTTTTAAAATAAAAAAAGTTACCCTTTTTTCAGCACTAACCACCATTTCAAAAGAAATTCATGTATCTGTAAAAGCACAATATGTCCATGTTCATCCTGTAACTTGCTATGGGTCTCTAACCTGAGGCCAAGTCAAACTTTTCCTTTGTCCTCTACAGCTGTAAGTGAACAAGGACGTAATTCATTTAAAGACTAGCAGTCCAGACTAAGTTATAGAAAGGATTACAGCTGTAATCAAGACAAGGACACTGCTCTAACCTTACACTCTGGTCTAATGCCAAGGAAAGGCTTTTTCATTTATATCATCACATAACTCGATTGTTAAGCTGAGGATGAAAAGTCCCATTTTACAGCAAGAGGACTTCTATCTAACAAATCATTTAGCATATTTTAACAAACGTCTTCATGTTAGATAAACACAAGAAAATGTAAGCAATAAAATGCCACATTAAAAAAAAAATCACACTTAAATTACATTAAATGTCTCAAATGTGTTATTGACACTAAAGGGCATAAGACATAGTTTCCTGTCTTGTGACTTTGTAGCCAACTTCAGAATGTGAACACTCAGCATGTGCTGAATGCATCCCTCCCATATAATGTTTGGGAAGAAAATCGATACCACTCTCATGCCTACATGTCAGTCTCATGTCATGTTTAATATGAGGCTACAGGTGGCGGTCAATTAGCTTAGCTTAGCTGAAAGTCTGAAAACAAACAAGTATTCATTAATAACATTTAATATGTAGTTGGTTTATTCTGTTCAAAAGAAACATAATTTTACAGTGGGTTTATGTGCCAACTCTTTCTTGGTCTTGAGCAGTAACTTTATGGACTCTTTCCTGGTTTTTTGGGAAGTGCTCAGAATCACAAATATAGCACTGACCAGTACCTTTCATGCAATCAAATAGTGCATTGCTAGCTTGGTGGATGGCTGGGATTTGCAAATTTTTTTGCAACAACTTGTTAAAGACTGCCCAAGCAGCAGTGCACATCATCTGTAGAGACAACCAATCGTTCCCTTCTCATTTTGACAAAAATCGTATTACCTCTCAATTTAAGAGCACAGTAGCTGGTGCCATAAGACAGACACAGCATCTTCACTGACAGACTCTTTGAATGACTCCACCGGTGACAAACTATCCTCCTCGGCCTGAGGGTATTTGCTTTAATTGATGGATGGGCAGATTTACATGTGGGAAATGCAGCTTCACATCCAATCTGTTTCACTTGTTTTGGAGTAACAACCAGCCACGCTGCCTGCGGTTAGTTGATTATCTTTCCCCTGCATCATTAGCAGCCAGTCCAGACAGATGCACAGCTATCAGTCACTTCACCATCTGAACCCAGCCCCCCAGGATGCGCTCTCGGGGATGATGATGGCCTCTGTGGTCCCTTGGGTACCATGGCTGACAGAAAGGCTTTATCCTCTCTTCTTCTCTTCCCGGAGAGTGGGTTTGATGGGAACACAGACACCGAATTGAATCACAGAGACATAATCCTTTCCAAATGTACAGACATCATTAAGTCAAGACACTGTATCCACTGGACAGTGACTTGGAGGATACAGTGAAAGCTCCAGTCACATATAGACCAGTAACATCAATTACATAAAAGTTTATTTTATGATGACGTTTCCAGGAACTCCTTATTTATTTCTAGTGGCTGTAATGTTTTTGTTGGTCACAACAATGGATTTTTATGAATCTAAGTTTTGAAAATGAAATCTTTACATGAAAATATTGCTTGTGATAGCAGCTTGAACATTTTTCTTCAAAACTAGAGCATTTGTCAACCAAGATAAGTTAAATTATATATGCTTTATTTTCAATATGTCAAACTAGTCAGCTTCCTACCTCATCCAAAAGTGAAATAAATTTTGCACTGCTGAAGATGCATCCTCCAACTAGTGCCACCTTAAATTTGGTGTATTACCCATCTCACACTCCTGGTTCAGGCCCAGGTGGGTCATTTCCATGTCCAGCGTTGATGGGCATCGATTGGATCTGCACAGCTTTGACCCTACTACGAGCCCCAGGAGAGGAGTTCAGCTTCCAAGGTTCAATATCACCAGAGTTTCATTGTCAGTCCCACTCCATCATAATTATGTCCCACCAAGACCAGTGTCTCCTGTTCTTCCTGCTCAACACTGAATGTTCACAGGACCGAATGTAGCATCTGGATTTTTAAATGCTGAATTTTAAACGACAGCAGAGGAAACTGTATTTTACAATGAACAAAATGAACAACACAACTGCATGTTTTCATTGCTGGGATGCACCCAAAGACAAACAATGTTGGAGTTTACTTTGTGCTTTTTGGAGGGTAATGCATTTTTGTGACAAAACTAAATGAGAAAAAGCTAAATGATGAATTCTGACTTTTTGTTATAATATTAATTTAACCAGATTTATTTGTTTTGGTAGTGAAGTAGACATATTATACTTTATATTTCACCAATATTAGTAACAGGTCATATTTACAGTCAGTTTTAAAAACTTTTGCTGATGTCGCATAAGATGAGAAACAATCTATTCTGAACCTGCATCATCAATGAGCATCTCACTAAATGCGTACAAATCACTTGTTTTTCTTCCTCTGCCTGTCTGGTACATGAGAATACTTCAAAAATAAAACTGGAAAATGAACTGACTTCTTTGACATTTCTTCACATTGACTTGCATGAGGAATATTTCAATTATATTTTCTACCACAGCTGTTTGTAAGTGAGCTTTCCTTTCATGTTTCAGACATTTTCTCTCTCCATAATTTTCTCTTTAACATAGACGACGAGGATTTTAAATCGTTTGAATTTTATGAGGCGTTCACTGTTCCAGCTGTGGTCATACAGTGATGACCTGTGTTTTTTAGCAGCTTAGTCTATCTGTCTACCAGCCTGAATTCTTGTTCATTTGTGCTTTTACATTTTTACATTTACATTGCTTTTGACTGGCTGCCTTTTTGTCTGTATCTCCCGGCATTTTTTTAGTTCCTGACATCTAACTCTTCCTTGTTGTGACCAGAGATGCAAAAAGAAAAGATTTACAGATAGACGCAGTTGAAATGGCTTTGCTTGGATCAGACTCGCATCTAGAAGCTCTTAGACACACCTTTTTAAACCCATTAAGATCTCATCTTGGACCAGAAAGAATTGATTAAAGTCAGCTCTGATTGTGAGGATGCATGTCAGTAAATAGTGCTTATGTAAGAGGCCTCACAATGACAAATGGGATCAGCCTCACAGTTAACACAGTTGTGTTTTTGTCATTTAAATTAAACACATGGAAAAACTAGTGCAGTCAGAGAGAAAAACGCACCAACATACAGACAAACTTATACATTTGCACACAATCTTATACACATAAGCTGAGTTTAGGGCAAACCATGATATCTATCCTCAGTGAATGTGTTGCTGTGTCTTCCCTCTTGAATTGCTATATTTATTCTGTCTTCAGAGCACCATTTCAAAAGCAATAATTCCTTAAAATTCCTTAAAAACCAGCAAAGTATTAATTCTCTTATTTCAAGTTCTTGTCTGGCAGCCTTTCAGTTTCTAATCTCTGATTTACAATTTGGTAAACCACCCTTTCAATTTTCCGTCTACTTTGCTCAGAGATTTGATGGCTCAAACAAGCGGGTGAAGTCCTTCACTGTGGACACTAGAAAAAGGCCACCATCAGGGACGACTAGTTTGTCTCCTCAGTATTTGTGGGGCTGCACCACAGGACAAGTGTCTTTTAATATCCCTCCCTGAGTGGTAAAAAATTGACACTGCCGAGTATATTCACTGGGTAACTTTCAGTTTTGCTTCACATAAGACCATTTATCTTTCTCAATCTTGCTGTATGACATATTGGACACTTCAGTTCGTGCACGGGCTGATCTGTCTTCTCCAAAGACTATTTATTAACCTGAGTATGATTCAACAGATTTGGGCTGCTCAGATAAAAACTTTCCCTCTGTATTCTTCTGCTCATTCTTCAAATTTCATTTGTAAATCTTTTTCAAAATAAAAGCTTGTGTAAAAGTGTTCCAATAATGTTTATCCAATGTCCATCCCTCAGAAATACTGCAAATGCAGTACTGATGAAGGACAGATATCACAGAGTTTCACCTGTGATACTGCCCACTGAGTCCTCTGATATAAAAAAACAAAATATGACTGGTCCTCTAAATTTTACTGAGGCAATGTTTCCAAGGAAACAAGCTAAAAAAGTTATTTATGCATACACATACAGGCAAAATATCTTAGATGTATCTGTAGATTATTAAGATAATTAACACTTAATTATCAGGCATGAACCAATGAGAAGTGTAGATTCCGCTGCAGGCAATGAATGGTGGGCGATCGATATCTTCACATGAGGCTGTGACTCTCTGGTAGAGGAGCCAAGCACTTCAGGTAATGAACTGCCTGTTTGATATATATCCTGCACAGGGTGGGATTGCAGTGGTGCAACATGGTACTGCAACAGCAGCAATTCTTTGACTAGCCATTTCTCTTCCATCAGGATTCGCTGGTATGTAAAGGAATCTTTACAAACACACACACACACTTTCACATACACACAGTCTGTCCACGTATGTTCGAAGATAAACTGTCATATGGCTTCTGCGAGATGTTCACATAGTTCATACCACCCTTCACGCTGCAGAGATGGACAGAGTTCAAACGACCCCTTTAAAGGATAGCGTCATTTCGTTCCTGCTCATATGAAGATTCCTGCTTTTATAGGACAAGTTTCATGTTTTCATCTATGAGGCTCTTTCTTTTTTTTTCCTTTCAAATCCTCTGCTGAAGTTTAACCTGAGTCACTGTGGGTTATTCAAGTCATTTAGCTTGGGTTGGGATGTTTATGAAGAGGAAACAAATAGGAAAAACCACTTGTTTGCAATTTGATTTCATCTAGACAAAGTATTAAATGTTTACCCTTCGTGTTATGTTGGTTTTGATTTTTATGACTAAACTGACAAATTACTTCAGGGTTCAGTGTGTGAAATGTGAAAAGGTATCCAGCGGTGAAGTTGCAAATTGCACTTCCCTTCTCTTGCAATCATGTACAACACTTCTGTAGCACAATCCAAGTGCAACATAATGGACAGTGGAAGAGGACTCCCTGTAGGTCAGTGAGGCTCTTTCTAAGGTAAAGTTAAGATAAACTTAAAAATTCTTATTTACAGGTGGTGAAAAACATATTTACATACCTAGGTATATATTCATGAACATTATATTCTCTCTCTACCATTTTCTATAAATAGATCCCGGAAATTGTCCTTACTGGACCTTGAGAAAAAGGATAAAAAGTTAAAGCCTTATACATGGAGTCAGACTGAGGGATTGTGGGTCATGGGGCTCTCTTTTACTTAAGTAAATGTAGACTATAAGTTAATTTGTAGCTTCAACCTGACATGGGATAATGACAATCTTAAGCTATCTTAATTATAAATGGATAAACAATGAACTGCTGAATACTGTTAAAAACTTTTTTTGCACTTAACTGTATTAAACTTCACTGAATTGAAGAACGCTGAGAGGTTGTCAGTCTGCCTGATATGTTTGAACCCTCTGAGCTGTTTCCTGTTTTTTACCGTGTCCGCTGAGGATCCAGACCACCTTCTCACTAGAATGAACTTGATTAAGATGATTCAGGGACATGAGCAAAAGGCTGTGTAGGCTGATAACAAACCACTTCCTATCCATAACAAAACACCAGGATCTCTGGAGACATGCAAGCACACCAGCCCAGACAAGGTCAACATATCCTTAAATGATGTGTGTGGAGACCCTTAAACTTCCCACTGGCTGCCTGGCATATTGCTGAATGTAACATCTATCAGTAAATTGTATTCTTTTGTTTCATGATACCTTCACTGTTCATTATAAATGATTCTGGATGATAATCTCAGAAAAGACATATTCAAGCTAGGGATTTAGTTTCTTGTTGAGCCAAAACCACAACAGGTATTTCTTTTACTCATTGTGAAACTACAGGGAGATACACACATTTGGTTGTACAAATATCATTGAGATGTATAGGGTGCCATTTTTTTTTCACTGACATATTTTAAATATTTAGTCTTTAAATTTAGCTAATTTTCCTCACATTTAAGGCAGAAATTCATGTCATATAGAGACCAGTTTAAGGGGTGGGGGCTATTTGCATATTTTCTAAATATTTAACTACTTTGACCTGCCTCTGGCTCTGCCCTGCCTGCTGTTGTTGGACTGCAGCAGGATCAAAAACACTTCCTCTCTCAGATGAATGTGTTTGTTTTCTGTTGAGGGTTTTCTTTTCTCTTGTAGAGACACATCTGTGAAAACCACAGAGATGATGGAACCAGATCACCCTGCAGAGATAGGGAACAGACACCATGTGATGCTTGTGCCTCTTGGCATTCAAACAGTGCACTGAGGGCATTAATAGCAGCACACATACTGCAACCCCCTTGGCACCAACTAGTGAGCTGCCTTCATGAGCCCCAGCACCTGGATATCAGTGCTGTCACGATGCACTGCACTGCTGCAAACAGGCTGCTGAAGAACAGTCCTCCTGAGCTACAGAAAGAGATGCCTGGAGTCTGGCTGAGTAGAGCACACCCCCCTTACACTGAGCCCACTGGGTCCTTATGGGGCTGCTCTTCTCTCAGTTTATCACAAAAATAAGGCCAGTTAAGTTTCAAGATCATCTGGGCAATGATACATGGACAACTCTTAGGACCTGGTCATTACAATGAGATTTTTGAGTCAATTGAAGATCTTCACAATCTGACTACAAGCAGCTGTAGTGTGCTTTAAGTGCAGGAGGCTGGGAAATATTCAAACAGCAACCTGTTGTACTCATGATCTGTCAGAAGGGCCAGAGACAATGTTTGCACAGGGCCTTGTTACTAAGGTTGATTAAAGAGAGCCACCACTATCTTACTTGATTCCCTGAAGTAGTTTGTGTCTGCTCACTATAAAATACAATGTTTGTGACAACTATTTACCACAACCATTTAGACAACATTATCAGGAAGTGAGGCAGCTTGGAATTAGACAATTGAAACATAAAAACCTGTTTACAGAATCACACTTTGTCATCAAAAAATACCTCAAAGTACATCTTTTAGCCTTTATTTAACCTGGGATGTTTGAACAAGCACAACTGATTTCATCAATGTTCATGTTTGACATTTATTAACATTCACACCTTTAAGCTGCATAGTGCAACATTCACACTGAGCAGTTGTATTGTTAACACTTTAATTGAAGGATTTTTTTTCATTCATTTTATTCATTTTTATTCAAAAAAAGGGAAAAAACAGGATGATGATAGCCTGTGACATGCCCTCTGCAGACCCTCATTAATGAAGCATTCAAACATCTATCAACTGAGATATTAGAGACGGGTTCCTGATGGCAACCTTTGCTTCAATCAAAGTCCAAACAACCTTCCTGCTCTCCAATCAGAAAACATATTGTAGATATTGGAAATTCCACAGAATGTGAAATGTGAACCATCACTGTGTCATATGATAAAGTAGTGGCTGTTTAAGAAATGAAGTGGCACATGGTTCATTTCTGAGCAGTTCATGTTTGGCCACTCATGACCGTACAACACTGTGTTCAACATAAACTGTCATAGCTAGGGCTTTTATTATCATTAGTCAAATGTAAGACTGAATCAAATTAAAACTTTAGAACTGATGGTTTATTTAATGCATTTTTTCACAATTGTAACAGTATGTTTAGTGTGAAAAGAGAGTGTGAAAGAAAAATGACTCAGAAAACACAGGTGCAAAGTTGAACTTATTTTAGGCATTTTCTTGCAGCATTTGGGGTTTCAAAGAAAACACTAACTATCCCCATTTCCAACATTAATTTCCTGTAAGCATTTCAGTCTTACAGTCCTCCTTTTGCTTGCATATATGGCTGAAATTTGTTATAATGGGAATTCAGTTGAACTGAACTGAAAGGTGATGCCCTTTAGAAACCTGAAACCACAGATGCGCATACACTGAAACAGGACTATACAGTGAAGTAGGAGACATCCTGTGTCCAGAAGTTTAACTTTTGAACAGAAAAACAAACAAACAAAAAGTTTGCATTCAGATCTGTATATGAGAGGGATGGAGAAGTTGTAGTTTTCAAGTTATAAATAGAAAGTGTGGAAAAACATATTAAAATCATAAATAAAAATCAGTATTTAATGCACAATATTTCTTGGGAGGTGAGTGTCAATCATAATTTTGATGCTCAACTGCTAAATAAAGTGCATATTGACGACGATATTGACAATGACAAAGTGTCAGAACTCACAGAACACAACTGGACCAAAATACAGATCTGTGAACCACAACTGATTTATTTACAACAAACAGTGCAAAATATATACAGTGACGTGACAACCAATACAACAGGCAGGTGGAGAAGGGCTGAGTTCATGGAAGGTAATGGAGATAGGGCTGGGTGAGGCAGAGCTGGGGGTGGGCAGGTGGCAGGGCTGGGGAAGCAAAAATGAACAGAATAATCCAGGCAAATGTACCGAGTCACAATTCCAAAATCCAAAAAATCCACAACAGTCCAAGGTTGAAGTAACAAAGCAGCAAGCTACAAGAACAATCTGAAATCAATAACAAAATATATGACTGAGAACATTACCAGGAGGGCTGAACAACGAAGTGGCAGCAAGTAGGAAGTGAAGCCGGGTTATATGCAGCAGGGAGAGGTGGAAAGGTGATCAGGCAGATGATGAACAGGTGTGCAGGTGAATGAACGCAGGAGAGTCTGGGAGCCCCGCCCAGCCCAAGACCACACTAACACTAAACACGAGGGAGGGGAATACAGAGGAAAACTGGGTATAACACAGTAGCCTAGTTAGTTATATGTTCAGACATAATTAGAAAGTCTGCAGTGAATAACACTCAGCCATATGAACTAACTTAAAAGCAAAAGAGAGGCTATTAGACTGCCCACTGTGATGTTTCAACTATGACTCAAAGAAGTCAAAATTTTCTTTAGGTTAACACAGAATGGAAACCAGCTGCTGCCCTGTCATATTGTTTAGGAGCTTATCTGGAGGATCTTCTGTACTAATGATCAAAGTCTCAAACTGCTGTTTGTCTGAAACTAAATTTTTAAAAACACTGTTGCTCTGAATCTGAGGTTTTTTTTATAAAAACATTTGTTTTCTGCATGAACAACATGTCTGACACATAAACAAATGCAAACAAATGCATTCTGTGCAGTCCATAATTCTGGCCCCTTCAATCTGAAAAAACAAAACAAAAAAACAAGTGAGGGTCAAAATCTAATCAGCCTGCATTGATCACCTCTCAATGATCCAGAATAGAGGTCTTTGGAGTTTAAATTTGTAAGCCCAGGAGGGTCCTTGGTGCTGTCCCTCATGCCTGATACACTTCCTTTTCTGTCCATTATAATGAGGCTTTAAGCAGTGTGGAGACTGTAAATCTGCTACGCTAAGATTGCTCTGCTTTCGGTCTGACTGGACTTCACCTCACTAAATCTCACATCAGGGACCAGAGAATAATTTATTATCCCCTCCTGATCACACTCCGCAAAGCAGTGTGAAGTCAGCAAATTAAGGCAAGTCAACAAACAGTGAACTAATGTTTGGTGGTGGGAGGAGCATCAGGTCCACATGCGTATATCAACATCTGTAACACAGATGTCTGAGCTGTCTTTTTGGGGAAGCTGTTTGGAAAAAAAATATGAGCACAGAAGTCTTGTGTTGATATGTGACCGTATGCTGGGTTCAAAAAAGTGCCATAAAATAACCTCCACTTCAAGTCTACACAGTCCTCAGATATGATCTTTGAAAAATTATTCCTCTCTGAGAAAACATATTGTAATGTAACAATGGTGCCTTTAAGGTAATTCATGAAGATGATGAATTTATCATGTGTATATATAATAATTTATTACTGCATGGGGTTAACAAGAGGTCAGTCAAATAAACATCAGTCGATAGACTGACTTGCCTACACTTCCTTAACACCCAGGCGTGTCTTCACCAAATCCAATATAAAAAGATTAGAAATTAATAACTCCCTATTTTCTGTCAGTTTGCAAAGTACAGCGTATTGTTCAGTGCCACATACAGCAGCGGTAACCTAGCATCTGAAACGGTTGCTGAGCTGGTGTTAACTTGCAGCCGATCATAGACAAGGTGCGGGACCGACTGGACTTCTAAGGGACGGAGAGAGCAGGGCGCCTGGACGGGCTGCTGCGCGCTGGTGGGGCTTAAATACCGTTTTGCCTAAGGGTCCCTCGGTGAATTTTATGGGGCGGTCTGTTTGTAAAGTAACCCTACGATGAGGCAACAGACCTCGCTATTCCGTGAATGAGAAGCGTCCAGACTGTGAGCGTGTGGAGTCCGGCATGTCCGAGAGGAAGAGCGCAGGACGCAGCAGCTTCCAGGCTTCATCACCGTCAACTCCCGCGGATCAGATGGTGCCGAGAAAATGAGTCGGTCTCTCTGCTTCCTCGCTTACTTCTGCTCTCTGATCCACTGTAAGTGTGTCTTTCTTTGCCTACTCTCATTTCGGGCTGCTCTGGCATGTGCTTTTAAGTGCGTGTAAGCTCAGAATTTATTTGGGTGCGTTTCTGTACCGAGAAGTGATCTTTCACTTGACTCTTTAGTTTCCCAAAGTCGAATTACTGTTTTCAAATTGGATTGCAGCACAATTTACAGAGGGGGGTCTGAAAATAATCAGAAAGTCCCTCAAAATATCTTGCTTTCATTTTCAGTCAATAAAATTATTGAAAATTTTAATTTTATGTAATAACTTTAACATAAATCAAAAACACATGCGCTAATAGCATGAAAAAAACCTTTTTTGCAAGTTCAGCTGAGATATGATACTACTGTTCTTCAAAACAGCAGAGGCAATTTGATGAGTCAGTAATGCTATCAAATGTGGCCTACAGTCACCAAGTCAGCCATCAGCACCTTTATAAAAATATTTAGATATTTCAACCAGTAATCGTCTATAACATTTAGAAGTGTTGACAATATTATAAACAGCTCTCAAACACTCAAGAATAACAGCGTCAGAGCCATAAGTGCTCAACTCCGACTGTTAGCTCCTCAGCAACACTATTTCACATGACCGCCATGATTTTGCCTGGTGAGATCATTCTGATTCAAAGTTTACTCTTAGTCTCATGCTGAGCTACTCCCTGTGTAAGTATTTTGCTTGTCAGTTATGCTATTTAAATGAAGAATCCTCATCTGTGTCACAAAGATGAGGGTTTTATGTCTCCTTTTACTTTTTCTCTGTGTAAAAGTAGCAAAAGAAACAAGATTTGATTAATCAAATCACTGAGAGGTGAAAAACAAAGGTGTAGAAGAGAAAAAAAAACAGTTTAAACTTCATAACACCTCAGTCAACCTTCGCCCCATATTTTGACTCGCTCACACACTTGATTACTCTCTCATGCCCACTAATGTATTACATTTTGGTGGAATAACCTTTTTCAGTGTGGAGAGTGTAAAGTGACCTTATCAACTCCACAACGGCTGACTAGCATTGCATTAATACGCCTGACCTCACTCTCAATCAGTGTAATGTCAGCTTAACATTTAGGAAACATTATTAGTTTGAAATGCTCACGCACAAACGTACATCAACCAATGGCAGTACACGGCAGGTAACCACAAGTTCGGGTGGTTTTCCTTCACCTGTGGGGAAGGCAGAGCTTGTTTGACTCTGGTCTCCAGGGGCTTTGACAACACACCATCTGTTGAAGAGCGCTGTGGAGGTTCGTCTGTGCTGGATTGGACCTCAGCCAAGTGGCTAACAAAGGCACAGTTGTAGCAGCATGCGCTGACCCATTGGGGCTCGACTGTCAGTACGCCACACCCTGAAAAGCTCCAGGATTCTGCGGGCTGATAATGACACACACAGTTTGATACTAAGCAAGAACAGAAGCATTTGGGTTGAAAGTTTAATGTCGTTCTTCTGTTATACAGCAGTATCATACCAAGCTTTGTGAGAGGCACGTGAGATGAATCTGTGGCTCTGCAGTCATGGATATCACCCTTCAGTTTATTGACAACAGAAGCAGTTCTTCTTCACTTGGTTCATCAGTAAGAGTCTCACCTCATTGGCCAGTTTCTCATGAGCAAGTCGACTCAGCTGCCCCTGACCATGTGGGGGCATTAATAACCATCTGCATGTAAAGGAAATGGAAGAGGTAGAGCTACATGTATTCATTCTGCTCCGGATGAAAAGCACTAATCATCAGTTTCAATCAGGCTTGTCTTCACCCCTGACATCATATCATTTATCAGGAGTGGAAGGAAGGAGGTTCATAGTGTTCATAGTCTTCACTTATTCTCATTTGAATGTCACATCCAGTGGTTTGGATTTGGGCAGAAGCAGAATTATTGGCATTCTGTGAAAATATTTACTCTAATCAAAATTTAAATTAATTACAATAAAATGAATTTGGGGCCGTCATTGCATCTTTATATGTCCACAACACTGATATACCTAGTTTTCTTAATTAACAAATACAACTCAGCAACCGTTTGGAAAGCTGTACATGCAGTCTGAATGCAGCACTGTGACATATTTTGATAAAAATATTGAGCACTGTGCCAAACAGATTGTTTTTAATTCTTTTTCATAGTGTTTCAGAGATTTAGCATGAGCAGGCAGAGGAGATGTACATGTTCCTTTTAACAGGATGTTTCAAAACAATACTGGACTCACGCATTTATACTTATTGGTTGAATCATTTTGAATAAATTGGGAATAAATGTGGGTTGGATAGATGAGAGCAGCTATAATGTATATCAAGCTTGCTGCAGTTTATCCAAATGGTTCAGCAGCTGACCCATCCCTGTCCCTGTTAGCCACTACCTCTGCAAGTTACATTAAACCAGGTTCATGTTATGCCAACTTTCAGTGGCAAAGCAGAAAGTAGTGCAACTTTTATGTAAAGAAGAGGGAAGTAAGGATGTGGTGGAGAATCATATGGCCTTCATTTTTGTTTTGTAATAGAACAGAAGCTCTATTTACTTTTAAAAGCCTTATCTTAAATACATAGTGAATTAAAAACATCATCCAAGTTCTTATTCTGTATCATTTTATTAACTGTTAATTTTTGCTAACAGTGCTCATGTTAAGTTTTTGCTTGAAGCTCAAAGCACAGTGTTGTCACTATTGTACTAGCAAAAATTTGTCCTCAGACAGAAAGTCATTGATGTTCTTGTTAAGCATAATGACACATTGTACATGCAAGACCAACCACGGTTAGCGTACATTCCTTGTATCATAGGAGGGTATATCATAGCAAAACAAATATACATCAGTGCTTGAATAGGATAAAAATTGACCATGTGAGGATGGTTAGTAATATTTAATAATTCTGGCACAGCAAAATTGTTTCAGCAAACTCACTTCTCTCATGTCACCACACATATTGAATAGGTGTTGTGACTGGTGTGAACCCATCACTAGATGGTCTCTAGTTTACCCCATTACATTTGAGTTCCCAGAATACACAACAACTGCAGCAATCTGGATTGTTGGATCATAAACCACTGCAGTACACTTGCAGCCAATCCAACTCCATGCTTTTCCAGACAGCCCCATCCTCAATTTGAAAAATAGTTCAATGTGACAGCTTTAAATAACCAGCTCAGCAGTTAAGAAACATGGTTGTGCCAGTAATTGTTGGTCCTAATGGACTGAAGATCAGTTAGGAAAGTACCAGCATACTTAAAAAAAATAAATAAATAAATAACAGCTAACTTAACACAACACCTTAGTGCCTTCCTACACCGTCCACCTATCCCCAAGTCACAGCATGTCCATGGCTTAATGAGGTTTACAGGCTTTGTCCAAGTATGTCCTTCTCCACAGAACATTAGGTCTAATGTTGTAAAGATTTGTTGTCTTGATGCTGATATTCTGGATGTGTATATACTATCTGGCATAAACATAACACTTAAATACAACTGTGTCAACAGGTAGCAGCTGTGCTGACTCAGAGGAGCGTCTCATGAACTGGCTGCTGGGAAAAAATCGTTACAATCCTCTCATCCGGCCAGCTGTCAACAGGACAGAGAGAGTCACAGTGAAGCTGCAAGTGTCTTTGGCTCAATTAATCAGTGTGGTAAGGTAACAAATATTCCTGCCTACAATGAAGATGTATATTTATTTAGTATGTACGTCTGTGAGAGGACAAGAAGAAGAGAGACAGAAAAAGACAGATAGAGACAAAGAAAGAGGAAGAGGAAAAAAGACGCTTTCAGAGAGTTGTTAATTAGAAAGCAGCCTATGCAGAGAGGCCATAGCTCTAAACAGATGGATGAAGCAGAGGATAGATCCGGTCAGTTGTGATCTCTGCCTCTGTCATGTCCAGATTGAAACTTCAGCACATTGGATTAAAAGCCGCCATAAAGCTGTTGTAGCCACAGTGATAGAGGCTCTCCCCTGATTTACAGTAGAGGCTCCCTCCAGCTGCAGACCAATGCAGCAAGGCTAATTCACTGCCTCAGTTTATGAGTTTGCATTGCACCCTTTAGCGTAATTGGCATTGGGTAACGCTTTATTAGAGGTGTATGTTAAGGCAGTGTGATGACAATGCCATCAACAAACAATGTAACAGGCAATTTGAGAAGGATTTAAATGCAGGTGCTTTTGACCTCAGCTCAAGCAAGATGCCAGAGTAAAGATGACAGTAAACCAGAGGGTTTATCTGAAGTTATGTAGTGATGCAATTCTATTCTGTCTTAATAACCTTTGCTTAGCATTTAAAGTTGCACGAGTCACATAGCAGCTGTTTCAATGACATTATCCAGACGAAGTGGTAAATCAGTGTGTGCAAAACCTTGCTGTGTACTTCTCACACCATCGGCAGCTATTTTTCTCTCTTGATCCTCAGCGTTTCCAGTGACTTTGAAGCATATTTGTCCTTTGTATCATGTAGGGATATAGGTTTGTAATTGGTTGAGGCTATGCAGTTCAGACCATGAATAAGAGTATTATTTACAAGGGTGTTTATCCATTACTTT
Source organism: Acanthurus leucopareius (assembly GCA_029814765.1). Classification (NCBI taxonomy): domain Eukaryota; kingdom Metazoa; phylum Chordata; class Actinopteri; order Acanthuriformes; family Acanthuridae; genus Acanthurus; species Acanthurus leucopareius. The sequence continues at coordinate 21,057,546 of JAQMCX010000001.1, read as the reverse complement.
TAACTGTGTCAGCTATTTATTGGTTACTTTTAGTTTTTATAGTCTTTACTCTATTATTGTTTTCAAATGGGCTGTTCTTGTGCAAGAAAACCGTTTTTGAAGTAATTTCCACCCCACTTGTACATTTCCAGAATGAAAGAGAACAGATCATGACTACAAATGTCTGGCTCACTCAGGTAAGTGTGATGAAGCTCAGTGTTTTATACTCTCAGTCAGCTTATGTCTTGTTAAATGCTTTTTTTTCTTACCTGGAATTGAACCATATACACTCTGCTTCTCTCAATGTGGAACAAACTGCCTCTGTAATTGTGCCCCGGTCATATTCCAGTGATAATGAAGCATGTAATTAGAAATGAGCTGGTCTTGAGACAGTGTGTGGAAGTCAGACCTGATGGCCAGCTCTCTCTGTCTCTCCAGCACTGGGAGGATTACAGGTTGTCATGGGACCCTGCAAAGTACGAAGGTATCGACAAGCTGCGTATCCCCTCCAGACACATCTGGCTGCCAGATATTGTCCTGTACAACAAGTAAGCTTCATTGTAATGTCTTACTGTTATGTAACTGACATTTTTTTAGGCGTATGTGCAATGTATTGGGGTTGAAAATTAAAACAGACAATTACTTCTTTTGAAGAACTTAGCTCATCATTAATATCTTTCATCCTTATTCTCTGAAGCCTGGAGGATATACATATCAAAAGTTTTAGTCTGTCCCCTGTGAATTTTAATTTCGATATTGATTTTACTGTCCTTGACAACAAATTTCCAGTACGAGTAGCTTTCCTCTTCACTTTGATTACAGAGTTGATAACTCCAGGCTCAGAGATTGATTCACATCCTCTCTAATGTTTTTCTCTTTTTCTTCCTCTCCCATAGTGCCGATGGTACCTATGAGGTAACAGTCTTCACCAATGCCATTGTCCTTCACAACGGCAGCATCAACTGGCTTCCTCCAGCTATCTACAAAAGCGCCTGTAAGATCGAGGTTAAGCACTTTCCCTTCGACCAGCAGAACTGCACCCTCAAGTTTCGCTCTTGGACGTATGACCATACAGAGATCGACCTGATCTTGAAGTCTGAGGCAGCTAGTATGGATGATTTTACTCCCAGCGGTGAGTGGGATATCTTGGCACTGCCAGGCAGACGGACTGTAAACCCCTTGGATCCCACCTATGTGGACCTCACATATGACTTCATTATCAAGAGGAAGCCCCTTTTCTATACCATAAACCTCATCATCCCCTGTGTTTTGATCACCTCTCTGGCCATTTTGGTCTTCTACTTACCTTCAGACTGTGGGGAGAAGATGACCCTCTGCATCTCTGTCCTCTTGGCTCTGACTGTTTTCTTGCTTTTAATCTCAAAGATCGTTCCTCCCACCTCACTGGATGTGCCGCTGATTGGCAAGTACCTGATGTTCACAATGGTGCTGGTGACCTTCTCCATCATTACCAGTGTGTGTGTGCTCAACGTGCACCACCGCTCCCCCAGCACCCACACCATGCCCTCCTGGGTCAAGCTGATATTTCTTGTCAAACTGCCTGCCTTACTCTTCATGAGACGCCCTCACAATAACTCTGCACGCCAGAGATTACGCCAGCAGCGATGTCTACGGGCGAGGAGAGCCATTTTGGGATTGGGTTACCCAGTTGGATCCAAAGCAGGTATCACTGTATCATCTTCTGCCCAGCTGTCTTCTGACTCTGCTTTCTCCACCCCTGGGCACATAAACATGGCTCCTCAACTTAGTTACAGCCACTCCAACAGGAAAGGGGACTTGCGCTTCACTGAATACCTTCCTGGTGGTTTGACTTCTACCCAAGAACTCCAGCAAAGAAGCAACTCAGATTGGGCAGCTGACATCCAGGAGGCGGTGAACGGGGTGCGCTTTGTGGCTGAGCACATGATGGGAGACGATGATGATCAGAGTGTATGTATACTCATTCAAACCAAATGTTTTATCGCAGCGATACCTTTTTTTTGTCAACATGAAAACCTTTTATACAAAGTTAGATGTGAAAATCTGGCCATTGATACTCAACCATCCTCTGACTCCTCGCCCTCCTTAAACTGCTTGCCTCTCTGTGTTTTCTTCTAGTCCCCAGAGTCAGACTCCAGGCAGCTATAAATCTCTTCAGTACAATCAGTACAGTCCCCTGTTGTCAAATTTGCCTCATTCAATATAAAAGGCTGTGTTCACTGCTGGTCCAGCTGTGTTTTCTGCGATGCAGTGGTGTAAACACCAAAACTCAAGTTCCTGTTTCAGATAGACAGATCAGCTAAAAGGGCCACTGGCTGAACACCTAACTGAGATAACAAGCTAACAACAGCTGCTAGCTACAGCCAAAGAGAGACACAGCAAAGAGTATTGTGAGCAGCAGCTAGGAGTTACTTTTGCATTATTCTACCCCCTGTTATTTTACCACATTTCAGCTTTTAACCTTAATACAATTTAAATGAGTGATTTGTGTAAAATATTACCTGTTCATTCCTTATGAATAAGGAAATAAGCTATAGAAACTAAAACTGTGTTTTGTGCCAGGCTGTAAACATGTTTATTTCTGCTGTAAGATGGACTTTATGATATTGGATTCTATGAGATATTACTCAGTTTTGGAGCCAGCCTAGACTGGCCAGTGGAGAAATTGAATTTGGCCTATCTGACTTTATTTTTCAGCTCCAGAGGTGGTACTTTTTCATGTAAGAAGAAACTAAAGCATTTCGAGGTGTGAAATCTGGAGTGTGAAAGGAGAAAAAAGTGTGAAATGTGGATAATATAGGTGCCATATTTAAAGCCAGAAAGTGTAATGCCTGAAATCAAAATGACAAAAACTTACAAATGCAATGATGCTTGTAAAGAAAGACTTAAACATGGACATACTGTGTGTCCTACATCAATCAAATTATGAGAGAATATATTTGGAACGTAGATTCTAATGTGTGCATCTTGTGATAAAGTCGAAATTAAAATAACATTAGGTATGTTCAAAGTTAACATGCTTTATGTATTTTGCCATTAAAATTAATTTCTCTAATAAGGTACCAGAACATTCACACCCCGCTGTTAGTGCCCTCCTCTTACATATATCCTGAATCCGATAAACTAAATCAGAGGTGTTTGTTGTGATAATATTTACTGAACATTCTGTGACCCCTTCTGGTGCTGAAAGAAATACCACTAACCTTAAGCAGTAGCTGTGACCCAGAAAATTGAAGGCAGACATTGGGCAATCAATCGTTTTCTCTGATAAATCAATAAAATAAGGAGGGAACCAGGAATGAGAAATGACTCATTTCAAAAATGACCAAGGGCAGCACTGAAAATGGGGTGAAGGGGTCAATAGCTGTTTTAGTGTATGTCTCAGCATTTGGCCTCGGTCCTTACAGTGATGTACCTTTATGATGTTCATGCTGAAAAAGTACCAAGTCAGCATTGAAGAATAAGCTTTTATATAGCAAGCAATATCATTACTATAAATGGATGTAACACACATGAAAAAGTATATTACAGATCTCTGCACGTTCCAATTCAATCCAACTGGAAGCAAACATTAGATGATGAGCTGCATTTACATGATGTACGTCAAAGTTTATTACTCACCTTTTCAATCATTTATTCATTTAGTAACATTCTCTCTCCCAAAGTCGCTGCACAGAGGCATGGCAGTGTCCACAGACAAAACACTGAGGCAATACTGCTGGTTTATTGTTAGAATTACCTGCGTAAAGTTTGTTGTGACAAAACTATGAAACACTGACCAATTTAAATGTGACTTCTGTAAACTTACAGGTGATTGAGGACTGGAAGTATGTGGCTATGGTGGTGGATCGTATGTTCCTGTGGATCTTCGTGATTGTGTGTGTGGTGGGCACCCTGGGCTTATTCCTCCAGCCTCTCTTCCAGAGTCACATTACTCCCAGCCAACCGCCCAGCTCAGAGATGCCTCGCATATGATGAGCAATGAAGAGGACAAGGTGTAAGTGTTTAAGAGGAAACAGGCCAGTAGTTACGAACTCTCTTTGGTTTGGTAAAGCCTGTATGTATTACCATATTGGTGGGGTCAAAAAGGACAAACAGCAACATTGTGGGTGCTTATACACCAATAATAAGACATCTTAGACGGTTCAACTAGACAAAAATGTACTTGCAACCATTTATTGTGCACATCAGTAAAACAGACGGGATCTTCATGGAAGACAGAACATGGATAAAATATCTGCTTTGAATAAAAACCATATGGGCTACAGCAGTGAAAGCCATAACAGTAGCCGATACTTAGAGAAAATAGGAAATTTACAAAAGAACAAATGTTGCATCATTTCAGGTAATTTCCTTCATGTCTACAAAGGAAATCTGCTGAGCTGGACTGAAAGTTACTTGCACTGCAGTGTGCTGAACTGTTGCAGAAGTGAACCCAGTGTTACAGACAGCAGAATACCTGTCTGCTGTCAGATGGCTGGCTCTTTTCTTGTGTTTTAGTTATACTACCTTGTCTCTGAAATGTGAAGTGTGAATAAAGAATGGATCATAAATACAAATGTGTGTCTTTTTTTTACAGTTTCATTAAATGTATGAAACCCCCAACAAAGTCCTCAAATTGTCAGGGTCTTGCCAAAGTGCGTAGTTAATCTATGGCACCGGTAATAAAGTTTGTCCTCAGAGCCAATATGTTAGCTGCCAATAAAACATTTCATCACATAAATTAGATAGCTGTGCATTTGAAAGGTGAGAATGTGTGAGCAGGCAAAAAAAACCCCACGTCGATACTACAAAACTGTTGGAGATCGGTCTTGAAGACCAGCATTTTGCCATGGTTATAGTCATGGACCTGAACCATATGTACCCTTCAGCAAACCACTTCCCAAAAAAAACAATGTATCAAAGTTTTATGTCTGTAAAGAAGAAAAAAACATGTATTTGTTCAAGACACTGTAATCTTATGGCCACTTATTTGTGCCTTAACACCAGTGCTGATGTCTGTTAAGAGCTTACTTGCACAGATGGGTGAGTGCAGCCACACACACATTAACGATGCTTCACAAAATGCACAGACACATGCTGAGCTGAACCTTCACCCACACACAGATACGCACCCCCATAATACATTTACTGCTCAATAAACAGTGCTGAGTGGGCTCGTTAGAGATTCTGCAGACTGTTGGTTCTTTTCTGAGACCTTAATTTAAATCAAGAGATAGCAATCGGCATCTATGTTAATGGCTTTAATTGTTTTCCTTTAATCTCTGTTTACAGTTTTTTAAGATCATTCAAGGCTTTTTCATTCACCTGTTAAGTTTTTGTCATCAGTGAAGACAGGCAGCACTGTGCCGCAGCACGTCCATCATCAGTTCATCATCTGTTTCAGTCTAAACAGGGCAGGAGGGGTCGTCTTTCAACACCCAGTGGAAGGTCTCATAAATCACAAGCCGTATGTTAGCAGCCTCTTGTCATTAGTCTCCAGTAAGATGGAATCTGCATGAAAGCATTGGTTAGGAATTGTCTGGCAATAAAAGCTAGCAACAAAGACCAACCATAATATAGTTTTTGAAAACATTAGGATTCAGTTAACATTATGTTTCCTTCCAAGTTATTTTAAATCTACAGGATAACACTTGCAGTATGAGGTGTTTGGATTCTTTGGTCAAGAGATGTTAAACAATGCATGCTTCAACTTGTGTCCTCTATGTGTGACTGTACAAACAACCTAAATTTTTTATCCTGTACAATTTGGGAGATTGAAAACCATCCAAATGTAAAGTCAACATTTGTTTCTATTGCCATGTGATGGTCTTTCAATCTCCCATGAGGGCGATTTCTCTTTTTACATGTCCCAATTTGAGGAGTTGAGAGTCCAGGGAGTGCAAAAATCATCTCCGGTGCTGGATGGGATTTATTTATCATATGGGGGCACTGGGACCTTCCCTTCATCCACAACAGGAACAGAACTGTCAAATCACTGGGCCGCCCGCTTGACTAAAGGAATGAAATATGCAGAGAAACAGCCAAAGACAGAGCTATATCCTGATTAAAAGGGGGTTACCAGTGAAATGAAAATTCAGATCAATGAAGAATCAATCAAGTGAAATTCTGTTGTCACTGAGGGCCACGCATACCCAACCTTATGGCACACAGTGGCTATTGATTTTTATTTGATTAACTAAGGCTGATGATTTAATTTGAAAGTCAAAAAGGTGAGGGGAAACAAGTGAACACCACCTAAGTCTACTTACTGTTCACAAATTATCAGTAAGCACCACCTCTGTGACAAAATGTCTCCATTTCTGAGAGTTTTTTTATTAGATACTTACTGCTAAATGTACACAATCAATATCACTTATTAAGACTTTAACACTTGAAAACTCAGGTTTTCTTCATCAAACATTTTATTTTCATCGTTTATATAGAGAGACCCCTGGCGGCAGAAACTATTAACTGTGCGTTTAAAAAAGAGAGATTTTTCTTTTACCCTGAGACCTCCCACCAATCCCCAATTTTAGTTAGTTACATCGTTACATTTTGCCGACCTCAAGACGCACAATGAGGAAACTGTGGCGACAGTGACTGTTACAACAGAGCAGACACATTCTGTGTTGTTAAACTAAATGTAATCTACACCTAGATACAAATCTTAACATAAATAAAGTGAAAAAATTGGAAACCCCAACCGCATTTCCTCATGTTTAATCAGATAAGGTCTCTGTAGGTTGCATGCAGTTGGAGGTGTGCCTCCCGTCCGTGACTGCGCCTCTCGGTGTGGCGCTGTCTCTCCCCCCCCCTGCCTGTCCTCTGCGTGGCTGCGGACGCGCTCTCTCTGCCCACTTTCTCCTCCTGTCTGCTCCGCGGTGAGCTGCTGCCACTGACCCTGGATTCGTCTGGAATCTGTCATTTGAAACAGGATGAAAGCCGGTTTTTGCTCCGCTTCGCTCACATGTTCCCTCCTTGTGTTTCTTCTGCCAGGTGAGTCGCCTGATAAGCTCCTACTTTAACCCAACATCTGGTTATTTACTTGTTGCTGAACATAATGTGTTTAAAAATTGCTGTAATGAATGCTGGCTACTTATACAAAATTAGAAGTTTTTTTTATTTTTTTATTGTATATAATTTACAAGCATATCAAAACAACATCACATATGAGCAGTATTTTTTTTTTTTTTTTACTTTTTAGACCGATAACTTAAACATCCTGGACACACATGTTTACTTCAGACTAAAGTTGTTATGCATATATTTGCATTGGTGCTTTTGCCTGTTTTAACTGTAAAAATAAATCATATTAACACAACATAATAACTTGAAGGTAACACTGTGGGCATTCAGCAAAGTAAAATAATGAGTTAACTGAAATGGGTGAAATCTAAAGACATGCACTGCTCCTCTGAACTGATGAGAACAAACAAATGTGTGTGACTTTTGGTCATCTTGTAATCAAGCTGTACCGCATGACCACCTAAACCACACTGCAGTGACAGAACTGTATTTGACTCTCTGCTCTCATTTAGGAGGTTCCTGCTCAGATGCAGAGCACAAGCTCTTCTCTGTGATATTCTCCAACTACAACCAGTATATACGACCAGTGGAAAACGTGACCGACCCAGTCATTGTACAGTTTGAGGTGTCCATGTCGCAGCTGGTCAAAGTGGTATGTAGCTTACAAGATGTTCTTTTACTGTTTCTGTGACAAGTACTGTGAGTTGTTCGTACCTCACCTCAGTCCAAAATGCATCACTCTGCTCAATGAATCAGGACCTGAAAGTCAGAGAGAGAGAGAGAGAGAGAGAGAGAGAGAGAGAAATAGGAATATCACAACAACAGCATTAAAAGTGGAGGGTCCAGCATAAAGAAAAAAAAACAGCTGTGCTGATTTTATGGACTTGAACAACGAAGTTTCAGAGAAAAAGAAAATTACCATCTGGGACACCTAAGATAGCCTCTTGTTTTTAATCATGTGGAGGGAACAAGATCGAAAGAGGGGCTGTGTGTGTCTGGCCAAGACAAGATGGGAATGTCAGCTGTCTGAGTACCTCTCAGATTAGGCAGCCTCAATCACTGCCACTTCAGATGAGCAGCTCTTAGCGGCAGGTTTTTGCTGGAGCTTGTTGACTGCAGACTGGCGAAGGCAGACAGACTGCTCTCTCCAAAGAAGACTTGCCTCGGATGGGGACGACAGCTTCATTCATAACCCCTAACCCAGCCTTAGATATACTGTACATCAGTTATGCTTGTGTTGAGTGAGAAGGGCAGATAATCAGCTCTTTTATTTTATGTATTTTAATTGTATGTTGTTTGTTTGTTTATAAGAAACACCCAATCTCCTGTGCAGAAGACCCTCTTAAAACTGCTCATTTTAGTTATTGCACAGTGTGTTAGTTACTGAGATTCAGAGGTGCTGGTAGGTCCGGAAAAGTTTCTTCCCTGTTTTCAGTTCTTGTGCTAAATTAAGATAAATAAACAGATATGAGAGTCAGTGGTATCAATTTACTCATCTAACACTTAGCAAGAAGTCTTTTAAATGTGAAAAATATAAAAATTATAAATTGTTTGTAAAAAAGCAGCCTATGCATGTCGTTTTCTATTTCTGTCTGTTCACCATCACAGTCAATCTTTTCTCTCTCTCTCTCTCTGAGGAGCTAGATAAATATTGCACCTATCAGGATCTAGAGATGACAAAAAGATAAAATAAATTGTGTTAAATTCTCCTTAACTCAGTTGATGTAGCAGGCTTTAGAGCTTCCCTGGGCTGATAGATGACTGTAATTTCCTTCCTACACCTGGTGCCTCTAACCCTTATGCAATTGGTCAGCCTACGCTAGTTATAGCAGGGCCATATAAGCTCATTTAGAGCATCAATAGCTCATCTGCCGAGCTGGCTCAGTCATCATCTCGCAATCAGGGATCTTATCACAGGCCCTCTCCTTGAGGGTTTCAGAGCAGGTGACGGTGTGATATAGTGGATATCAAAGACTGTCGTTTAGAGAGATGGTCTGACATTTTGTGCTTGTTCACTGTCTTGAAAGAGGAAGATGAGCAGAGGGATCTTTTTATCTTACATCTGAGCAAGACAGCAAATAAGCGTATGTGCCAACATTTATTTCCTCAGGTACATTATTATGTTCATATGTGGTCAAATTGTGCTACTCCTGTATTTTCAACATTTCAAAAATCATGCTAACAGACCAAAAAAAAAAAAAAGTCAAAGCTTTCAACAGTAAATCCTGCTGAAAAAAAAACCACACACTGAATTTAACATGAATCTTCATTTGATGTGAGCCAGAACATGCTTTATTTCCCTCGTGTCTCCGCACTCTGACAGATGTGGTGCTAAGATACAACATGTGCGCCTTAACATTCAGAGTGCTATAAATCACCATCCTCTTAAAGAGGATCTGTCCAAGGTTGTCCTGCAGCCTGCCTTCCACCTGTGCTAACCAGGCATGGATAACCTCTCTCAGATACTCAATGGTAACATGAATGGTTAATGTTATGCACTGGGTCATGAGATTCGTTCATTTACGGTCTAAGTCACACACAAACCAGACAATCCCCCTCCCTCTGCTCCAACCTTAACAACTGAATAGTTAGAATAAAAAGTTGAGGCTGTGCTACACTCCCCCCGGCTCCAGCTGTCATGTGGGTTACGCTCCAGGCCTGGAAGACTCAGGTGTGCCTCTCTTAATCCTCCCCTCTGAAATACGTAAAGGTCTGACCTTGCAGACAACACATAAACAGTCCTTGGCAAACTGGTGAACTGTATGAATCTGTTGAAGTAGTGAATCACTGCTTGTGATTTCCATTTTAACTTGAGAATTTTAACATTTATTGGTCCGTCTTTGCTTGAATGTAATAATCATTTCTGCTCTGCTTTCAGGATGAAGTCAATCAGATCATGGAGACAAATCTGTGGCTGAGACATGTAAGTTTATGGCGCATGACTGTGCAAATGGACCTTGAGCAAGGGCATCAAGTATGGATTCAGCCCTCTGTCATATGTGGTTCTTAAGGGTTAGACTGACACATTGAATTATTCATGAAGGGTGCTTTGTAAACACATTGATCCTTCTGGCCGTTTTTCTTTTTAGAAAACACATGAACCAAATGCACTAAAATTTCTAGGTGGATTTTGAAATGTTTTTAAAAATAATTTGACAGTGGTCTGGAATTAATTAAACCCATAATATTTCTTTAGGTTGTGTTCGAGAAATCTTCAAGAATCTACGGTATTCTGAACCTGAATGATTTAACTGATTCAAAATCAACTGTGCTTCATATAGAACTAGTCCACAACAAAAAATAAATAAAGCAGCGTGTCCACGCCAGCTGTAAGGCTCGATGGTTTTATCATTTACTTAGTCCCAAATGGTGTTTCTGCTGTCATGATGCAAAGTGCAGTGAACCAGTTTTGAGTCAAATGAGGCAGGGCAGATCTCCAGGTCCCATGCAAGTGCTGAGCAAATACACATCTGTGCTGTAACCATGTTCATGTTAAGTGGAGCTGGAATCATGCTTTATTGCTGACAGATGCGCTGTTCCATCTATTTTAATATCATTTGTTGTTTAAGAGTTTCTCTAGGCAAAGTACAAACAATAGATGAAGTATTTCTCCCCATAGAAATCCTGTAATAGACTCTGGATACTTAATGTTTCTTTAGGTTCATGAGTATCACTGACTGTCCTCAAGAGAAGGTCAAAAACTGGCCAAAAGCTCGATAAACACACTCCAAAAACTGTCGTCCATTACATCTCCTCTCAGACTACATACTGTGTAAGCTCTGTTTATGCCCCAGTTAACAGATAATGACTACTCATTGTTTTATGAGGGCCATTTTCACAAGAGAATTCATTTAAAATCAATCACAGTAGATTTGCATAGTAAAAGATAATCACCAGGATGAAACAACTCTTCCTCTCTTGCTTTTATATTTGTTTTGTTGCAATATAAAATGGTTTATGACAAACTTGTTTAAACTGCTTGGACTGAAAAAACTTGCACTTGCCAAAAATATGCTTGCAGAGGTGGCCTCCTGGCACTCGCTCATGGGTTTGTTTGAAAGGGACATTGGCTCTTGGAAAGGCAGTATTAGCCTGTTGGTCAGTCCACAGCTTTAGATAGTTATGAAACTTTACACAGACATTCATGGTCCCTGAAGGAAGCATTACAATGCCTTTGGTGATCCCTGACTATGTTTGGCTTTGAGTAAACTGCTTTGTCAAATACTGGATGGATTACAATATATTTAGGTGCATGCTACGGAGCCAGCCTTAGATGCATGTTAGCATTTAGCACAAACCATTGCTGTAACTAAGTGCAGCCTCACAGAGCTGCTAGCATATTTGTTGACTCTTAGTCTTATTAGGTGTAATTTTATCATGTTGGTATTCATATTCAATATATCTTACATTTTATGTCTCAAAAGAAAACAGTGGAATGTGGTATGGAAATTACCACAACTTTAGTGCCCTGATCATGCTGTCAAATGGCAGTTGTTTGACTAACTAACTAACTAACTAACTAACTAACTAACTAACACATTCACTAACATATTTGTGACCTGAGTTTGGTTTAAGCCTCTGTGGTAAAAAGATTCATTTTTAGTTTTTACAAATTCATGTCCTTTTTCAAGTCCTAAAATGACTTAAAAATGTATGTTTTATTTTTGCAGAGTTTTGTCAGATTTTTCTGACTTGAATGTGAATAAATCACCCTGTTTGTTTTTTTGTTTTTTTTTGTCAGATCTGGAATGACTATAAACTCAGATGGAATCCAAGAGATTTTGGAGGCGTCGAGTTTATCCGAGTGCCGTCCAACAGGATATGGAAGCCAGACATTGTTCTGTACAACAAGTGAGCATAACAGCAAATTAAAAACCTGGCTCAACATCTTCATTGATTTTTGAATGCATTCACATCAAAGGATTGTGAAACAATCACAAGCTATATCAGTCTCTGATATAGCCGGGACGGCTATTCGTACCCCCCTGACTACTATGGTTATGAGGACTACTATGACTACTACGGCTATGACTATCTTTTTATGTTTTGCATATTCTTATGGAAGGGTGCAACTATCATCAGAGGGTGCAGTTAACTGAAACCACAAGGGCTCTGTTTCCATCAAACAGTAGCTATTGAATATATCCTTCAATTGAATCTACATTGACTCAGCATTCCCTCTGTCTTCATCTTTTATTCTTTCACTCTTTCTCTCTCTGCAGTGCTGTTGGAGATTTCCAGGTTGATGACAAAACAAAGGCCCTGCTCCGTTACAATGGCGATGTCACCTGGATTCCTCCCGCCATATTTAAAAGCTCCTGTAAGATTGATGTCACTTACTTCCCCTTTGATTACCAAAACTGCACCATGAAGTTTGGCTCCTGGACGTATGACAAGGCCAAGATCGATCTGGTGCTAATTGGCTCAACCATCAACCTCAAAGACTTCTGGGAGACCGGGGAGTGGATGATCATTGATGCCCCTGGATACAAACATGACATTAAATACAACTGCTGCGAGGAAATCTACACGGATATCACTTACTCTTTGTACATTCGCCGTTTACCACTTTTCTACACCATCAACATGATCATCCCCTGCCTCCTCATCTCTTTTCTCACCGTGCTCGTCTTCTACCTGCCATCTGATTGTGGTGAGAAAGTCACTCTGTGTATCTCTGTCCTGCTGTCTTTAACTGTTTTCCTCCTCGTTATAACAGAGACCATTCCCTCCACCTCGCTAGTCATCCCCCTGATTGGCGAGTACCTCCTCTTCACCATGATCTTTGTCACTCTCTCTATTGTCATCACTGTTTTTGTGTTAAACGTCCACTACCGCACACCAAAGACCCACACCATGCCCTGCTGGGTGCGGACTGTGTTCCTTGGACTTTTGCCTAGGGTGATGTTCATGACCAGGCCAGAGAGGGACCCCGAGCAGATTACAGTGGCTGGCAATAACCAGAGCGTGCATTCGAGACCCTGTGCCATTCATTCGTCGGGTAGTTTGCAGAAGCAGCACAAACCTCAAGCCCTGGGCTCCAGCGTGGTGTCCAGCCTGATGAACCGTCAACGGCTTCTCAACAACACGGAGCTGTCCAACCTCAATAACTTAAGTGGAGAACCAGCCAAAGGTGCAAGCTCTGCCTTCTTGTGCTCTGAAGGCCGTTGCAACTGCTGCTGGCACCAAAGATCCACTAAACTGCCTGCCGACTCTGGGGGAGGGAGTGGAGGACTGGGCAGCCTGGGTGCACTGACTGGAGGCAGTGCTATTGGGGGCAGTGGGGGAAGTCAGTGCTCCAGCTCCGAATCTCTGGACGGAGGTAAAATGCCCCTGTTGCCACTCTCGCCTGAGGTCAGGGAGGCGATTGAGAGTGTCAAATACATAGCAGAGAACATGAGGCTACAGAATGAAGCAAAAGAGGTGAGTATTTACAATCATAAAAGCATTTTTTAAACTATAGCTTTCAACCTTTATTGGAGATTTGCTTTCAAGGACACTATGACAATATTACTATATCATTGAAAATGTTTTTTGCTATGATCCTCTCGCAGGTTCAGGATGACTGGAAATACGTTGCCATGGTTATTGATAGAATCTTCCTGTGGGTTTTTGTCCTTGTGTGCATCCTGGGGACAGCCGGCCTCTTCCTCCAACCTCTATTGCTTGGAGAGGACATTTAAATCTGTTTGACAAAACTAATACTCAAGACTGTTGAACTGCATAGAATTCATTATAAATAGGACTCCTGCCATGGCTCAGAGAGACAAAATACAGAGGAGATCCAAAGTCAAGAGGAACAGATAAGGGGGATGTCTGCCAAATGTTAATGCAAATGGTTTATTGACTGTTTTTAGAGTAGATTTTTTTATTTATTTATCTTTTTGACAAAGTGGTTTGAGGACTCTCCAATGATGAGACCAGTGTGGTTTGTCATTTCATTTTGTGCAAAATTGTTCTGTTGTAAATGGCAATATAATCTAAAATGCCAAGGCAATGCCCTTGCAAGACCAAAGGTCTTTAATTTATACTCTGATGAGTAAAAAATGGGTACAGAAATTAGGTTTATTAATCTTGAAGCACCTGGTTTTACATGAATCAAGTATGCACATACAATCACAAATGCAACCATCGTGCAACTGAGAACTTAATATTTGAATTGTTTTTATATTCAGTGTTCTCATGCAAAAGGGTTTTTTTTCATTAAGAAGTACCAAGTATACCAAAAACAGAACAAACTGTTTAACAATTTCCACATTTAACCTGGTTTTCCATGTTTCGGAGAACCAAGCAAGGTTGTTACCTGCTTTCAATGAGTGACTCCATGTGCTAATTGTTTGTTACAACAACTGATAACAAGGTTTTCTGCCACACATAGTTATATGTCCTGTTTGTGATAGTCTCTAAACAACATTTCCATATTCCCGGTCATTTAATAAAGATTGTTTTCTTCTTTTACTATTTTTTTAAATGATATCTTATGACTTAAATGCAAAAAGAGAGCTTCTGTTTGATCTGCATGGCATGACCTTTTGGACTGGGCCACCTGAGAAATGTCTTCTAGAATTTATGTGACAATTGAAATTGGAAATTTACAATGTTCTAAATGTACGTAGGCATTAATACAAATTTTAGTTCAGTTTCACATATTTACCCTCACATACTTACATCTTTGTATAAATTCTAGAAATAGAATTTTAGAAATAGTTATGTAAATGTTTAAGGTGGGCCTCTGTTGTTGTGTTTTCCATTAACTACCAGTATTTCTGAGACTGGAGACAAAAGCTGTGGGTTGTAAATGTAATTAGGCTCTGCTTACTACTTTGTACCACATACTCTGTGCTCCCTTGGAGCTAACTCAGCTTATTGGATCACAATCAATACAGAAAGCAAGTGATGAAGGACCTTTCTGGAATCCTCCTTTTTCTTCATCTAACCGTTAACTTGGCCAGAGTTCTGTTCACACACTTCCTCTTAAGAAACCACAGGACTGGTGATACATAATCTGTGAGTATCTGTGCTGAAAGTGCCCTGCATGGGGTCTGACTGTCCCAGTGTCACCGTTTGACTCCATTAAAAAAACTAACAATCAAAGCAAATGGAGAGAAATATGTTGCAGAGAAATCCATCCTATATTAACTGAGTTCTGGTTAGGAAGCACAGACTGATAATGTATTATTACATTTAAAAAGAAACTCTGGCCTAGCTCACTGGAGAACTTGTGTGGCTTAACTGCACGTATAGTTAAGTTAATGTTTCTTGATGTGTCTCTTTGAGAAGTGATGTTCTGCAAAATCTGACGACAAACAGAGAGAAAAGGAACAAAATGACAAAGTTGTACAAGTTCTTATTTGCCAACAATCGGCCAGCAAATGCATGAATGAAGAAAGTTTGAACTGATGATGTCTAGGTCTACAGTTGTGGCAAGGCATTTCAGAATGCACAGGAAGTGGCTTATTATATTTTCTGCATGTTAACTCTCTTAGCTCTTTGTAGGTGTGGACAAGAAACTAATAAGTGCACGTAGGGTGTTTCACAGGATCTTGAGACTGTATGAGTGTCACATTGCTTGCAATCATGAATCTAATCATCATTCTTATGTGTAAGTATTGACAACTGATTGATTCAACTATCTGATAGTTTGTATTCATAACTGAGTGAACGTTTGTGTGCAAGTATCAGAAGAAAAAATTGAGTTTTACTTTTTTG
>JAQMCX010000001.1:21020578-21033008 GCA_029814765.1 Acanthurus leucopareius | reverse complement strand
CAATATAAAGCTCCAAACATCCTGCGCCCACAGTGAGCCTTCACTGATCTGTTACAAAGGGACTGTCTTACGGTCTCTCAGGAATGCAGGATTTGTCCTCAGGCTAAAAACAAGTGCTGGACAGAAAGTCAACCTTCCCTGCTCATAAGTTGTGAAGTAGCATGGAGAGAGAAACTATCTAACCGTGTATGTCCCTAAAAAGAAAGAAATACAGGTTTTACTGTTCAGACTGCTGCTATCGACAAAACATGGACAGGTGATTTTTAAACTAGCAAAGGTAAATCATCACTTTTTTGATTTATGTTCCAGAGACAAAATAGTAACCTTCGCAAACACCATCGAAAACAAACAGGCTGACAGACAGTGGCATGTAATATTGAGAATGAAGGTCTTCTCTTGAGTGTATGCATATTTCTCGATGTGGGTTGCAAGCTGCTGTACAAGTGCCAATAAATTTTTTATAGAAGTAACTGAATTGAACTGAATTGGTATGCATCACTGTGTCCTTTAACCTGCATAAACACAAAGACTGTTGTGAGACATTTATCCCAAATGACCCCGTGAGGACATATTTTCTTTTTATTTTATTCCCTTCAATGTGAACAAGACTCAATGATAAATCTAGATCTTTAAGATGCCAGTAAGTGTAGAAACTGAAATGATGTTGTTAAATTAAATGACGTATGATATGTGGGTGGAAATGCATTTTCTTATTTTATGCACTCCATCAAGGAGCCTTTTCATTTGTCTTTAATCTCAGAAACACAGGATTCTTTAAAACAATGACTGGAAAAATCATGTCTCTGTGACATGAAACTCAGCAAATGAGGTCCTGAATCTGCAGCTTGATCTCTGGCACAGCTGCAGCTTCCAGACTGACTGTGGACTGATGATGGACTGTATCTAAGTGTTAATCTCAGTCTGTCAAATCTCAAATAAGACCCATAACAAGCTGTTAATGTGCTTTGCCTCCATTTGTGGTGAGTTGAACTGCGCTTTTTAGAGGGTACTTCCAGCATGGTTAGGGACGATGATGCTGGCCCATTTGTAAATAACAGGGATGAAGAGGAGAGCAGAGCCCAGGATGGATACCAGGAGGAAGGCCCAAAGAAACATTCGATCTAGAACCTGGGCTACAAATTTCCAGTCTTGTACCACCTGTGACAACAGACACACATCAGTTTGTACACATACAAACACTTAAAAGTTATGCACAGAGACATGAATAAGTTAGATTTTGATGAACTACAGTAGGTGGTGAGTGAAAACCGACAGAATCCTATCTTTTAAGGTTTTTTAAAGCATTTGTCATAATTTTTGGTAGGACTAAAAATGCTTTTCTATATTGCTATTGACCATTATTTTTATCTCAAATATACAAAATAAAACTTACTCACCTCTCTGACCTCATTTTCTTTTACCACATGCATGGTTATGTAGCGTATAGAATCCAATGCTGCTTGTAGATTATGTCTGGTGTACAGGAGAGGTGTCAGTTCAGGTCTTGAGTTCTTCATGGTGCCAAGTCTTCCTGCTCCACCTGCTCTGGCAGCTCCAGCTGTGGCGTAACGGTCCACATGGCTACGCATGCACAGCAGCTTAGGCAGCCGATGCAGGAAAATCCTCCTCACCCAGGGTGCCATGCTATGATGTGTGGAAGAGGAGCGATGATGTATGTTGATGGCAAACACAGTGATAATGATGGAGAGTGTGACAAAGATCATAGTGAAGACAAGGTACTCCCCAATGAGAGGGATAGCCTTCGAAGAGGAGGGGATGATCTCCTCAATAACCAGCAGGAAAACTGTGAGTGACACCAGGACTGAGGTGCAGAGAGAGATCTTCTCGCCACCGTTGGAAGGCAGATAGAAGACAAGGATGGTGAGGAAGGACAGGCCAATGCAGGGGATGATGAGGAAGAGGGTGTAGAAAAGAGGCAGCCTGCGGATGATGAAGAAGTAGGTGATGGTGGGATAGGTAGAGCTGCCATCCGTCCTTAGACCACGGCTACCTGTGGCCTTCACTATCTCCCATTCTCCATTGTCAAAATAGTCCCTCTTGTCCACATGGAAGTCCTCAAGAATTATGTCGACCTATGTGAAATGTCATGTCAGTCAGCGGTCATGATTATCCTAATCTACTGTTTGCATACTGTGGAAGTGAGACTCACCTGGGAACCATCATATGTCCAGGAGCCAAACTTCATTGAACAGTTCTGGAGGTCGAAAGGGAAGAAGGTGACATCAATGGTGCAGGCTGACTTGTAATTGGCTGGTGGTGTCCATGATATGGTTCCATCATACTTAACAACAGCCTTGGTAACAGTACCTTCAAAACGCCCATCTGAACTGTAAAAAATTAATATTCATTCATTAATTTAAAGATGATATACCAGAAACTAGGTTGGCTTATGTCGTTATTGTGAAAACTTAGGTTAACCCTTAACCCTAACTGCATCTTTCTGTTAAGATTAATATGGTTGCATTTTATTAAGTAATACATAATTCACTTCTATTTTTTTAATTAGTTTATTGTTAGTTTTGTGTATAGATCCTTTGAAATCCTTAGAGACTTGTCATAATAAAGTAATGTCAGCATATAGGTATGGTAAATGATAAATTAAGGAAAATGTGAAATATATGACAACTACGTCTTTTCTTCCCATATTTAAAAACACATACTTATCATAGAGTACAACATCAGGGAGCCAGATCCTGTCAGATGGGACTCGTATAATTGTGATGCCCAGATAGTCATCAGGGTTCCATCTGAGTTTCATGTCAATCCACTCCTGCATGAAGTAAAAAGAAAAAAATTGCTTAAAAAACAAACAAACAGACAAACAAACAAAAAAAAGAAACAAAAAAACAATACTATGATCAGTATTAACACAAAGAAAAGATGTAACATTTTGGAAGTATTTGTATCCTATTTTCAAAAATACTGGTAACACTCATGTCTGTAAACTGAGGGGTTACAACAAGCCAGCTGACTTAACTTAGCATAAAAACAGGGGGAACCAGCTGGCTTGACTCTTTGGCAGAGATGGGACCAAGTCGTCATTGTGCAAATGATAAGTAAGTCTCAAGTCTTTGCTCTCAAGTCTCGAGTCAAGACAGGCATCTCCCAAATCCTAAAATTTGAGTTTTGAGTCCTTAAAAAGTCTATGCATTCTTCACCAAAAGTAATTTAAAAGTAAAAGCAGAGCCGTGTGCAACTTTTTAAGTGAAATTCCAAATGTTTGAATTTTTGCATCTCTGTCTATAATTTTTAAGCCACTTTTTTTCCATACTGCAATCGTTTTTGCATGTGACAAAAAAATGGCTTTGATAAGATTTTACATTATTTTACTTTACATTGGTTCTCTGTTGTTTCCTCCTGCAAACTGTTTGGTTGTGACTGAACTGGTTTGAACAAAGTGCATCAATCCTGTGTGGTCTTGCTAAGAATGAACCATGTTAACATTAGTTGTTTCAAGAAATTAAGGTAAAGTGATAAATTGTGGCAAACTTTTTAAATAACATATTTTAACCCATGTGACTTGAGTCCACACTTCTGCCCTTCAATAGCCTCTAATCTGCCCAACAACATCAAAAGCTCATTAATTAAGATACTGTATCTCACTTTTTGATCCATAAAAGAAAAACATAATCTAACTGGAGATAATGTGAAAGCTTGAAAATGAAATAATGTTTGTTTTAATAATATTTAGTGGTTTGGTAGGTTGATTTTCTTTCCTTTGGACAGAACTTACTGTTTCCCCCGGCAAGTACTGAGTGTAATCTGCCCCTACTTCATGATACCTTTGAACAAAAGGGATATCCCACCCATCCTGCTGTACTTCTCACCCACTTGTTATAACACACTCTCCATCACCAACAAAAACAAACTCACCAGGATTACACACACTGCCTCAAAAATCTTCAAATCCCCTACACCATACCTCTCAGACCTAAACACAAAGCCATCATACGTCCTGCATAAACGCTAATGACTCTTAACACTTAACACTGCTGTCATCAGGCCACAGATACAGAACTTTGAAATGGAAGATCTGATCAGCTGGGTGTTCATTTTCTTATTCAAAAAGTTGATGAATAAAAAAGACAAGCAAGAGAAAAGATAAAAAATCTGAAATTATTTCCATTTTGCAAATAGCATCTATGAGAGATGGACATTACTAGTGGGGCCACTGCCCTTTCCACTCAGGTTTTGCATTATGCAATCCATCACTGTGAAAGGGGGCAGCTGACCTGAATGACAGAGTCTGGTCTGTGGGGATAATGCATGAGATGAATGACAGACAGAACATCCAAGACAATAAAGAATAAGGCCAGCAGGAGCAGTAGTGGGGAGGGTGCGGCTTGTGGAGAAAGGTGTGTGGGCACAGGGCTGAAAGGGCTCGTATAGATAAGGACTGTCAGTGAAATGCCACTGGATAAGATTAACAAAGGGTGTGGATAGGCTTACTGGCTGTTTCTGAAAACTCTGAGTCAGAGGTTTTTTCAGGTAATTTCCAAGGTCATAAAGTATCATTGTCACACCCATCCTACAGATTGTAACAAAATGTAATGTTGCATCTACTGTTCAGGGCAGTTGCATAGCTCTACTTGCCTGTTTCATCCAAACATTGGTTGTCATTCGCTGGTTCTTCTCATCCTAGAATGGTGAAACAGCAGTGTTCAAATTTGAATTTAAAAAGTGGGTGAGTTGAGGTGAGTAGGTGAGCATTTCAAATAGCATTCCATCTTTCCGCCCTATTATATTTTACATTCATGTAATGGGATCAACACCTCAGTGACACAATTTCATACAAGAAATATTAATAACCAAAGCTTTTCTATCCTCACCACATCAACTAGCTGGGAGATGGCCAGTCCAAACTTCACACGGATCGTCTGGTTTAGGTATTCAACTGGACGAACCCATTTCTGGTAGCTTCCAAAGAGGTATCTTAACAGCTCATCCTCTGCTTTTGCATAGGAGGAGAGTTTTGGGACCCCTGAAAGGTGTGAAAAGACAAGAGGGTTAAATAGAAACATTTTGAGGTCTCACTAGTTTTTATATTATTCATTAATTGCAACAGCACTTTGATTTATTCAGTAGTCCCATGTAAATCCCAGGATCTGTTACAAGCATTGCTTTCAAACAGCACTGCTTTCAAACAGCACTGCTTTCACCTTTCTGACCTTACTACAGTGCTAGTCCAGTATTTCTGTGTGACCTCTGCGGTAAAGCTTTGGTTTCAAGAGACAGCAAAGCTATGACACAACACACACTGGGTTTACAAAGGCATTTAGATTCCTTTAAACACATAATGCACAAAGCCTGAACATTAATACCAAAAATACCAAAAATTTGCTACCTGTCTGCTTTCCATCAGCAGCAGAGAAACATAGACAGCAGATGCCCTTTATTCACTTAGACTTTGGAAATGGATCCATTATTTAAAAAAAGAGGGTAATATTCAATGTGGCAGTCATGAGTTGAGTTTATTCAGCATCAGGTTGGTACTTATTGGTTTTATATAATCTGGCTGCTTATGTGTCAACTAAAGCCAGTATAGTTCATCATAATTCAGTTTCTCTTAGCAAACAATGCACAGTATGAGTCTCAAATGATTTTAAGTGTCATGTTAAGTTGTTTCTTGTTATTATCCAGGAGTAATAGTGGCAAATACATTGTTTTATTAAGGAAAAATAAAGGAGCTTCAGAAACCATGTATTGCAAGCAGGTTTATTGACTACTAAATCAACAAATGGAGGAAGCCCTTTGGAGATTTGGCCCACATGTCCTCTCTTTACCACAGTAAGAAAATTATCTGCCTTTTTACCTACTTTAAACTGTGACTCACACAGATTGGTGAGTGTTAATCACGTATACACTCTCATTTCAAGGAGCGTCATTATGAAATCACTGCTGAAGCCTTTCAGTGAATCTTAGGAGAGCATGAATGAATGTAAAAGGTTAATATATGTTACTGTGAAAATGACAGAGGGCTGGTATGATGTTTCAAAAAAAGGTTAAGAGCAACAGGTCAAATGTGTGTATTATTTTTTTGGATAGACATGGAACAATGTGCTGATTTTAATAGAACATTGCCTTTTTAAAATCTGGCAGTTGGACTTCATTTGCCCAAAAAACAAGAGGCCTACTTAAACTGTTTGCTACAAATTTATATTCAGCACTTGACCACAATTTCTTCATAATCCGATTTTAGATTCATTTGACCTCTGCAGAATTTTGTAAAAAAAAATCTACAGACACTGTATTTTTTCAACTCATACTTGTACCAAAAAATGATGAGGTGAAATTACCTGTACATGAAAAGACATGTACTCTAGTAAGAGCATCTAAGATGAGTGTGACTGACTAATCTTACATGATTCACACTGTTTTAATTACAGACAAATGGGTGTGTTGTTTTGCTGAAGCAGGGCTCCTCTACAGTGTAGAAAATATTGATTGCATTCACAATTACACACCATTTTCTTCCAACCTTCCTTTTAAATCACTCACCACAATTATAAACTCAATTTATGGATGATAAATGTGGCTTGAAATCTAACACAAGACTGACCACAAATGTATGGTGTCACCCTCTCAGTGTGTGCAGATCGATAAAGACAAGGCTGCAACGCCCCCAGTTATTGACTGTGTGATAAGCAAATTTATCATCTCTTCAGCATCTCTCCCACTGCATCATGCACAAATTAGAAAGTAAGCTGCTGGATTCTACATTAATCTGTTTTAGTGTATGATATACACATATATGTATACACACACACACATATATATATGTATATATATATATATTTAGAGGGAGAGAGATAGAGCACATTTTTATGCATATATGTTGCACAGGAAATGCATACATGCACACAAATATATATACAGACTGCCATGGCAACAGAGGTTTATCTCTTCCTTACTCTTGTGCCACAGCATTCATGGTTATCACATACTGTACCAACCTTTCCTTTCATTTCCTCACCTGCCCACAAGCAGTCGCTTAGAAATTCACTGCCTCAGTTCATCACCTGAGCCAGTCATCTGTGCACCCAGATTTGCTTGATTCGCCTCAGTACATAGTGTACAGCAAAAGGGATTGCTATCATTTGCCTCATAACTTCAGTTCTACAAATTTTATTTTGTGGTTTTGCCTCCTGTTGTCCCTGTCCCAATGATCATCTGTCTGCCTCTTGGTTGCCTCTCCAAAGCCTTATTTAAAACATGTCGGAATGACATTACAACTTTCAGGTTACACGTTTATTAGATATGTCATTCTAAACAGGGTCATACAACAAAATACTGTAGTCTTATGTAATTATGCTACACACAAAACAAAAAATGTTATTTCTAATAAAATATTGGACATAAACTAAGGAGCCTTCGAGCCGGAGGAAAAATCCTCCTCTGTTGTTTAGTGGTGCAGCAGCATATACTTCTGTATTACTTGTCAGGGAAGGTAGAGGGGAGCAGGGTGAACAGCTTGTTAGTGGGGCTGTTATGGTAGACAGCAATCACATCAACATCCAAATCTTATACGACTAGGAAAGTCAGAGCCTTCGTAATAGGAAGTGTGGAAGCCAAGCAAACAGGAGCTTCTCATGTGAGACAGAGACAAAAGCCAAATTTAGAGTATATGGTGTTATGTTGTTATTACACGCTGTTGTAGAAGGTGCAATGGCCACCTGGCTAAATGGGAAATGGATTGCATTTGTATTGTTTGCCCTAATTTTTCAACTTCCTGAGGCACTTTACAACACAGAGGTCATCCATTCACACACGTTTACACACTAATGGAATAGCCATTGGTAGCATCAGTATCTTGGCCAAGAAAACTTTGACTGCAGACTGATGGAGTCAGGGATAACACCATCTACTTTCTGATCAGCAGACAACCTGCTCTGCCCACCCGAGCTACAGCTGCCCCTATATTCCAAACAAATGAGGGCAACATATCACCAGATGTAAATGGGTTTCAGGTTTTTCGGACACATTGTAGATGTTTAATTAAATTTAAGATGGTCTTTCACTAATCAGACAATCAGCTAAGAAAGTGATCATATTGACATCAATATTTTTTTATTGAGTCTAACTTGGCAATTTGTCCTCACTCTTCACTGACCATCTGCCAATCTCTCCTTTCCTCTGTTCATATAGATCCGCTAGAATCCAACTTATCTCCAACTATGCCATCTGTCATTCTGAGGCTATTACATACCGGTCTGGTACTCTGATGAGGCATTATCATTGTCATGGAACTTACGTAGTGAGTGGCACAGGTGGCAGCAGCACAGGGACAGCAGCTGCAGCAGCAGTGCAAGAGAGGTGGCTGCTCCTCCTGCTCTCAGCATCATATCAGAGATGGGACTGGAACCACACAGCTGGTCCCTCTGGCATCACAGAGCTAGCAAACAATGGCAACAGAGAATGGAACAGAGGTTATTAAAATAGTAGCTTGTATGTACACTGGGTAAACAGCTGAGGTGTTCAAGCATGGCTTTAATCATGCCTTAGGTTAGGGGTTCAAATCCCAAAGCAGCCTGCTCCCCTTTAGTAAAGCTAAATACAATCACAGTTAGAGATTTCAGTGAATTTGCAGCGCATGCTAAAAAAATCAAAAAACAACAGCATCCTGACTCATTCACACAAAATAAAAAAACTGCGTTGATTACCCATTTTTATAAACAGGATCTCGCACAAGCCAAGAATACACCCTTTCCTCACCTTGCTAACCTGACCCTCTCCAAGGCAATCACTGCATTTCACACAGCAAGCATGCAAATCCAGCATACATACAATACCTGCTCTCAGTCTCTTCCATTAACACACATCCAGACTGGCTGTGGAGGTGGTGGGAGTGTTGACGACAGCGACGGTGCTGCTCTAGCGCTCCTCCATTCCATGCAGGTTGCTTCTCTTGCCTCATAGAGATGCTGCTTCTCTCCCTGCTGCTTTCAATTGTGCACAGGCTAAGCATCCTCATCTCCTCCTCCTCCTCTTCTTCCTTCAGAGCCCGCCCCATTTCCCCCATCACCAACCCCTCCTTCTTCCATTGCATTTCTGTGGTCACTAATCATAGACAGGGATAGTCACCCCCTCCATGCAGCCATCTCACTTCCCTCCAAAGCAGCAAAAGATAACAGCAAGGTCAGCTCTGCTACTGAGATTGTGCATTTCATTTTCATAATAGTTTCTAGGTTGTTGTCAGGTGTCCACAGTCATATGTGATTTAACATTTTGTGCCTCTATTTCCTCTTATTTTCCCTCTACAGGACTGTATATGCCTCCATGGTGACAGCTAATTATGGGAACCAGAGATGTTGTAGGATGGGGGAAAAAATCAATGTCCACCTTGTGTCAAACAGTTTGTCATTTCTGAACATTTAATATAGATTATTGTGTCATTTTCTGTTATTTTTTTGACTACGGATGAAAATCTAGTATTGCATTTATGTTTGGTTTCTTTATCAAATCAGTTTTATTTTATTATTTTGGTCTAAAAAAGCTTATTTTTCTGTTATCTTATGATCTCTGATTTGTATTTCTCTCCTAATCTTTCTAAGCATAACCACATTGTTAAGTGGCTAGTATGATATCAGGATGCTCAAAATTACCAGGATGACTAAAAACAAAAGTAAAAGCCTTGACGGATTTGTCAGACTACTGCCATTCATAAATAAAACACAATTTTATGATAATCTGTTCCTGAAGGAACCATTCCATTCCAATGAAAATCCGTAATGCATCATGCATGAAAAAATGTAACTTAATCAATGCTGTAGATTTTAATATACAGTAAAAATGGGTTGGAGAACATACAATGCAGTAATGGTATCATCATTCAATGAGTACAACTTTTTTATACAGTTAATAAAGCCTCACCAAACTACACATCTATATCATCAAACCCCATTCAACATGCATAAATGTAGATGAGAGGAAGAAGAAGAAGAAGAAGAAGAAGAAGAAGAAGAAGGAGAAATAGAAGGAAAAGATTTTTCTGACTGCTGAATTTATTTGTTTTTAAGTGGGAGGGGGGCAAAATGGTGAGAAGTTTGTAAATGAAAAGTCAGAAATTTTTTAGGAGCATTTTAACTTTTGATCAGAACAAAACGCAAAGAGTGGATACCTTTCTATTAATTGCTATTTGAGTTGGGATCAAACAGTCTCAATAGCATAATAATGCCTTCTGCACAAGCCCCAGCAGCCTACACAAACATGTCGGTTGCTACAATTTGTAAGTAACGTGCTGCTCGACTTTAATTTACAGACTCTATAAATCAGTAACAACCACAAACTCGTCATTACCGTCATCATCCGGGTTTCCACCCTCCTCTCCAGCTCCTCCTCATACCGCTGAGGTCTGGATCCGCTGGCTGGGCGAACTAGAGCTGTGTGTTTTCCGTGACTATTTCTATGTTTAGTCAAACTGCAAAGCAAAGTAAGTAAAAACGCTTCGTATGAAGAACGCGTGACTGTAAACACGTAAGCGGACCTGCACTAGGTGAACGGTGGGATACACAGATGCTGATTTTGCTGCTCAGCATGACGTAAAGTTAAAAAACGGCGCAGGACCTTCTACTTTGCAACACGAAATGGTTTTATACAGCTGCGATCTAAATATCGGTTTAAATGTAAGTGCAAGTGAAGCATTCAGACCCGATTTGAACAATCAGTGCAGACAGTTGGCACAAGCAGGAAATTAAACAGAACTTTAACATGTTGGGAATTATTTTTAAGTTGAACTGGAAATTAGTTATCTCATTTACAGGTTTTTAGGTTTTGAGCTGATTTAAATACAAAAACAAAGGCTGTAGTGGGAAAAGACAGGGGTAAAGGTCTGGTCTAATGTATGGAAGAAAAGTAACCGAACAAAGACATGGGATTAACCAAGGTTGGGTCACAGAAGGCTACTTTAAAATGCACTTACTTACTAAAGACAAATTACATAGCAATGTAAGGAGCGTAATTTGTGTCTAAATCCATTGGATTACATAAAAAAACAAAACAAAACCAAAAAAAAACGATTTATGAATTGCTGGAAAATCAAACATTAAAAACTATATTGCACCTTTTATCAAAAATGGAGGGAAGCCACGAAAATTTTGTTTCACTTTGTTTTACAGCTTTTTTTTCTCTTGAAACATCTCAAAACAAGTACAGTGTAAGTGAAATTGCCTTTAGAACTTTACAAAAACACTAGACCTACTGGCTCAAACTTCAGATTTACTGTGTGTGTTTAACAAAATGTTTGGTTCTCGCTTATCTGTGCAAGTTTTTGCTGTTGCAGTTCTTGAATCAGAAGCATCATGGAGGGCTTTGCTATTTTAAGGCAAGAGGAATACTTGGTGAACATATGTGAATTTTTACTTTGTAATGTAAATGTAAAGATATCGAAAAAAATGGAAAATCCTGTATTTTCAAAAAATCCTCATTTTAAAACAAAAACAATTACGAGTTTAGTCACCTTTAACCAAATTGGCAACCTATTTTAAAGAGGAATCAACAAATAATCAAATATGACAATTATTGTGTAACTGAAATCTAATTACTAGAGATAGACCAATATGGTTTTTTTCAGGGCCGATACCGATATCGATTATTAGTAGTTAAGGAGGCCGATAACAGGTATTTGGACCTGATATTCATTAGTAGTAAAAGTGAAAATATTGGCGTCAAAATTTTGATTAATACAAACCCCAACATTTAACTTCCTTTAAATGCCTTTAAGAATTTGTTTATTAAACAGCTTCTTAGACATGCAATGTGTTAAAGTTTTTTTTTTTATCTTAGACAATAGACATCTTTGTTTTTATTCTGCCCTCCCTAAACGTCTGGTTCCGTTTGGCAGGTAGGTAAACAGTTCTTCATACAGAGACAAGGCTTTGTGATTTAACCCATGATTTATGGACTCTTCATGAAGCAATGTAAAACTGTGAAAAAAATACAATAAAAGTAAGATATAAAGGAAATATGCTTCGTATATTTGCACCATTGCATTGCAATAATAAAGTTAAACATCTGTAACAACTCAAAAAACTTGTCTTTCAACAACGCGTCCTTTGAAAGTCCGCCAGCTTAATGCTAATGTCTATGGGAAAACACATTGTAATGCTAACCACTAGCATCGAAGTTTGTTAAATGACTCGAAAGAACCTATCACAATATTAACAAAATAATGGAGAACAATATGTCACGCATGTACACTCGGATGCTCACAGACATATGTTGCCTACACGCTGTGCAAGGGAACAGCCATATTTGAAATCTTTATAACTCGACTGCTGCTTTGTAGTTTGTCAACAGGAAGGTGATAAGGGTACTGCCTTTAGCCAAAATTCACACACACACACACTTATCCTAAATAATAAGTAATAAAGAAATACACTTAAAAACAGAAACAAACCAAGGTTTTCAAACA
>JAQMCX010000001.1:20814578-21008109 GCA_029814765.1 Acanthurus leucopareius | reverse complement strand
GCCAAACTACCTCAGAAAGTCATCTGGAGATATAAAGGTGACAGACCAGCCACTCTGGGCAACAACACTTTACTAGTGGACTGGATGCCACAGAATGACCTTTTAGGGCACCCAAAGACAAAAGTCTTTGTGGCTCATGGGGGAACAAATGGTGTTCAGGAGGCAATCTACCATGGAGTTCCTATCCTTGGGCTTCCACTGATTTTTGACCAACGTGATAATCTATTTAGAATTGATGTAAGAGGGGCAGGGAAGATCATTGATATTTTCACTATGAATGAAGACATCTTCTTTCAGGGAATTCAAGAAGTTTTGACTGAGCCATCCTACAAGATGAACATGCAGAGACTCTCCAGGCTGCACAGAGATCAGCCAGTGAAGCCGCTGGACAACGCCCTCTTCTGGATAGAGTTTGTAATGAGACACAAAGGTGCAGCTCACCTGAGAACAGAGTCCTACAGACTGCCCTGGTATTCCTACCACTCTGTGGATGTCATGCTGTTTCTAGTTAGTGTTGTACTAATTATTCTGGGCACCTTTGTTGCTTTATTAAAGTGTTTATGTTCTTTGTGTCTGAGAAAAAAAATTAAACGTGATTAAAAAAGAAAAAAAACCATGATGTAACAATCAAAATAAAATCTAAACCACAACTTACTTTAGAGTATAGTCACTTGACATTTTAAAGACAAACATGTTGTCTATTTGTACTATGATTAAATGGTAATAGATGAAAATGTTTCTAATGAGTTGCAAAGACTACAGTATGTATGATTCCAGAGTTCTGTCATTTATTCTGTTGACAAGAAAGAACACAAATGTGTTACTGTATATGCTATTTTTTATTAATTAAATTATCATGCTATTTCACCAATCTGATGATATAAATAGGCTCCATTAACATGTTCTGACATGCAATTTCCTTATGCAGGTATTATTTTGAAAAAAAAAGGTTTCACATCACACAATTAATAAGTTCTTAATATTAGATCATTTTACATCTTATTTCCAATGTCAACAGTAACACCAAGAACTTCAACCTTTAGGAGAAAGGCTTTACAAAATGTTCAGAAAATTACTGCTTTAAGGGAAATGAAATTATTTTCCAAATTTTCAGTGACTATGTCTTGTCTCATTTAGCCACAATAGTAATGATGTTTGCATATGTGATTCTCTTTTTTCTTAATACACCACTTCTTTTTGAGACTCTGTAATTTTACTCATCCTGAAACAAGTGTAGGCTTGAATGCATTTAAACAAATCCAGTTACACACAGAATGACATACTAGTGCTGTACCAGGACCTTAAATTCTTAAATCCTTTTTACCTGTAGGATCTTGTTTTATGGACAGTTTAATAACATAATCTTGGTTTGCTGTACATCACACAAGAAAAATAAAACATTGTTAAATTTCTGATGAGAAGTAATTTCAATTAGTCTGACCATTTGATTTGAAGAACAAACTAGGAGCCAAACAAATAGAAATATTTCATCAACAAAAATATTTTATGTTATACATTATGTAGAAATAATGAATGGTGAGTTTCTAATTAACTTTTTAACATGGATACCAGCATTTTTTTTTTTTTAAAGATGTGATTTGAATAGAATTCACTGATACATTTAATTTCAAAATCTTCCAGCTATTGTCTCCAATGGCATGCACACTTTAGAAAATGATTGATTTAGCTTTTGAGTATTTCTTATAATGTATGAAAAACACACAAGTGAGGATGCAAACTGCAACATTTCACAAGATATAAAAAAATAAGTTTAAATCTTCTGGATGCTTGGTTTACCTTCTGAAAGCCTTAAGGGTGCCTTTAAAACCTTGGATGAGTTTTGAAACATACAGTAATATCTATACTCCTTTTTGAATGAGGGTATGTTTCTTAAGTCATTTAGAGTCAACTTCATTACCAGTGTAAAGGTCAGGAAGAAAATTGATAAAAACCAGATGTAGGTTTGTTATTTAATATCTATAAGGAAGGAAACACTGGCACAGAACTGACAGAAAATAATTTGAAATTAACTTTTTTAAAAATGTTCTATATATTTATAAGTCAAAGCTTAGGGTAAGCTTTTTATCTCATAGTTTTAGGTTATTTGTGATAAATACTTTAGACTGAGAGATCTGAAGTAGAATGTATCATCTATACTAGTACTTAAATGAGGACATGTCTCTGGGGCATTTTGTGGGGGAAATCCTTGCAACAAAAGAGTGACAGCTGCAGTATTAGCCAGATTACCTTTGAAGGTAATAAAAGTGACAAACTACTCTGTTCAAGAAAAAAACATATTCTCAAGGTCATCCAGAATCCAACAGTTTTTTGTCATGACCAAAAGTGAAAAAGTTCAGGACTCCTTTTAGCCCCAGTTGTGGGTTTTCATTTGTCTGCTGATGAACATCACATCCAGCTGAGTCTAAAAGTAGGGAGTTGAGTGGATAAAGACAACTATTTCCTCAGGGCCATCCAGGATGTCTTGAATAAGCACTCCCACAGGATAAACATGCAGGGTCTGCCCCAATTTCTTACACTTAATGGGCTTAACTGCACTCAGGCAATGTTGTAAATAACAATAAATACAAGTTGCAACTACACGATTGCTTTCAGGTTCTGGCAGAGCTGCAGATAATCTCCAGGCTGCAGAAATTAGCCAACAAAGTGACTGAAGGACCATCTTCTCTGGATAAAGGCTGTCTTAAGATACAAAGGTTGTTCTCACCTGAGAATTTACAGTCTTTGGATTCCTCTGTAGACACCATGTGTTACACTGATTATTCTGCATACATTTGTGAAAAGTCTCTGTTTCTGCTGTGCTAAAGCACTGGATATTTTGCATTAAATAAGGCCACTAAATGTTGAAAGATATTCCCAATGTTACCATATGTTGCTGTGAATGTCAAAACAGCAGTATTTGTAATTCAAGTGATTGTATTTTGTTTAACAGTTTATTAATATCTGCAAAATTCACTTGCTAGAGAGATGTGACTGTAATACCTCATTTAACAATTATGTTATCACATGTTAAGATAAACTGCTGATACTGTTGGTTTGTGAGGAATGTGGAAAACTGACATGTTATTATGACATGACTGTACAAAATCCCTGAGGGTTTTACTTCAATAAATAAATTCTTTTATTACAAAACATTAGAAAAAAAACATACTGCAAACACTGTTATAGAATTTGTGTCTATATCCCACTATTGGCTGGCTGCAGCCATGATAGAAATCTTTCTGTGCATAGTATTACATCTCTAGCTGTCATACAGGTAAATCATTAGGAATATCAGTTCAGTCTGAATCATGGCTGTTAAGTAGGACATGACATGGTGGGGGTCCAACCCTATATACATCTAAAGATGTTTGCTACCCAGGAAGGACATCAAACATATTTCTAGTGAAATTCCACTTTGATGGCACATTTTCATATTCGGCATTCACACCCCTCAAACAATAGTAGAAGTCATCTAATGTTAGTCGGATCAATATTAGCTGCCTGGTGGATTCCAATTGTGTCAATATGGCTAATACAAAAGACATGAAACTTTCAGGTCAAGAAAAAAGATTACTGTTTTCAAGGTATAAAAACTTGAATGTAGGAGTGCAGCACTGTCTGAGTTTCACAGAGCTGCTGACTGACTGAAATGTTACTTGAAAGTAGTAGTTTCACCTTTTGGGAAACATGCTTATTTTCTTTTCTTAATAAAAGTTCAGTGAGACCATTGAAACTATCCTCATGTTCTTCTAGTAAATATAAAAGTTAGAGTTAGCAGTCAATTTGCTGTGTTTAGCAAAAAGACAGGAAATAAAGTGGAACAGATAATTCACAATTTTATTTTAAGTTATTTGCTAGATTATCTGTTGCAGCAACTTCTTACAGTCTCTGCTGGTTGGCTTTGCTCCTGTACAAGAAATAGTTTAGTCTGACTTCTCTGACCATCCATAAAACGCAAATCATTATTTTTACACCTAAATTTTTACATGGATCAAAAAAGAGACATAAAAGTTAAATTAGTGACTTTC
Organism: Acanthurus leucopareius; assembly: GCA_029814765.1. Lineage (NCBI taxonomy): Eukaryota > Metazoa > Chordata > Actinopteri > Acanthuriformes > Acanthuridae > Acanthurus > Acanthurus leucopareius. The sequence goes on along the minus strand of JAQMCX010000001.1, from coordinate 21,004,081 downwards.
AGAGGCTGTGGTGAGCTGATATTGTTGCTTGTAGACATACAAGGTATAGATTTGTCTCTACTTCAAGTCTTCCCATTAAGATGAACGGGACATGTGTTGATCCGGTTTTCTAACTCTTGGCAAAAAGCAAATAAGCATATTTCCCCTAAAATCAAACTCTTCTTTTAAAGATTTTGCAAAACTAATCAGTCCATGCACTTAAGTATTAGATGAACACAGGCACAACAGTGGTTACATATTCACTGATAATACAGAAAAAAAATTAAAAGAGGAACACAATCTCAATTATGTCCATATTTTAGACAGCATCACTGAACATTCAAGACACATGTCCAATTCGTATCAAGGAAGATAGGGCACTTATTGAGAATATTTATAAAAACTCATAGTGAAGTCTGTTTTAGTTATTTACAAGAGTCCATGCCAGCAAGGCAGATGTAGTGGGCAGTGATAGTCCTCTCATGATGTCCTTGTCCGTAGAGAGCTCATCCTGAGCACAGTGAGCTCTGCTACATCTGCATCCTGCATTTCCACTTCTTGTTGGCAGCTTTCTCTGATTACATACACTACAAGGCCCACACAGATGAAAATAAGGAGGACTATGCCTATAACCTGGGGTGCAAAAGAGTCAAGAAACACTTTGTTAGTCAAAAATACACATTCTCTGTGGATGTTTACTAAACAATGTCTATTTACAGAGCTATATTAACAGTTTCCAAAGGGTAATGGCATTACATAGTGGAAATTATCTCTCCAGTGCATACTCTGAGCGGGAGGTGTTTTCACTCTAATCATCCTACGTAATCTTCAATAAACTAGAAATTGTTCAACTCACCTGAGAAAAAACAAACAGCTGCTGAGAGCGGAGCATTAGTTCTTGCGGGGTGACATCTCCCTCACTAATTGGCTCACACCACTTCTGCGGAGCTGCCTTGTCAACTAGTACAAATCTACCCTCCCAGTCTGTCATAGCACAAGCAAAGTATTGGCCATCGAGGAACAATAAAATGAGCCACACGATAGCAGGAACAAAACTGGAGAGGGAAACAGTTTTCCTGCACCATGTATCACATCTGCATCCTTGAATGATCAGCATCAAGGTGAAGGCCATGACGGCAGGAATGATGAAGAATGCTGATGAAAACACTCCGTTCCATGTAGGGTTGCAAGGACACTCAAACTCCAGCTCCACCAGCTTCTCTAGTCCCATGAGGATGAAGCCAAAAGCAACATTTGATACCAGAGGACTGTTGCTAAGTTCATTTTTCAGCCTGGTAAGCCATTGTTGTCTACTTTCCATACTAGATTGACCGAAAAATGAAGACAGTCGTTGTAAAAAGCCCAAAAGAGGATCCACCGTTGTGAACACATTGGCAACAGCTAAGTGATGCGTAATTAACGCATCCAGGGGTAAGTTTTCCCCTCGGGCAAAATGCCACACTTCCACTCTGATTGGTTTTGAACAAAGGAGGGTGTGCCGTCTGCCCTGACATTGCTCTATCTGATTGGTCTGTTTGAGGTTTCAGGTGGGGTTACATTTTAAAAGTGGTCTCCCATGGACAAACTGGAGGGAGGGCTGTAAAGTGGAGGGAAGTTTGTTCTGCAGTTTAGCACAGACTGGCCATTTGCAATAGGCCAGTGAAAAATATGGAAGTGCAGGCATACATCAAAAGCCAAGCCTTTGCATGGAAGAACAAGGTTTAAATATAACCAGTCATGCTGAAGCATGCTGATTATCAACTCACAGGCCCAAATTTCATTGAAACTAATTAAAACAGACAAAAGTCACAGTAAGACTTATGTCAAACTTGAAAAATGTCACTGAATATACTTCAAAAAGCTAAAAGTCTTGCTCTAAAGGTTTCAAATTCTCAGGAGTTTTGCTTCATTTGTTGCAATTTTTCTGCAATTAAGAAGAGAGATGCATGTTGATTTTTTTTTCACTTTACCTCAACTGGCCACATGAGGTCGCCCATGTAGCAGCATAGATTAAGGATAGAGAGGATTACAGGAGGCCATGTTGAACTTTCAAGGGGATGAGGTACATACAGCTTGAGAACACCCAGGCCACTGATGTGATGACATAATTTATAAATGACCTCAGTGAGCTCAAGAGCATCACTATAATCTCCTGACAAAACCTGACAAGAGGAAGTATTTAGGCACCGTGAAACAGGCTTGGAAAGATGTGACTGGTGGGTAAAAAAGGTCCGTCATTTATTGGACATAGTTTGCATCAAATGTAACTGTTGGGATAAACAAGGGAAAGGAAAATTTATATTTATTTGGCAAAAACTGTTAAAATGACAGAGGAAATCATTCAGGCCCAGGTTATTATTGTAGTTACAGACAGTTCACTTAATACTATATGAGCAGAAACGATATCGTACTAAATCCCACATAATGAAAATGAGCACCTGTCACCTCATAAAAAAGAGAGGAAATTAAAAAATAATAATAATAATGCATCCGCGGACAAGGAAATTTAGACGGAGGGGGCACAGAATAACAGCTTGAGCCCGCGAACAACATCAGTTACATACATGTTATGTGTTGTGCGTGTGTGTGTGTGTGTGTGTGTGAATGTGTGTGTCTGAGTCGTGAGCGCATACAGGGCACGCGCAGCTTGTCGTTGCTGCCGTCGGTGTCCTACCAGCATCTGTTCCTCTTTTTGGATCAGACTTGTGTTTCGGCTACATCACATCCCGTCGGGAATAATTTGTGCGCTACTTTCATTTTGATCACCGAACCGTGACCGTGAGAGCTCAAATGCGCATCGGTCTGCGCATCTTTGAATCTTCAGAACTACACTGTGGACAATCTCCCTGACATCCGAAGACCTCTCCTCTGCAATCCGACGAGGCGTCTTCGCCGCTTATGGCCGCACATCGGCATCCCTGAGCCGCTGGCCTCGTCCCGGACCTTTCACCCATCGCTGTCCTCGACAGGTCTTTAAATCAAGGGAGACGTCTGCACACATTTTTTTTAATCATCCTCGGCTGAGTATTTTTTTAAAGAACCCGGTGCTATGCTGGGCCCATCTATCTAGATCTTGTGATTACTACACGATCTCTCCTCCTACATTCGTCCGACCGAGACCCTGGTACTGTCATCGAGCCCCGACAATGCATCCTACCGCAGAGATGCTGGCGGTGGTCCTTTTGGGGAACTTGATGTTGCCTTTCATCTCAGCTCAAAACGGTAAGAAAGCAGATGTGACCATGGCATGGTTGTAAACATCGCATTGAGGGAAAGTGACTTGACTTATGTGAAGACGCCCGAGCGAGATGTTTTTTTTTTTTTTAGAATGACTGCGTTAAAGCCACTACTATAGTTTCACGCATCTCGAAAACAAGGCCAGAGTTAAGCCACCAACAAATCTGATACAATAACTGACCATATGATGTGACCATTACGGAACTCTTTACTAACAGAACAGAAGGAAAACTGACATTGTTGTGACATTTTTGCAAGGTTACTGACTGTCTGATTACCACACTGTATATGTGTATGTAGGATTATCTGCCTCTTTTGCGCAAGTCGAAAAATGTTGTCAAATTTATTTAAAAACGGACAAAGATTAGGGTTGCTGAGGTTTGTTTTTACATGGAGTTAGTTCTGAATATGTAGATAAATATTTGTGTCTCTAGGCGGTCAGTGTGCAGCATGTTGAAGTGCGTTCAGAGGCAGAGTGTGTCAAGCAAGACTAACCTACTCCAGATGCTGATCTAGTAACATATTATCAACCCCAAACAGAGACTAAAGACTGGCCCAGTGTAGGCTGTGAACACTGTAAATACAAGGCCTTTCTGTCTCATAGTTTCTGGCTCCATGCATCTGTATGACAAAACAATTCAATTATCTTACTACACTTCCTGTCAAGACAGCTTGAATAGTTCTTTCTCCCACCTCAGTCTGCTGTTTTCATAGCAAATAAAAAATAATTCTTTTTTTTTTTTAAATCATTTTTTCAGGAGTGCCAGATGTTTCTATCCAAGTACTGCAAGAAAAGGAATTAGGGATTTGGCTGTCAGAGATTCACAGTTGTGAAGGATGCTAGTTAGTGACTCCAGTTTGAAAAGTTCACCGTGCATTAATCATAATAAAAACTGACATGATTTGCTTTAAGTAAATGTCAGTAAGATGCTGTTGGGTTTTCCAGGCTGTCCTCTCATACAGCATGTCCTGACTTCAAAATCTGTTGAATCACATCACCCAGAGGGACACACAAATCAGCAGCCATTCATAAAGTAAAAGTGAAATCTTTTGTAACTTAACTTACAGTTTTGTAAGTGGCCTTAGAAGATCCCTGTAGCTCTTCTGCCATGATTGTGAAGTTGTTGCTTCACATGGAATCAGTCTATTTAAATTACAGTTCATATAATTAGTCTGTCTTCCTGTCATTTAAGAAGCTTCTTTGTCTACATATCAGGTCCTCTGTGTTGACATTAGTATCACAAACATGATCTAATCCCCTGTCAGACAGAAAGAAGGTAGAGATTCATTCCAAACAGAGCTCAACAAGGAGAATTGCTCAGGGCAAGTAAGTATTGTGTTGGGCTAGTAAATCTAACAACTCACTTGCCTTTGCAAGCAGTAAAAAGAGAATTACATACCATTTTTTCTGGGGCTAATAATGTAAGAAATGATTGAGTAAGCCATCTTGCTTTCTTCTCTGTTTAAAGCTGCATATGAGCTGTATCAATCAGTTCACTCGCAAGAAAATGGCAGGGGTGGAAGGCGTTTATGAGCTGAAGCTCAAGCAAATATTTTAATTGCACTGTAAAGAAGAGTTTAGCTGGGCAGTGCTTGAGGATTATGCGCTGTCTGCAGCAAATTTGAAAGCAAGTCAGGTAATATAGCGTTGTATTTCAAAGTTTCCGCAAAACGTCACTTGAGTGCCGTAATATGAGCTGACAGCATCGCTCTTCACTCCCTGACAACATGTAACTTTAGTTTTTAATTTTTATTGTGAACATTTTGTTGATAATTAAGAACTGCTTACTACCAAACAATTTGTAAAAACTGACATCAGGCAACTAGATTTCTGATCAGTTTCCTGCCTGAACAAGTTAAAAATAACAATAGTGAATCCTGTTATGATTTGAAGGCTTAAGACCCATATTGTGTTTTCTGTGGAATGATTAGACACCTACTATGCAAGACTCAGGGTTGTTTCAAACCACATCAGGCGTTGTGGCAATCAGTGCAAGTTATTACGGCAATGTAGGAGTCTCTGCCCATTTGCAAATGCAAATTACAGTCTTTTGTACCAGGTCATTGCAGGGTTTTTTAGCTGTGCTTGGTTTGATTGTCAGATTAGCTCATTGGCCACCGCAGTATTATGTTGGGTTTACTTTGCACTAAAAGTTGACTCCATTAGCTTAGGGTTAGGTTAGGGTTATGAATGGGGCCTTGGTAAAGTGTGTATTTGGATGACAGGATGAGAAAGTTGAGAAGAACTTCACTTCAGCCTCTTTTAAGCACTTCTTTTTTGCAAATATTTGACACAAAAATAGTTAAGGTTATTTAAGTCAAAATAACTAAAGAAGTGTAATAAGGTGGAAAACTTTGTACTGAATTTTGTTATAATTGTAAAACCTAATTTGCAGAAATGAAAGAAGTGCAATAAGTAAAATTTAGAACATTTTACAAGAAAGTAGAGAAGCAAAAATAGCCTGTGAGGAGACAGAAAAATAAAATACCACAGCAGTTATATAAGAAGATGTAATTCCCAGAATTCCTTTCTTTTTTGTTAATTTCTCGAAGATGCTTGAAGTGTGAGTGTGCACAGCGAGGAATTCTCTGGTCTCACTATCTGAAAAAAGAAAATCAAAAACTCTGTAAGCCATCTATTGTTTGATAAAGCTTGCGCAGAGGCATTCCAAACACTTCTTGTGGTATTTGCCCAGTGTTAGTGCCTACTCACTGAAGCCAGGGGGTTGGTGGGAGACAGACGGCTACCACCCAGATACTTAATGTGGCTGTACTTTATCTCTTTAGTCCTGTATTCACGGTTAATCTACAGACACCTTTTATTCATTATAGGTTTGATCTCAGTTATAACAAGCTACAGTTGGTGTTTAATGGCGGTGGTAACATTTCTATGTTTGCTCAAATCACATGCATCCAAAAACCATTTCATCTCTTTCTCACAGTTCACGTTAGGGGCAGTGAGTGCATGGCTTCTTATGCAATCCTGGATTTTTCCTGTGATATTGCAGAGTTCAGGCAGTGGTGTGGTGAGAATAATAATTGTAAGTGCATGAGATGTAATCACTGTAATTAGAAAGCAGAGGGAATTCATACCATTATTTTCTTGTGTTCAGGGAAAAGTAGGCCTACTATAGGTGGTCGGTCTCTGCGACAGATATTCAGAGGACTGTAAATAGCATCCGTCCATTCCGCCTTGTTTCTATTTTTACCACCGAGACACAGCACTGAGAACTGTGGCTTTAAGGTCCTTTTGTGAAAGTGAATTCATTAACTCTTAATGGACGGCCTCCTTGTGCACAGCTGCACAGCTTTCTATAGACTTGCTAGGTGACTGTGAACTATTTACGGTCAGAGATGATGTGATCTTTATGCAGAGAAAAGCAAGGCTGTAAAAAAGGTGGCTGGGGCTGACCTGCGGAAGTGCATTTGTGTCTTACATAATCCCCCCCCACAAAGCGTGTAGCCTCCTTCCATTGCCAACTTTGTCGTTGTATTATCACGACCTGTATAAATCGTAACATGCAGCTCACGTCAAACTATTTTTTGAATGATTTAATTACTGCTATGTTTAAAATAAATTATTTCCATTTGTTTGTTTTTTTCAATTAACTGGTTACAGCACTTTCAGTTGCAGTTGCTTAAGACCTAACACACACATTTGCAAAGACTAATGCTTGTTAGGTTACACAGTTGAAGCATAAAGACATGTTGCAGATAAAGCCATGCTTACATGCACTGTAATATACACTGCAACAGCAATATGCATTTCTGTAAATGTGTGGCCCTTAAATCCTTTTTTTTTAATGTCACTTCTGCATTATCATCAACATAGGCCAACATTGCATTTTAAGACAAGCATTTTACAACCACATATCATTCAATCAATAGACCTATATTATGCATTAGTTTGTCCATTATCACATTTCTGTTCACCGTCTGCACAAAGGTACATTCCTGAGTCTGGAAAATATGCTGTAGGACTAAAGCCAGCACTTACAGTGAGTCATTCTTGCCCACTGTGAAATCTGATATGGACTGCACTGATTAGAAGCAGCATCACACAGCATAAAACACACTGCAGGTATATGCTGATGCACAACTGTAAAGTGAGCTATGTTTTTTTTTTATTGCATTTTGTCCAGAGAGAACGTTTTGGTTGAGCATGCTGTTATTTGTTTTTTGGTTTTTTTGTAGTTTTTTTTCAGCAACATTCTGCTTTACATTGATACAGTTACACACATCAACAGCTGGAGGTTCCCCAGTTTAGCCTCAGCCCTGCTCTGCTGGAACAACTCAGGTTAAGTGTACTGCACAAGGGCAGCTCAGAGCAGAATACTCAGAGAGGTTACTTTAATTTATACCTGGCAAGAATTCTACCAGCGGCCTGGGTATTTTAACTAGTGACCCAGAAAAAACACAAGGTTGTTATTTTTTGGCCTAAAGGCTCATGCCAGCTGACATTCAAAATACCAGAGTCACATAAGTTTAAAAGTACTTTTCAGCATAGTGGAGGTTGGGGAATTGGATTTGTCACCACAGCAGAAAACATTAAGCAATAGAGACTTTTCTGGAGGTGTGGTTTTTCTATTTTTAGAGTTATTGTGGCATTTCGATGATGAGAATCAGTGTCCCTTGACGCATCCTTCTCCTTGCATTCACTGGTTTTACATCAAATCATTTGGATTCCCTTGTTTTGACCTCTGCAGCAGAAATAGGAAGTACTCTCTGGTTGTGATTAGAGGATGGGATTAGAGCATTTCTACCCAGCACAGGGGTTATTGGGATTTAAATCTCATTAAATTGTTGCCTCTCTTCTGTGATCTGAATGACAGACTCAAATATCACCGGTAAAGTAGAAATGGGTGGCCCAGCACCCCTTTTTCAGAAATTCACTTCTGCAAGTAATAGCAATATTTTTCGCGATCTCAGTGGCATCAAATAAAGCATTATCAGTGATGTGATAAAGTCAGTGAGGAAAACTGTAACATCTCTGTCATGTGCAATCTGCAGAGCTTTACATCATCATAGCCTCTCTAGTACACTGCGCATCAGGTGTATCCTGAGTGTATTTCACATATATCAAAGGTTTTAGAGAAATGCTTCATTAATGTAATTTTTCTTTGCAAAAAAGCTGTTTTCTATTAATGTAGAAGGAAATCAGCATAAAATTTAAATTTACTTGTAAACACGATACTACACAACCTCTGCAAACTAATAAAAAAAATTTCCTGTATGATATGTAAATACTGATGACCCTTTTTGCTTCATTTGTAGAGACAGAAAATAGTCATCTGGACCAACAAAGGGTGCTTTGTATGTATCAGCTCCTTAACCAAAAACCATGACACGAACTTAGCATTAATGCTGACTTTACTACTGACCATCTAGCAATGACCGACAGTGCATACAATATTTTACATTCATTTTAGCATCTATGAATATTGTTTTGTGACCGAAAACTTTTCTGACTCATGTAGCTCATCATAGTAAACATTTATTTATTAGGGTAAGGGTTATAACTATTTATTTATATTGTTTTCTTAGTAAAGAAGTTTGGGTAATTGACTTGTGAGGAGTGAATGTTTAAAACAGAAATTCCGAATAGAAAAATTTAAAGGACAGTAAAGAGAAGTATTAGTTGGATTGGGTTTGATTTCCAGAAACAAAGCTCTAGATGCCATGTTTTCTTTTTTTTTTCACCAGTCAGCTCTTAAACTTGTTTTTTGCCTTTACAACCAAGAAAAACTGTAATGAAGAAAGACTAGAAAAATAATAAGTAAAATGAAAGTTGTCATGTTGCTCATTCAGAAGGCTGTTTTTTAAAACTTAATTGAAATTAATAGAGAACTGGAAATCACTGGGTGATAAGAAGGTAGGAAATTTAAAAAAAATAAAGAATGGTTGTGAAGAAATCAAAGATATGGTTGGCAGTAACTTTAGGTAAATGTACCTTGTAGTTCATAGGTTATAACATGCAAAGTCACCAAGTTACGCCTTTGAACTTTCACAAAACACAAGTTTCCTACACACCAGGAGGATTTCAAAATATGCATTTAACTTTAGGTGGTGTCAGGATGTGCCGGCAATGTACAGGCAGACATAAAGTAAAGGAGAGACAAACAAACCAAAACACATGGAGATGAGATCATATACTGAGTATGTATTGTGAAAACATATCTGTTGCTGATTGAGACACCCATAGCACAAACTCATGTTCACATTAATGCCTAATTTGACCTTTTCACAGAACTCTGCGGGGGCTGATTGTGCTTGACTTACAAGGGCTGGGCAAGTTACATCTTTATGATATTAGGTCCTTTTTAGAGATTTGGATTGCTAACCAGGGTGCACTCTAAGGACAGCTCAAAATCAGCCAACATAAATTAAAAATGCCTGTTTTGATGTGGGCAGCCTTCAAATTTCACCACAGTTGTATTTTATCTGCTTGATTTTGTTTAACTGAAACAAAAAGAAAAAAAATTACTCGGATGGACAAACATGAGTTTCATTTTTACTATGTGACTTACAATACTCTAACATATGGGACAACTGCAACCGTTGTCCTCATCATTTCAGAGTGACTGAAATATATTAAAATACAAACAATCATCACAACTAGGATCTATTGTGTGAGTCAAAAATGACCTATGAAGGCATACATGCAAGTTTCTCTCTAAGTACCATGCAGGTACAACAAGAGCAAAGTCAAACACACAAAATCACGACCTAACACACAACCAGTTCAGTGGCCCCTGGGGGTTTCCTATTCACTGCATTCACTGTCTGTGTTGTGGGATGCGAATGGGGATACAGGTTGCAGGAAGGCAGCTGACTCATGCTCAGGCTGCATGGTGGTGGTGTGTGGCTTGCTGGGCTTGCTGTCAGTCCTCAAGGGAGCTCTCTTTTCTACCTACATCAGTTGAGTATGTAGGCTGTAATGACTGTGACTCCCATGCAGCCTAAGCCAGAGCTTGTCAAAAAAACGGCAGGTAATTGTGTGATATGCATTTGTACACATTTGTGCATGTCACTAATGTGAGCCAAAGCACATGAGCCAAAAAAAATGTCACTGTAGCTGACTGAATTATTTGCGATGAATAATTTCTGTTATAATATCTACTCGCATAAACAGTTGAACCCTACGGTTTGATTACATGTAGGCGACTATAGCAACTACACCTTTGAACACATTTAGTTGTAATGTAATGTTAACCTTATTGTGAATTCAAATATTTGGAAACACCATGTCTCTTGTTTCTGAGAAGCTCTTAGCTGTTCCAACAATCTAATAGAATTATTTCGAGAAGTTGACCAATCACAAAACAAGTGAGCAAGGAAGGAGATCAGAAGGGGAGAGATGCTACAACAACATGTTTCAGACAGAGAGAGACCTTAGGTGCTGCAAAAGGTGATGAAGTTCAGAGTTTGATACGTATTAGACTAAAAAAAACAAAAAAAGATGAATTCATGATAATTCATGATATAATTAATAGATCAAATTATTATTAAGATATTAGGTTTTCTGCAGCCCTAAAGTCATATGTCTGATGTATAGTAAATAGACAACAAGATGGGCCTTTTATACCTCAGTGTTATCATCATAGCAGAAGATAATAAAAAAGCATACAGATGAACTCTGCTCATCTGTCACCAAGCTGCTGAGATCTGTCCACCATCCACTGCTCCTCTCTTTGTCACTTCTTGTCTCCCAGCGTGCCTTTGAAATGAATAAGTACCGGCTGGCTGCTTTGTGTTTTGTTTTCACTGCAAGTATAAGCTCCTTGTTTAAACAACATGAAAATTGGTCGGCTCATTGGATGAATGTTGTCTGTAGTTTGTTCTGTGCGTATTTTTCCACAGAGCCTCTTGAGCTTGAATTTAAATTAAATCATCTGTTCCTTTTCTGATTTGATTTGCCATCATCTTGGAGGACATTTATTACTTTTTAAAAGCAGATACTATAGTGTGATTATAAGCAATTAGATATGGCTGACAATATCTGTACCGTGTGCCAAACCGTTATTCATATAATCACAGTAAGCCCATAGTAAATTTTTTGTCAAATTGAAATATTGCTGAACAGTGTGGGCGGTTAGGCTTGGATTCACCCTCTGGGATTATGCGATGAGCTTGATGGGCCCAGATGTTTCCAGAGAGAAGAAACAAATGCTAATTACTCTGCTCTAGGCAATGCACATAGAAAAACACAAGTTGGAAGCACCAAATATCCTCAGTCACATCCTGTAGAAAGACAGAACTTTTTTTTTGATGAATTTGCCCCATAATTTCTGTTTCCTGTCATTTAACTTATTTTCATATGGTTGTGAATCACAAATTGGTGTTGGGTAAAAGACATTATTATGGTACAAAATGAAAATCCGTGTATTGTTGAGTATGTCAGTTATTTTGGTTGAACTAACTTGCTGATTCCAGTGTATAGAGAATAATGTTGTCAAGCTTTGTGAATACTGTCCACTATACCAATACAGACAAGGACTCCATGATCCTTTTAAACTCTGTGAATGGTGTTTATTTTTACCTGGCAGTTAAAACTTTCATTGCAATTATTCAAATGAAACATAATTGGTTTCATTGTGATGGTGAACTAAATGCTTCAGTTGTTTACTCTCCTTCCCCAGGCTTCCTCAGGCTTATCTGTTCATGTGCTTATGATACATTACTCTGAGCAAGGCAGACAGATCTAGGAGGGCCTGTAAGCTGTTGTATTTAGAAACAACACACAGTCTAACACTCAAAGAGACCACAGGCTCTTTGTTCCTATTTCCTCTACAACAATTCAGGCCAGAGTTAAGGCAGATTTTTCAAGCACATGTGGTTTACAGCTGACAGCTGCAAGGTCTGCAGAGAACAGTGTCTGTGGTTCAGGTGATTTGTCATTGGATGGGGTTCATTAAGGCTGGCGGTGTATTGTTGGGCTAACCACTGATATGGAACGGGGTCATGAATCAGGCACATGCACAGTACAGCTGTGGTAATGATGCTTATGGATTCCATGTTATTATGATTTCTACTACATTTCAGATTTAAAATGTGTTTCCTATTCCACAGTACAGGAGGGTGGTTAGAAACAACAGACAATGTTTGTCTGTCTAACTATGATTAAATTCTAGTGACATGACGTATTGGTCCATGTGTAGATTCCTCATGTTACTTAAGTTAATTTTCTTTAAAAGCTCAAACAAACTGTATGTAGTTCCTTAATGTCTTTCAGTGTTGATTGAAATGTCTTATTCCACTGTTCCTACATGTGAATTTTGAAAACCTGCTCTTAAAGTCCAGCTTATCCAAAATGACAGCTGGCTGACCTAATTTCTGATGTTACCAGCAAGAGCTGATATGGATGAAGAGATTAGGTTTATACATAAATACATACAGTGACACCTTTTTGTGACAATTTTCATGAATTGCTTTTACTGGGCATGTTAAGCTTTGAGAAAAAAGATCAACCATGAGAATTTAAATCATTTTATATTGTACAAGCAAAATATTTGTATGAAAAAATAGAATGCAGCCCTCTTAAACCAACATGAATATTTTGAGTCAGTATGTTTCCAAGAAACACAGTTATTAAAAATGCTACAATATTACCAAGGATTGCAAATAGCCAGAGGCGCTAAGAGACAATGGGTCTTTTATCTGCGTGTCCATATTGCCCTTAGGTGTGAATGTTAGTATGAATCTTTGTACATCTGTATGTATTAGCCTTGTGGCAGACTGGTGAAATGTCCAGTGCGTAAACTCACAACCCACATGTGCTGGGACAGGCTCCAGCATCCTATGATCCTGGCCAGGATAAGCGAGTTTTGAAAATGGACTAATGGATCATAGGAAATTGGTGTAGAATATTTGGAAAAAAAAAAAAAAAAAAAGCATATGATGTATTAGCTTTTATACAAACACTCAAATTTTGACCAAATTTAGGGAAGACTGAAATACATTTGAGAATTATTGAAGTATGATTGTAAAAAATGGCTTTATTACTTTAAATATGGCCATATTATGACATTTTCAGAACCCAGAACAAAGTACGTATTCCAGTTGCCTAACTTATTTACAAGATTTTCTTCTTACTAACAAACTTTCTAACATCATTGGTGGAGGCAATGACCTAGTATTTTTACAACTAACACTGACTTTACCTGGGAATTTACAGTATTGTACCTTTCAACTCAGCAGGTTAAACAAAACTATACCACAAGAGTAGTATCTGTGACTTTTTTGCTCAAGTGAAACACTTAAAGCCACTGATTTTGATCAATCATATGATTTTCAATGCAGTGTTTCTTTTCAGGCCTGACAAATGTGTGGTGTAAATGTAAGAAGTTTTTATGTCAATAGGGTCAAATAGAAGTGGTGCCACTGTCTGTTGTGTTGAAGAAAATGCAGAAAAGGGTTTTTGTAATTACTCATGTTCTTGATTAAGCTGTCTGGAAAAACAAACCCTCAAGAAGACTGATTAAGCTCAAGTGAAAATGTGCAAATCGTTCTCAACTTTACCATAGGCCTTTATTAAGTATTTAGTATTTAATGATATTCTAAGGTCAGGTATGCTTGACATGCTGCATGTAATGTACTGTAACTAAAGTAGTATCTTTTCAAGCATGATCTCATTAAAGATACACTTCCAAAAGTCTGTTTTACTCATATTTAACATTAAATGTGTGAGAAAAGAGGAGGAAAAAGAAATAAACAGATATCAGTACTACTTTTTGGCATTGACTTAGGACTGTTGACTAGGACTTTGTCTGCAGGTTGTATGACCTTAGTCTGCCAGGGAACCCCGACATAAACAGACTGGTTTTAAAAAATCATGACCTTTCCTTTTTCTACCTATTAATAATTTGAAGCTTGCTTTGTTGTTTTAATTTGGCTTTAATCATCCTCTCTTTTGTTCAATGTACTCTGATCCTATCCTATTTCATTTCCTTCTCCATCCTTTGGCCTTTTCACACCTTCCTTTTGCTCTGACCCTTTCTACCCTTTCCTTCCCTGCTATCCTGATGCACTTTCCCTCTCCAGCTGGGTTTGTGAAGTCGCCAATGTCTGAGACTAAGCTAACGGGGGACACCTTTGAGCTGTACTGCGACGTGGTTGGTAACCCCACTCCAGAGATCCAGTGGTGGTATGCCGAAATCAACCGAGCTGACTCCTTCAAGCAGCTGTGGGACGGAGCCCGCAAGCGTCGGGTATCCATCAACACGGCCTATGGCACCAATGGGGTCAGTGTGCTCGGCATCACCCGCCTCACACTGGAGGACTCTGGGACCTATGAGTGCCGGGCAAGCAACGACCCAAGGCGCAATGACCTCCGACAAAACCCTGCCATCACCTGGATCCGCGCACAGGCCACCATTTCGGTGCTACAGAGTGAGTTGTCTATATCCTGTAGTACCTAGATGGTGATCAAACTAGCAATCCCAAGCCCTAAAAACCTCTGAAGGGCCCACCCTAACTCCAGCGGTCACTGGCCATGCAAAAACAAAACAACCAACCACCAAACATTTTATCAATGTTTTCGCAATTTTTAAGTTATTTTTACTAGTATAAATGGGAAAAAATACTCTATTGCCTTAATTATTCATGCCAGTGGTTGTGTTCTGTGTTTTTTTTGTTTATTTGGTTTGAGAAATATTTATGTTCTCATCTACTGAACTCATTTAACCTTCTGTCCCTTATAATCCCTTGAGCATCTTGTCAATGACCACAAACCCAGGAACTGTTCCTCATCTCTATCTACATTGCCCTCTTTCCTCCCACACTTAACTTTGGCTCTGTCTGTCTCATCAGTCCTTTTACAATATTCTGATCATAATCTTTTCCTCTGTATCCTTATTTCACCCATTTCCTATTCCTGGAATTATTTGTGATACTTACTCCCTCAACATTATGTTTTGCATCTTGTATTGCGTGAATTGTTTTATTTACTTCAAAGCCCTGCCTGCTAAATGCAGTGGAAACCTAGTGGTGCTTTGAAGTAATAGTGCTTTTGATTTGGCTTTTTCATTCTGTCATTCTGGGCACAGTGTAAATGGGACTGTAAGAAGACACCCGGGAGGGGGGGGGCAATAATGTGTAAAAGAGTGATTCCTGCAGCAAACATTTTCTGCTTTATAAATTTTTGTTTGATAATTCAATAAAGGATCACGTGAGGGCCTTGAGGGTCTCTTTTCTCATTTAGATGAGACAAAGATTTGACTTTTGCAAAACAGTCTCTCTGGACTTGCCTGTGCACAGTGTAACCTTGTGCCTTCTCAGCCATTAGCGTGTGAGTGTGAATCAGTAATGACATTATATCATTTAACCTTCTGCTCTGTACACAAAAACATTCAAACAAACCGAATTTCAGCTGGACTCCTCTAATCTGTACATGCTTCAGTGGTCTGCCCACTGGAGCACAGGGAGATGTGGAATGTTGTTAGTCATAGTGAAACTCTCTGGGGAGCTTAAAGGAGTTTGATCCTTGATAGCTCTTCTGATTGGACTGACAATTTTTTTATTTCTGTGTGAGCTTTATTTGATTATATGCAAGGCTGATGAAATTTAAAAAATGATGCAAAGTACAAAAGACAGCAGCTGCTCACTTCTCACATTTACTTTTTACCTACTTTTCTTCTACAATCTAATTCATCAAAAGTGCAATTCAAGTTCTTATGAAATATATTCTGTCATTACTGAGGAATAAATGTTCTTTGGATATGCATGTAATATTTACATTATTACATGTATATAACAGGCTATATATAATAGCCCAATGATATAAATGTATAGTTTGAAGCTGTGAAAACTTGTTTATGTCTGATTGTCTCTTTTTTGGCCTTTTGTTTAATTACGTTTGTGAATGTAAATCTCTGAAAATAAGAACACTGGGGGTCAGTTTATTTATGTAGTAATTTACTGCCATTGGCTTTTGTTTTTTTAAGTAGATGCAGTTGTAATGAGCCCCAACCCAAGCTCCCTCCTTGCATGGATAGCAAGATACTCTACACAAATCTTTTGAGTATGAAACCCTCCAAAACATTGTTTTTATATGCAAAGGAATAGTTTATAATTTTGGGCTAATCACTTATTTGCTTTGTTTCTTGTTTTTTGTTTTTTTTTCTCAGATGACAACATAAATACCACTCTAATTTCTAAGAGACAAATACAAAGCTACTACCAGCAGCCAATTAGCTTGGCTTAGTATTAGGCCTGGACATGGGCAGAAACAGCTAGTCTTACTAATGGGAACCTACAAAGCTCTTTGATTGTATGTTATATCTCCTTTGTTAGGTAAAGAAAGTGTAAAAAGGACAGGGGCAGCAGCACCCTAAAGCCAAACTGTTTTCACCTGTTTCCATTTTTATGCTAAGCTAAGCTACGAGGCTGCTGACTGTAGTTTTATATTTGGTGTACAGAAGTGGAGGTGGCATTCATCTTCTCATCTAACTCACAGCAAGAAAGCAAGAAAGCTTGTTTCCTAAAATGTTGTACTGTTGATTTAATAAAGAGGATCAGCCGTGGTCAGTTATTAATCACCATTACATTTGATTCCAGTGATGACAAAACATCTTCAGAAACTTCTCCAACCACTCCTGCATCATTGTGGACTGTTGCACAAAAATACAGCTGAACACAGTGTTTCTGTGTCAAACTTGCTTCTCTTAGAACTTTTTTAGTATTACATAGTTTATTTGGCTGTATTTTGGTGACATGGCTGTGTGGTATGTAACTAAACATACAAATTTACATCAGAGAAGGAGTGGTATGCAGTGTTTCTGTGGATATTTTTCCATTTTTTTTCAGCATGAAAAGACTTTCACCTTTTGAATTCATTGTGGCTCACATGAATTCAAGCTAGCACAGCAAGTTTCTCTGTGAGAGAGTAACTCATTCTTTTCTTTAATTCTTTTTGGCCACAAAGCTATAGGGAGATACTGTTTCATACTTAAGCACTCCAACATGGATTTTGTATGTAGTATCATTTGAATTGCATAGATCTCAATGGATTTTGAGTACTCTTCATTTACTTAAAGTAAGCGCATTTGTGAGACTTTGCTTTTTAAATGGCAATGATGATATGTGAAGTTCTACAGTTTGTAATGCAAATTTACATAAATGTGTGTTGTTTTAAACCAGACACAAGAATGTATTGAAAATTGAAAATCCTTGTTAAGAATGGGTGGTCCAAACCATTGAGCTCAATCTTATGCACTATTCTCTTTGTGCCAGTTCCTGGGACATCTCTCAGAGGGAGCACTTTTTCTTTTGTAATTTACCCCAGTATCATGACTTTGGGCCTGCTTAGTTTTTTGCAATATATAATGGCCTGCTAAATATTGACCTTGGCTAATTGGTTAATATTTTTCAGTTCATAAGTTGAATTGGTTAAATATATCTTGGCAAAATGCAATGCATCTCTATTACATAGTCAGTCAAAGCTGGAACTTAAAGTACAAGAAAATGTAAAGAAAAATAAAACGATTTACACAGATAATGTAATAATATAAAGTAGCACCCCTTATGTAATATCCATTTGTTAACTGCATACAGTATCAACTTAAATGTTGCATTGTATTATAGTTCCAGCATGAGGAAAGGGGAAATGAGGTTTCACTACATCGTGACTCACTTATAGCAACAATATATATTTGTTTACATTCTGACAATATGATGTAACATTATCCAACAGTTACCAGATGTAGGTGGTGACAAGGTGTCCTACAAACAACCTTCTAGTTAAATTGCCTGTGGACCTCAGTGCCATGTTTGCTAAATGTTAATTTATGTACCTCACGTTGTGTGTATGCATGTCTCAGAGATACTATTAATAGTACATGTGGTTCTGCTTAGTGGGGGAGAGATGTCAGCAGGGAGAGGAGAGATATTTCCTTAGCTATTGAGTACACAGAATTGTGAGAAGGTATAGGAATAGGAATAGATTCCATGAATGCTAATACAAGTCATTTTCTTGTCTGAGTATGATTATGATGCCTCTCTTCTCCACTCCTCCCCCTGGGGGCTCCATTGTTGCCATGATTGACCCACCCTGGAGGTGGAGGCAGAGGATGGGTGGGTGGTGGGGCCGGGCAGAAGAGGCTTCACGACTCAAGGCAGAGCAAAGGGTCCCTTGTTCTCAGATGATACTTCCTACTTCCTTTTACATCCGTGAGAAAAAGATTCTGGTGTTTAGTAATCGATGTTTTTAGCAAATCAGATGGTTAAGAAATTTAGGTCATTCAGTACTAATATAAGATGTCAAGACGGTAAATTGTAAACCTGTAAAACTGCAAATACGTGGCTTTTTAACTTATATATTCTGATGGCATTTACGTGAAAGCTAACAAATGATGGGTCTCTTTGGAAAGCCAATCAAGTTCTCTTTATGGTAATGAAAAATTAAATTATTGCATGTGTAAGCTACAGTATACATTCTATCTGTTCAATAACCTCCTGGAGACTTCACGAATGCACATTAAGAGTCTTCAGAAAATCCCCCTCCGGTAACATTTTTTTCAAAGGTGTGTGCATAAGACTGGTAAGACACCATAACAACCATGACATGACACCAACTGTGGCCATAAAGGAGTCTTTTGAATGCTTATGACTTTTTTAAATTTAATTTGATTTTATTTTTATTAAGTGACGTTGGCCAGAATATGTTTTAAATGCAAAGTTAATATTGTTGGAGAAGTCCTTGTTCTGATAATTTGACTTCACTAAGGCAACTTTACATGTTAATTTCTATGTAACAATCTTTACATTAACCTAGACAGTATAATCTGTCATTAACATGCCACAGGAGGCCTAGTTATCAGACTTAAGGCAATACTATGCAGCTTCTGAGAAAAAAAGTTTACTGCTCAGTCTCATTCCCAGGTTGTCAAATACTGACACTTTTGGTTGGTTGCTCAAGTCTGTGCTCTTAACCCATGAGACTCAGCAATCACCTATCTTACTTCAAGATTTACATAGTGTTGCTTTATAAAAAAAAATCATCCTTATGTGTTAACATTACATAAAACTGAGATATGTGCTTGGTCTTGTCATTTGCTGTCATGAGACCATTGTAATTGTGTCAGGAATATTTTCTTTAACCTTACTTACAGCTTTACATTTTGAACTAGTCATTAAAATGTCATTAAGGGTTATTACACTGTCAAATGCTTTCTGACTGTATCATGAATAATTTCCTTGACAGTGATACAATTTGGAGTTGTCACACAGATGTCATTAGTTGTTATAAGGGTAGATTGATGCCAGGGGATACAGTACCAAGTGATTTATGAAATTTCCTAATGGACACATAGCTTTACTTGATGATTTTAAATAAAGTTTTCTGGGCTAATATAAAAGTTGTCAAAACAAAGACATCTCATTGTTGATTTTGCATTCAAAAAGACATAATGACCGAATCATCCTTAACAAAAGTCATAAACATTGACAAAAATATTCCTTCATGCTAATGACAGGTGTCATATAATGATTATGACAGCATCGTGTCAGTCTTATGTAAATTGTTAAAAATAAAATGTCATCTTATTTGTTTACTCTAAAGATAACTAAGTGATGTAAGGCGTTTCAGCTGTCTCATATACTATTGTCTTTTGTTTATATGTTGTGTGAACTTCTATCTTAATGTCATAGACACCCTCCTACACAAAACCTTTAAAAAAGAAAACTTACAGTCTAAAGCTACTAAGCATTAGAGAAAGTGCTAAAACATCATTGAGCCCCTGTTCTGTGATAAGGTTTCAATGTTTCTGTCTTCCAGAACCAAAGATCAATGCTACTGATCAGATCATCCTGTCAGCAGACAGCCCTAGCAAACCAGTAAGCCTGCAGTGTAACCTCACCACTGCTCAAACTGCCCACAAGGAAAGCTTCTGGATGAAGAATGGACAGGAGATCCCCAATACACGGACAGAGCAGAGGACCACAGCACACAGGTGACAAACAGATTCCTGTCGATGCGACAATGAGTCTCACCAGCATTGGAACTGAATGAGAATTGATTGACAAAAAATCTAAATGTTCCATGTAAAATGACAGTAGCTATGGAAGCAAAAACAACACCAAGGTAACCTGTGAACCCCAAACTATAATGTTTCACACATTTTAAATTCTAAAGCATTTAAGTCAATGTGCCTGTTTGGTGCATTTTTCATTGAAAGAAGAGACAACATCTCATCAGAACTGGACTGCATGCACAGTCATCTTCAAGCAGTCACTGAGGCAATCAGTACAGGCACGAAAACAAAGAAATAAAAGTAAATGGTTTGTAGATTTTTTGGTTGTCATTAATTGTTGATATACTGCAATAATCATAAGTGATGCAAACCTTGTCAGGGAACAGCTGAATTTGGATGCTTTAGATTGATATCATAGCTTAGGTAACTCTTGTCTTCTTACGCGTTTTATTTACAAAAATATGTATGTCTTACTCCTTACAGATACTGAAGTATTCCTTTTCATTTAATTAAAAACAACACAGAAAAATATCATAGCCTAAAGTACCAACTAGTTGTTAGTTCCTGCTGTCACACAGTATAACCATTGGAGCACAAAGCTACTGTCGCCCCCATGGACATTCCACAGACTCTCCCTAGCCACAAGATAAGACCAATTGGTCACTTCCTTGTCACATTACATCAGTGATACTCTTGAAGATTACAGCTAAAATGCCTGTGGTGTCCTTCCCTGCAGAATCCAGAGCTACTGTTCCGTAATATAACCGCACAATGCCAACATTTTGTCTGCCACAGCCTTGTAGGCCCCCCAAGCTTTCACTGCTGTAGTCGAAACTAATTACTAGAGTTAAACTGAAATTAGTTGACTATTTACTTGACTACTTACAGTGTAAGTGACTGGTATTTTAAAGATACGGAATAAGTGTATTTTGTATTTTCTTCTAGAATTACTAAACCACGAGCAGATGACTCTGGGGAGTACATGTGTGTTTACACATTTTATATGGCACCAAATGCAAATGCCACAATTGAAGTAAAAGGTAAGTTCCCTTTATGAACGAATGTTTCCTACATGAACAGGTACGACAACTGATTTCCTTTATGATGTATTCAGATTCTGGTAAAAGCCTTGGCTTAAGTCTGAACTTTCACCAGCTCATCCATGGTTTCCTACTGAAAAATGAAGAGAATCAAGGTGTCCTAGAAACGTTATCCACCCAAAGCTGTGAGAAGAGAGTCCTTGATAAAAAAGATGTTTGAGTTCACCCAGTGCAGTGGTGATGACAGGGGAGAATCCGGAGGCTGTTGTCAGTCTTGACTTTCACTTAAATAACAGTCTAGCAAATGGACAGGCGCTGCACATGTGCACCAAAACATGCAAAAAGCCCGCTTGAAGGCATCATTGAGAGCAGTTAAACAACTTAAAAAAAATATATTAAAATCAATGTTTCTAATAGATTAGGGTGTCACTGAACTAATAATGATAAAAGTAGAGAAGGTTAATAAGGACAGTCTGTGCAATAGTTAGAAAACCTGACAGGAACCACTGTGTTGGTTTCATTCAAGCTGACAGCAAAGCCATCAGCTGGAATAAGGAATCTTCTCTGGGAAAGGGCAAGTGAAACCCTGTTCAAGAGAAGCTTGCCTGTGTGTAGTGCTTAAGCCAATTTGCTGTGGCATGGCTATGGTGCATACTGAGCATGCCCTGCCTCTTATTCCACAGCTGTCTTAAAGCGCTGCCTGATTACATAACATGGGTGATGACCGTGTGTGTTCTGCTTTCACTGGATTGTGAGACGATGGGAGTCATCGCCATTCAAACTGAAGTGTCCTGGCCATCACTAGACTGCAGGCCCATGACTGTTGAGGCTTGCTATCTGTCCCCTGGAGAAAGAGTCAGTCTTCTAGCTGAACTGATGATGCATGCTTTTGTCCTTTAAATAGTCCTACATTCTGAGTCTAAAAATATTACAATAACAAAGTGTATGAAGAGTAGGTGCAATTGCTAGATCTAAACAAAACATTTGCAGTTCAGTTGTTAAATGCTTTTGTTATTTTCTAGAGGTGTTTGACCCAGGTAGCAAGTGCAGTGTTATGCTAGTCAGCTTTGCATTGCACTTCTGGCAGCAGTTCACTGAGATCCCTCGCCTACAGTGTCCTTGGCACAGTCATCCTTGCAGGACTCGGCTCAGAGGCAACAGATGGAGGGTTCTGTGATGTTGTAGGATTAAGGCTCTGAATCCAGTCCCAGCCATCTCTGTGGCAGGAGTGGAGTTTATTGTCTGTGATACTAAGCTTGCCACAGATACATGTTTGGTACCCTGTATTTCTTATTTTTTTGATAAATATTAAGCACGTCTGTATCAAAATGTTTTAATTTGTTTACTTTTCCATTTTTCTCAAAGTAAAAATATACATGACTATACAATTTCACACTTTTTCCTCAAAATTAAATCATTTAACTACTTGAACATATAGATAGCAACTAAAAACGGATATGATTTCATGTCTCTGTAAATTCCATGTAATCTTAATCACCTTTTTACCAATTTTCCGACAACTATGACCTTGCTCCCCCTCACACACCCCTCTTTCATTCATGAGTCACTTTACCTCTCTAGCACACCCAGATTAACAATCACAGAAGTCAGGAGTGTGAATTGGAGGTTTCTGCTTGTTGTAGCACCACTCTGAGGGCTGTGCTGTCAGTCACTGACATAATACAGTCAGGATAAGGCACAAATGAGTTTGGCCACTCCCCTGCTCAGGGAGCACGTGTGCACCATAATTAGAGTAGAGTGATGTCACCAAAGAGCTCAGACCCCTCCTGCTCCATTATCCATCCGCAGCTGAAAAATGCTCACTCCAGGCCTCTCCCTTATCCTGCTTAATTGCATGGAAGGAATTATTGTAATTTTGAGGATTATTGGAAAAGCAGGAACTGTTCTCTTCCTGATGCTGTGCAGAGTTACATGGAGAGTCTATGCCTCACCTTTGGGAAAGACTGTTCTATTGATCGGTTTGACTCTGCATCTGTTGCAGCGATTTATGACATGTGCCTGAATATATTGAATTCATAACCTTTGTGTTGCATATTTTTGTCATGAGCTTATTCATTAATCAGAGCCAATTCACACGATTTCCTTTGCTCAAAATGTCCTTTGTGGGATTCTCTGTGGAATTATTTTGAATGGGAGCATCTGGTTCTCATATCATACTGTTTCCCCTCTCCCATGACGTCATCATGAATTGTACTGAAATGCTTTTATCTTTTTCGGAGTGATATTTCCCACTGCTGGGGCTTGGTGGTGGAGGTGTTTGTGCTCACAAAATGAATGCACACCCAAAAGAGTGCTATTTTTGAGAGCATCAGTCTGCCCTCACTCCTGGACAAGCTTCTATACACAATACATACAGATCCTCCTCATACAAAAGTCATACTAAGTTATTCTTTTTATGAGTTTCATGGTTTCTATGTATTCAACAAAACATATGTCTACGACCGAAAATGAATAAATAAAAATGAATAAAATGGTACCTTTTACTAATAATACTAAAAGAACGAACCTATATTTATCTTAGCAGAGACAAAAACAGTTATTTAGTAAGCATTTCACAGCTACAGCCCCCATGAGGACTGGCAGGACAGAATGTCAAAGACTCAATGTAATAATAATTTCTGAAATCAACAATATTAAGTGTGATGTGTTTAACTGATTGATCGTGAAACCAGATGGGCACATACATGAGTAGTAACTGATTTAAGATCAATAGCCTTGTATCATGGTTTTGCATTTTTAGAAACTAAGTTTGAAACAAAAACCTATAAGAGAAGAACATGAGAAGTGGAGAAAGATGATAGAAATCTAAGAAACATGATACACCACAAACTCAGTAACCCCTGTGTGGGATACTGAATGAAGTTATTACAAAAAATGATCATAAGCATGATAGGAAATGATCAAAATTTAAAAGGAAACCAGGCTGCTTCAGTAAATCAACCCCGCTATAGAGAATCTCAATTACACGACTCTCTCCTACACATACATCTGAATAACACATAAAAAAAATTACCATAGTCAGAACAGCCAATCATGCTTTCCTTATTCATGCCATCTGGTAGCAGTTGAAACATTCCTTTGAATGTCTTACCTCTGCCAACACAGCTAATGATCAACTTTATTTATTTATTTTACCTTTGCAGCAAAACCTGATATCACCGGCCACAAGCGAAGTGAAAATAAAAACGAGGGGGAAAACGCAATGCTGTACTGCAAGTCTGTTGGTTACCCACATCCCACCTGGACATGGCGTAAAGTAGATGGAACATCCTACACGGTATGTGTACACATGTACACATGTACCCAGTATATACAGTACATTAAAATTGGAAGACAAAAACAGAGAGATAAATAAGTACAATAAATAGTAATAAAATGGTGTTCGATGTTTAGCCTGCTCCAAGTGAAGCATTCTTATTATGTTTACAATGTAAATAAGTTTGAGAAATGGTCATTGTGTTCCAGGACATTGACAACTCCACTGGACGCTTCTTCATCACCAACAGAGACAACTACACCGAGCTCAACATAGTAAACCTGGATATCAACACAGATCCTGGAAAATATGAATGCAATGCCACTAACATGATTGGAAACACTGCTGAAACCACTATATTACGGGTGCGCAGCCACCTTGCGCCACTTTGGCCTTTCCTGGGTGTGCTTGCAGAAATTTTAATCCTAGTAGTCATCATCGTTGTGTATGAGAAACGCAAGACGCCAGACGACATTATTGATGGTAAGGAAACATTTTCTGTCACCAGCAGTTGGGATCAATAAATTAGAAACTGCAGGAGATTGATAATACATAATACATTCCTATGTATTCTATGTATTAAGACCATGAGATAAAGTTTTTATTGTGTTAAATTGCTAAGAGTTTTGCTACAAACTGTCAGATATGAAATTTCAGGAAGTATGATAATGACAACTCTCTTTCTCTTTTAATTTCACTAACAGATGAGCAAATTAGTGACTTAAATTCAGAGACTGAACCATAAGGTTACAGCTGTTCTCAGTGCAGATCTGTAGTAACCAATTGACTATCGAAGGACTTGCCTTTGTGCCTCGCAACTGGTATGGCGGAAAGAGGAAGGAAGGACATTTTCACATTTATGATTGGTGCAAATATAGCCATACGGTAAACAGCAGAGGGACCACAGATGACCTTTACCAGAGTTGGTTATCTGTGTACTGTCCTAATGGCAATCGTAACAACCCGTTTGTTTCCCATGTCTACAGCAGAAAAACAGTGTTTCATAAACATATGGGGTTATCATCTTGTAGCTGAAAACACATTAGTCTGACTATATAACTTAATTGGTCACTATTTTTTTCCCTCCCCCCTTCTTTCCAAATGGCTACATAATCTTATTTGGTGGTAAGTGACAGATACTGCATGGTTACAGAGATTTTCTTTCTTTTTGTTGATTTGTATGTTTTAGGAGCCTACAGTTCATCCACAAACATTGTGACCTCTGCTGAGATATCAATACAGTAATTGCAGTTTGTTTGTTTTAAGCAGAAGGAAAAGTTGTTTCCATCACTTCCATTTTTATTAGGTTGAACTCACGTTGTCTGATATATTTCCACAGAGGAGGGTCAAATGCTCTAGTGTCACAGCCTAACCTAAATGAAGCCCAGTTAAAACTACATTAAAACACCAGGCTTGGAATTTAACTTAAGTGTTGCCCCTGCTTGTTGAATGTATACTCTGTTCTATTTTATAATGTTATCTGACATATAAATTTTAAAAAAACAAATGCTCATTCCCTCACATTAAACGTGATATTTTATTTTTTGAAATATTAAATGAAAAAGTAGAGGATAATGATTAACATCAAGAATATTCTATGATTACAAATCACATGTTAATGACATGTTAATCGTGCCATTGGACTAGAGAGCAAGGTTAGCATACTGGTACATGGGCCAGGATACGCTAAAGAAATTAATGAGACAGTGTAACGTACATAACATTGCTATGTACATTATTTGCTATTGCTATTAATTGCTATTGCATTTTTCATGACATTGTTATGTGCAGGTGGTACAATAAACTTTTTCACTTTTATGCTATTGCTGTTTTACCTGAAACAATATGAGGGTATAAAGCACTTTTTAAAATTAGTCGCTTAGGCAGATGGGCATGCAGACCCAACTATCCTTCAAAAATAGGCTGCAAACTATCAGCAGCACTTTCTTGAATTGTTGGGTGCACTCTGGAAAACACTCATGCTTGCTCAATTTAATGAGAGCATCTGCTGTTTTGAACACTAAAATTTCTAGTCCTCTAATACCAGTTGACCCTTGACTGTGCAGAATCAGAATCTACAGAATGAAAAAAAAAAAAAAAAACACTGTACACTATTTAAGCAAATACAGTTTTGGTATTACAGGGATAGCTGAGTGTTCAAAATGTAAGATTAAGGGGCATCTATTGGTAGAAATGGAATGGAATATTTATTTTTAGTCATTTTTTTCTAGGGTGTAATCACCTGAAAATAAGAGTCAGTGTTATCATTACCTGAGAATGAGCCTTTATAGCTACAGAAAATGAACACAAAACCAAAACACACCCCCTCGCTAACAGCTTAACAATAAACTCAATTACATACTAAACAAATAGAACCCAAGGGTATGCCCTGCTTTTCATTTATTTCAAACAAATTAAGATTTATGTAGTTAAATGTGTGAGGACTGAATGGTCAATAAAACCTGTTTTAGACTTTGTCTTCAGGTGTTCATTAGATGCGATGCTGTTTCTATCTTCAGTTTTCTTGCTCATAGTGAATACACTTCCTCCACACTTCATGCAATCACACAGTAACAGTCACGAGACAGACTGAAACTATGACATCATTCTGTAATGTTTGTTGATTCCCTACTCCCCACTTGTCAACAATTATAGTGGCCAGTTAAAATAGTTAATTACTCAGTGATTAAAAAGAGACACTTAACTACAATACTTTGATAAAATATGTGTGCGTGCACACACCCACTACACAGTTCAAGTAAGCTCTATGCATGTCCTTTAGTTTGGTTTCATCTACCAGAAAAATGAAGCGATTAAGGTGGATTATATTTGCCATGTTTATCCATTCAAATCAGGAATGAGGACTCCCTGCTCACGAAGCACAGCCTCTCTAAAATCTCCTTTTAGCATCCCATATTCCCGGAGGTTTTGGCCCCTGTCTGCATGCATTATGAATTCTGGTCTCTTGATGGCTTAGCTGTGTTTGAACACTTTTATACCTCACAGGCAAGGGCTCTGAGGCAGAGGCTGACATTTTCTATCCTGTGTTTCAAAACCAGTGGCTAAAATTACAGACTTTGCTGTGTGATGATTTTCTAAATAACAACTCACTTTTTATGTAATAATATGAACTTTAAGCTAAAAACAGGACCCGCCCACATGCTGTATTTTTTGATGTTACATAAAAAGCTAACTGTTAGCAATGCAATCAGTCTACAATGGTTATCAATACTCAACTATCAGTCTCACACAGTAAAATTCTGTTATTTGGTCTGTGCTTGCAAAGCCATTGCAGTAAGCATAGTTTTTGTGGTGTATACATAAGGTGTGAAATCGGTGGGATATGCCAACAGATGTTCCTCCTCCAAGTGATCACAGAGCCATGTTTTTTGTCTAACATTGTAACTGTCATAATCTGCTTCATATTAATGCCATGGAATGCTGCTAATGCTGCTTATCTCTGACTTATAGCTGCATGGAATATATCACACCGTGACTGGTTACTTACCTGTTGACACATTTTCATTTGTATGCCACACACCAACCACCATGTCAGCCCCAAGCTTGTGGGTTTTTTTGAACTAACTTGTTACCTAGTGCAGTAGTATTCGAAATTATTCACAAGTTCCTTTTCCTGCAGTGTTTCTGTCGTTGTAATGTATGTTTCTGCACTGTATAGTGTGAAAAAATGACAGTTCTATATGTTGGTCCCACTGAGAATAATATCACTTTAAAAAGAGGTTACCTATTAATTTATATTTTACATATGTTGGTCTAATGGATTTAGCATTTCATGGAAAGATATTAGCCACTCCTTACAGGAGGGCATTCACATGACCTTTGGAAAACCTTTTAAAGCTTTGAAAAGATTAATGTTTTATGCAAAGTCAATCACAGAGTAACAGTCATGTAACTAGGTTCTTTCAAAATCACCATGAAATTGCTGGGTGTAATTAAAAGATGGCTTTAAGTGAGCCATCTGTAACTCTCCTACACATATGCTTGGTCTGAAATGAACAGGAACACCATGAGATTCAGATGGCATGTGAGGTTAGGTTTACAATCTTTGGCATTAAATATGTTTAAAAAGACCACAATGCAGTTTTTTCAAATATATAATTGCTGACCTTTTCCACAAAAAAAAATGTTTTAGCTTTGCAGGTTTTTACCACCTTTCAAGACCCCTTTAGCAGTCTTAAGTGTAAAAAAGCATTTTTTTAACGCAAGAAGCTACCAAATTCACACTGATGAGGTTTCTTTTTGTGTTTTACTTCTGAGTCTGTTGATCAGACACAAAGCTTGTGCATACAAAGCTGATTTGCAGCTCCCTCGCATGTTTGATGATTGTGATATCAGAGCTTCCCACCAGTGCACGACTCTGCCACACCAGTATTCAAACAATCTGTGCTTTCAGCTGTATCATCACACAATATTGTTGTTTACTGAGGGATCTGGCAGCCTATCTATCTTATAGGTAACATAAGGGTCGTCTAAGGAAATGATGAAAATTGTGAAAAAACTGTTAGTAAAGTAAAATACGTAAATAATTTTTCCATTTCTCTTATCTCATATTTGACTTCTCTGTTCTTTTTTTTTCCTGTTCTTCTCTCGTGCCGCAGATGATGAACCAGTTGGACCAATGTAAGTATATAAGTTTTATTACTGCTACATTTAATTCATTCAGAAAATACTGGCTTTAGTGATTTGAATTGCAATTACCTTAAGGTCACTAAACCATAACTTCTTTCCTAGGAAAACAAATTCAACAAACAACCACAAGGACAAAAACATTCGCCAGAGGAATACAAAATAAGCAATTTACTCAAGTAAGACACTGTTGTAAGGGATGAGGGCTAAATATAGAACTCACTGTGAGGATTATCCATACTCACGCCTTCTCTTGATTTTCTCTTCACAGATAAGATGGCTAAACAGAATTTTTATGACTACGTGAAGCTGTCAGAGGTGGAGAGAGCTCCAGGCAGTTTTTTAAAAAAGCATATCTTGTCTCAGTTGATGAGAAACTATCAGCGTAACACTGGCAACAAAAAGAACATAATGGCTGTCTTAAGCATGCCTTATTCAGTCTTACGTGGAGATTTCTGGATGACGAATAATGACTACAACCACCACAAAGGTGTACACATTTTTAATGTGCTGTTGGTGTCTCCTTTATTAATTTTATCATACCCTCAAATGAGGTGATCCCTTTTGTATTACATATCATGTACAATGCATGCAAGATAATTACGCAATAGGATACTCAGAATAGACATTTTCTGTTGTTATCCCCCGTGTGGCTTTTTATTTTTTTTTGGCATCTAAAATGACCTACATTTTTAATGGACTCATCCTTTCTTTTTTTAATATATACATACATATACATACATATACATATATATATGTGTGTGTGTGTGTGTGTATGTGTGCGTGTGTGTGTGTGTGTATATTTGTTTAGTCAGTTTTATTCTTGAAAATTTGTACAGCATATCATTGTAATTGAACTATGTTTGCTTTTGTGACAACATGTCCACTTTTAACACAACTTTTATTATGAAGCAAGGGCTTCAGTGACTGGCAGTATTTAAAATTAATTGAGAGTGATTACAGAAAATGACTACTGTGTGTTTAACTATCTAAACAAAAATGATATATGTATTATGTTTATTTTCTTTCCGGAGTAACTTAGGTGTCTTGTATATGTTGAAGTATGAGTGTTCAAATGATAGGAAATCTGTAAAAAACTATTTTTTTTATATTTCCCAATTTCATTTAACTATTTTTATTTTTTATTTTCCTCTCTCTTTAACTGTATAGCATGGCTATAATCCTATGCAATATGTATTCTTAAATAGATATATGGAGGGCAGTTTGTTTTACTCAGTGAAGCTTTAATATTGTGGGATCACTTGGAAGCTGGCATAGCAAAATTCACTGCTGTAGCTGCATGACTCCTGTTTCAAAACAATGTATCCATGTGTGTTGCGGTGGAAAAGGACCTGCATTAAGGTGGGAACAGAGGGACCAGAGTATATAGCCACGATCCAACATATGAGTGAGACCAATATTTTTTTCTGAATAAAAAGTATGAAAATTGGTTTTGCAAGTTCTTCCTCAAACCACCCTCAATTCAATGCAATTCAAAGCATCCTCTTCGGGCTGTATACCATAACAACTTATGTGTAACAACATTTCAAACAACACTGGCAGCACAGCAAGAAGCACCTCACCACCAGGCACTGCCTACACAAACTGTTTAAGAAAGAACGCATTGAACTGACTTGACCTTTCTGCCTTCAGCTTCTGTTTAGATTCCTTACTCTTCAAGCAGTTTCTTCAGCTCCCCCTCCACCTTCTCCACAAATGCATAAAAGCTGGGATCCAGTAGACAAATGCGCAGGATGGGCTCCAAGTCACCTTGTGCCAAAAAGCCGTCACGATATATTTGGGGCAGAGTCAAAGCAGTCTCTCCTAAGAAGTGCTGTGAAAGGTCCACCAAATATTGTTTTAAATCTTAATTAAACATAGAGGCATTTAACTTAATAGCCTTTATAATTATTAACAATGTTAAGAAGTTAATTAACCGAGCACCCTTAGCCTCATAAAAGGCAATATCAATATTATGAAATTTCAATGAATATGTTACACAGTGGTTGTCAAATTTTTGTTAGTTCTTAACTCTCACGTAAAAGGTCAATACCTTAGTGAGCTGCTTGATGGACAATGATCCTTGGAAAACCTGAGGCTCAACACTGACAGCCTTTCCCTGCCAAGGAAAACAGGGTTACACACCAAAGAAGGAAAAAAGATTTGACGGACACAGCATGACACCACAGGGTTAAGAGGCCAATCAATGGCTTCATTACTAATTGAATGATATCCACCCCTCAAAGCTCTTTCATCTTCACTGTGAAGTCCTTCAGTGTGTCTGTTCGCTAAAGGTCACATCCAACCCATGGCAGAGTCCATTCTTTCCCTCAGTCCTCCCCTCGTTGTGAGCCAGATGGCTTAATCTAAGTTTTACTCTGAATCCAATTTCTTTCAAACCATATGCTCTGAGTGTTTTAAAGTTAGAAAGCAAATAAAATGCCAGCACTGAAAAAGAATTAAATGACAGAACACAAATAATCTCACCCATATAGTGTGTCATTCAAGGGGTTGAATTACACTATAAATGACACACTCTTATCAATTCAGCTGCTTTAATATTGTTAGTTTTTAGCTTTGAGACAAAAATCCTTGTTTTCATAATAAACAATTCTGACTGTTAAAGGCATTATTAAAAACATCCCTTCAGTGTCTTAAAGAGTGTGCCACTATGATGGCTGTATTTACAAATTTATCATATGTCTGTTCTACAGTCCTATCTGTGCGTGTGTGTATGAGTATGTGTGTGGGGGGTGGGTGAGAGTGGGGTAGGGGGTGGATGAGGGAGGGGGGATTTCACACGGAATGTTGTATTGGGATTGGCTAATGACTCATGTGCAGTATGTTCTCTATCTGACCTCTAAGGATAAGACAGTACAATGATACAGTATTGTAAATAGCACCATCTAGTGAGTATAATAAAACTCACCAGAGCATTGTGACACTGATGTTGATTAAGCAATCAGTAATGACTATATTTCAACTTCAGTTGTTGCAATTTATTTACATTACTCTAAAATACTAAAATACATTTATGTAATACTATGCTATTAACAGTGACAAATGAGCTTAATTTTTTAAGTCCACCAAAATCTTTTTTGCTAGCAGAACACTTTAAAACATAAAACATCTGATATGAGCACTGTGAGTACAATAAAGAAATTGTATTTGCAAAACTGTTGAGAGGACAACCTGTGTCACTGGTTCAGCCGCCTCAGCGGTGGATTGATTGGGGGGCCGCGGGACGTCGTCCTGAAGGGTGACAGGCATGTACTCCTTCAGTCTTTTCACAGCACTCAAACACTGCTTTACAGCCTCGATCCTGCTACTTCCATCAAACTGCATCCTTATAATGCGGCCCTCTCCCTGCAGAAATCCACAAATGAATTCAGTCTGGACCTGCCAATCTAAAATGTACCAATAAAACAAACTGGCTGATTGTATACTGTTTTTTGTGAAATCAGCATCTCATTAAGTTAAAAGAAAGAACAAAAACTTGGCAATAATTTGGTTTACAGGGAGATTGTTACGGTTTATTTTAGGACAACTAACTTCTACACAAGATTTTTCAAACCAAATTTTTTTAATATAATATATAACCAAATTTAAATACATAAGGTATTACAGCAGAAATTTAAAACATACTGAAACTGCAACATATCTCAGGACTCACCTTCACAGTAATTCGAAACATCAGGTTGTCAGATTTTTGGTGTACTTTGATGTTATCTGAACCACTGAGTAAAGGGATTGTATCCTGAGAAAGACATGAAAATAAACACATTCAGCAATCAGGACAGGTAACTGTACAACCTTAGATTTGCATAACTCACAAGTTTGGATAGGTTTGGATGACTAATGGATAACATAAACAAAAATATTTTTGGTGAATTTTATGGATGTAAAATCATCCACTCTGCTGCTACACCAAGTAAAAGCAAATTGTTTTCCACTCATTTACTCATAAAAATTACTGGGTGAAATAAGTGTTCAAAAAGAGTATTATAGTTTAATCTAGCTGACTTGAAAAAAAAAAGTTACCTAAAACTGTCTGCAGGGGTCTCTGTTTACACAGTAACCTCAGCTCTGAGGCTTGTGATAATCTTTGTTCCACAAAGAATCAAACAAGCAGATGTATAAAACAGTTACTTAAGGCTGTGATTAGCTTTTATGATTAAACATGCTTTATTTTAGATAAAAATAATTATGTAGTTATATCAACATAGTTTTTATGGGAACATTGGTGGCAGTGAACCAGGGAGTAAGTGCTATCCTGTATTGCAGCAAAATTCAATGTCAAAATTAAACATCTTTTTAAAGTGGCAGCACTATCAAGCCTAGACCCTGACTTGGAAACAGTAATCTTATTCAAGTGTGTGGCTGCTTTGAAAATATATATTACTGTGAAAAGAGCTGTGGAAATGAACAAATAATTGATCATGAGAACACGTTTGTAATTTGTGTGGTTACATCTGTTCCCTCTAGGATATTCAAATACTTCATTGCATATCAATTAAAGAAAAACAAAGTTGGTTAATAATGATTTTAAATAAATTTTCACTATGTGCCCAATGTACTGTTTACAGCAGACTAGATTTACCATATCAAGGTTGCATGCCTCTGCAGATCAGTCAGGTTTACATCCACGTCTGTCCAGACTTATATACAATGTGTTGTGACGGTAAATAAGGGACTACATTTTGAAAAAAACTTGAAGAATCTAAGCCAAGGAGCACTATTACTGCTCTGGTGGCTCAGGTGGACAACAGTTTACAAAGAGACTTGATGCTGGTGCTGGTTTTTCTTTTGCATTGTTACTATTATTTTTATTCATGCTCAGTGAATGAATGCCAGAAACATACGCATTTACAGAGAACTCATTTTACTTTTTTGGGCAATGTATGTCAAGTCAGTATCCTTTTTTAAAGCTCCACTATGTAGACATTAGTTTCTGTGTGATTTACAACAAAGTTACATGTATTTTTCTCGTGTCAAAGTTTGAACAAGTGCACAACTCATAACAGCAATAGTATTCAGTGGAAACACAGCTCAGCATGCCAAGCTAACACAGACTGAACTAGAAAGACACTTGGTTATTACATGTTACCAGCTAAACCACTGTCAAAACAGGCAGGTTTGGCTTCAAAAACTAGCAAGCAGACATTGTTTCTGACACAGCCAAACATCCAGCAAGAGCCACAACACATGACACGTAACTAAGGAACCAGTTACTTAGTGTTCAACATGAAATAAGCCCAGTTTTGTGACTGTCCATAGCCTTTTCTTTAGCATAGCTGTCACCAACAACTGCACGCCAATCTGAGAAAACTCCTGCTGGCAACATCCGGCAAGAGAAAGGCAACACTACTGTATAACGTAGCTGCAGCTACAAAACCTTGATGCTTCTAGGAACCTCCATGAATCACAGAATTGAGGCAGAGAAGTCATAGGACAGCAGAGGGAAAATCCAAGGGAATTTTTCTCCATAAAATATGACCCGGTTTCACCAAGATTACTGTTTTGTGAGATTTAAAATTTAAAACCGTGGCTCGCGGTTCAAAGTCACATAGCACAGTAACAAGCTACATGAGGACCGAGTGGCTAAGGCAGAGAGCCAAGTCAACCTGCTATACTGCACCCTAACATTAAAATGATTTTGAAACTATTATTTTCAGGTAGAAAAATTAAATATTGTTGCTTTACAGCAAACAGAGAAGCTCCAGTTTTGCGCTTATTTTCTCTGATACAGCTATTCCAGTTTGTTAAAAAAAAAATTCCAAAAGTTTTCCTCCTACATTATCGTGTAGCCTATAGGCCTAAGCTCTGTGTTGTAAGTTCCTGAGCATTCACTGCACCAATCTATAATAGACCAGTCTATTATTCTCAGTGAAAGCTCTCTGCAGTCTGACCTGAATATCTGTCTGGCTCGGCACCCTGGGCAGCAAGATAGCCATGTCACCTGCCAGAACTCTATTAATGAGACACTGAGCAGTTCCTAAAATTTCTGTTGTCTGCAGCACTAGAAGTTAACTTTTTCTCTGAAGGCCAAAATAACTGGTAAAAGCCCTAAATTCATGTCATACTTGCTTTTTCACATGCCTAATCAGACCTCTGCAGTGTAGCACACCTAAAGATAAGAGTTATCTGCTGTAAATAATGGTTTAACACACAGGTGACTTTGATATTTCCTTGCCCTGACTGTTCAAGTTCATGTCCTGCAAGACATTAAAATAACAAAACTGAATTGCAGCATGTAGATTTATGGCCAACCATCTACCATGTAAAGAATTTAGGTGTCCCTCGCTCAGAATTTCATGTGAGCTTGTTTTGATGGTTTCGTTTTTTCTTTTTGTTCTCATTGGTCCATTTTCTTGTTTGTGACATTCCAAGTATTGATGTGCAGACTGGATCCGGTGTCACCTGAACCTGCATGTGCTAAGGCTGCCACAGTGACGAATTTATTTTCTCCTCCTACACTGGTCCCTGTAGCATATACAACCTCTGAGCAGCAGCACAAGTTTTCTAGGTGATTTCTAATAGTGTGCTGTACTGATGTAAGTGTATTTTCTTTAACAATATACTGATGTTCATGGCCAGCAAGGTCTGAAATTAACATCTGGACATTTGACTTGACCCAACCAAAAGAATTCACTCAAATCTCTTTGGATTTGAGCAGAAATATCGAGCTCTTCAGCAGAATATTTTATATGGCCCTCACTGAGGCCTTCTATCTGGAAAGCTGATTTTTGTAACAAATTTTACATATCATATAATCTGCTGGTGAATGGTTCACTTTTCTTTGACCATTGTTCTTGAAAATGCTACTATATACTCATAGTGTCTTTCCATTAAAATTTCAATAATAAAAATGTATTGTTATTGCTTTATATGAAGAGAGAATCACAAGTTAAAAAAAAATAAAAATAAAAATAAAAGCTACAATGTGCAGTGGTACATGTACACTCGTTAAATAGAGTTGCAAAGCTGTCATATCCGATGCAAGAATGTCATTTTATAGAACATTACTAACTATTAAAAGTATTTACATTCAATGTTTTGTTCATATAGTGGAGGACGACCAGTAACAATAGGCTTTCTCACCACAAGCATGTTCATGGGACTGGATCTAAACAAACAGTATACCAGGATCTTTAAGCAAGGGCTAATTTTATCTGCCCTGTGCATTTCATAAAAGACAATATAGAGAAAAACAAAACAGCAGACCAAAAAAATATATAGCTACATAATCTCCCTACCAAGCTTTCCTGTCCTTGCAATACCAGTAAGTATCCAGATTCCACAATTGTGAGGATAATTTCCGGTTTACTGCCTTTTGCTTCAAACACCTGGTAAAGAGAGAAAATTATTAGCCAGTGCAATTTAAAGTGAGAGTTTGCTTTCATTGTGACAGACCTACCAATACATTCCAGAGGGTGTATAGTTAAAACAGACTGTAAAACAGACTGATTGCTTTAAATTAGATAATTAACACTGTAGTATGTTAAAGTCCTACAAGTAAAATGTAACTTAAACCCAAAAATACATTGAATGTGCTGTTAAGAATCCATGTCTATTATTGCAGCACTATTCTCAGAGTTGTCACACAGCATAATGAAAATGTAGGTAGACCTTGGTTTCACTGCCACCCATCCCTGTCTTCACACTAAACGTACAGCTCCAGCTTGCCATCTAGAGTCTGACGCAGTTAATGAAAGACAAACCAACAAATCTTACAGCAACACAACACACAACTGCCTCCCCAAATTACAGCCTCTGCAGCATATGACTGATATTTTAAAACTCAACTCAGATAGAAAGCAAGTTAAAGACAAATTAAAAAGTAAAGAAAAAAATGGCAACTGTATGACTGATTATGAATTACATTAGCAGGAAGCAGAAATTTCCACAAGTCTTCCACATTGTAGTTGTGAAATTATTGTTACTGCAAAACAACCTCCTACTCACTAGTCACTTAGGTTGTGACTTAGATTTAGAGTTTACTTGTTTCTTGTGACTATTAACCTGTATGTTAGTCCACAAATTATTTTCTGAAACACGTGCAACTTTCCATGTGTGTTTGACCAATGGAAAGTACTGCACTTCTTTGAGTATTCAACTAAAATGAGATGTCAAATATTAAAGTGGGACAAGCAAAGATGTAAATCATACAATTATTTGCGTTTTGGCTTACTTTAACACTGCTATGGCTTAGTGAGACATTTAATTGTACTAATCTGGTTAGTGGCAAATGTGAATTTCTTACTATGGCAAGTAAAAACCTCTGCTGTAATAAGGATCTGTGAAGCCCAAGAAGTAAATCTATCAAGCAAGTAATAACTTAAGCACTGATATGTGGAACTAAACTGGATGTTAAAAATACAAAGCACTCATTCATTTCATATTGCCTACTACTTTATTTTCAACTACTCTTCCTTCTGGAATGTAACCATTTAAAATGTTTTTTAAAAAATTTGTCTTATGCATCCAAAACACATACAGATCAACATAAAACACCTTGAATAGGTGTTACGCATCTAATAGCCTACAGTAGGAGCTAGTAGCTGAACTTATGCTGTTGATGATTAGTTTTACGGATAGCCATCCCTTTCAGATTAATTTAATTAATCAACTGTTTTTTTAGTCTTTTATGACAATATGCTATTGCACTTTTATTGAATGTGATTATTTTGTGTTCTTATCAAGCACCACATAAGTACCAAGACTGAATTAAAATCAGGTCTAGAAATCACTGATTAGCTGTTTTACTCTTAAGTTTAAACAAGGGTCCTATAGTTCAATGTGAGTTGAACTCATAAAATGTACTAATCAGCAGGCTTTGGTTAAACTTGCCTTATTCTATTATAAGTAATGTTGCATCTATACATTTCTGGGAGCTGTTTTATATCCTGCTTCCCCTCTTTTGTGCTCACTTACATAGTCACTAGATCATTCAAAATTGTGTCTGTATGCATTGTACAGTAAGATGTGTAAACTTCGACTACAATATCTGTATTAAAATAGGCTTTTAATTTGGGCGAGCGAATTTCTTATTTAGAGTAATTTTAAAAAAAATGGATTGTGTTGTTAAACGACCCTCTTTGGATTTGCATAATACCATTTATTCACAGAGTAAGGTTAAACAAACAAGACAGGAAGAAAAATCGAAAACTCGGCGCCATGACTGAGGTGTCATGACCCTAAACTGGGCTATGTGTCCCTGCTAGCGGGTAAAACCCAAATGAAGTCATGTAAACGTTTAATTTATGTTTGCACAGACAATATTAAGCCCTAACCATGGTGAGCCAAATACACCTACAATGACGGTAGCTTTTACCTGTCACATTTGACTAATGCTTAAAAAAATAAACTCCAAAGCTAAATACTCGCTTAGGCTGGCTTTATATGAGAGCTAAACAAGCTTAGCTAGCTAGCATTAGTTTGAATAAAAAGTGACAGGAAAGACGCCAGTTACCTTCCAGGGCTTCCCCGCTTTTTCTTCATAACCTGCAACGAAACGCCCGTAGCGTCTTAACTTCCACATCTGACTGGTAGCCATTTCCGGTGGTTAAGTTTTTGTTCTTTATCTTTCTCTCTTATTTATTTTTGTGGGGGGAAACCAACACCTAGGTGCTAATGTAATAGTTTGGGTTATGTGAAGCTAATAGGAAGCTGGGCTGAAAGTAGAGTTGCCACAGTCAATGGTTGCTACCCGTCCCGTTTTTCCCAGAATTGTTCTCTTTTTTCACCATCTGTCCCGGGAAAATAATAATCTCTCCCGGGACGCAATTTGTCCCGTTTTTTGGGGAAAATGCAAAAACCTCATTTGATTTCCTTCCTTTCTGTAGTCTAGAAAAGTCCCCCGTGCTTCTGCGGCTATTTAAAATTGACTCTGTTTTCTTCCCGTCTATGCGTACGTCACACGCGCGCGCCCTAGCGCTCAAAGCGGCTCTAGGGAGGGAAACTTGACTGAAGTCCGGGCTGCGGTTCTCTTTTCACCATTTGAAATGGGAGGAGAGACGACTGACGAGGGAGGAGATGGAGAAAATACATGCAAGCCACCAGCACGAAAAAAACGATATACTAGTTACAATCCTGAATGGGCGACACTGAACTGGTAATAGTGGCCGAGCCCTCCGCCCCAAACATTTGGGCGAGTGTCCCTTTTTTTCACAAATCCAAGGTGGCAACCCTAGCTGAAAGTGGTGCTGCAGAGAACGTAACACCGGGATAAAACTCGGATGATAAAACACAATCAAGCGACTAGCCTATGTGTACTTTTAGACTGCTTAAAGCTGTGTTTTTGCAACTCTTAATTTTTTTTTTTTTTTTTTTTTTTTGTCCACCCCTCTCCCTTGAATTGTGAACAGAAAATAATTGGATTAATTTATAAAATGGAAAGGGAATACTTCACCTATAATATGATATAAATTTAAACAGCTGGAAAAACTTTCACGAAGTTCTATGTGTATTCTTGCTGCCAGAATTCAATATCCACCCATTATTTAAATAGCCAAAGTGACATTATTAAAATTTTGTAAAGTAAAAAATACAACCCTAATTATATTTCATTTCAACTAGCCTTAATGCCACAATCTGGATTACGTTAAACTCCAAAACTTCAAACTAAGCATGCATTTTGTATTGTACATTGTAATTACTATATTATATTGATCTATAGTCTGTTGGTCAGATTTATTCATCGTTTTATCTAATACAATCTAATTATGAACTCTCTAAAGTGTCTTATCATTGTAGGTAAATGTCCATCATTACAAGCAAAGCATAAAAAAATAAATTATAAATGAACTGTATATTTATAAAATTATATATAATACAAATTCTACATAATAAACATTATAAAAATATTAGATACTTCTACACCTAATATTCCAGTGGGGTTTAAAATTGACATTCTGTCATTTTGCTACACTTATGGACAGAACAAGCGTTAACTAGAGAATTTTATTTCCCTGTAGCTTTAGAGCCAGGAGGACTTTTTTTTTTAAAAAAAACATTGATTTTACCACGAAAAGATAATCTGCATGTACTTAGACTGGCATGTCTCTTGTTTAGGCATCATGAAAGAATGACATACGCTAAAATTCGGACTTTCACTGGTGTCACTATCAAAGGTAGGCTACTGTTTTCACATTCATGCGCTGAATGATAAACTAATTTGGAGTAAAAAGACAGGGAACTTAATCGCCATTTCAGGTCATTACTGTTGATATTACATAATTTTGCATTGGAGTCATGTGATTACACACGGATGAAAGAACGACATGAAGACATGGCAAACAAAACATTTGCAGAGAGTGTTTATTCATAAGATTAAATACCTCTCAATAGCATATGGCTTGTTGTTTTGTTTTGCTTTGTTTTTTATAGACAAACATGTTGTCGTAAGAGTAGATATGAAGAAAATAGGCTATTTTAAAATATATTTATCAATTTACTCTTAACAGTCTGGGCAATGTGCTGGGGCACCATATGCAGATATTTGGGTACTATATCCATAACTGGACAAATAATATCAATTTGCTGTGCAAGCATGCAGTTATTTATAATTATTACCGTTTGAGAAGTACCAACAGTACAAGACTATATAGGCGTCTGTTTGATAAAACACCTTGCCAAATTATAGACGAGCCTATTTCAGCTTCAGCTGTATTTGCGTGCGCAAATTACGCAGTGGATAATAGGCATGGCAAACAGGCTTTTTGGATCTTCCAAATGAAACCCACCGTAAGGATGAACAATGGGTTTGCATTGCCTACCTGTAGCCTTAACTTGGGAGAACAGGAGAGCGTTTTAAGAATGGGAAGAGCATTCCCCTTTAAACAAGGTGGGCTGAGCTTATTTGCAGTTCTCGCTCCTATGGCAACCCAATAGATCAGCATCATGAATATTCACAATTCGCCAAAACGCACCATGACTATGGATCTGTGATGTCAGCGGTCCCTGGAATGCTCTACTGTATTTTGCATGTTTGTGTCGCGTTGTTTGATGGCAGCTGGCAAGACATCTGGTGAAAAGCGCATCCTTCGTCGTGCATGACCTTTCCCTCGTCTCCGTATCACGGTCCGGCACGTCCCTCACATGTCACGCTAAGGTGACTTTCAAGCAGTTTTTTCCACTTTTGCGCACAATGTCGGAACGGCACAAAGATGTACATCGGGGACGCAGTAGCCAAGCGGACCGCCCAGACTATGCGTGAGAACATATGCAAACTGTTAGGTAGTCTTATTATGAAAAAGAGTATCTCTCATCTGTTTCAGTAGAGCCACGGCGGTCCTTGTCATGTGCAGCAGGCTTTCAGGGATTCAGATTAGCTCCCGACTGATCGCTCTCACGAACAGATAGGGAGCGCGGGGCTGGCGGCAATAATTGTTACAATATAGCCTAACAATTTGAATTTATTAAATGTTCCCCACTGTGTGTCAATGTCATAATGGACAGGTTGCACTCCTCCATGCGTAAAAGGCTCTACAGTTTGCCACAGCACATTGGACAGAAAGTATCTATAATGGGCGAAGGAGAAGACGCAGACAAGGACACCCGGAGGAAGAGTATCAGGATGAAGCCTCTACCGTCACCGTCGCCGACCTCTGGGGGAAGCTGCAAAGGCATCGGGGAGACCAAAAGTGGGGAGTCTGTGATCATGGAGACGGACATAGGGAGACCGATGAAGACCAGCTCAAATGGAGATTGCCGGAGATTTCGAGGCAGTCTCTCGTCCATCACAAGTCGGCATGTGCACGACTCTGACTCGGCGGAGGAGAGGCGCCTCATCACCGAGGGGGATGTCACCCCGAGCGAGGAGAGCCCCCCCGGAGCCATCGGTGATGGGCCGCCGGAGCAAGGCGCGCAAGGGGCCAGCGGTGGCGGTGGGAGTCAAAAAGATTCCCCAGACCAGCAGTCAGGGTTTATAAAGTTGGATGGCATTGATCAAATTCTGCCGGACGACGAGAGATTATATCAAGCTGGTTTCATGCACAGACAGTTTGGAGCAATGCTTCAACCAGGGGTCAACAAGTTCTCCCTGAGGATGTTTGGAAGTGAGAAGGCGGTTGAACGAGAACAAGAGCGGGTTAAATCCGCCGGATTTTGGATAATCCACCCGTACAGTGATTTCAGGTAAATTCAGGCACCTTGTGCACTGGCTCTCTAAACAACAAAAGGCTTAGAATGAAGCGTCACGTTAACGTCGATGCCTCGCAGAGGCCTGGATGTTTTTCTCTGTGTGTTGATCATTCATTGTTTTGTTAAGCTTTATATCATCTTCTTCACTAAGCCTTTCGTAATCATTTGCTTTAAAAGATGACATTAAACCAAGCCGTTGCTTTTAATTAATTGGCTTTACTACTTTGTAAAAAAAAAATCTTAATTTTCTAATTAGTTTATAAATTTATGAGAATTTTTAATAAGACAGCAGAGGAATTAAATTGATTAGTTTTGGGCTTTATACACACATGACTGAGGAGGCATATCCATATCTACTGTGTTGTGTTGTGAAACAACCCACAGATAACACAACCTTTGCTAATTAGGCCAGTTTACCTATATCAGGCCATTGCTATATGAATACATCATTGACAACATTCTTCACCAATTTTAGAGAAAACTTGTGCACAGGGGCCGTGGTTTATCATTTATTAGGGTTAGTGACAAGCCTTCCCTCCACATTTTCTTTGAATACACACATATTAATCTTCTTCTATACTTGACATTTTGAAAATTAGCAGGTTAAAGCCATTTTATTTGAAATCATTTTTGTCAGCAGTTAAAGTTCAAGAGCTATTTTAAACAGATCAACACATATGATGTCTTCATTTAACATTATTGTTTACTCTTGTTACAAACTGCAGCTGCAGAACTGAACAGAGGAAGTACCGGGAGCACTATTTTGTCAGCCTACCTATTCCTCTTTGTTGTTAGTGCCCTTGAGTTTGTTATTGACCATATGCATCTGACTCATGGCCCCACAGAGGCCCTAACCTGCTAAGTAAGACTGGATTCAAGGTTTGTCACCTTTACTTTCTTGATTTTAGAATAGCTGTCCTACAATTATTTTAAATTATTAAACACAAGTGTGCCATATGGACATTTTTAAGCATCTCAGGTGACCAATTTTTGAGAACCGCTGGTGAACCAGCTTGTCTCAACAGTCATACTGTGGCTCAAACTACACTGTATATGCCATGGTACACATAAGTGTGTTATTAATTGACGGGCCTGACACAGCGGTTTGAATTGAAACTTTCTGACATTATTTGCTGTATTTGACATTAATCACCTTTCTCAGTTAATCATTTTTGGAAAAAAAATTACCTCATAGCTTGCATTATAATGACCCTTGTCTTTTTTTAATTGAATCCTTTTTGTCCTGTTTAAAAAGGTATTTTATTAGAAGCCGTGTCAGCCTTGGCAGTTAGTTCACATTTGTATCTACAACTTTTTAATTGCATGGTGTGGAGACTTTTGTCGTAAAGCAATTTATAGCAAAATCTTCCTTGTTACACATGCTGTATTTCTCCTTGTCAGTGACTTTGAATGTTGTGTAGCCTGCTGGGTGTTTGATGAGCCAAGATGGTGTAATGACATGTGATGTAGAAACTCACTTACCAAAGAAGTGTGTTTTTCCTATCCCAAAAACAAGATGTCTGACTTGAGTGAGAAACATGTGAGTTGTAGTGCTAGTTGCTCACAAGCTCGGGCGTCAATGGAAAAAAAGCTAAATAAGACTCTTCCTAGAATAGAAAACCGACAAATTTATCTGCCCAACTGGCTAACACCACTGCATGTTGTCCCCTGGATGTTATTTTTAAGATTGACTCATTCGTCAGCTGTCTTAAACTGTCAGCTAAAAAGATTTTTTTTTTTTGTTGAATCGTTCAATTGTATGGGTGAGTTAGACAGTGGAGAGATGTGTGAATAACAGTCATATACCACCAGATCCAAGAAAAGAGTTCTGCTTGTCTCCGTAATATTTTCAGAGTGCCTTGTCAATCAAAATCTCTAAAAAAGTGTGAATCTGTCCCAGGCATCTCAAACATATGATATTTAGGGAACCATCTACAGATATAGTAAAACACCACACTGATCAGTCATTCCTATTTCCTAATCTACACACAGTTTAGACAGGTC
The DNA here is from genome assembly GCA_029814765.1 of Acanthurus leucopareius. Lineage (NCBI taxonomy): Eukaryota > Metazoa > Chordata > Actinopteri > Acanthuriformes > Acanthuridae > Acanthurus > Acanthurus leucopareius. The sequence continues at coordinate 20,959,787 of JAQMCX010000001.1, read as the reverse complement.
ATCATCAGCGAGTGAGACTTGCATTAGACAGTTTGCCATTTTTGTTATGCTCTTCCCAGCTGGTTGTGTTTCCTCTGACCTCCTTTGCTCTCTTACTCACTGTGTTAAATGTCATGAAGAAGGGTGATTCGGGGCTTAGGGAGACTTTCCTGATACTGAAAGGTCAGACATTTGGCACCAGCCATTAGTTTTGAAGTGTCTTTGAGCAAGACACTGAAACAGGGGCTCAGCATCACACTTGATGAAGTACATTTACACATGACTGTCTCATTGAGATGTGCAAAAATAAATAGATAAATGAAGATACACTAAGAGAGAAGTGCTCTAAAAATTGAGGTTAGCCACCCTCTTGTCCGGGGTCTGAGGAGGGGTGCTGTATATTACCATAATTAAACATTTTGGAGATTTGCGAGCAGTTTGCTTGTGGTTCAATCACTTACAGCTATGATTACAAAATCACTCAACTCCACAATAAAAAAAACACAGATGTGGCTCTTAATTAGGACAGTAAAAAATGAGCCTGTGCTTAGGCTAACTCACTCTGTATGAGCATACATTTCTCTAAGATTAAAATGATATAGATTAAGCAAGTCCTTAAATTCAAAACATGTCATTTCTGCCGCTAGAGGTCTCTCAGACAATACGATGAAAACAATAGATAAAGTTCAGTGATGCTGTGAAGAAGTGTGGGATCATTTGATTTGTTTATTTAATTGTTAAACGGCCTCCATTATAGATGAGAATCTATATCACATTTTTATTGAAGCTCCTTTAGTCACATTTGCTGACCTACTCTCTTACTCTCTGACTGGTGTTACCCCTAAAGTATAAGCGACAAGCATCAAATGAAACACACCAGCAAAACATTGCAGAAAACATTCAGGATAATGTAAACACACTGCTCTACAAATAGACACATACAGTCATTTTTTGAAAATTTTAATGTAAAGATGTTACATATTATACATTTAATCCACAAGTAGATTAAAGGATAATGGCTCATTACTGATGGAAATCAACTTCTGTGAGATCTTTTTTTTTATCAATATTTAAATGCTTCAAATAATATTTGAAACCCATCTCCATGTAAAATGGAGAAATTGTACATTATGTCAGTGCTCAACACAGCATGCTGAGATGAGTTACAGCCACTATTTTATTTTTAATGAACTGAAGGAGAAACATGAAGCTTCCTCCAAAATCATGATCAGAGACAGGACAAGATGGCTGCAATTAAAGTACACAAGGATATGAGTGGGACCTTTAAATAGGCCCAGAGAAGAGAAGGGTCGCTGTGACTAAAAGTTTTATTCCCATGTCTTCATCAAAGCTTTGGCACTATAAGCTCAAATTAGAGTGTCACAAGAAATCACACAGTCATCACTGCGCTGGAATTCAGCAAAATCTCCTCTTGTCAAGTATTGTATAACGCTAAGAAGCAAGGGAGGAGCAATATCTTGCTAGGGAAAAAGACGGATTAAAAATGGCATCATAATCCAATCTACAGCCTCATTTCCAGATCCAGAGCTGAACAGCCTCCTTCGTTTCTGAACAAGCGTCTCCCAGATGTGGTCAGTTAACCAGAGTGACATCTACAACCCCCTCCCCCCAAAAAAAGAAAAAAAAGAAAAGCCACTGTATGCGACTAGTATTTCTATAAAATGACTGATTGGTATCAAGTGGTTTAATAAGGACAGTTCTTACTGTCCTTGACCACAACATATCTGTGGGGGTTTGATAGGATAATTGATGCTGAGATTACTACTCCTCTGCCCTGCTCTTCACTGGACGCCTCTGTTGGATGTCTGCTGTCTGCTAGCCTACTTGTCCCTGTCTTGAAAATCTGACTTTATGTTTCCTGTTAAAAAGCTGCTGCACCATAAGCAGTGCTGAGACCCATCAACACCACATGCCTGTGAGTGTAAACAGAGACTGTAAAATATCATATAATGTCCATTGTCCCCTTTCGGGATAACAGAATATTACTGTACCTGATGGCCAAAATGATACCCCTCTAACAGAATAGATTCCTCCATCTTGGCATGATGAAAACCAGGTAATGATTTTTTATTTTTTTTTTGAATTGTTTGCATAGAGTCTTTTGAGTGGATTCTTTCAATGCAACAACATTGTGCAGAGATATGGACAAATGATGAGGCTCAATTCTAGGATGCAGCCTTCGGATCGTGGGCTGCAGTGCCTTTTAATTATCTTGTGATTCAGAGCCCAGAGGACACATCTGTTAGAAAGTCTTCCACATTTCCCTGGAGAAATAGAAAAGATGTCACACTTTAGATTTGTATTTTAAAGTTTCCATTCATTTTTAACTTCTTTTTTTTTTTTTTTACCAAATATACACCAATTCTACCAAAACAACGAATACACTGTATCCCAAAGTACTTCTACATACTTATACATTCAATGACCAAATAAAAAAAAAAAGAAAACAATCAATCAACAAACAATCAAACAATTACCTGCCCCCTTCTTTTGGCTCTGAAGGCTCTATTAATCCCCCCTTTTTCTTTTAGAACCGTGTTGCCAACACTATCAGAGAGGGGGGTCGGCTGTCCTGCAGTTTCTGTCAATCAGTTAAATCCCTTTGCAACAGTCGGGCGAATCCTTCCATCCCCTCCACCTTTTTTCAGCAGCCTTTTATTCCTCCAGTTCTTTTTCCCAGAAGACACTTACCTAGACAGTGGCAAAAATAAATCCTCTGAAAAGATGTCTTACAATTTTGCTTCTGTTATTTTTTTGAAGGGAATATATTAAAGCAAAGTAGAGCAGATGTAGTCACCAGTGTGCACATTAAGGTTATGATATAGTTAAGGAGAAGTAACTTTTAGGCAAAGTGTTGACTAAATAAAAATGTTCACTTTGTTCCTGAGGGGTTTTATGTTACCTATTAATTTATCTGGTTTATGATTTGGTGTTTTCATTTTTTTGCGAAGTGAGTCATAGCATTTTTAATATTCTTAGTTTGTGCAGACAGAAGAATGTTTTTCATACTGCTTTTTACAATATTAGCATAACTGTGCCAACTTGTGTGTATTTGTATGTTACTAAATCTTCCAAAAATTTAAGTGGAAGGGACATCTTGGTGTACTTGATGAGAATAAGACAGAATGGTAGCTGTGCTCCATGTACTTGAACTGCCCTTGTATTGCAGGTAAACCTGAGAGAAAATAAATCCCCTGGTTCTTATTCCCTTGATGAGTTTCAGATTTATTTTAAATACTATAAAAACTGTGCACCTTAGCTTGACAGTCCTTATCAAGCATCAGCAGTCACAAACAGCTACAGGCTTTAGTGGAAGATGCAGTACCTCTACTGTATCAGAATGTGCGCATGCATATATGTGTGTATTGTTTGTGAGAGTACGGGGTCAGATTAAATAACAGTATTCTCTGTTTCAGTCAGGTTGATTACACTTGATTTGAGAGTCTGTTTTTGCCATTGATTTGTTTAGGTCTCATGAGGCCTCTAGCTTACCATCGGTGGATTTATTGAAAAATGAGATGGAGGGACATACAGGGCTGCAGCGAGGATGATTCCTCTCTTTGTAGCGATGGCAGGAGTCATAGTCTGGGTGAGATTTACACAAAGGTCAAGATAAGGTGCTGGAGATGCAGAGAGGAATGTAAACCTGAAGAGCATTTAAACAGCTTTTGACTGTATTTTAGTGCAATAAAACTTAGGAATGGTGATTGCAAGATCTATGTGAGATCAAAATCTTTTGAATAAGTTGCATACATTGAGTCCAGACCGTAGAGTGTTGGTGTGAGCCCTCGTGGACAGTGTCTTCTTGTCTTGTAGTGCTTGACTGTATGGCGAGCTTGGAGAAAAAAGGTTTTTGACACTACATAGGATGAATGACGCTTTATCCCTTTTTGGTCTCCATTAAATAATTTCTCCTTTAATTTAGTGAGGGTAAAACATGGGGATTACAGATGGTTCTGGCTGGGCCTGAAAGTGGGGTAATCAAAATAGACTGCAGTGCTCATCCACGAATATTAGGAGCCAAGAGATTATTACAGCACAATTTATTTAATGGAGGGAGCCCAGGGAGGATGTGCGTGGCCGGTGGGTGGAAGGTTGCCTGTCGTAGTGGCAGAATGATTGAACGGTACCATGTGACCTCGCCAGGCACACTTGTGTGGGAGTGTGAAATCAGCACACGTGATCACAACTTTTTTTTTCCCTTTTTCTTTTTTTTTTTTTTTTTGCAAGTGGGTATCCTCCCCCACTCCTGATATGTCATTTAATTCAGCTTTACGTATTAGGCAGAGAGCTGAACTTAACCTTGGCAAAGTGATGGTAATCTTGAGGTGAGATTATATTGATTGATTGGACATCATATACATTTTGAAAATGGGAAAGCCTGCTGGGAGCATTTTCTGTTAAGTGCCGCTTGTCACCCACCTGGAAATGCTTGATGTATTTTGATCACCTGACAAATGTAATGCTGTCCTTCCCGCTCCACCGTCCTCTGCACTGCAACATCAATTTATAATCTCTCCAAGCGGATACACAACACTAGTCAGTCAAGAACCATTCTGGAGATTTTCCTCTCTTAACACATTACAATGTGAAATCTATTTCTCTTGCTATTAAACAGATATTATTACTATCTAACTGACCACAGGTTACAGGGGGGTTGATGGAGAAAATGTATATTTGTCAACAAAATTATCAAGTCAAGTCACGTTTTAAAGTGTGTGACATTAGAGTGACCGAGACCTCTGTAGACCTCTCTGTATTCCTGTTGACACATTCTGCTTCTGGCTGTGCTGCTGCATTATTTTAGCACCACTTGCTAGTTTGGAAAAGAAAGGAATGCAAAAAAAGGGAAAAAACAGTGCCTGCTCTTTCTATACAATGATGTGACATATCTCTTGTTGCCTTCACCTGTCCATCTGGCTCATGCAAGAGATGAAACTGAGAGGAGGAACAAAGAAGCTGAAGCATTAGTTTTCAACTGTGTGAAACTTAACAAATAAATTTGCAAAATTTATTGCAGCTAACTGTTACTTTATGGAAATTGCTATCGATGCCTTTTTTTTCTCTTTTTTCTGGAACTGGCACAATAACAGTTATTTTCTGTCCAAATAGTGGCTCTGGTCAAAAATCTCATTACACACATTTAGCTTTAATTTCAATCTGATATGTGAGGTGTAATCAAAGCTGGTTGAAAAAGCAATCACCATCAACACAGATTATGTAGGTGTAATCTTCCAATGATACCCTAAGAGTGCATTCCTAACGCTGATTACGAGCACTGCACTGATTCAGCCTTTTGCATCATCACCTAGGATAAGCAGACCAAAGACTATTCTCTTTGGTGTTACTGCTTTGACCAACCCATGTGTAATGACAGAGGAATTTATGGCGCTTATAAAATAAATTTAAAAAAAAAAATGAAAACATGAATCATTTGGTTACCTGTAATCAAGAAAGTGCAGCACACTGTGCAGCACCATGAGAACTGTCCACATGGTGGAAGTAAATAATAAATTTTGCCTGAGTTAGAGTACCTCCTGTATGCTATTGATTCTCTCTGATGTCTCCCATTCGGTGTCCAGGCATGCTGTTCATGCACAGAAAAAGGTGAATTACTTTTCGCAACTACTTTTATTTGGTTTGTTCTTATCTAGTAAGAAGCCAGATGGCAAGATTAACTGCTTTCAACAATTCTATGAAGATTCAAAACACAAAACTCACATTATAAGGCATCATGAGATAAAAAATGATCTGCTTTGTGAGAGCTTTTCCTATTAGACCCCATTCAGGTTAAAATAAATTCAAATATTAATTGCAAACTGTATTTTGACCCTGATTTGTTCTACAGCTGGAGAAAAGTGGTGTGCTGAGAGACTGCTTAATGTTTTATTTTACCCCCAAAATTACCTAATGTTCCATGCATAGTTTATCGTACATTTAACAAATCATACCTTCCCTTGTGTTGACCTCTGCAGGCATGCTGCAGCCCCAGCCTGTTCGTTCCTCCTCACACAGATTTCTGCTGTACGTATCCAGCACAGGTTGACCTTTTCAGCCCTGTCCATGTCCCAGGTGGATTCTCACACCCTTCGTCTCTAAAATTGGATTGCTTTTTTCTTATCAGCCTAGATAGGAAATGGCCAAGATGTCAAACTGGCACTGATATGCTGCTCCAGGGGGTGGACACAATTCAAGGAATACCATATTAAAAAGCACTTTAAATTTAATGTAAGAGCCTCGCCATTATAGAGACAGCTTCACAGGCAAGTTCTTTTAAGTTCAGAGTCAATTAGTAGAATATGCCAGAAAGAATAGTCAGTTCTGCTTGCAGATGAGTCAGGTGGACGGCCATGTGTCATGTAACAGTCATAGTTACTTTGCGCCAAGACTGTCATAACATTTTATTCCTCTACTTACTGTCTTTTTTTACCTTTTGACAATCAAGTTATGCATAAAATGTTAAAGCTATGAAGAACAAACATATAACCTGGCCTAATTTTTATTCCCCCTCCTTGTTGTCTTGCTTGTGGGAGGTTCATGTAAACAGCATGTATGGCTTCGACAAGGGATTACCATGAGTCGGACCGGTCAATAATTCAATGTCATTATTTATCAACCTTCTGTGTAAACACATCATGATGATAGGATCATATTCTGTCATATGTGAAAAATACAAACATCTGCTCCACAGAATTATCAGTAATGTCCAGCTAATCGTGGTTAAAGAACAAACAAAATTATTTTTTTAGGGTTTGTGTTTCACATGTAAAGAGTTTTTATGTTGTAATGTGGTCAGAAAGAATTTATTGCTTTAAATATTTGACAAAGCCCTCACTTAAAGTTCACTCAACATATTAAATACATGTGTGTCTTTTGTAAGTTTTCAACGACATTTCATAGTCTTTATCTGTTACCAGTTGCAATGGAATTTATTTAGTTGTATAGATAGAACAATAGAACGACAGAACAATAGAACAACAGAACAACAGAAAGATTGATTGACTGATAGATGGGTCTTAGTTATTTCTTTCATTTGCTTGTATAATTCATAACAAATGCAAAAAAGACAAAAAATACAGTTAAATATTGCACAATATAATACATCTTTGTAATGGAGCTGAGCTACTAAAGTAATTCAACATATCATGAAAAGTAAGTAAGTTCTACAAATAATGATCCTGTACACATCCTGCTCATAATTCAACCCCTGACTGCAGTCAGTCTACTGCTAATATCACTCTCTCCTGTCATCAGTGCACACATTGCAGGTGAATGACGTTATCTTAGAGGACCTCTCAACGGCTTACTCTGTAAAAATGTATAGAGGGCTAAGGCACTTTGGAAACAGTGGGGATCCCACTCCGAGAGGACCAGAGTCCAGTGCACTGAATAAAGAGCTCTGTGTGTGGCTGGTGTGATTCACAGAGAATACTTCCCCGGATCAATGTGTTTGGCCTGGCCTTGCCACATGCTGGGTGTCTAGAATTCTCAAACAAATGGCTGGATTATAAGACACGGAGTTGTGAGAGACAGATTGTTCTCTCTTCTCTGCTATATGGAGGAGGAAGGGTGGCACTCCTGGTTTATTTTCACCAGCTCCATAGTCGATATTTCCTCTTTGTACCCACAGCTGTTTTGGTTGTAAAAAGTTACAAAAAGTGTTTTGATTGAATAGGATGACGGAGGCAAAGTTGTTACATATTATTGCAATCAAAGACCCTGTTTAGCATGTACAATCAAGAAATTATTGAGCTGACAAACAAACATGATAACTCCTGCCCTGTTTGTTTTAACAGGTAGATAAGCCTTCACTTTTGCTTACTCACGCAGACCAGCAAAAATCAAATAAACTGCATCTCCTCTGCAATTTGATTTGATTTCATGCTCCAAGTTTCTCCTTAGCGAAGGTGTTCCATCAGCTTTTTAAGCTGTATTAATTTGGCTTTTATTTACCTCTACTTTTGTACAATATTGCTTGAAACAACAGTGTGGAAAGAAAAGTGATGAATCTTATTTCCAGAAGACTACACTAGCATGGATACATCCTTATAATAACTCCCTCTCCTGGTTGTCCCTATGCTTCACTCCTAATGTGTTGTGCAACATCTCATTTTCTGTCACTGTTTCCTTTTCCCCCTCATTTTCTCTTTTCGTGCCCCTTCTCTCCTTGTCACCCTCTGACCTCGAATCACTGTTTTCAAAGATGGATAGAAAAAGCTTTCACTGTGGCTGCTCCATTTGCTGATTGCAGCACCCAAGGTGGTGAAGATAATGGCCCAGCACTGGTGCAGCCTAGAGCAAGGGCATGAGGTGATGGTGTACAGTGTAACCATCCACAGTATTATGGACAGTACATTATCTTAGCACTTCATCTAGGTTAAGAGAAAACCCATTGCTTCATCTCTCTCCCTCTGGATCTCTCCTGTCCAACAGCAGCTGAATGGCAGGTGGGGGGAGGGTGTTGTTGTGTTTAGTTGGGAGAAAATGGCCAGTGTTTCCTTTGCCACACTCTGTGGCTGGCTGACAGGGGACTCCTTTGACATGACCCTTAGGACCTTGTGGGAGATAACAAGGCATCCTGATAAAACACAGATGCAATTAGTTGTAGGATGGCAGTCCACAAAGCTTGAGTGCAGATACTGGCATATGCTAGTAGGCTAAGTGCATGCTGACGGCACCGGCTGGAAAGCTTTCTGTCCTCCCCGGGTCTTCTCTTACAGCCCTGCCACTCACTGTCTCTCTATTTTTTTCCCCACAGAGGGCATATTTATTTGCTGACTGCAGACTACCAGTGTATGTTTTTTGTTCTTCTGAACGGATAGATAGCAGGTTGTGCTCAGGGAAGCTGTGAAGGACTCTAGAGGGCTGCAAAGACAGGGACTTGGAGAATGAGTAGCCACTATTTGCGCCAGGCATGGCATCTCCAGGAACAGACCCCAAGAAAACAATCCCACTGATATGAGGAAGAGGCAGTAAACACAGATTTGGCTGCTTAACCGTAGAGCTGTCTCATTATCAGATTTTGCAACAAGTTATTGTCCTAGACTGTTTAGTTTGTCCGCAAATGAAGACAGACATGATACCTGCTACCATCTGCGTCAGACGTGCAGAGCCTTTCTGCACAAGGCGTCTCTAAACACATAGTTTCCATTGTAAAGCCACTGCACTTTGGTGTTGTTTAGGAACTAGAAATACTGAATAAGGTTAGGGAAAGCTCTGTACATGGTTAAATTTGTGAATATGAGTTTGATTCATAGACCAAAACAAGTTGGTTAGGTTTAGGAAAAGATTGCTTGTTTGACAATGACGTTTTCACTTTTGTTTTTGAGTTTAGTTAGGAGTTCTCGAGTTCTAGTCCTCAGATCACAGTCTTTGTGTGTGCTACCACAGTGTGTGTGCCACCACCCCACTCTGACCTCCACCCATCTTGGGATTTTGTCCTCCCTCTATTAAGTCAGGTGTAGGAATTGCTATTATTGACACAAATGCATGTCAATAATGGGCCCGGTGATGCTAAAGGGAACCTTCTGGGTCTGTATAAGAGACCAGGAGGCCTGAAAAAAGCGCCAGAATTTGACAAGGTGAAAATGAGATGGTGGAGGGGACTCTCTACATGATGATAGTGGCCTATTAAATTTATGATGACAGCTTTGTTGCAATATGGATAGGAAATTGTAACAAAACTATGATCAAATTTACCTTCAACTTTCTTTATTGTGCATTTTGTCTCTTTTATTTTGACAAATGAATTACAACTAAATATACAAGTATGAACGAAGAGAAAGAACAAAAGTGTACAAAAAGAACAAGTACACGCAACGTCAGTATTCTGTTTTATGCTGGGTGGCAGCCAGCATTACATTGAAGTGCTGCTCCCTTCTGTGACAAAGCAAAAACAGACAGAATTGGGAATTATCTGACTTACACCATATTATTGTATGTGTATTATAAGCACAAAATCAATATTTTAATTTTAATTGATTTTTTTTTTAACTTCAATACCTGTTTGCATAGACAGCCCTGCCTAGAGTATCTTTGCGGCTTCCTGGTTTCATCTAGTTGGTTTGTTAAGCTGCTCTGGTGATTTCATGATTTACCCTGAGCTCTGTGTGCAAACTTCTGAGCTTCTCATAGTCAGAACAAGTTTAAATTGGACTTATTTCAATGAGTGTATCTGGGGCATATTCTTGTCTGCGTCTGGAACTGACGCTGCAGCATTTAGAGAGTTTTGCTAAGACTGTTAGCCCGGTTCTGATCCTCTGAATCACTGCCCACATCCCCGATTTTGCATGTATTTGAGGTAAAATGAAGCAAAATATTCAGTAACTATTCCCTTGAAACCTAAAATAGACAACTAATGTGAAATATATGTTTTAAATAAAGCCAACTGTACAGTGAAAATATTGTACACATTTTGTATTATGAACAAGAAATGACAACAGACAAACAGAGGTGAGAGAGGACAGAAGTAGATTTTAAAAAAACTGAGATTTTGTGAAATAGTTTTTGGCCTCATGCATGTGAACTCTATTCTATATTGAAACTGCATCCTTTTTGTCAGTGTTTAATAACTGATAAAAAATAATTGATATCGGCCACTTACGCTGTAAGTATTAGTATTATACATTTAAAAACTAATAAGTTAGATTCAGTGGTTGACAAGTTAATGTGTGATTTAAAAGACCTGTCGATCCATCTCAGAGTGATGGCAGCCTCTTCTCCTGTGTTCTGTGTTTTCTTGGTCGTGCATATCGTTCTTTTACATGTGTCAGTGCTTACCTTTAAAGGGTCAGACCTCTATCTGCTAGAAAATGTTCTACTGCAGTGGATTTGACATTGTCTTTAGCATTGTCTTTCTCTCGGCTGTGTTGAATAACAGTTCCAGGCCGAGCTTTAGAGGTGAATGAAAAAGCATACGCCGTACCCTTACCTTGACATTCTACCATAGAACTACTTGTAATCTTATTTATGGATCTCTTTTAGCGGTGTAAGGTTAGTTTGACTCCTTTCAGTTGATTTGGCTTCTCCTCTCCCCTCCGTAGGTATTTAGTAAATCCCTCTGTTTTCTTGTAGCCCAAGGTTGGGGAGATTTGCCTCTCCCTGTGATGAAATCTTCTTAGCCTAGGTTTGATAAAGCAACATTCCTCACCTAAAAATAGCCACCTGCGACTGCACAGCCCCAGTGTCAGTGATGTGCGTGCCTGTTGGCTGTGCTCAGCAAAGACAGTGCCGTTATGACAGTTCATTGGCGCAGGTGACAAAACAGGATTAACCCTTTTAATCTGTTTTTCTTTTTTTTTTTTTCCTCTTAGACACTTAAATCTCCCTGTGTTTGCCCATTGGCATGTTAAAAACCAGTAGGTTGCTCTTTTAAAAACAATGCACTCGCATTTTTATTGTTGTTGTTACAGATGTTCTCCTGTGTAAAGTGGCAAGCTTTTATACTCCCTCTCTCTGTAAGTAAGTGTAGCTTATGTAAAATTAAGTTGTTTTTTTTTTCTCTCAAAAGAGCTTCTATGCTTAATTTTCACTCAGTCCTCCTTATTCACTCAATTAAACATTGCGATAGACTTAGTGAGGCCGTTGCTCTGTCAGTAATCATTTGATTTTAAATACAATTTAGACTTATTTTAGTTATGTTTGTGCCACAGAAGCTGTTGGCAGCAAAAGTACAACTGCAAACAGAAAAACAGCTGCCTAGAAGAATTTTCTGTACTGTATTGTCATTGTATTGACGGTTCATGTTCCTTTGAACAGAAATTCGTTAACCAAAACACACTGCTGTACTCTGCTGCTCACAGGAAACCAACAGCTAACTAACTCTCCTCCTGCAAATTTTGAAATGAATTTGTAGTTCCCTCTTTGGTCAACCAATGAAACATACTGGTGAGGTTATGTCAACAAGATAGATGGACAGGAACTGTGTGAATATTTCAGAATATTCATATAGTTGTCTAAGCTGTAAGCCAGAGATAACGTTTTCCATAGTAACAGCAAGTGTTGTCAGCACTTGGTTCAGTTGATCAATTGCTTAGTTATTCTTATACTTAAATACCTATCTACAAAAAAATAAAATCACATCCTTTGGCCTGTAGGTGGAGATTTGTGTTTGTCTCAACCATATTTTTTATTCTTGGTCAGTGTGATGGAACACCATTAGGCGTGTTGTGTATCCTCTGATCAGCCCTAATAGAGACCACTGATCAGTCCATTTAGAAGGAAAATTGGCCAATAACAGTCTGCAGCTCAACAATTGAAGCATCACTGTGATAACTTTGTTTAGGTGTTGGTGATATTGATATCTAACATTATTGAGGTAAATTTCTCAGCCATATTGTAAGCTAGTACTTCTGAGGACGTCTGATAAAACAGTCAGGGATGCAAACACACATGCAAACCCCCATTCACACAAATGAGTAATTTAAAAAAAGTGGAAACAGATATATTTCAATCTTTTACTTTGCAAAAATCACATTTAAAGTGCATTCAGAGGTGGTTTGGAGCCCTCATGAAAGTTGACCCACTGTTCTCCTGCTGTTCCTATTCAGTCAATGGGGTACAAAAGAACGATTCGTACTGCTAAATCCTGTTTGCCACTTGTACCTGACATGACTGATGATCTGCTCTCATGCTATGCCATCACTCTCCCAGCATGGCAGCCCAAAGCAAGACATCTCTACAAGGGAAATATGAACAAGAACACACAGGCACGCCTGCACAAATACAAACATATGTTCCCTGTGTACGCAGAACTTTATATGCTCCATTGTTGCCTTCCCTGTGACTCCTCAATTTAAATATAGGTTAGTCTGAGAGTTAAGTGTTTGTCCATCTCAGGCTGTTTGTGGTGGCTCTCACAATCCCTTTCAGGTAGCCTGGCTGGCAGGGTGAGGAAAATGAGAGAGGCTTATCATGTACTCAGATGCACTCTGAGGGTGACAACATGTTCCTGCTGTCCCTGGTCACCCCACCGGAGAGCAGAGTGGGCTGTGGCTGTGTCCCCACAGACAGCTAAATGTCAGGGCTCCCTTCATCAGTACATTACTCTCAGCACCATAACAAGCTAGGTTTGAACTATTCCTCTGCTTCTTTCTCTCAGCGTCTTCATCATTTGCTGTTCTCTGATAGGTCCGATTTTTAAAAGTTTGTTTCACACACATCATGGAAATCTACTGCTGTGTTGACTTTTACTTTCACTTCAGCTTAATTTTGTTTTTTTTGGTCCTCCTTTACTGCCATTTATTTCCTCGACATGCAAACACATAATCATCCCCACTTTTTACTAAAGTTTGTGTGTTTTAATATTTTTATCTTTACTTTTGTTAACAAACAAAGCAGTGAAAAAAGTCATTCATGTAGGAAAAATGATTAAAGTAAAGTCAACATTAGTTTTAATCATTTTTCTAATTATCTGTCATCCATAAAATAAGTATTAGACGCTATACTGGCTTTAATAAGCATAAAATGAAAATTTTCTCTGAATATTTGTATAAGATTTTACTGCGTAGTATGCCATCTCTGTTGATACAGATGATTGGTGGTAAAAATAATAAAAAAATAAACAATAAAAACAAACAAACAGTTTATTGATAAATTGTGAATTGTGATATCATGGTACTCGTTATCTTCAGTGTTACATAGGCAGAACTGTGCATGGACAAGAAAATGTATTTCAATTTGAGTCACATTCACTGACTTGCCATCCCAATTCTTTATCTGGTATTTCAAGTGTCAACAATCATCTGAAATAAAACTATGTTTTTCTTTGGTTTGAAAAATTGTTGGAAACATTTGAGATAGTGCAATGCTCCTTACATTTTATGACAAAGATCTCAATGAATGTAAATTTTGCATACTATATCTGTAATATGATGCCATTTTGGCAAATTTTGTGTGCTGAAAGTGTGACTAGAGAAGCAACACTTGGGAAAGAGATAACAACTATATCATGAAATAGAATGAAACAACAAGAAAATAAAAAGGATACATCCCTGTATTTGTTTCAGATGAGATATTTCTCTCTCCCTGAACACCCTGGAATATCACCTTCATTTCACCACCACTAGGTTGCTGAATGTTGCTTTCATTTTATTTCTAGACAGGTGGTATACCGGCACACAGTGTGAGTCTGTGATCTAGGATGCACACAGAGATATGGAATTGTTTAATGCCTTTGAAATGTCCGCCTAACATCCCGCACTCGCCCAACTGTATTTATAGAACAATGTTCTTCTATGTCAGGGTTCCAGTGCATAATAAAACACAGTAAATGGATCCCTGCTATGTTTAGGTGGCCTGACCTCCATTAGGAGGCAACCACAAGAGTGAAAAGGAGAAATCATGAACATTTACTCTACACATGCATGCTTGCATGCTCACACACTCACAAAAAAACACGTGCATTTAAAACCACAGTCTGCACAGCTCAGGAATCCCTATACAGCATTTTTAAATCCTGCATGGTGGGGTATTTTCTTGTCCTAAGAAATCTTCCACTTGAGATTGATTTATGAGAAAAAAATAACCCAAGAGTAAAATTTACTACCTTGTATTTCCTTTCATGTGTAGTGAGATACATTTTCACAATTAGCACACAGCAGCCACTGTTAATCTTACCGATCCCCACACTCCTGGGACACGCATGGCTTACTCAGACAGGTGGCAGTAGGAGATGTTCTGTCAGAGCGACGTCCGGAGGTCTTAAACAGTGTTCTGTCTTGTTATCTTGTTATTCTTTCTGTAACAATGTTGAAGAGCTCTCCTCTGGCACTACTTTTCTGTTGCTCCATTTCTTTTCTCTGTCATTCATACAGCATCATGTAACTGCTCGCTGAGATATTTCTGTTTTAAGAGCCAGACAACTTTGTCAGGTTTTTTTTTTTTTTTTAGGGACCGAGCCTGTAAGGCACAGACTCTTCCAGCATGGGCTCTGCCCTTTGGGGCCCACACAGGCTCTGCCCTTTGGGGCCTGCTGGGGCTCTGCCCACGTGGTGCAGCAAAGTGTCACATTTTGCCAAGAGGAAGGAAGTGGTTGTTGTTACTTTTCTGTTGCTCATACGATCTGTCCCTAATTTCACATGTTGAAAAAGGGTTCCATTTTTAGGACAGTGACATGCCAAATGGACCAACAATTCACAACTACTGTGGCCCCCGTTGGCTACCACATGTAAACCCTGTATGACAGTCATGTTATGATTTACATTAAATACTCCTACACAGGCAACTCTCTTGGTACAAGAATGTAACACACAAGTTTATAGTGCAACTGCATTGTCTGTGGGGGACAGTGGCCCTCCCCAACGTGCGCAGGGGTGCGAGGGCCTGTTCAATGCTGCTTGCAGTTTCAATATTTTTTTTTTCCTGGCTCTGAAAGATACCCAGTTGTTGAACTCAGGCTTTTTATCAGCAAGGCTAGTGACGTGCCTCTAGGGAGGTCAGTGCCCTTTATTTGCATCATCAGGTCAAAGTCTATTTATCCAAGACTTTGGTTTATAACCAGATACTAGCAAAATTAAAACATTCCCATCAGCCTCAGCTGAACTTTGTGTTTAGTTCTAATTAGCTTATGTTATCATGCTAAACTTAAAATGGGAAATATGGGAAGTTATTGCAACTTTTTTCCATGTGTACGTGTTCCATCTATGAAATGTCACTCATTGAATAGCATTTCGAGGCACAAAAACATCTTTTATTTTTCTATGATTCAAACTCTAAATAATATATATTCTAAATCATATTTTGTCCCATTTCCTTTAATCAAGGTACTCCATATAATGCTTCTGAAACATCATATACGTCCTAATATGTCAGAATGACTGTTTGATTTTTTGTGATAATTCAGTGTATGTTGCCACACAATAGAAATGGACCTTATCACAGGGAATACTTAACTCAAGGAAGCTTAAAGTTTCTGTAAAATAATTTTTGCAACAGTGAGCATGAAGTAATGTCTATTTGTAAAAATAGAGTAGCACATCTTGAATGCCACAGTATGCTTCAGGAAAGGTTGCTGTTTGTGTGAGTCTTTTCTACTTTGCAGTGAAGAAACTGGAGGAAATACAAAAACACTTGACAGTGTCCTCTAAATATGAAAAGAAGCATTATGTGTGATGATACAAAGAATGAAACAAAAGCAAGGATTTGCAGTTTTTGCAGCGACTGAAAGAAACAAACACTTATTTCTTGGCCGATAGACCCTGTTGAGGGCTGGAAGCGCTCTTACATGTATTAGAGGGCTGTTTATCTTGTACAAATGCACAGGCTATCAAGCATTTGTAACTTTAGGTAACATGGCAATATGAACAACAAATGTCATCACCTATGTTTCTTACTTTGAAGTTTTTCTCGTCCTCTTGGGGTTTTTGTCTTAACATGAGTGAACACAGTGGTGGCAAGGTCTCTCTAAATATAACTCCACTTGACAACAAGCTGGAACTGGATATACCCTTTTACTTTGAAGAATTCCAATTACTGTCACTGTTTCCCCAGTGTCTGTGTGTATGTGCGTTTGTACGTGTGTGCCTTTGTGGGTGTCTGTGTGTGTTTACTGTATATTACTGTATATATGCTCTTGTAATGTGTGATCTGAACACATTGAAACTCAAGGTCTGCTACATAGCCTTGCTGTATATTACGGTATTTGTTTACTATATTTATGAAGTGATTTAAAGTCTGTCCGCAGATTTATGTGTTAGAGGTCATGAGACCCCTGGTCTCTAGCAGCATGGATGAGACAGTGCTGGGCATCATTGATGGTCCTTGTTTTGCCTTCATAGTGCATCAGTTATGAAAGTAATGAAGTCGAGTCATGCAGATGGAAAGAAAAAGAAAATAGAACTGCAAGCAAATAAACAAAAAAGAGAAAACAAAATTGGATCCTTAAAAAACAATACCTTAAAATTATTAGCTATAAAAAAGTGTTGCACCATTTAAAGGATAATGTTTCTTTTCTATCAACGCAGAACATCAGTGATTGTAGTAGCATCAGTGGGGATGTCAAGACACTCACATGAGGGAAGAAAGTACTTTCAGTGAAAGCTTTTGTAGTGCTTCATCACAAGAATGTCTCAGGGGATTCTACAGAGAAAAGGCAACTAAAAGGCAACTAATCATCAATAAAATGATAACCTGTGCATAATTTGAAACAGCCTACACAAGAAAGCAAAAGAGAACAAGTGGCCTAAGAAAATCTTAGAAAAAATAGTTTTGCTCTGCAGTGCAGACAGTATGAACCCAAACTATACATTTTTATGTAGCTTGCCTGGACACTGGTCTTTATTTACGTAGTGAAGCACAAGATGAAATCAACCATGAAATATGTAGACATTTGTTAAAACGAGGAAGTGAAGGAGCAATAATTATTTGTTGCCGTCCAATTAGCTTGCACTAAAAATTCATCTGCCACGCTTATGTATGTTCTAGCCTTGCTTCCGTATTTCCTGCTCTGTAAATTAGTTTTGCGCAGTGACAGATCTTTGCGGACAGTGCACAATTCCGAAAACCCTCATGTTGCAGTCTATAGAGTATCCAGGATATATCACTCTCAATACAAAAGAGCCAATCTGGATTCAATTACCAAGCCAGCAGAGAGTGCAATTTATATCCAAACTCTCAGGCCTGGAAGACGGATGAGGTCACAGTACAGTTTGTAATTAACAGTTAACCCTGATTGACCTTTGAGTTGTGATTTACAGTCCAAACACAAATAGGTTTCATCTCAAACTGCCTTCTGGCATGTGAGAGGTTACATATGTAGGGATTATTATGCCATCATTACACTGAGTATAAACTCACTTCCACCACATATGCACAGCACCCAAAGGTACCTAAGGTTAAAGCAGGCTTTTGATGACACAGAGTGAGATACAGAGTGAGTCACATCACTGGTTGCTCACGCAGACAAACATTTCAGTCTATTACTCTTTGGCCACTTGATTTGCAATAATAATTTTAATTTTAATTTTGTATATACATATTTTTTTTTATTTTTAATTTTATCAAGGAAATCAGGCAAAGGAAATGTAAAGTGATATAGATGTAATAACTCTAAAACAATGTGAACATAAATACATGGAATATGAGTTCAATTAATGTGCTTGTGCTCTTTTACAATATGCATAAACCTGAAAGTGATTTAAAATTTTTCCTCTTCTTTCTTTATTTTTATTTTTTGTTTTTAACCAGTATGTAATATACTATAGGTAAATATAAATTATGTGTGATGGGTCTAAGAATTTGAGTTTGAAAATATTTCTACTTTGTTCAAATTGTTGGATGACTAAAAACTTCTTGGCACAATTTTTCTTTAAGTTTTAAAGTTTTGAAAAAAGGTTGTTCTTTAACTAGTCTGGATATTGCCTAAAGTTAGCCAGAGAGTTTTACTAAGTTTGGACTGAAGCATGCTCTCCTTTACCATCCCATCTCTGCCTTTCTCCATCTCTTTCTCCACCAAGGTTTTATTGGGACTTGACCATGCTGCTGCTGATGGTGGGCAACCTCATCATCATCCCTGTGGGCATCACATTCTTCAAAGACGAGCACACGCCCCCTTGGATCGTGTTCAATGTGGTCTCTGACACCTTCTTCCTCATGGACCTGGTCCTCAACTTCCGAACAGGCATCGTCAAGGAGGACAACACAGAAATCATTCTGGATCCGCAACAGATCAAGATCAAGTACTTGCGGAGTTGGTTTGTGGTGGACTTCATCTCCTCCATCCCTGTGGACTACATCTTCCTCATCGTGGAGACACGCATCGATTCAGATTTCTACAAGACAGCGCGAGCCTTGCGGATAGTCCGCTTCACAAAGATCCTCAGCTTGCTGCGACTCCTGCGCCTCTCCAGACTCATTCGCTACATCCACCAGTGGGAAGAGGTAGGAAGGTGTTCCTCAGTGTGTTTACTTTGTGCATCCTTGTGCTGAATGTTGCCTACTCTCCTGTGTGATGTGTATGATGTGTGATATTTTGAGTTGTCCTTGGAAAACTGGATTCACAGAGAGAAAAAGGACAGAGATGTAGAGGTAGAGCAATCACGATGATTGACAAATAAACTAGCAGTTGTTTGATGAAGACAGTCAAACACATAGGTCTTCACTTCCTAAATTCAATTATGATCCATATGGTTTTCCAATGTTGGTGAGCTGCAGCAGGTATGTTGCAGAGATCTATACATTCCCTTTCCCCCCTGGGAAGGAAATAAGGATGGACGCTTCCTCTGATTAAATTCTTCCTTGAGGGGAGTAAAGTGGCTCATTTGCTGTACCCCAGTCACCAATAAGTTGATGAAGCCAAGATGTTGATTAGCATTTTCTCTCTGTGTGCCAATCCAACGAGCAGTGGGACCACTGAGTCCAGAGAGGCAGGGCTGCAATACAGGCATGATTATAATTGCGGCAATAATTAGAAAAGTTTCCATGGCTTTCACCGGATGAATCTTGTTGTTTGGTCTCAGTGGTAAAAGGTGCAAAGTGAAGCATCAGAGTCTCAGCATGGAGTCAGCAAGAAGACACTCCACTAGAAAAAATATGGGGCAGTCAGGGCTGCTATGTTGGTCAGCCGGAAAATAAGAGAAAATACTGGATAATTTAACAAATGCAACCCACCAGTAGGAGTCCTTCTTGGAGGCTTAGTGCTTCATAATAAACTGCTGTTTGTCATTCCACATATCCTCCCTAAAAATAGCAAAAGCCCCCTACAAGCCTGTACTTCTTTGAGGCGGTGGCAGTGCAGGCTGGAGGCTTTAGTTCAGGCTTTAATATCTTGATGAAGGGTACTTAGACACAGTCAGTGTGCATGGTCATAATACAGATGTTATACTGCATTGCTGCAGTTCAAGCTGCTGTAAAGCAATATTTTCAGTTACTCATCAGGTTTTGTTTTTTCAGGGCCAAGAAGTCATTTACAAATGGATTTTGCACTTGATGTGAGCATTCCATTGATCTCATAACAGACTTGACTATAATTGAACATGACAGCATTGAATTCTGTATGTTTATGACAGGGACTTACTTTAGAGTTCAGATACACACACACATTTACTGAATAATTTGAAATTTTCATTTTTAGTAATTGTAGTTTTTAATGGTAACATGGTAGGCGAGTCATTCAGCTCTTAATACATACATGAGCAGTTATGTCCTTTGTGTGATGCAAAGGGCTTGAACTTTGTAAATATTTCTGTGTCTGGTAATTGAAAAACTCGATTGAACACAGTCTGAGAAAATGGAAAAACATTAGCCTTTGTATTGGAATGTGGATTTGGTCTCGTTCTACACAGACTACATCCTCTTCTCAAAGATGAAATAGGAGACTGGTCATCATTTTGACAGTGATGGTGACATCATCACCGCCATGGACATCCAGGTCGACTGCTGGACTAAGTCTGTAAAATTTATGAGGGAACCGTATTAAAAAATAAACGTGTCAGTATATCTGACATTGACTCCCTCTACCTTACGAGTCACCTCACACATACACACCATCACTGTATAAAAATATTGGAATATTCCGTTTGGGTTTACATAGAAACTATACAACCACATAGAGTGAACCTGCTTCATGGCAGTGACGAGGAAAAATGTATTCACTGCTTTTTCTTCTTCCTGAAGTGCTTCAGTCAGCTTCAGTATTACTGAAGGAAACTGCAGCTTGTCTTCAATAAAACAGTTATCGTTTAAAAAAAAGTCTTTTTTTTTTCATTGCTGATTCAAGCTCTTTAATTTTATTTAAAATAATTTTGTATTTGTAGGCATATAGACACATAATTTGGGCTCTTACAGAGAGAAAACAAACAAACCTAAGATAATAATGGAATAATAATGACTTCAATCAGGAACATTCTCAGAAAATACATCCTTGACTCTGTTTGTTTTGCCGTGAATTATTTAAGGACTATTTTAGAAAATGCAGTGAACTACTCAAGGTTACTTTAACACTGCATGGTCATTTTCTTCCATGGTGAACTCTCGTATTCATCATTGTATTCATATCTAGTAATTAGCTTGTTTCAACGCGGCGCCACTGGGTTAGTTGGGGGGTGTGTTCACCTGAGTGCATGACATTACATAGATAATTGAAAAGGCTGAATAGCAAACTGATTGCCAATCAAACACCCCCGGACCTGCCCAGGGGCACTCTGAAAAGTTCCTGGTTTTCAAATATTCAGCTGGCACTCTGGGTAAAACAGTGTATATAAGTGTGGTGACATTAATCATGCAGAGCCTCTGTGATGCCATTTCAAAGAGAGGAAAAGTTCAAATGAATCACTGGGGGAGACTCCCTTTGCCACCCTGTGCCGCCACACAGGCCTGCCGCTGTAATTCTGAGCCCAAAATGAAGGCAGGGATACATGCAGTTGAGGCCAGAGAGTCTTCATTTGAATAGAGTGGACAGGCTGACAGCGAGCAGGTACACGTTCAGCCTGTGCAAAAGGTGAAAAAAGAAGGAGAGGAATGATGAGAAGAAGAAGAGAGAAAGAAAGGAAGAAAGAGCACTTTCACCTACTGAACCAGCTTAGAACTTCTAAAACCCACCAAAATGTTACGACAGAGAGAGGAGACAATACACTCAAGAAGCCAGCTGCCATTTACATGTTTTATGCCTATGTGCATGAGTGTGTGCGAGCGTGTGTGTGCGAGTGTTTGTGTGAGGTCTGCTGATGAATGCTAGCTAGGCAGACGGAGTGAAAGGCCAGCTTTGCCTCAGCGCCAGAGTACTCCAGATGCAACCTCACAGAAATGTCATCTGTCACTGCAGAATAACTTGTCGCCGAGATCTCACCACCTGACTGACTTTTTAACTCTCCTACTGGCAGCTCCATTTCACACAACATGAATGTATCTCACCGCCATTTGATATTTTTGGTAACACCTCACCCTGACCTAACATTGGGATATCCAGCTGCATATTGTCGCTGTGGAATTTTTGAGACTTTAAAATAACACTTGGTTTAGGTCACCAAATAAAAGTTGGAGAATCTTCTGTTGTCTTGCTGAAAAACACCAAGTTTTGGTCGCCACAAAAATAATTGTGAAATGTTCTGAGGGTCCCTACTTAGTTGAAGCTGTCGACTGAACATCGGTCGGCTGTTTGACAGGTGTTTCATAGAGTTTCTTCCACCATTATCCTCTCCAATCCCCCAGAGGAGAAAATTTAGGTTGCCTAATCAGAAACAAAAACGTAGACTGTATACAGACAACTTACCGTCTATGTTACAGTTTTTTATTGTCTGTACCTTTTACCTTAAAACCCTCTGAAACCTTAAGAAGATGAGGTTGCTTAAGATTACATATGTAAGTGTCTCACCATATCGAAGGAGACAGAGATGTTTCACTTTTACCTCCTGACCCTGAAACCTAAACTCTGTCTATCTGCTGATACCAAGTACCACTCCTATACCAGTGTGTTAAAAATATAGGCATATTATTATAATTTTTTTATAGCTATATACCACTTACCCTGTCTGATAGTTGTGAAGATGATGATGATTATGATGATGATGATGATGATGATGATGATGATGATGATGATGATGATGATGATGATGAGTTTGAAGTCGAGTTTGTTTTTGTTTATGGATTTGGCTACTTTTGCAGTATAAAAATTCGGGGTACAAGTGAGCAGAACAAGATTAAGCAGCGTTCTGTTTCTAAAAAATAAATTACATGGTGTCTGACTGGTGTATAGTCTTGAATACCTGATAGTCTCCTTGATACCTGACCCAGCATTCTAGGTGGTACCAGAGGCCAGTAGTCTAAAGCCAACACTTAAAGACTAAAAGACACATAGATAAATACAGTGATATTTAAAGCATTATCCTTGCGATCCATGACACAGTCCAAGTTCCGCCCTGCCACGCTTACATGGTGTCGTGATGATAAGCACTTTTCTGATGTGGCAAAAGCTGCTATCCTGTGATGTCCTCATGTCCCCCAAAATGCAAAAATCATTTATTTGACTTACATCTCACAATAATCAATAAGCTATAAATAGTGCTGCAAAGAATTATTCTGTTTGTTATTGTTTGAGTTTCATTTCCTCCCAGTAAGAAGTCACACAGAGGACACATCTTCCGGGAAGTGTTGGATACAGCTCAGTGAACTGCACTGCACAGTTTAATGCCTCGTAGAGTGATACTGTTGGGAACAAATTTTAAAATTAGACTCTTTTCTTGTACTCGATGCAGTGAATTAAGCTTTTTAGGAATTCAAGATAAGACAAGGGAATATAACACATGTACTGAAGAGATGGAATATAATTTCAAACCAAAACCAGGGACAAAACAAAGCTCAAATGTGTTACAGCCAGAGATTCGAGGGTGTTTTAAAGTTGTTAGAAAAAAAATCATACAAAATAGTAGCGCAATTACCATAGAAACCATATAGAAACTGTATAGGAAGTAACCAAGCTGATTATTTGCTGCCTCACATCCTCACTTCAAAAACTGTGACCTACACTTTCACAGCAACATGTCATAAATCTATCTGATAATCCTTTGAGGACAATTAGCTGTCGGTCAGAGGAACCTCCATCCTCTGACATTGTGTCAGTGTTTTATGGGTGAAATACTGTGTCCAAGAGACCTAAAATCTTCCGATGCCTCCTTAGAAATTAGATGAGTAAATAAATGAATAAAAAACTATCTCTACACTTTTCTAAGCTTTGGTTTTATGGGACAACTTGACATGTCAAAGAAAGTAGGTAATAATCAGACATACATGAAATAATTACATATTCAGTGACAATAATTAAGAATAAAGTGCTCTAAGATGTATCCAAATATACTGTTTGTAGGTCAGATGAGTTTTCCTGCATGTGAGTGTATGACTGCTTGTGCTGGCTTTGTTGACATGGACTATAATTGCGTGTCCTAAGGAGAGCATGTTGTGTTACTGTGGCAGCCTGGAGCTCAGAGATGTTTGCACATAACCACAAATTGTTGAAGTGTCCTTGAGTGTAATGCTTGACCCCCAGATACCTCCAGCAGGGCTTCCCAAAAGACAACAAGAGGATTGTGGGTAGAGACAGCATCGAGCATTAAACAAAGATGGTTTCTGATACTGAGAAGGAGTAATGCTTGACTTTAAATCAGGAATTTACTGTAGAGATTTTTTCAAAAATGTTTTAAGTTATTAAAATGTATTCGGCTCAGTCATCTGCACTGTATGACTCAGCCTTGGTGCAGAAGTTTGATGTCATGGGTTTGACAATAACATGCTGAACTTGTTCTGCTTCTCATACTTTTACATCTCTGCATTTATCAGCAGTTCAGTAAAGATGAATACTGCCTCTCACTGTATTGTGTATTGTAGATGCTGCGCTTGTTAAATAAGTTGGGGCTGCTTTAAGCAATATAATGCATCTCCAGTTCATTTTTTTTTACATTAAAGTTTTTATTTTTTAATTTAATTTATTTGCCACTAACTCTTAGTACAGTGATACAATAATAATAATAATAAACTAGAACTTAATTTGAAAAAAAATTTCTTCACAGCAATTCTTCCTAACTCATTTTTTGATGTAACTATTAAATTGTTTTACCTTTTAAAACAGATTTTACATACAACATCCATTAAATGCTTGTAGGACATTTGAGCAAATAGAATTACATCTAAAACTGCAATCGTATCATCTTCACCTCAAAGACTCTCAACTGAACTTCACTAACACCATCAGTAACCTTTTGCATAGCTGCAGCGATGCACTGATCCCCAACCAGCTCATGAATCTCCTTCTTCGATGTGTTTTTTGTCACAGCTGACATAAGTTAGCTCTGATTACCTCCATTTTCTCTGCAAACACTTTAGATTTAAGGATGGTTTTCAACAGCCATGTTGTCAGACTAATGTTTGCAAAGAAGATGGTTTAGGTAGAGGTAGCTATATGCCGATAATAACACTGTTATGCATAATGACATTCAGCATGGTGTGCAGATACCCATCACACACATACACACACACACACACACACACACACACACACACACGTAGAACAGACCCTGTCTCTGCCTTGTCAGCTTCCTCTTGTCACTTTTCATCTGGATAAAAATAAGACTGTGACCGGATATTCTCCTCATTGGAGTTGTCTCCTGTTGACGAACCAGTGACTTGGATGAGATTAGTCATCCTGTTAGATCAGATTCAAGGCAGTGCATTAATGACTAAGCTCTGAGGGCTTCCTCCCATCGTGCCTGATGTCTACAACACGACCGTCTCAACTGGCCGACCCAGTAAATGTTGCTTTTAGCGTTGATGGGGATGAGTTCACTAGACAAGAGCCGAGGCCCGGGGAGGACAGGGAGTTGAAAAGACACGAAGAAGAGGAAGTGAATTTTTTATGGTAAGGTGTGTCTTCAAATGACTCACCTGTGTTTATTTCATGCATGGTGGCAGAGCATCTGTCTCTATTATTTGCATTTTGAATTGTAAAGATTTATGACTCAGCCTTCTCAAGTGGCTGTGTGCTGCAGCCAGAGAGAAACAAAGCGATCTGTCAGTAAAATCCTCAGGTGCTGGGATAAAAGTTCACCATGTGGCCGCTCTGTAGTTTTGGAGAAGTAGCGAGACGGCTTTTATTTCCACTCAATGAACCTATAGAAAAATATTTAAATAAGGTAAATCAGCTAATCAGCCCCACGCTCACTGACCCATTACCTTGGCCAAGGACTGGTCTTTCAGAGATAAGAAAAGCAGGAAGAATAGATTTAATGGGCTATTATTGAGCGCACAATAAGGCTTGCCAGCAACAGTGACAGGTCCTCAACACCCTGAATAAGCCTCGTGTGATATCAATACCCACAGTGGATTTGCTTAAAAAAATCTATTACACAAAAACGTGTAATCCTGCACAAACCCAATGGCACATCTTGGTAGGGAGCGGAGTGAGAGTGGTTTTTGTGATTCAAGCCCTCCAGGCCTGTTTAGACGGATGATGGAAGGGTGTTCCCAGTGGTCCACTCGCGGGCCTGCTTCTCATTCTCCACGTGTGCTTCGTCCACCATGACGGCATGCATGAGCATGACATTTTGGTCGAAGGCATTTACAGTGAGGAATCGAACCCCTCCCCGCAGCCTGCAGACTGTGTCACCATCATGGATGACTGAAAATAACACTGAGACATGGGTGGATTAATTTAGTTGATAAACTTTATTACTTATCACAAGGAAATCATATTTCACTCAACCATGTGAGGATGCAGCATGTAACAATCAGCACTTTTAATCCTTTAAACCTGATATACACAGTAAAATAACTAGCATATCCAGCAACAATCCTTTTATTTTACTTATTTACATAATGACAAGTTGAAATCTTGACAAATGGAAAATGTCAAGCGTAAACATAAAGCTCAGTTGTTAATATCAAATCTTTTTATGTGTTTCAAACTGATGATTCAGTTTGTGCTTTTAGACTTTTATCATGTTTTTTAGTATGATAATAAAATAACACATTGAGTTTCATTATGAACTTTATATCCTTAAAATCTAAAGGCACTGAAATGATTATTTTAAAGTGCCCCAGTCATTTATCAGATCATTAAACACATTAATACAATATTTAATTAGTAGAAGTAGTCCAGTTGAGTTTTTTTGAATTGCCCTACAACCAAAACTATGTGATCAAATGAAAAGGTCACTGTGTTCATCAAAGAACTGCTGTGGAGATGCTCGTAAAAATTAATCATTACATGAAACATGCAAAGCCAATTAAAGTAAATTTAAGAACATTATTTATTAAGCGAATCACTTTTGCGTTGCAGTGAAACTCAAAAGCAAAATGTCAGAGATTTTTGAAGTGTGCAGGACACAAGTTGAGGTTCAGTCAGCAAAATGGAAGTACAAGTTAAAAGTTTTGTTTTTCTTTTCTATGTCAAGACGCCATCATGCCAAACATTCATCATCATTAGCAGCGCGAGCAGCAAACACCAGATGCCTCGGTATAGTGCTACGTCGACTGTGTCTGGGCAGCTACCATCAGCACCATGGGACATATGCATCCATTCTCTCACCTGGATCACGCTCTTCTCACTCCATCTGTTTGAGATGACTCGGCAGCTGCGTTCATCCACTCTGTGCCTGTCTGGGCCTGATCGCTGACTCACAAGGATTCAGATTAGTTGATGACTTTAGCACATAGCTCGGTTTTTGACCCCTGTCATGTTTATTGGTCTATATTTACCAGGGTTATTTCTCTGTAAAAAGACTGTGAAGATCTTTGGTCTCTTGAATTTGTAAAAGCATAGAATAAGTCAATCATTTTTAAAATGTGAGTGAGTTGCATTTATATGTAAAACAGTATTTATCTGCACTGGTAGTAGTAGTAACAGTTATGTAGTGTAAGTCATACAGTTTATAGCAGTCAGCAGTGTATGAGATTGAAGTAAAATGATTATTTTTAGTAATAATTTAGTGATGATAGCAGTATTATTTTCAATGTCACGTTCTCTTTTTTATTGTTAGTTTTTACATTGATTGTGATTAAAGTGACTTCATATTCAAATCCCCAGCTTCATCTCATAGAGCCAATAATTCATTGCCATTTAATTTTTTTAAATTTTTGAAACCACTGCATCGGCATTGACTCTCATGTGATCTAACTCATTGTTTTAATTAAATAAAAGAGGTACTCTCATACAGAGAAGCCTAATGAGGGTAGTGAGAATAACAACGAGCCCCCTGTAAGAAACGTTACGGTGCCCTCATCAATCACAGCTCTCGTGTTTTTGCTGATGCTTACACTGCCAGCCTCACTCTGTGTCCCTACCAATTACAAGAAAGTGGTCAGCAATCCATCATCCTTCATATAACACACTATGTGTAACAGTGCATATCTATACATTTGCTTGTGTTAAATACTCTGTGTGTGCATGTGTAGAGCACATTACATTTTTCTTTGTTAAACAGGCACAGATGCTCTGCTCTGCTCTGCTCTGTGTGGCTGTTTTCTCATTTACGAAAGGCAACAGAAATGAGAGGGAGAGGAGATACAGAGACATCATTCCTTTGCCTCAGTGTAATGATCCTTTAATAATGATCCAACCCTCTAACAAACCAATCTCGGGTACAATTTTTTTTGCAACTGGAAAGTCTGTTCCTGCCTGGTATGGGTGTATTTGAATTGATTGCAGCTGTGAAGAGAGATAGGGGAATCACCTTCCTCCAGTGACAGTAGAGTTTGGGCTACAAACCAGAGATTTGCATGGCATTACCCGCGACAGTTCTCACCGGCTTTATTCTCCACACAGTAGTTAAGTGCCAGAGGTCTTTTGAGGGCACATCTACAGTAGGAATGGAGCAGGAGTTATTGTTGAACAGTAATGAGTCATTCAGGCTGCTCCACGAGATACTGAATAGACTTTATCCTGCTTTAGAAATACACTGTCACCGTCGAGAGTTTGAAAGTGTTCAGTATATTGACAGGTTCAAGGACAACCCACACAATGTGCACAACACTGCAGACAGTTAATCAAACTTAAAGGTATTAATGGTGTTTTTATTCATGTGGTTGTTAAAAAGAGAAACTCTACATGTGATATTGTATTTCATTAGGGGGGGAGAACTCACAAGACACATGTTTGAAAAGGAACAGTGTAAATCCATGCAGCAGAAGCTGAGAAATCCTGGTGTTTTATATGCTCCAAAAATTATGGATCCTAATGTTCATCATGCAACTAAACAGAGACTTTTATTTGACTTCTCTGCCTGGTGAATGCTGAGGCTGCATGATAATGGCCAAACTGACTTTCATGCCATGCTACATTCTAAGTAATGTGAGCATCTCCAAGAAGTTATAAGTGTAGTGTAAATGAGTATAAATAAATATTTCCAAAACTTTTTACCAACTAAAATTATAACAACAGAGCACTGCTTTCTGTCACTAGTAGCTGTTGTGGATCTCTGTGTTGATGCTGGATGAGGACAGGGATTCAGTGAGGTCATGTCAGGCCAAGAAGAGCTTTTTCCTTCTGGCCTTCACACATTAAAAACTGCAATACTTTTACCTCAATATTGCACTTAATCATATTCATTTATTTGACAAAAATTTTATCATCAATATTTTGATCCTTATTAATATTTGATCAGCTTTGCAGCTTTAGTGAATGCCCACATCTATCAAACTGTAAGCATCCAGTTTGTGAAACAGGCTTTCTGTTGACCCAATGACATTGCTATGACATAATCAAGGTTACACTGTCAGACTTAAAAAGTCACCGCAGAGCCGCAGCAGTTTTCACATGCTGATGACAAGTAAGCTTATTTTGATGTGTGGTCCATAGAGAGTTCATTCAGATTGTTTCTTTGTCTGAGAATAAAATCAATATAGAAAAAACAGGCAAAGTGATTTTTATCTTTATTGGCCAGTATCACAAATCTGTCAGAAAAAAATGTAATTTGGTTTTGTTGCTAGCCTGGGGGCAAAAATAACATGGAACCATAACTATGCCAGAATATCAAATAATGAATGTAAAAAGTATAATTTAAAATGTAAACAATACACTGTCAATTTGACTGTTTATCGTCTTTATCAGTCATCAGTAACCCAGGATTCTGAATTCACATTTTACTCAGCATGTTTTTTCTAAAAGCAGCCTCTTTTTATAAAGCTTCCCCTTCCTGTCTGGAAATACAATTTCACAAATGAAAAATATATCAGGCTCAGTGTGGGAGATGGGAAGGGGTACGTCATGATTTATTCATTGCCACAGAGTGAATTTAACACTTTAATGCTATGTTATGCCATTACAACTCCTGCAAGAAGTTTGACATTGCACAAAATTGAATATTAGCTTACATAACTTATTTATCACTGAGTTTGAAGAAAAAATGCTTGCTAGAAAACAAAGAAAAGCTCACATTTGACAGGCAGCTGTGAACAGACATGGAGAAAATTAGGGGATTTGGTGAGTTGAGTGAGAGTAAAAGGTGCAGCTGGGCGAAATAATTTAACTTAGGTAATGTGAAAGTGCCCAAGGATAAACGTTTTGAACACAAGCCCAAAGAAAAAAGGTGGGGAGGGACAGAGTGGGAGAGAGACATGTTAAGTCTTAGTCTGTAATCTTTGTGTGGACAAAGAGACAGAGGGAGTGAGGGAAGATGTCTCCATCCACCCTGAGAGGGACCCTGGCTCCGCTGTTTGCCAGGGCACGTTATCCTGGGCATACCTCTGGCTTCATGCTAGCCTGTTGACGGAGTTAAACTGATGTGATATGATGTTGCAGCAGCACCCACACTGTCCCGAATAAACACAACCCTGGTCTGTGCCAGCCTTCCCCTTAACACGCACACAGAAAAAAAAATACTCAACAACACTGGCACTCGTATGCTTTAAGATGGCAGAAAAAACAAACAAGCCCAGTGTTTTGGGAACAAGGACAAATATGAAACTTTGGGTGGCAAATATGTTGATATTTTCATCTTATCCCTCCTCATCATCTACTGCTTGAACAACAAAGTAAAGATGAAACATCCCCTCTCAATCACAAGCCCTTAAAAGGCACTGAGTGGATTTTAATAAGGAGTGGAGTGGTTAGCAGTGCACACCGTGGTCTTTCAATAGGATTAAGAGGCTTTGAATGGTTGAGGCCATTAAAATCTACACCAGCACAAGAAGTCCTGCAGCGCCTTATGAGTATATTTATCATTAGGATTAACAAACTCAAGCTTGTGAACGCTCTCACCCGAGGAGCAAAGCCACCTCTACCCTTGTACCATTATTGTGTTTGGTTGAGTGACTGATGATAAGAGCGTTTCAACAGCTGGGGAGGTAAAGCTCTGGTCCCAGTGCGCTGACCATCCCCAGTGGACTGTTCTCAAAACAGTCACATCTGCATCCACCAGCTTATCTGCGAGCACATGAAAAAGCTAAGGTTTTCTACAGGCTAAGTACACTGTCGTTTTTTATTCCCACATGACTTAAACCCTGCTCATGACGTGATCAAAGAATTAACCCTGAAGTTGTTGAACTGCTTACGTAGGAGGAAAAATATCCCCGGAGTTTGTGTTCATGTTTTTACTTCAAAATCTTGAGAAATTTCACAGATTTGACTACCAGCGTGTTGAGTCATACTACCCTAACCCGTTTTCTGCTTCCTTTCTCTCCGACCCCTCAGATCTTCCACATGACCTATGACCTAGCCAGCGCCATGGTGAGGATAGTCAACCTGATCGGCATGATGCTGCTGCTGTGTCACTGGGATGGCTGCCTGCAGTTCTTAGTACCCATGCTGCAGGACTTCCCCGCCGACTGCTGGGTGTCCAAAAATAAGATGGTGGTAAGTGCTTCTCCTGCACGGAGTCACCCTGCCTGTTCAATCAGATTATGCTCTGTCTTATCTCATCCATCAGCTTCAGAAATTAATGCACTAAAACCCTTTAGCATCCAGGGAAAGATTGCCTTGCATATTTGTCATTTTAAGCCCTAAATCAAATATATTTTTCTGCAACATTTGCTGACATTTATTCAATTTAGCTGATTGTTTTTTTTATTATTATTTATTTGAAGCTTTCTACATCTGTCCATATTGTGGTGGCTGTGGAGGTAGCATTGATTTTCTGAGGAGGACCAACAGCCTTTATGCCATATTGTTTTAATATTGACAGTTTCCAGTGAGCGCTCATGCTGTGCTTTAATTTTGCTGCATTGTTACAACAGCTGCTGGAGTGGAGGCTTCGTTAAAGCCCGGCTCATAATGGAGTTATTTGCTCGTGGAAGCGGACTGTGTCACACCTGATCTGGGACCTGCAGCTGATGGCCTCATGTTAACTTTGCATGTTACAAAAGAGTGCAGCTCACAGGAAAGAGTTTTTGTCAGCTTTATTGCCGGGGCTTTCAATAGGGATTGATTTGAAATCAGTGAATGCTTCTCTCGTCACTATAACGCACCAATAAATCAACATACATTTAACCTTTAATGAATAGAGCTAAGGAGAGTGGGTCCCTATTTGATGGCTTATCAATATACATGTCAATGTAAGTGTCTATAGGGCAATGTTTAGGCCTTTGTGTGGTCGGCACCTCATTTTAGTGAAAAACGGAAAGATGTCCACATGATGGAATAAAAGCCTGTGCTGAATAGATTTATCGGGGACATTTGACCAAGAAGGTTTTCCTTTGTCAACTCATTGCATTTAGGTGTTTAACATCACAGACACTCTCTGTCACAGTTCCCCTCATAGAGAAATACACACTTATTTCATCAGGATTCAGTGCTAATGATGTTGGCTAAAACTACTTAAATCAAATACAAAATACTACACTTATTAACAGACAGAAGACAGATTAAAGGTCCAGAATAAATACATTTTTAAACTGTGACAAAACAACAAATTCAAGGCAGTCAAGTTGGAGTTTACAAAGTAGCTGTACTCTAGTCAGCTGTCTCTTCAGCTCTCTGTCCCCAAGTAGATGTCACATGAGTAGTTACATCGCTCAAGGTATGATGTATTTGGTTCATCATGCCTCACTGCCTCCTTGACATGCTCACTTGTTATATTGAATCATAAGAAACGACAGATGTTACAAACCACTGTCCCTTGAGATGTTTCACACTTAAGCTAATCTTAGCTTGTTTTCCATACCTGTCTGTGCAGAGATACACATGGTCAGGTGAGGTGCTTCTGATCTGTAAGTATAGAGGATCAAGCTTGCAACTAGTTGATCACATTTTCGACCATTCTTTCAGTTAAACCAAGTTCTCTCTCTTAACTTCATTTAAGAAAAAAAAAAAAAACAAATACATTCAGACTTATAAATTTCAAGTGATATCTATCGAAATAATCACATTTCCTTTTTTCATTGTCATATTTCTGTTTCCATTTCTATCGTTAAAAAAATGCATTTTGCCAGTAGATCAGTATGCAAAGAGCCAAGTTGTGAAGGGATTATCTTAAGTTACATAAGGCTGAGCTGTCAGGCAACATAATGTGAACTGTGGCTCATCATTAAGATACAGTATGCATGGATTAAGATTCGATTTAAGGTCATATTATGGAGCTGTGGAAACAGAGACAATGATTGCTTTACTAATCTTTTTGTTTCATTCTGACAAAAAAAAAAAAAAAAACAGTTGGGCTTTTTGTTAAGCATAAAGGAATATGATGCATTTGCCATCCTATGTTTTCTTGAATTAAAAAAAACAATATTTATTTCTGTTTTCTGCTTACATTTTCAATAAATATATTTTCTTTTCTCCATTCCTGTTAACAAGCTATAACTTTACCTCAGCTTACTACATTTAAAACAGAAAAATCCAGCCCTCAATTTCTTAAATATTTTAATACCTCCATCTTAGCGACTCACATGCCAGACGCCTTGTCACAAGATGATTTCATGCAGTTCTGACTAGATTATATTTAGGCATTTTCTACTTGTCATGTTGTTACAGCTCAGAGTCGTGTTTCCAAAAACTTCCACAGAGGTTGCACTGACTGCCTCCTCAGATTTCTGCACCCAAAAACAGCCCTCTGCATCTCATTGTGCAGAGGCCCTGAGATGTGAGGAAGAGCACTCATAATGTACTTAGTTTAAAACCCTGTGTGAGGGTTGTAGCCTCTTATTAACATCAAAATGGAGTTTGTTGTGTTTCACACAGTAAACACCGTCTTATTAACTTCATTAGGGAGAAGAATGGCTCTCAATGTGACATAATAATAAATACATCTCCCTGAATTAATTCAAGCCTTGGGGACAGGCCCCTCTCTGGTGGACAGACCCTTATGTTCAGCTGACATTACATGGTAGACAAAGAGTTTGTTAGTATTGACTCAGTCACGGTTGGTATGGCTCTGATTATAATCATTAGCAGACATTTTTGTCTTCTTTTACAGTAGCTGTCCCATTATCTTGCTAGGTCATCGCTCCTTACCTTTTCAGGAGGGCACTAATAAAATTGCTATCTCTCTCTGCTTTTCCGTCGTGGAAATGAGTTTGAAAGCAATTTGGACATGTCACCCCCAGGAGAGAGTTGATATTGATTTGCCATGAACTACCACCGGGATCTAAAGGAAAAGGGGCAATTTATCTACAAATGAGAAAAACTCAGGGAGAAATCACATTTTTCTAAATAGCTGACCTACTTACTGTCATGCAAGCCTCCAGTGTCTCACGCTCCATCCGCCCATTCTCAGGGCTCTGTTTTAGGCTCTCGCCCAAATGTCTGTTCGCTCCAAATGTTTGCATATTAAAAAGTATGCTTTACCCTGCCAGCTGCTCTGTATTGAACTAAGACAGTTTGAAGTGGACATCTGCCATTAGTTTTGTCTTAAGTAATTGGATGTATGCGTGTATGTGTGTGAGCTGTCAGGGTGCTCATTGACCTTTAATGTGCCATCAACACCCTTATAAGAGAGAGAGAGAGAGAGAGAGTACGCAGGATATAGAGTGCTCCGATGTACTCACCCTAACTCACCCCATCTCCTCTGTTTCATCCAGAATGACACATGGGGACAGCAGTACTCCTACGCACTTTTCAAAGCTATGAGCCACATGCTGTGTATTGGGTATGGCATGTACCCCCCGGTGGGCATGACAGACGTGTGGCTGACCATCCTCAGCATGATTGTTGGCGCTACCTGCTACGCCATGTTTGTGGGCCACGCCACGGCGCTAATCCAATCTCTGGACTCATCTCGACGGCAATACCAGGAGAAGGTGAGTCAAGATGATGCATTGCTGAAAGCTGTGTTGTCTTGTTTGATTTTAAAGAAAGGACAGTGGTGGTGAGATAGGATGCTGGCTCTTCCCCAGCTAGAATTAATTTTGTAGTTTTTTTTGGAATCTTTCTCTCCATAGGTTAATTTCTTTGGTATCTGAACATCTAGTATTGCAGTACCATTATAGCTCTTCCAAAAGAGGAAAACAAGCATCGTAAGAGCCATCTAAATCAGGGAATGTCAACCTCTGGCATTGGGGCACCCCCCTCTGACAAACAGACAGTCAACTGCACTCCTAAATACCCCCAGTCTGCTATAATTTATATTTAAAAAACAAAAAAAGAAGATAATGCAACATGAAAAATAATTAATTTTGTTAAATGTAGTCACCCTTCATATTATAATTTGTTTTAATTTCATTTGTGGGAAAACCATACTCCAAAAAATATGGTCCCCATGATGCTTTGGAAGTAAAGAGGAAGTGGATTCAGTTCTTCAGCCCTGTTGTTTTTTAGCCTATATTTGTTTACATTTTGTAAATTTGTAGCATAAAATGTTTGCTACTTTAGCTAATAGCAGTCCCTGTTTATACAGACAGTTCTTGTGGATATATGGACAAATGTCACTGGGTTGTTTGGTAATTGATGAAAATTAGAACCTAGATAACTCTCTGGCAGGTTCTGGAGCTATAAGATAGTTTTTTTCAATGATTTATAAATGTTTATTTTGTCCGGCTGATAGAGGTCATCTCAGTGGTACATCACTGCCCTGTGTAAAGTGCATTACTCCAAAAACTAATTTTTCATGATTTAGGAAAACAGTCACGTTTTTAGGTGTACGTGCACAGTTGTGTAAGAAGTAGGGACATTTTCTCAATGATAGACTCTTTTAATTTATACATGTCTTTCTTGGGACAGCAGTGAACATATAAAGCATTACTACTTAAAATTGGATGTCCACATGTTTATCTTTTATCTTCGACTGGATTGTGTCTTTGCCATGGAACCATCCATTTAGAGACAGGAACCCCAGTCTCCCCAGTTCAGTGATAGGAAAGCCCTGACAGCTGGCCATGAAGGCCGATGCGTGTTCCACAGTGCCATGCCCTCTGCGGGCCCAGAGTGGATGATAATGAGCCGAGCTGCCAGGCTGCCACATTGCCCACCGTCTGTGGCAAGAAGGAGACGGGAGAGCATGACCTCCAGGGAATGAAGGCAGGGGCTTTAAAAACCCCACCCGAATAAAACAGGAGAGAGGGATTTTACGAGGGCAGAGAAAAAGGCCCAGGCAGACAAGCAGAGGAACAGATTAGCTGATGTAATGGGTGTGTGTTGCTAAGTCTTCAAAAGGAGAAAAGGTGCAGTGGATAAATTAGCACCTCGCAAATGTTGAAGTGAGTCACAAAGAAACTAGTTTTCCAACAGTTTCTCACCAACTAAAAACTTCTAAAAGCAAAATATGCAAGTTGGTATGTGACTAATGCTGCTGATCTGAGTAGCTGCTTCATTAAAGGGGAGCAAACGATCTCACCCAGCTCAGTGCTCATCTGCTGTGTAGCTTTAGAGATGCGTCGCTGCCAAGTAAGGAACTGAACAGCTGGTCTGTCTCAGCACTAGTCAGCATGTGCTACCGAAGCCATTTTCTGCTGTTTCTGGGATCACCCCCTAAGGCGCCTTCAGAATCCCCCAGCCAGCCAAAAAGGCTCCCCTGTGCTCCCGCAGCTTCCCACGGTGCCTGCCTGCAGAAAGGTTATTACTGCAGACTGCAATTAATTTGTGAGTGCAGATTCTCTCATTTATCTTTCCTCGTGCCTCGATGATAAGGCACTCTCTGGGTGTACTCTCACTATGTGCTCATCTGACTGCAGGAGCCAGAGAGTAGTCATTTTTAGTACACTGTGCTATACTCATTCCCCCTTCTGCTTATCAGGGTTAGTCCCTTCAAAGACATAAACCTTTTTGTCACTGGTCCCAGCATCAGTGGTGTGACAATGGGATCTGCTTCCTGGAGATTTCACTCTGCTTTTTTTTTCTGTGTTGGACTCGTATCATAATCCACACACTCGAGGTGTGGACAATCTAACGGTCAATCCCTGGAGTTTTGAGTGGACAGGTGGCTGTTTTCAGATGGTGTTTGGGCCGCCGTGACAGGGGCAGCTGTTGCTGTCTGCTGGGATTCAGCCTGCAGAGAAATCTGCAAACTGAGACACCTCCAACACTGCAGCTAGTGTCCAACTTGCAATCACCCACAAAGTCATTATACATGTCTGCAAGTGAGTGGTTCTATGGGGACTCATTTGTTAAAGCATGGTGCATTGGCTCCCTGTAAAATAAATTATTTTCTAAAGCAATCATGCTAAGATGTGATGGAAGGACATTTGGAGTTTGCAGGTGGGCTTACTCATGATAAACTTTGATGTAACCATGCAATGTGAGAATTGCGATATAACAATATAAGATACTTGATGATTACAAGCAGAAATCCACAGCAATAAACATGGGCAGTGATTCTTCAACCTAAAAAGGACACAGCGCATATAACGGGTAAAAAAAAATATACTGCATCAAGTCCATTACTTAAAAATATCAGTAGAAACACTTTGATTTAATTCTCACTAACCATTTATTTTATGGTGGATACTTGAAATAATAGAATATGTATTAACATCAATCTGTGCTCTCCTGTCTGGTATTTTTATGAGTGTTATTAAAGTCACAAACTTGGTCTGAGAGCAGGTTCTCAAAGTTAAAGGACATTCGAAAGAGGAACATTTTGAACATATTAAATAAAGCAGGATGATCTCACATCAGTATGTTAACTCATAGCTCTGCCATTAAATGTATTTTTCATCTCAATCTTACTGTCTTTGTTGGTTTCTAAATAGCATCACATTGTTTAAACAACTGACTCTTTTAATGCTTCATCGGTGTGCTGGCTCAATACATGCGTAGGTGATGTTACAGACTGTGTAATATGAGGATGGAAATGTTGGAAAGGCTACCAGTCTCTCTTTTCTGTTGGCTGCTGGTAAGCTGAAATGGATCCATAGTTAGTGATTTGGATTGTTTGCATTCAGAGGCTAAACATGCCTCAAAGATGCTATCTGCAAGACTGCAACAGTGCATTTGCATATAACACAAGTCTATAAAGTAGAATAGATTGTGACTTACTTATCTGCAATGTCGGCCCTTTGCAGCCCCTTAATCTGATATCTGTTTTGATAGTCATGCTCATTACGCAGTAGTTGCAAAAATTCAAAGCAAGTATGGGGAATATATATATAATAATATTAACATTAAACTGCCTGCAGCTATTTAAGCACCTATTAGGCAACAACAAAAATTTACACTTAATACTGTCACAGAGAGAAGGATGGTGCATACTGATCACTGATTAGTTATTAATAGAAGTTAAAGTCAGTGATGAGCTGAGCTGTACCATCACTACACTTGGCTGACTAATGCTGGTTGTGATGTGACACAGTCTCTGTATTCATTTGCTGAAAATGAGCTGTAAGAGGTAGAACATGGAGCTGTTTGGCCAAGATGAGGGACCATCTGTCCAGGTGGCAGAGGTGATGTCCAAGCAACAGTTCAATTTAGATGGAAAAGAAACAAAACCCCTCTGCAGGAGTGTGATGAAGAAAATGAGTCTATGAAGGAATCTCAGTGTACAGACGCAAAATAGGACAGGAGGGCTAAAAAGCCCTGCCTTCAAAGATGGTGAAAATTATCATCAGAAAGCCAGAGTATAATCTTTTCTGAATAGAATTCTATTACAATGTGGCACCATGTGATAAATGCCTGAGCTGTCAGGAGCTAGCAAGCGGACTTAAATGAGCTCTTAAATGGGAATCAGGCACGGTGTTAACTGTAACACAAAGTAGAAAATGCAGCAATCACACTCCATACAAGAGGTTGAAGTGTGTCCCCCACTGAATGAAAAGCAGCTTTATTAGATTCATCTACAATCTGTTTAAAATATACGACCAACACCAGCCTTTTGATGTGTGTAAACAGAGCCTATAAATGAGGGAATTAAACATTGTGCATTTTCCAACCATTTGCAACTCAATTTGTTGCAGATGTATCTGCATGAATTAGGTTAGGTCCATGACAGATTTAAAGGGAGACAGGATAAAGTGGACATGGAGTAAGCTTTTCTAAAGTGCTACCTCCTCCACTCAGAGTCCCATGTGCTTGTGCAGAGTGCCAGGTACTCAGTGCTCCAGTCATGAGATTTTACTTTTTCAAGTAGTGATTCACACCATAATTATCTTCATTTGAACTCTGCACTGCCTAGTTGTGATGATTTTATAAGTGTGTCTAAAAGTGAACTGACATGGATTATGTTTTATTTTGTAAAAAATCTGTATGGCAACATCTATTTTTTTAAAAATTTGGTTCTGTTAACTTTTGCTAAAAAAACAGGATCAACTATCAGTCTTTAAAATGAGAGAAAGGGGAAAAAATCACCAGATTAAATGTTCATAACACAGACTGAGCTGTCCTCCAACCCTATAACCCTATATACAGTATATATGTTACAAACAGAGCATGTGAGTGTTCTCCATGACAAGGATTGCTCATTTCTTCGCCCATAGTTTTTAATACTTGAATATGTAGAAGCAAATATGGACGATCTCAGTCTGTCTCATTAGATCACATTTCTTGTTTTTCCCAAATAGACAAAAACCCAAATTACTCACATTTAGAAACCTGAACACATTTATTGTTTGGCATTGGTTTCTTGATAAATGACTTATGCAATTAGTCAAAGTGAATCAGCATTGGTTATCTGTTAGTAAAATGTGACAACGGACGTGATGAATTTCTTGAGCTGTTTGCCTTTGTTTTTCTTTGTTTTTCTTACTTTTTGAACGTCACAGCTTTGGCTTGGTATGCTGTTTCTTTTCTCTGCAGGAGTAGAAGGTTACTCATGTAGAATTACACTGTGGTACAGAATAATACATTACTGTAGTTCTGAGTATTTTACTGTATTGTTGAGTTCTGTTGCATTATTCAATAATCTGCGGTGCTCTCTTATCCCCACACTGAACCCCACTATTACCCAGCAAGCAGCTCTGCTACACCACTGTCAGCTGCAATGGGTTAATCTGCCAAATTCCCCCGAGGATTCCTCCCTCTTGTCTCAGGCATGTCGAGAACCATTATCACACAAAGAGAATTACATCTCTCCAGATTGAGGGGACAAGATGGCTGCACATGTGACTGTGCATACAGGGTATACTGCCTGTAAGCCGCTGCTTATCTTCCACTGTTG
This sequence comes from Acanthurus leucopareius, assembly GCA_029814765.1. Classification (NCBI taxonomy): domain Eukaryota; kingdom Metazoa; phylum Chordata; class Actinopteri; order Acanthuriformes; family Acanthuridae; genus Acanthurus; species Acanthurus leucopareius. The sequence continues at coordinate 20,919,855 of JAQMCX010000001.1, read as the reverse complement.
CCCTCTACAGTGGAAATGCATAAAGTACAGAGAGAAGGGAATGTGGATGGCAAACAAAAGACATAATCTCATTCATTTGTCGGTTACTTGTGATCAATGTTGTTTTATATTATAGGAGCTTTCTGATCCTTTTGAGCATTTCTCCTCTCAAATTTTTCCCAGTTTATTGTTTAATATGATTCAGCGTGGGATAACCGAGAGATGTTCTATTTGTTATAGTTGGTGATGAAATCAGGGATTCCTCCGAGGGACTTGTGTATGAGTAGCGTGTTGTGGCATGCCAGTCCCAAATGGCTTTAGATGGAAATGGCAGTGGGGTGCTGCAGCTCCTCCCCTCTAAATCTCTAATTAACACTTGGCAATTAAACATGGCTCTTTCAGGAATAGTTAATAAGAGGCCCAAAGCTGATTATTTGAGGGTGAAGAGGCTCTAGAGGTTTTTTTGTTCCCCTACTTCAATCCCCCAATCAAGACTTTTTGAAATACAGTAAATAGTCATTAGAGGGAGACTATATTTGCACTCACAGATTCATGACTTTCTTTCCAAGAGGGAGAGAAATGCATAAATGCTGTCAGGAAATTAGTTAAACATGCAGTTTGAGTGTTTTCCTTATTTAAGCTAAGTATTTTATAATCTATGTGATGATTGATTTTGAAGGCCTTGAAAAAAAACTTTGTATTACAAAGATGTAGTTTCATCCAACAATAGAAATAACTTTGTGGCGCCTTGTAGAGGTTAAGTCATGATTTCCCCATACAATCGACCCAAGGACACAGCTGTCAACAAGTTGAGGAGCTTAAGTTTGATTCTGCCTTACAGTAAGAGCCGTTCTCATTAGGCGGGACCTGACTGATGGCATTAAACTAAACCCTGTTACATTCCCTTTTCCCCTCTGTCTCTGCCACACAACTTTCACTGCTGAGTCAAGGACTGTTGACGTGCCCCAGAGGTGCTCAGTGAAAAACCCGCTCTTTGAGTGCATAAACAAAACCAACTGTCAATAGTGTATATTTAGTGTCATGGCAAATTTATGCTTTCTGCAGTATTTGCAGTGTTGGTATCAGAATCATCATTCTTACAGACATGCAGTGTTTTGTTATGCAGAAGAAGCATGGTGTTTGTGATTGTGAGGTAAAGATGCACTGTATTAACCATTAACTAGTCACACCCTCTGAAGTTACTATGGTCTAAACATAAGTAAATGCACTTTTGCTGTGAAAGAAAAGAAAAAAACACTGTGCAAAACAGTCTGAGCTCTTTTAAAAGTACACAGGATGGGGAGCGAGCTCTGAATTCTAGGCAATATGATTATTTTACGCTGAGCTGTCTTCCAAACACTATTACAAACCGAGCATGTGAGCTTTCTCCATGACAGGGTTTATTAATTTCTTAGGTTTTTAATACTTGCACATATGTGGGAGCAAATTTGTCAGATTTCAGTCGGTCTCATTATATTACCCATTCCTTTTGACCATGCAACACAAGGTTATGGAGAAAGGTTGGAGGAAAAATAAATGTTTAGAAAGTATAATTAAGTGGCTGACATTTCTTTTGGGAAATGAATTATTTATATTTTATTTGTTAAAAAAATTTGCATCTGCTTGGAGAGCTGCATGAGAGAGCAGGGAATTGGACAAAAATTAAAAGCATGATAAAAGAGTAGAGGGACCTAAGAAAAAAAGAAAAGTATGAATGGGAAATAGACCAAAGAATGGCCATGTGGAGAGAGATCAAAACTGAGAAAGAGAGGGAGAGCATTTGTGAACCAAAATATCATGAAGATGCATTTTGGTAAAGTCCAGTGGGCAGAGTGTGCCATGACTGTTATAATGCCAAGGTTGGAAGCTAATGGACTCACCCAAACACAGATAAACAAACAAAAAAAACATTTCATTGTTGTTTACTAAGAAGAATATAAGTTATAAAAAGACATTTGCATTTTTTTTTGTACAGACTCATGCTTCACCCTTGACTGGTCAGCAGTCTTATTTCTACAGACATATAGAGTGAGTTCTCTTCCAAAGGGGTCTGCCGTGTTTTAACAGCAGCCCTCAATGACAAACCAAATACAGCCTCTAACACTTTTTATGAGTTTTGCTGCCTCTGTGGGCTCTTCCACCCCGTAGGCTCTGCTGAAAAGGAGAAAGTGAGCAGAGTGAAAATCAGTTAGTTGCAAATTGTAACTTCAACTTCATATGCCATTAATTTACAGTGGGTCTTTAAATTGTTGTGTCCCTTCAGTGCAAAATTATTCAGCAATAAAGCATTTTTGCCTAAAAAGTGGGGAAGGAAAGATAGTTGATTATTAAGTCTTATTCACAGGTCATCATATACAGATGAGCAGAATTGCTTATTACACCTATGTGAGAAAATTAAATATATGACAAACTCAAACTCAAAATCAACTTCAAAATGAAATTTTAACCAAATTTTCCACTGTTAATCAACACCAAAGAATAAATGAAAAAAATGTTTGTCAAACTTCTATTTGAAATGTTTTCTGTCTTGCAAGATGAGAAGACTGATCCCCCCCCCCCCCATATCCATCTGTTTAGTGTGAGGCTTTACTCGTTAGCTTAGCATAGGACAAAGAGGAGAAATGGAGCAACATCTTGAGGATGCCAGACAGGCTCAGGCTCTGCTGCCTGTTGCCTGAGCTGTAGTGTTCCTAGTAGGTGTACTTTTTTTTTTTTTTTTGCCTTGGACAAAAATCAGTCCCTCAGCCTCTGATTAACACACAGATAAGAAAGCACTTTTTTTTTTTCTTTCAGTGAATTTGAGTGTTTCCCAATATGTCAAAGAAATGAAGACAGTAAGAAAGTCTTCATCAGCTGCTTTCAAAATTTTTAACAGTCTCCCAGCAGCCTGATACCCCAGGTTTTTTAGAGCACAGCAAGAAAGGCTCAGGGTGGAATGATTACCTCCTTACCGCTGACTATGATTTAATTTAGCCAAGTAGAGCAGGAGTGCAGGAATCTTCCTAGTGACAGTGTGATGGCGGCTGTGCAGCAATAAGATAATTTCCTGTCACAGGGGGTGTTATCAGCCCATCAGAGCCACCAGTGGAGCGCCGTCCCCTCATAGTCGGTGTCTTTACATCCCTGTCAGCGTCTCCTCTGTGACTCAGCAGTGATTACTAAACAGGAAATGCCTTTGAGTGAGATGCTGAGCTGCTGTATGAAGTGCAGTTGTGCTCATCAAAATATAAAAGCAAGAGGACATTATCTCACATTTCTTTATTTGACTAATGCCCTTTCATGTTGAGATATCAAACTGTAAAATGCCACAAAGCTGGGGATAAATGGTTGTATTACATGTTGACAGTGTTGGGTTTTTTGTCATTTTTATGAAAAAGGGGGTTGGGAGACATTCTGGAGGTGATGATAATCCACGCCTTTAAAACAGAGCACCATGCTGTGGCATGTCTAATGCGGCAGACGTAAAGACATTAGACAAGAAGCAGAAGTGGGTTACACCTGTCATCTTCACCCTGGCATCACATGCAGACAAGCCATCTTTCGCTGCAATACTCGGCAGCCAATTGAACTACAGCTGGAGATGTCTGTGATTGTTTTCTAGAGCTTTCTGTCTCTTTGAGTAGAGGAGCAAAAGTTCCTCTGTGTGTGAGGATTCTATTTCATCATCAGATCAGTAAATGCTCAATTTTATGCCAAAGGGATTGTAGGGATAAAGACTCAAACCCTTACCCCATGAGAGAGCTCATCCATCTCACCACAGATGCACCGAGACCAGATATTCAAAAGCTTCTTTCCACATCTTATACTTGCTGGTGCAAGCATTTAATTTTCAGGTCACTATGCACATAAAATCCGTCAAATATTTCACTTGACATCCCTCGAAGGTGAAATAACGTTTTCAATCTATCTGATGCACAGTTTCTTACTGCAGGACATCAGGTGTTAACTCAAATAATCTGCCCTATCAATCAGTATTAAACTGTGCACGTTTGTATGCCCACAGTGTACCTTTGCACTGGCAAATTTATATTTAAACATTGTAGTGTTTCTGACTGCAACCATAACAATGTGTTAAAAATTGTAATTAAAAGCCCAGGCATGCAACAGTTTGTAGCTCCCTTGACACAGTCGAGCGAGCTGTATCATCGATATGCACAGGCTGACTCCAAACTGTTTCCTTCATCTGTGTAAAGGACTCAAAAGGCTGTGCTCAAAAGAAAAGATTGCCAAAAGAAGACAAAGGAAAACATTGCAAAACTGAGCATTGTAGAGGCTGATAGAAGGAGCTGCAGAGAGGAGGATCATGAACACAATAGGGTGTCAGAAGGTCAGTGCAAGGTTACGATGTTACCTGCAGAACTCTGATCCGGTTCATATTAAAGATGATATACGGTAGTTTTGCCTTCCTACATGTTTTACAGTACAGGACTCCAACCATAAAATGTGTTTGTTTCTTTCCAACTCCACTCACGTCTCCTGATTTTCAGGAAGCCTGACAGCATCTCTGCTTCACAAAAAAAACAAAAAAACAAAAAAAAAACAATCTGACTTGCATGAGACAGCTGTCCTTATTTACTGTGCTACATTTCCAAAAGATTGGCCTTTTGAAGATTTCCTGCAAGATTAGTGGTGACGAGGGTAGCAGAGCTGGATAACAAAGAGGGAGACATCTGAGGTCAGCCGTGTCATTGAGTGGTAAGGCTGTTGGCGGCGTAGAAACGGTGATCAAAGAGCATCTCCGGCATTGCCATATGAATGGCTAATTTCTTCTTTTTTTTCTTCTTAATTTTTTCTTACGTTAATGGTCAAGGACTCTACCTGTTATTATTCCTGAGGGACTCTCGGTGTGCTTTGATCTGCAGCTCTGCTTCTTTTAATGGAGAATCAAGAAAGTCTATCGAACATATTTTCATGATTTTATATTTTGACAGATAACAGAAAAATTGAAATACACACACACACACACACACACACACACACACACACATGTAGTCTAAAACATACATTAAGTGTTTTGATGTACATGGTGTTTGAGGAGCCACGGGGCTTTTTTTCACTAATTACGTCAATGAGATCCCAGCATGGTTATCACTGATGTAGATTTTTCATCAGTTTGTGTTTGATTTGATCTCAGTGGCTTAGTAGTTTTATCTTGTTTCATCTTTAGCTTAAATTTGTAATTCATATTTGTATAGTTTGGATGTACTCTATGCATATAATACTGACAGTACATGTTATGTTTTAATAATTCCTTATGTTCTTATTCTTTCCATGTAAACAAAAATATGCTATTTGGTTGCATTTAAAAATGATTTATTTACAGTGTACTCACATAATGTTAAACCTGTCACATGCATACACTCACAGAAAAAAAAAATACACACACATGCAAAAGCACATGCATTCACAAACACACCATCATTGTCTCTAGCGCTCTGTCCCACTGTAACTCTTTTCTTTCATCTGCAGTTGCCTTGTTTTGCTCCTACTGTTTTTTTTTCACTTGTTTAAAGGCCTGATTTGAATTTCTAATCACATCACACCTTTCCTTGAACACACTCATCTCATCACATTCGTCCTCTTCACACATTCTTCATTGCACCGTAGCCTCCAGATACGCACTAAATTCAGGACATTATATTATCCTGCAACCAGTTATGTAATTTACTGTATGAATAATCAGATGTCGTATTTGGATGCAAATTTTTTGACTGTCATGAATGAATATTAATGTAGTGTCAACTTCTCTGATATTTTGGTGGAGAAATATTTGTCAAACCGGTTGTTATGAAATTTAATGAATTTAAAAAAGACTAACACAATCTAGTGACACATTTACTCCGACTGTGTCAGTGACGAACCATTTTAGTCACATTGTTGGTGTCAGTATGACTAAACACTTCTCAACAATGATCACATCTCTCTCAATATCTCGTGTATCTCTAGAGAAGTAGTACTGAAGTTGAAAAATATTTAAAGTACTAACAACAAATGTGGAGTCTGTACGTTATGTCAGTATGCTTTCTATCTTTTGAGACGGACAGAGGAAGCATGATCAGAGACCGGAAATGTCCTGTCTTTGTTGGACATAACCTGTAAGAGCCTGTATTGGCCTGTATGTCTCCATTTCCTTGTGTGTGTGACCTCAGTGCCAGCTGTTCCCTGTGGCAGTGCACAAGTGCTACAGCACTATGGCCTTTGAGTAACCCTGATTGTTGTGTGTCTCTGTGTTCCCGCAGTACAAACAGGTGGAGCAGTACATGTCCTTCCACAAGCTGCCGGCAGATATGAGGCAGAGGATCCACGACTACTATGAGCACCGGTACCAGGGCAAGATGTTCGACGAGGAGAGTATCCTGGGAGAGCTCAACGAGCCGCTCCGAGAGGTGGGATGAGTGTTCCTGTCTGTGTTTGAATCTCCTGCACATGCTGCAGTGGATTAATTTAAAAGCTTGTGTACTGCGTGACATTTCCCTCAGTTCTTTTTTTTTCTTTTTTTGCTTAAGGCCAAACCCAAACAAGAGTAAAACTGAGAGCTCAGAAAAAAAAAAATGTCTGCACAGTTGACATTTTTCCTGTTGTTACTCTAATAACTGAAATTGTGACAGGTCAGTGCATTTTGTAAACGATCAGCTCCTTTCTGCTGTCCTTGCTAACTGCTCTCTCCCTGTGATCACACAGGAAATTATCAACTTTAACTGTCGAAAGCTGGTGGCGTCCATGCCTCTGTTTGCCAACGCGGACCCGAACTTTGTCACCTCCATGCTCACCAAGCTGAAATTTGAGGTGTTCCAGCCTGGGGATTACATCATCAGGGAGGGCACCATCGGCAAAAAAATGTACTTCATACAGCATGGGGTTGTCAGCGTTCTGACCAAAGGCAATAAAGAGACCAAGCTTTCGGACGGCTCCTACTTTGGAGGTAAGATGAGCTGTTGCTGCGGCAGATTTACGAACTCAAAGGTCACACTCACATCCCTCTGTGAAGCTTAAATCTGCTCTATTTTAATATTAATAACGCTTTTCTTTAGCACTCTAGAAGGGTTGGTCTGGGTTGAATTTTTTTTATTTTTAGAGGCACCATCAGTTGGATAATGCTATTCTAACTTTGATATTAGCTTGTCATGACCACGAAGCGTTATGTTATGCAGCACTCGTCACCTCTCTTAAAATTTTGCTTCATGGTTTATGCAGTACTCTTCCCCTAAATTTAGGGCAACCCCAAATTAAGAAAACAGTACTTGCTGCAGCATAAATTAAGAATGTGCATTCAAAGGTCAGAGGGGTCAGAAAGCTGAGAAATTGCATACTATATGAATTCCTAAGGCTTGTGCAGTGGTGCAGAGTTTTTATGTACTAAACTCGTGTTCTGTTCGTAATCAGGGTCAGATAATGCGTAGCCCTCTCATAGTCCCACAGAGCTTATGACACATGTAGGAGACAGTGCTGCCATACTGCCCTCACCAAATACCAATTAATTTGCCCAGTGACAGCATATCATTTAGACTACACTGTTAAGTAATGAGAAATGGTGGCAAAGCATTTAACAGCACATGACCTGCCTGTGGAAGTTTAATTACGCCTTGCCTGCTCAAGTCCATCTCCATGCCCTCTCTCCAGGCGGTTCCAGAGAAATAATGAAACGATGGCAGGCAATCTATCTCTACACATGCCAAAACTAATCAACATTTCAGACAACATAGCCCCAGCTTTCTCCAGGGCCACATCCACAACATTCCCTCCTTCGGTCCATCCTCTGCTAAGCAGGATTCAGATTCAAAGAGAGGAATGTACAGGCTGGTTTCTGGCATATGCATCATGGTGGCTACACAGTTTGCTGCATTCTGCCACTCAAAGACGCTGAGCTTAGTGTACTTTGACGACAATGTCATCTAAATGCACTCGTGTAGATGCATCTGTGTTTGACTTTTTTTTGGCTGAAGTAAACACGAGTAGTGAAACCTACAAATGTGTAAATGCACAGGTTTTGGAACAGAAACTGGCTTGCTCACTTTAATCTCAAGCCTTGGATCTGTAGTTTTTTTTTTTCCCCCCATTTTACAAATTATAGGCACAGGGCTTTTGACTCCATTATCCTGTCACTGTTCCTGGCAGTACCACTCCTCTCGGGGGATAAGGGTGGGGGCTAGTGAGGTAAGCCTGGAGCCACTGGGAGTTTGTTACCCAACATGAGTTAGTCATTCATGAAATTAATTGGTGCAGGATCAGCACAGGGAGTACGTGACACATGTGGATCTCAGTGTGACTGTCACTATCAGCAAGCAGGAAGTCAAAGGCAATTAGTAGTTTTTTGCATTATGTGCAGAACGTGGAGACCTGCTTCACGTGTTCGCTACATTTTGACTCTCTGTCTTGGATGTGTAAGTATGTGAATGAAGAGCAACAGCTATCCAATAGCAGGGGAGCTAACTTCTCAGTCAAACACACTCAGTGTCTGCAGGCTCCAGTTTACAGTGCAGCAAACGACATCCATGTAAGCTCATCACCATCTCGGCAAACTCATGTACCGCTGCTCTTTCAGTCATAGACGACCTGAATTATTTACACAATTATATACTCAGCAGTCTGCTCCAGTTTGTTAGCTGTTGGATTAGCTCAAGCCAGAAAGCCAAAAGTCTAAAGTGGACACGACATGTCCTGGATGGGAGCGTCTGCTGGGCACACAGCAATCCAGTGGAGAAAGGAAATGTAATGTGACTGCGGTACTAACGCCAAGGGACACATGGATTGCTGCCAAGCCCGCTCTCTGGACGCTGATCTGGGCTCAGAAAGAAAACATGCGCCCTCCACCCCCGCCTCCACTTCACCATTTCTCTCCTTATAGTTCAGTATTGAAACACTTATCTGAACAGCATCTCCACTGCCCTCTCAATGCCCAGGCGGAGCAGGTTATTGTGTTGTTATAGTTCATCCTTTGTTGCCCGCTGTAATTGATGTGATGCCAGTGCAGACTGCACGTCTCCCTTGGTGGAGTGGAGCTCAGTGACCTTGTGGTGGCCTCTCATGCCAGTCAGAGGTGCTTATCAAAAGCTGCCTTTGATTGCACCCCTAAGATGGCTCACTTTGCCTCTGAGTGAGTGGCCTGTAGCCGCTCTGTGAGGTGGGGTAAAAAAAAAAAAAAAGACAGTGAAACATAGTCAGAGACTGGGAGAGGGTTGAGGAGGGGAGAAACTTGACAGCACATTTTGCAATCTCCTGTGTCATCTTCTTGGCTTTACTCAGTCTCTGACTGGTTTTCTGTGAATGATTCTCTTCTAATCCATAGTGATGTGAAGTCCTGGGTTAGGGAACTATTACTCCTCCCATCGCCCTTTTCTTTGGCTTTTCTTCCCTTGTTTTCCCCTTTCTGAGCTCAAACTGGCTATGCTACAGAACTGCCAAATATCCACCCTGACTGAGCCAGTCAGTAAAAGAGCCTGGCAGCAGTGAAGGTCCAGGTAATCCTTCTGATCTATAACCCAGTTAACAGCCTTGCACCTCTTATTCTGCAGTAGGAATGGCTGAAGCACTGCAGCAGTTGACTGGGTGACGAAACGGGGGATATAATGATATATGGAGTGGTGTTATATAATGTAGCCATTTAAAAAGGATGTGATGATACACAACATAGCACCTTGTTTTGATACAAGATATGACATGTAAGAGGTGATGTTGGGCTGCATCAATCAAACACCCAGAGTGCAACAGTATGTATGCTGTTATCTGATATGACAAGTATGTAAAAAAAAAAAAGAAAAGAAAAACTGAAAGAACTACTACTTAACCAGCCTCCATCCTATACTGATATCATGACCTGTGTTCTCTGATAAACACACAGGGAATGGGAGACTCTCTCATCTCTGAGAATTTTTGCCAACAATTCATTAATACTGTCCTTTTAAGACAATTATAAGCCTGTTTTACAAATGAAAAGTCAAAGAGCATGCACACATTATTCTAATTTTGGAGAGGGACATTATTTTGGTATATGCTATACTTTTGTCAATTAAACATTCTGATTTTAAGCAAGTATGATGCTTAGCCAGTTTAACATTTTATTGTTGCGTGTCTCCATGTTCTGTGCTAACATTCTCTAAATAGCTCTAAGCACAAGGAAGTGTATAGGAATATCAATCAAAGTACTACAACAAAACCTGATTATTGGACAAAATTTTAATCTGATATAGGGGCAAATAAAAAACAGGGGGATCATCATCAAGTTATTATAGAATTCATCTTGTGGGGAATTTGAATGTATTTAACCACATTTTACTGCAACCCATCCAATAGTTCAGATATTTCTCTCAAACCAAACTCAAAATGTAAATCTCATGATGATGCTAGAGGTAAAGAAGAAGGACAATCACAGTCAGGAGGTTTTGTCCTCTGGGGAACATGAATGTCTGTACAAATGTCTGTGATTCATCCAGTAGCTGTGAGATACTAGCATTGTCTCCAACTAGCATTGATAAACATAGACCGATAGACCAAACAGTAATGTCAATAGTTTTTAATCATCATTTGACTCTATGGAATGTTTAAATTCTGGAAAAAACAGTATGTAGTTGTAACTTTGGGCCCATTAAACCAAAAGTTAGAAGATTTGGATTCACATTCATACATACACACACACAAACCTCTTCTGGTTCTTGATTGTTGTTCTGTTGTCTTTTGTCCCTCACTAACATGACCAGCCTCAGTTTGGGGGATGAAAAAGAGACAATAAGATGTGACGGGACCCCAGCATCAGCTACGGTGCTGAAAAACACCAGATATCCCCTACCTGTCTGTGCATGCTAGAAAAACACAAGGTGTTTGCGCAGCTATGCTAATGCTGTAAGGGAGTGAACATGGCATGTCATGGGTAATCAGGCGGCCCACTGTGGATGTTTCAAAGGTTAGAGAATGTTCGCTCTGTGGGCTGGGGGCAGTGTTGGGGAGGGAGATGGAAGCTGACAGCAGGACTCAGAGTCCAGGTGAGCTTTGCCAGACCAGGCTGCAGGACACAGATACTTTATCACAGACCAAGCAGTCCTGCTCATACTCATTAATTCACATCCATGCACACTTCAGAGAAGAAGGAAGGTAAGCACATAGAATCACATGCTGATATGTGCACACTGTAGACTTAAACTTATTTAAAGCCACATTCAAAGGCCAAAATTTCCATTTGCTCAGCTTCATGCACAGTAGTGTGCACGGGAAGTCATTTGCAAATCTGCGTTTACAGTGCATGTATGTAGTATCTGCTCTATTAGCAGATTTCAATTTAGATTAGGAAATGTAGATGTTGGAAATATATTAAAAGTCGAACATACTCACCATGCTGACATGTTTCAAACACTTGTTTCACACTTGTGTTTAAGATCTCTGTGGTTGTGGTTTGGTGACATTTTATTTATTAGATTTCTGCTCATATATTATGTCAAACCAAACTTTTGCTCTTTCAGTAGTTGTGGCCTGTTTTCTCTGCTTGAAATAAGCATGACACTGAAGTCACATAACTTCTCTTTAGCATGAGTGCATTTATTCAGCATACATCCTATTCAGTGTGGGACCGTCATAAGCTGCTATCTTTCAATTTTACAGAGCTGCAGAAACCAACTTTGAGCAGATTTGACTGTTTTTATCTTTTCTTTAAACTGGTATTATCTTGGACAATGTACCTACAGAATATGTGCTGTGTAATGCAGTTATGACTATTGGCATTTAGGTGTGATTGGGCTTTTGTTTGTGTTTCTTCCATCTATCAGTGTTTTCATTTACTCTCTGAAATCATGAATAGATGCTTTTTTTTCTTTGAAAACTATCTCTAGGATATTAGCAATTTTTAGAAATTAAAATTTCATAAATGTTGGTATCTCTGTGCTGTAGCCTCTATTGCACCAGTCTTGCCTTGTAAAGAGTTTTTTTTTTTGCTTAGCTTTCTGCTCCTAACATAGATGCATCTAAATAAAAGTCAGTGAAAACTTACTGAAAATGTAGTTTTTGACCATCTATTTATAATGTATCATGTACAGCATGTGGATGGATCAGCTCATTGTAAAGCATATGGTGTTTGGCCCAAGATGTCTCTCATTCATTTTTTCTCCCTTTCTTACTCCACTTCCACACAAACTCACACACACTGACTTCTTGCATGGCATGCAGTCTGCTCTCTGGTTTGAGAGCTGTTGCGGACTCAGGGGATGCATCTCTCCAGTAACAGCACAGGACACGTGGGCTGCACCATCCAACTAAAGACCAGTCATGTGTGTTTTCTCCAAGCTTACAGTGCATGATGTCTTAGTCTTTCTTTCCCCAAGCAACATCCAATTTTAATTGATGTCATTCAATTTTGATGAACACATTGTCACTTAAGTGCGAAAATGAAAGACATCATGGGGGGGCAAAGCAACATCCTTACTGCACCGGTGTAGTTTCCTTGTAGAAGCTGGGGCATCTCTGTGTCTGTTGCATTAACTTGTCAAAAACAGGTTCGGAAACAATCACTGCTGAGTGAAATAAATGGGACAGATTTATCAAGCAGTCCTGTAGAGCTTATTCACCAAGCTGCGTCTTTTTAGTTTTTTACACATCTTCTTTTTAATGCTGTTTTTTTAGAATAAAAAATATTGAGTACAATGACAGGTTTAATTCTCAACAGTTATCATGTGCCATGCCAATATTATAGCTTTGCTAAATTTAAGCTAACAAAGCCCACAATTTTAGACTGATTATGAATCATCTCATTGTTACTGAGGACCACACAGAAATGGATAATTGTAGGAGCAGCAGTCAGTCTGAGGAGAAAACACACGCCCCTTACAGAGAGAAGGCTACACTTGCTACACCAACCAAGACCGTTCCCTGATTTCATGCAGGATTTGGGGAGAATCGCGATGAGTCACAGGAGATGTGAGTAAGCAGTGAGAGTAGAGCGTTCATAAATAAACCGAGTGTAAGTCACGAACCATCCACTAAAGCCCTCTCGTGCTGGTCAGTGCAGTGCAGAAGTTCACTTAGCAGGATCAGCCGGATAACATATTTTATGTTAAACTTGAGGAGGAAGCTGTTCAGTACTGAGTGGAAATAAATATTAAATAAATAATCATAAGTCATAAGAGTTTTATCATCATGTTTTTTTTTAATTATTAAACATTTTGGAGCTCCATATTACTGTAAGTAGAAAATAACATAATGAATCTCATACCAAAATGATGAATGTACTTTTGGAGAAAATTAGAAAATACTTAAAAAACCATTACCTGAAGATATCTGTGCAGTAGTTGACCAATTTTAGATGTGGTTCATGTATGATAACGATGTTTTGCTCTTATGTTTGGTGAGCATGTGTGGTGAAATTTTGTCAGACCAGTCTTTGGAGCTCAAGACAGAACAGTGCACTTTGGGTTTTGAATTATTTTGTTATGCTGTGATATTTGCCATTCAGCATGAAAACCATAATTAATATTCCACCTATGGTAAATTAACTTTTAGCAAACCAGTTTTGATGCTTAGCTCCTAATGTCAATGCCCGATATTACTGCTTCAGACCAGCAACCTGCAGCAGACCAGCCCTCAAAGATGTCCCCAAAATCTGTTTAACTTGCAATAGTTTGCATCGGACTCAAAACTGTAGATTTTTTTTTCAACACAATTCAGATGGCACTGCTGTAGGAGTCTGGGCTTCACATGCTTTCCTGCAGAGACAGTAAGATGAGGCCAGAGGGCTCACTGCAGTTCAGCGCCTCGTCTTGGCAGTATTGGCTTCATCCAGAAAGCCACTGGACAAGAGGATTTAATACAGAGGCGTGATGCTCCTCTCCAAAGGGGATTACTGGAGCAGTGCTGCAGGAAATGGACCCCCAGCGCAGCTCTAGCCAGGGCTGCCCTGCAAGCACACGCTTACAGTACACACAGAAAAAACAAAAACACAGACAGAAGAGCATTGTGGTTTTACTCTGTCCCACATTAACATTGCTCTCTTGCTATCTCGGCCATTATGCATTCACCCATGATCCCTCTCACACAAATGCACACACAAACATAACACACGACAAATGAAGTTATTCTTATGCTTCATATACGCTACGTATTCCTCATAGGCTGTCCTGTCAAATCATGCATTCTCCCTTTATCTGTTTTCCGATCTCATTTTCATACCATCACACACGATCATAACTGCTTTACACTCACTGACCAGAAATACATGAAGTTCTGCACACTCAAATGCAATACAATACAAACCAACAATCAAGGCATATCAAGAGGGCCTTTTGCAGTGGCTCCATAATTGTAAATTTGCTTGAGAATTTTCCAGAATTTACAAAAATTAAACAATATAAGCATTTCTGCATGGCGCAGATGTTCATGTTTTTCTGTCCACAGAGGATGTATTAATTCTCTCACAGAAATATACAGTAGCTGTAACCTGAGGTCCAGTTTCTGTGTTTTGTAGTTTCTGAATGAGTAACAACAATAAAGAAAAGTAGCATCTACAAACAGAGGAAGCTGTTGTTTAGCTCAAAACCATATTGTTGATAGTTTATGGTTCATGTCTGAGTGCAAATGTGCCATTTCCATTTTTTTCCTTTGCTATTGAGCATATTTTGGTACTTTGCCAGTGGGAGGAGAAGTGCAGTTGGGGGAGAGGAAAATTGAGCAGTTCTCTGCAATTTTGGAGTCAACATGGAAAGCAAAGTCTTTGAACTACACACTGCACAGCACAGAAAGCCCCCTCACAGGTCCCCTCCAAAATCACATTTTTTTTAACCATTATTTTGATATCACCAATTTCATTATACAATCTTCTACCTGTACATTGGAAAATGTACAGAAAAAAGACCCTTACCAGAATCCATTATCTACAACAGTTAGCATGCTATAGCTTATTAACTGAAAGCCTTTCCCTTTTAGTTGACTGTATTCTTATGCAGCTGCTTGATAGCCTATCCTATTCAGAAAATCCCTATCTTCCTATGTGAATGGTGTGGCTTGTTAAATTGTAATGGACTGTTTTTAAATCTTGCACAGCAACCACCTACATTTCTATGTTTTGTTGACTTCAAACTGTTCAATTATCTCAATATCAATATGTATAAGTCACATTTAAGTCAGTATTTTACTTAATTACTTACTTATTTTTTACTAAACATAACCACGGATACCGTGTTTGAGCCTCAGTTACTTTAAAACAATATTGTGTGTTAAGCATATAAAATGGTGACAGCGAGCATTGTGCAGATTATTTCGAAGGTTCAGTTAATATGAGCACTGCTTTTTATGGAGATGAGGGCGGCAGTTGTGATTGACTGTGACTGTTATGAGCCCCTAACAGACAAAGGCTTATTGACTGCATCATTTTTTAATCACACAACCACACACAGCTCATCATCATCATAATACACACATACCAAAAACATAGCGCAAGAAACAGGGCTGCACATGTTTTTTTGATGAAAGCATTAAGAAATTGTAGAATACTGTACAAGGAATTTCTCCCTGTGTGTGAGGCTGCAGGATGAAACTATAAATACAAAACCCATAGAAAACATTGGATGATGAGTATTATCTTTAAAGGGAGGAAAGAGGAGCAAAGGAAAATGGTGAGAAAGACCATTATGGTGGTGAATAAAATGATAACTGAGATATCTTGAGATAAGTTGGATTCTTTAAAAATTTGATAGGATGTAGGCAGGGGTGGGGTTGGGGGCTGTTACTTTATGTGGGAGAATTCAGAGCATGGGTGTGGTGGATGAGCTGGAAATGGGTTTCCAAGAAAGAGTCAGTGTGATAGCAAACACAGGCAGGGAGGGCAGAAGATTAGATAAAAAGCTAAAGCTAAAGAAAAGAAACATTAGGGATTGTGTATGTGTGTGTGTGCGTGTGTATATATATATATATATACATATGTAAACATAAGCCTATATATTCTCCTCATATACATTGACATAATTATAGTTAATTCACGTATATTTGTATGTGAGCACATGCGCACACATTGGGTGCATACATTCTTGCATACATCCTACTTAAACAGTGTATGCGGGCGGTGCAACATCTGCATATAGTAAAGACTTCTGTACTCACACACACACACACACACACACACACTGTTTCTATGCCAGAACTCTACAGCAGTTCAGCTGTTTAAATGGAGCATTATTTTCCTGAGCGGGCAAGGCAGATGAAGGCTGGCAGACCTCTAAGCTCTGAATATGGCATTAAGTGCAGCGCTGATGGATTACAGAAAAATTGTAGTTTTTCGTGCTAAAAAAAAGCCTTAACGCCTTACACTCAGAGGAGAAATGGCTTATCTTAGCATGCATTACACTTTGTTATCATGGAAAATATCAGAAATAAACACAAATTTTCCAAGGAATGATTAATGTAGTGATGTGACCTTTTGTTTCATATATTTGGGTAAGGGTGTATTTTTTCTTTGCACATACATAAAAACTGTATTTATTAATTGTCTGGTTTATAAGATGTTTTATTTTATGTGGTTGCTAGGTTATGTGTGAAATACTACAAAAATAACTGTTACTGAAATCTCTTGAACCTGGGATGGTCCAGGCTAAACTTTGGCAAAAAATGTTACCTGTGACCATTTTTTGTGACTGTGATTGAAGAGACTGCTTGCCAACTTAAAATCTTCTGGGTTTAATTCCACTACATGATGTTCTCTCTTTGTACTGTGTTTTGCTGCAGAGATTTGCTTGCTGACGCGGGGCAGAAGGACAGCCAGTGTCCGAGCAGACACATACTGTCGACTCTACTCACTATCTGTGGACAACTTTAATGAGGTGCTGGAAGAGTATCCTATGATGAGACGGGCCTTTGAGACTGTTGCCCTGGACAGGCTGGATCGTATTGGTAAGAAAGTGAAACCCAACTGGAAATTCAAAGAGAAAATTTTATTTTAATTTTTTGTTTTTTACAAACAAGATGCCACAATTTGCTCTTTCATATCGGGACATGACAGCCTCAGCTGGCGTCAAGGAAAAACTACGATGAAAACCTACAAATTAAGGATATGATATTATATTGTAATGATATTGTATCCGGACTCTGTAGGTAATACTCTCCACCAATGACATACACACAGTTATCTACTGAAAGTTTACATGTGCCCAGCTGGCCAATCAGGTTGTCACTTCCTGACTGCATGCTGCTCCCTATCAAAAGGAACATAACCAAAACCTGCCATTAAATAACCCCCTTCAGAAAGCAGTGTAAGAGCTGAAGAGTTCATAGTTAAAGTGCTTTGCCAGTTGCAATAGAGCAAGGGTCACAGTAACATTCATTTTATCTCACACAGGCTCTGCTTTCTGTTGGACTCTATGCATACAGTAAGCTGAGCACACTGAATTGTCCACACTGCCATGATATCATACGTCATCAAACATCAAACGTGCCCACTGCTGTGACTGTGTACTTTTTTAGCAACAGTGGTGCAGAAAAGTAGGGGTCCCAACCTCACTCAATGTAACTTACTTAGATATGGGTAAAATCATGGCCTCAAAACAGACACCCTACACACCTCAAACTGAATTCTCCAACCCACTTAGTATAGGGTTGCCCTTCTTAAAGATGATTTAGTTACGTGTGTGATCAAATCCAAACTTGCTCAAAAATTTCCTTTCTCCTTTGAAACCAGGAAGTATGCAGAGTAAAACCCTTCTGTCTGTTGTGAGAAGGACACCGCCTGTGCCTGAAACAAGTCTTGGATCTCAATTGAGAGGAGTTCTTATCTCCTCCTATAATGATAATGTGCCTCTTTGATGCCAGTAAAGTATGGAGGAAAAGAAGAAATGAGGAATATAGCTCCTTCTCAATATTCCATCCATCCACTCCGTCAAAGCGATAGTGCATAATTACGCCTCTTAAAACTGAGTTAGAGTTAGGCTTGCCACCAGTTGTGAAGCAGTGGCCAGAAAGCTGTAAAACCCTTGCTCACCTCTCACTTCTGTCCAAAGTTTGGTCCATGGGGGCAAAAACTGGAAGTTTGGAGCTGAGGGTATGGTCCTTGAACGCATTCCCATCCAGTGCATTGACACAGTGGCTGGCATAGTGTAAAGTGCTCATTTCCTCTTAGTTAAATGCAGAAAGAAGGATGGCTGGTTGCAATGATGCTCCGTTTTATAGGGAGTGGGACACATTGACATTCTGATGGCCATTTACGCATATCACATATTACAATGGGGGAAAGTGTATACACCATTAAAGAAGAGTATTACCCACAGAGTCCAGTAAAGGTTTGAACCTGTGTGAAATAGAACTTCACAGCCTTTCAATATGCTCATATGATCCTTGAAAATAACGCTCATTCATAATCTTTTTTTTACTCAGGCAGTACATCAGTATGTAGACTGGGTTAGGATGGATCAGTGTAAATCCTTAACAAAACTCTCACACCAAACCTGTTCAAAACAACTTAAAAATACATTCACCCTGAAATTTAATAACTGAAATTACTTCCTAAGTGATTTACATATACACATGCAGAGAGAGCTCTGGTGTTTAAATTCTGAACTGATATCTCTTCGTATACAATTGATATTCTCTGCATATCCATCACTTTTCACAGGCTCTGCTTGAGCAGATAAAAAATTCACAATGAAAGGCATGCCTGTATCAACACTCAGCTATCACTGCATGCTCTGTTTTATCCTCTGCTATGTTTAGAATGGAAGATAGAGAAATTGCTTTAGGGGGTCTCTTTGTAGAAAATGGCTGCTTTGAAAAGATGTGGTGGGCTGATAGTCACGTTTCTGTGAGATGGTCTCCTGCATGTGTCCTTTCTACTGGGCACGATGCTCTTGTTCACCCTTCTTTCCTAATAAAGTCACTCACACAGCAATGATTCACAAATTAATTACTGCCTTGATGGACTTTACACAATATGATTGGAGGTATGCAAGTGATAAAGGGTCAGGTGGGGCCAGGGTCAAGCTGGATACAGATACAATCCCTCATTGCAACATCTCTACTAATCTGCTACTAGTCATAACAGAAAATGGAGAGATTGATCTGGGCCTAATTGCATTTACAGTATCTTTAGATTTCAGATCCTTTTGTTAGTACCAAATTGAAAATGGCACTCATGTGAATTAACCCTGTCGCTTCTAGTGCAGCCATTCAACAATGACTAATGGACTCCATGGTCAGAGTCACACACATTTCTCTAATAGGCTGGGTCAGCAGTTATTATACCTGACATAGTGACGCAACACCAACTTGTCTCTTTGACCTTGTTCACAGCTCATAGGGATTTCAGAGTACTCATGTTCCTCTAGGATGGTGAAGGTGAAGGTGCACCAGCGAGTAAATATAACAGTAAATATTTAAGTTTGTTCCTGATTATTATAATGCTTCTCTTCATTTCAACAGCCAACGGGAATAAACATTGTGGTTGTTGCTTCATGTTTTGTCATTGCTACTTGGAAAATCACAGTTAAACCTCGTCAAACAAACACTACCTGCTCCCTAGACTGTCATGCATCCTGAGCTTCTGTCTCTCTGTAGTTACATCCTGCCTATCTTTTGCTGTGTCTCTTTATACTGCACTTTTTTATTTTTCCTTTTTTTCCACTCGTGATTTCCAGGTACACATTTTTTGTTTTCCTTATCTTCTTTCATAGCTGTTCCTTTGCTAACCACTTTAAATAAAAGAGGTTGTTAGAAATTAGGATGGTTACTCAAGTACACCCAAATGACAACCTGATCCTGTCTACTTACAATGCTCATTTCCCTTTTCTCTGCCTTCTGTCACCTGTCACTCTTGACATGTCTGTTTATGTGTTTGTGCGTGCATGTGCTTCTGCAGGCAAGAAAAACTCAATCCTGCAACACAAGGTGCAACATGACCTCAGCTCTGGTGTACTTAACTACCAGGAGAATGAGATCATCCAGCAGATTGTGCAGCATGACAGGGACATGGCCCACTGCGCCCACCTTATGCAGAATGTCCCACCCCAGACGCCACCTTCACCAACCCCTGTCATCTGGGCCCCCCTCATCCAGGCCCCTCTGCAGGCAGCAGCTGCCACAACCTCAGTAGCCATTGCCCTGACACACCATCCCCACCTTCCACCAACTCTCTTCAGGCCTCCAGTTTCAGCTCTTGGATCTCTTAAGGACCCTTCCAGTCGGCTCAAGAAATTTCACACGTTTGTACCTCCATCTACAACACCGGGCTCTGCTGGGGACTCTCCTTCAAGCACACCATCTAAACTGCGCACTGGGGTGGACATGCCATTGCTGGCTTCTTTTCGTGCTCAGCACATGACATCGGGCACAGGGGCAACCAGACCTAGCAAAGGGGCCTCAGGTATTGAAGGCCAGCGTGGACCTAGTGGGGCTGGGTCTGGGTCCAGTGGAGGAGGGACCTCTGCTTTCCCCTTTGGACCATTCTCTTCATCTGGTTCACCCTCATCCAGCATGGCCCAGCTACACTCACAACCACAGCATCAACAGCCCTTTCGCTCCAGCACCCCACCTCTCTCAAACCTCTTCCATCAAGGGTCTGCAGGTGGAAGTACAGGGTCAGGAATAAGTGGAGGGGCAGTTGGAGCCTGTGGTGGTGCTACAGGGTGGTCTTCAGGTGGAGCAGTTGGAGGGTCTGTGGAAGGAGCCACTGGAGGAGACACTGCTTGGGCTGGAGAGGACTTTACTACTGGAACAACAGAAGGAACACTTGGGGGTCACTTTGGGTTGGGAGGAGCTACTGGTGGATCAGTAGGAGAGATCTCAGGGGAATCAATAGGAGAAATAACTGAAGGATTAATGAGTGCTGCTTGTGGCAGATTAGCAGGTGGGGCATCAGGTGTATCAGGAGGGGTTACCTGTGGGCCTATAGGAGATGCAGCCAGGAGATCAATGAGAGGGACTTCGAGAGGGTCAATAGGAAGATCTTCTAGGGGCTCGTTGGGAGGGGCTTCTGGAGAATCATTTGTGGTTACGACAACTGGGGGATCGTTAGGGAGGGCTTCTGGTGGATCAGTGGGCGTGGTCTCTGGGGGATTGACAGTAGGGGCCTCTGTGGGACCAGTTGGAGGGGTTTCTGGTGAGCCAACACTTATAAATCCTGGAGGATCATTGGGAAGGGCCTCAGTTGCAACAACAACTAGCCATATAGTGGGAGGTATAAGTGGTCCAGGGGGAGGTGTGATTGGAGGACATATTGGCAGAGCAGCAGGAGGAGCAGTAGGGAGCCATATAGGAGGCTCTACAGCTTGCTCTGTAGGTGGGACTTCAGGTGGAATTACAGCTGGACTAATAAGTTCCTCCCGATGTCAGAGTCCTATATCTACTGGCTCATCCAGCACCATGCCTGGGCAGGTTCTCAACAGCCAGCCCCCTCCCAAGCCTCCTCAAGGTGTTTCGCTGCAGCAGTTTGCTGGAGGAGGCAGGACTAGCAGTGGTTTAAACCTCTTTCATTCCCCTCCACAAGGCTCCCCATCCTCTAGTAGTGGACAGCACAGCCAGCAGCCTGCTGAGGGCTCACCATCTTCCCTCAGCCATTTCAGCCTGGCAGGCCTCCAGTCTGGCTTCCTGCCTCACCAGATGTCCCTGGAGAGGTCTGCCCTGGCCTCCCTGGCCCAGTATGGTTCTGCAAATGCCTCCCCCTGCCTTACCCCTGTGGCACCGAGCCCTACTATTCAAAGTCCAGTGGCAGGGAGGACTTTCCACTATAGTGACCCTTCCAGTGCCACAGGATCCCACAGTTCTCTGCTAATGCCTCAGTGTTCTTTTCCTTCACAGCCTACCAGCCAGCCACAACCAACAGGGAGAGATTCTCCTCTGGGCCGCTTGTCTGAGGACCTTAAGCTTTTATCCAGCTCGCATCCATCTTTGCCCCAGGAGGTGGCCCAGGCCTTGGGCCATCATTCTCCTCGCCCCTCTGTCGAAGCAGGATATTACCCCTCACCCTTTTCCTCACCCACTCTTTTGCCCAAACCATGTAGCTCAGTGCCTGGGCGCATGACTCCTCCAATCCAGATGTCCCCAGGGCACTCTCATCAGACTCAGTCTCCTGGGTCCTCCCCCGCCTTGCCTCTACGAAGGGGCTCTACTGCTTACTCATCAGATCTAGAACCTCAAACTGTTCGTTCTAAACTCCCTTCCAATTTGTGAGGATTAATCACACCCTCCTGTGCTCCTCCAAACTGAAACATACATAAACTATCTTCATATGTGACATGCTTTTCTTTATGTCTTCAGACTTCACTGTGTCCCACCTCTCATTTTACCAAGATTTTAAATTTACTGTGATTTAAAAGACACTTTACCGGGTAACTCGGAGCACTAGAATATTCTATATTTGTTTCATGCTTTGTCCGCCTTTTTATTCATACATTCTGTATATAGATAGAGATATATTTAAATGATAAGTTAATCAAGGGACTAGGAGGGTGTGAAAAATAATCTCCTTGGAAAGAACAGTCGTTTTCTTTATTTCTATAACTATGCCAAATTCATCTGGTGATGTTTGGGAAGACAATTCAATGGACTGAACAATAATACCCTTTTTCAGCAGGAACCTATGCACTAATACCTGCATGTACAAAGGCTTTTTGTGTGTTTCAAAAAAAAATCTATACATTTTTAGCTAAAAAAAATGCTTCAAGACAGGTTGACTCTTGTACCATCTCATACAGGATCACATATTGTTGATCCGTAAATGTATCTGTTAGATTGTACTTATTTATCCTCTGTATAAACTTTTCAAAACCTTATGGGAGATGGAGAAGAGATTTTAGGAAACCAAAAAGACTTTTCCTGTGGGGTAATAATTCAACTCCTCTTGGCCCGTCAATCCTTATTTTTTACCACTTTATCCTAATAATACTGTTTCTGAAGCAGGTGGAGAGGGGTTCAGCAAGCTCCCCTCCATCTCAATACTGGGACATAACAGTATGTGAGCGAATGGCTTTCTGCAGAGTCTTTAACTATGTCTAAACAAGTTCACTTTGTCTTCCAAACCCATGCTAATATTGTGTAGAAAGCATGTGTTGTTTTATCTCATGACTGTTTGCAACTGTTACTGTGCGGGTGTTAAATGAGAATAAGTGTGTGACTCAGTGGAACAGTCAAATGCAAGGTAAGACTCTTCCCTGGACCGATTACAAGGAGGTTTGCATTTTTCACACAAAAAAACAGGACTTCCACTTACTACAGCTCGTGTTTTGCATTGTGTAGCACTCAGACCACTGAAAATCAAAAATAGTCATATATAACAATATTAACCCCAAAACTAGACATTCAGTCATTGAGCAAATACAGTGCAAACAGTACACATGCTGAAATATCAGAAAAGTGCTGGAATGAAAATATGCCACTTGATTTGTGCATTACTTCTGCTGTAGCTGCTATATGGTCAACATAAACGTTTCCTCATTGAAGGCCATACCAAGTTTGAGATGTTGAATGTATGTACATTTGTTGTTGCTAAAAGTAAGTACTGTAGCTATTGTAGATGCACCGAAGGCGAGGTGCCCCAGGTGGTTAAGAGACTGTTCCATAACTAAAAAGGTCATTGGTTCAATATCTTTGACAGACGTTTTCATCAGCAGCCATTTTTCCTGCCAAAGTGTCCTTTGGCGAGACACAGAAACAATACAGTCTAAATTGTTGTAAGACATCCTAGATATATGACTCCGTAAGCCGCCTGAAACAGCCCACTCTTTACTTCACGTTCTCCACAAAGTACATCTGTACTGCTGTGCTGCCTTTGTAAGAAGCAATTGATTTTTTTCTGCACATGTAGGTTCGGGAAAGAATTCTCAATGACAGAATGACCATTTTAAAATGTACTGCACGTTATTGAATGATGCTGCAGGTTTTTCAAATTCATATAATTTACATCGCATTCATTGAGCAAATTCTAGACTAAGCTGTTTGTAGTCAGGTTCAAAGATAAAATCAATTAAAGGTCCGTTTTATTTGTGTATGAATTCAGATCTGTCAGACAGCCTTGCAGTGGGCAAAAAAAAACATAATACACAGTAGAGGAAGGTATCACTAAATTCCCAAAGGAGAGGAGCTGTGATATGCTTGTACATGTTTGTCCGTAGCTCATCATCAAGACTGGCCTGGGTTCCACTCAGACAGCTGAGTCCCTAACTCAGTCACAGCACTCATCCACAGTCGCCTAATTTAACAAGACATGTCTGTAATCCCTTGACCCTCGCCAGCTATCATGGACTCACACACAGAGGTGCACAGTGACCATGTTCTCCCCTCATTACCGTTCCCAGAAGTCCCTATAATAAGTTATAGCAACACACAAAACATGACATACAGCTGTACAAATGTACTTTTACAGACATGCAGACCACAACAAGAGCACACAATGATTGCTCCTGGCCAAAGTAAGATATATTTAGCATTCAACTGTTTTTTTTATCAACAATATATGACTAAATTAGATGGATTGATTTTCCCACTGTTGCAAAAATACCACTATGATAGAGTCAGAATAGTAAAATTGGGACAGAATTGCCTCACTTGTACAATGCAACCAAACTGACAAACATTATTAAACACATAATAAAGAAGTACAAACAAAACCAACAGTTGAATTATATAAGTTCAGCAACAATGTGTGTCATGTAATGTGGGTCATTAACAAATTGACATAGAATTGGTTGAGCCAGAGCGAGGGGTAGTGAACACAGAAAGAACTTTATGATTATCCGGCTTATCAGAATCCCTCTTGAATTAGATTACATAGGTGAAATCAATAATGAATCAGAGCTTTTATCTTTGTACGCGTAACCTTTGAAGGTCCTCTTCACATGCCCAGCAGGAGTTACTTATGGACAGAGCAGTGTTTTTTATCATTCTCTTACATTTAATTGATATCTGAAAGGCTCTGAAACATTTGCTGTGTGGCTTATGGTAGGATCTTGAGACTCTTTAGACCACCATCTAGAGGGGCAAAGGGGGAGGAGGGACAGATCTCTGTGGCAAATAGGAGGCACATAGAACTGTTTCACCTCTGGAATACCAGATGTCTGCAGAGAGTGTAGTTGTTGAAACCTTGGTCTTCCTGTACCGGCAAGCCTTGCACTGCACAAAAGCAGACAGACCGCTGTGTCTTGCGCATCAGGAAAAAGACCCCCTTTTTTCCTCACAATATGACCTTATTAAGGTGCAGAGATGGAGAACAGTTTGAAGCCTGTTGGCGAGACAAAGGTGTAGATGTAAGGAAAAGCTGATGCACTGAAGGAATGATGTAGTCAGACTTTCAGCCACAGGGGAAGACAGGTAGACAGGCACCCCATGGGGTACTCATGCTGACAGGGTGCTTGTTTCTGCGGGACTGGCAGCATGTCCCCCCCTTTCCTCATGATTGTTCCTGAGTGCAAGTGGATATTTGTCAGTGTGGTATTGATTGGAAGGATTTGAGGAAAAGCTTAGAGCATCACTGCGTAGCTAGCAGCTAGGGTTCGGATGCGTATGTGACTGTGTTTCCCACGCTGGCTGGCAAGGTCGATTGCTAGGGCTGGACACTGTCGGAGGAGGGTGGGACGGGGAGGCACAGGTCATAGCTTAGAGAGAGATAGACATTAGACAAGGATTGATTAGTTGGCCTGAACTTAGTCTGGTACATCATCAGAGATAAGTGGTTTAGAGGGAGGGGTTAGATGGGCGCACAGTGTATCAGCTGAATCTGTCACTGTCAGTTAGAGAGCAGACAAAATCTGCATGATGTCTTGTCTGTCTCATCCTGGCCAACATCTTTGCAAAATCTCTTGTCTTGGATTTTTTTAATGCAAGAAAACTGCTAATTTTTACGTAATTAGGAAAAGCAGTTTTTGATTGATGACCAAACAGCTGTGAAATGATGTAATGGAAATTAAAAGAAGTTCCATAATAATTTTCTCAACTCGCAAAATATCATGTAATCCTTCGTTCCAAGTAAAGACATGAAAATAACCGAAATCGAAGTAACACGATTTCCACCTGACAGCAATGTTTATTCTTCAAGGGGATTTGCTATTTCCATCCTCCCAGACTATTTGCTGCAGCCTCATCTGTAGTGAAATGTGTAGAGACAGTGCTTTTTAGAGGAATCAGCTGGGAATTAGATAAGGAGGCTTTGAAACTTTGTGTCTTTTGAGAAAAGCGAATAAAGAAAAACAACTGTGACTCACCCGTTCATGCCGGGAACTATTTTCATTATGTCTCCCTGTGTCACCCATCTGAACATCGGGAGAAAACAGCAGTATACAACACAGGAAATAGCAATGAAGGGCAGTTGAAGAATCACATTTGTCACCAGGGTTGTGTCCTAACACTCTCAGCTACTATTGTTTATTTAGAAACCAGTTCAAAATAATGTAAAGGCAGCTGGCATTTTGTGTTTTCTATCCCATGAGGCTACCTGGTCTTGAGAACTCAGGCCATACCTGGCTCTGGTCCTGCTGTTGGTCCTGGGTATAATGTGTTGTGAAGCAGCCAGCAGGTTTTTAAGCTGCTTCACTGCAACCATCGTCACCGGGCTCCACGTGGCACATCTGTACCATATAGCCTTCCTGTCCCTTTATGCTGCCCTTCTAGCCAATAAACATGGGTGGGTGAATCAGCGATGCACACTAACAAAATCATTTGCTGTGATTGAGGATTAGATGTAGCAGCAGTGGAATTGAACCGGCAATTTCTCGGGGGAGAAAAAAGGCGCGTGTTTTTCCCAAGCCCTCATTATTCATTCATGATCACAAATTCCTCCTACCCTCCCACAAACGCTCAATTTATTTCACACACAAGCACCAGAATCAGGTGTTCTGATGACAGTGTACCTCAAAGTGATCGAATATGATATGGAGATTGCCATACGTGGTGAAAAGTCCTGGTTATTGTAGCGTCAAATTCAACTGACCTGTTTTGCTGCTGCTCCAGTGAGATGGAATAAAATGACACTAATGTTATTTTGACTACTAGGTGGGCTGTTGGGCAATTTAACCTGGATATGACCCAGTTTAAGGATACCATGCAACAGTGGGAAGCTGAAAAATCCACTCTAGGTCTGTGTCACCTAAAGATTCTTCAGGGTAACGGCACTGTACAGCTGACTGGCAGGAGTCTCTCTCTTTTTAGCTGTCTATATGAAGTCCTCAGTTCATCCTACCTTACAGCATGCTCATATTCCAAATTTGACTTGGTTCTGTAAACTAATGAATATACAGATTAGTTACTTCGATTCGTTCTTAAATACATAGTTTCGTATATTTTTCTACTGGTTGCAGTTGATGAGGAAATCCTGTGTTGAAGCCAGAGGTGCGGCTGCTCTTCACTGGATTAGTGTGGCGGGGGGAAGCAGAAAGGTCATGTTCAAACTGCATTTGGAGAAATGAGGGTTTACATAAAAAAAAAAAAAAAATCCTGCTTCTCCAAACCGTCTTTCATTTGCTGGAGTATGTACTATAATTCCTCTTAATCCGATGTTGGGAACATAATGTTGAAAAGGTACTTACTTATACAAATTTATATATTTCCATAGGATCTATTTATATTTCTGTATTTATTTTAGACTCTCTTAATAAGTGATGTCATCACCATAACAGATAATGATAAGCAATGTTCACCAAATTGTGTGTATGTACAGTGTTCATAACATGTCCATGATTTTTAAGGAAACGTCATTTGCATTGTGTAATCTCTCTACTTTGATGCGGCGCAGGAGTGGGACATTTTCGTTACACGATCTTACAGACCAAGACTTTATACCTGAAGGTTCAAACTTTTTGTTTCATGAAGGCAGTAACTGGTTCAACACTTCTTATGAGGACACGCAACCTTTTGGGGAGGACAGTATTTTGACCGCTTTGCTATCGATCAATGGATATCTATTTTTTCTGCATTTAAACACAGGAACTATGGGAAAAAGCAATAAGGGAACTGTACAGGTATGGTGCGACTGGATGTGTACCTGCGGGACATTGCGCTGACCCACATGACAACCACACACACAGTAGCCGTGGCTCGTAGTTTTGTGTGGCGGTGAATGGAGTGAGGCAAAAATTGCATTGTCGATAAGCACACATACTGGATGAAATAAAACGGTATAGAATAAAATATAAGGAACAGCTGTCTGGAGTGTTTTTTTCTCCCTGTTCACATAGTGCATGCTTTCAAGTGCACTTCACAAAGGAACTTAGACACAGCACAGTGTAATATTTACACCTCTTTAGGGAATTCTGACACCACTTCTGTTACACTGTGTGGACTACCTGTGTGTGCAGCAGGGTTCAGTAAATGGCGAATTTGTGAAGTTGCTCGTCATTTATTTTCCTTTGAGAGGTGTCAATAAGCAAAGAGTCTTTCACACAAACACCCAAACATACAAGCACTCACAGATACACACAAAGAGCAATGAAGAGACAGGTGAAGCTCCTCAGAATGCTGGAAATGTTGGCAGACTGTAAAAAAGGAGGACAGTCAGTGTCTGCCCCTGTGAGCACTCAGCCATCTGCTTCATTAGAATTCCCCCTTGAGGTAACCTTCCCTTCTCCAAGAGGAACTCATTGAAAGTGAAGGGCTTTGTTTCAGATTGTCTTTTGTAATTACACATTATTCTCCTCCTCTGATGCCTGCCTGCTGAGAGGAGAGGAGCTGGCTTACAGCCTCCCGCTTGCTGTCTGAAGGCGACAAAAAAGCACACAGGATCGTGGTGTAAACGATGCATGGCCGATGCTGCCACGTGAGCCCCCTGTATCCTGCCTCCGTGAGGTTTTGTGCAGTGGGCCAGATCAGTGAGGTCATGATAACATTCTCGCGGTTGAGGTGGCTGTCTCTCTGCTGCCATGGAGGGACGACCAGCAGTAATGCCTTCCTCTGCAGCATCTGGGATAATCTGCTCCAGTTCTCCTTGGGTCAAACTCAGCAGTAATTAATCCTACCATTATCCTGCAGGCCTCAGGGTTAAAACACTGTATGTGCGTGTGTCCTAAGTTTTTTCTCCTTTCCCAGATTGCCCCTTTTGACTCCACACTGGCGCTGGAGCAGGGTGAAAGCATGCCTCCACTTTTCACAGAAATTAAAATGTTTTAATAGTGACATTTGAGAGAGACATGGGGATTTGGGTGGATTTCAGTCGGCCAAGAGGGATGAAACTCGAGTGTCCTGAAAGTCTAAGATCTGTACAAAGCAATAGTGGATCAAATGTAGAGTTGTTATATAAATCCAGTACATAAAAAAACTGCTGTTATCTTGTTTTCATCATCCTCTTTCAGTATCCTGCTTTTTTTCCGACCTTGCAGAGCAGTTGTAGTAAGTTTGTTTTTAAGAAAAATGCTTTTACTTTTCTGTATCTTCTCACTCTGATAGCATGCAGGCCTGGCACTATATTTTTTTTGGCAGCCCAGGGCCCAGAGCACTCAAAAACACACGCAGTAACTACAGCACATCCGTATTAGTGCTTTTTTTTTTCCTCTAAAACCCTGCCGTCAAAGCCTTTTGACATCTGCCAGTTTGTTCACAAATATTGTCCAAATGCCAACTTTGCAATGCTCCAGCTTTTGATGTGCATGGCTGAAAGTTTTCTTTTTGTGTCAGTGTGTATGTGTGTGTCCATGCACGTGGGTGGCTCTGTATTCGTGTGTGTGTGTGTGTGTGTGTGTGTGTGTGTGTGTGCCTCCTGGGATTAAGTTCATGAAAGCATACGCATGGATAACATCAGATAGATGGCCACAGGTTGCCAACCTGATGTCCCCACTTTGCCTCTTGCTCTGCCAACATCCCCCCACCCCCTCCGCAAAAAAACCCTGGTCCTCTGCTCCCTCCTTCCCTCCCTTGCTGAAAAATTATGATGGTCAAAAATGGGCCATATGTGCCCTACTTAGAGGTAGGAGAAAGTGCTGACAAAACTGTGTGGGTTAATATTAGAAAGAAAAGTTGATAATACGGGTTCATGGACCAAATCTTATTTTTCATGAGTAGGAGCAGACATGTAATTAGCCTCACGGTGAATGTGTGTCTGTCAAATTGGTTTTCCTTGTGTATTTTCAACTCACAGACTATGATTACATTTTTATCATAGTGGTGTAAAATAACACCAGCGTACATAAAATGATAGCAAGAAAACAAATTCTTGAACACTGCCTTACCTGCTATGTTTTGAATTAATTTGTGTTGTTTCATTGCTAAACCTTTATCAGGAAAATGTTTTTTTTTCACAGTTGGAAGTCATTTGGAATAGGGACTGGCTGCAACTACAATTCCTCAAATACAAACCAAACATCAATTTACTAAACTACAATTTCTAACAAACTGGAAAAACATAAAAACAAAAACCACTCTGCGTTGCAACAATCATAAATATTGTCCACATGCTCACTACACTGAATGTGAGGATCATTTCAAAGAAATGCTCAAAGCCTTCAGAGGGCTGCTTTTCATTCTGAGAGATATACATTCCCAAATATAGCAGGTGGATAAACATAAAAGGTGAAAGATCAACATAAGTTAACAAATTAACTTATTAGTTAACTTTTGTTTTCCTTCATAATACAACAGAATGACAACAGACGAAAACTACATCATTTCATAGATGTGCAAAGAGACAAAAAATCAGGTTTATCAGGTGCACTATGTAGACTATTGGAATTTAAAAGTTGGATCCCCATAAAAAGATGATACAGACTAAGAGAGTAAAAACATGGATAACACCGTACCTCATTTACAGTACATTACATTTACAGTAAATAAATGTAATATTAGGTTTATAATACACTATAATGTAGTTAATTATTGTGTAGTGTTTATTTAAAGTATCTGTCAATAAGGACACCTTCTTCTTTTCTTTCTATACAGACTCAACTTATATTACAGTGTTTTATTGCTGTGCCACTGTTGTTATTTGTTTCTTGTTTATGCAGCATAGCAGCCCCAGCTTATGGAGTAGTTACTAGTTGTTGACAAGAATACATTAATAAAAACCTATTTTATATACTGTGTATACTTTTTTTGTTGATAAATCCTCCAAACTTTCTATTCAGTTGAACTTTAGCACTTTCATTTGTTACGACCTGTTCTTACACTATGCGTTTGCTTAAGTAAAGGATCTGAGAACTCCTTCCATCACATGCTGTAATGTATGTATGACATTATATCCACTCTTTTTTAACCTTTTCTGGTCATTCCTGTGTCACTTGGTAAGTGGTCGTCAGAGGCCAGACAGACAGACTTTGATATGATGATGTGCTGCCTCGAGCTGTGACCCCACTGTGATATGTCAACACAAGAACCAGCAGCTCAAGTTGTCACCCTGCCATCTGCTAACAGTCCGTCCCAGAAGTCAGTTTCGAAGCGTAGCCAATCTCCCCTCAAGTAAAACTCTCAGAGGCTGATACAGTCAAAAAAAGGCCTATTTCTGACTAGGGAGGCTTAAATCCATCTTGCAATCCTCATAAAATGTTTAAATACTGTTTATTGAATTGGTCTTTCAGATTGAATTGCTGAGATTAATTCCAAAATGTGATATCCTGCATTTCCAAAATATGACCCTTACTCTGCTAAACTGATTGGTGGCATGACAGTAAAATATTCCAGGGGATATTTTGGGGATCTTAATTTAAAAGAGAGTGATGTTTAGTGCTGGTTTTTGAGTTGTTCAACAGTAAGCTGTAGGGTTTTTTTTTCTCCCAAACAAACATGGCATTTTGCGAAGAAGCCATGAATTTTAATATATTAGCATCCCATTTTCAGAAGTTCAGTGGATGGTTCCTGCATATTTCATCAAATCTTCCTCTCTTCTACAAATAGTAACAAAAAAGAAACCCACAGGGACTAATTTGAAAGGGAGGAAAATACCATTTTCTTATTTTTAGCAATTATAATCCTCCATGACTGGTGATCCCTGCAACAACATCCTCCTCTACTTCCACCTCCTCCTTCCCTCCTCCTTGATGGGGAAAAAAGATCTCCCTTCCTCACATCCTTGTTTGCCTCTTGGCTCCGGGGACGCTGCATCCCTCACTACACACCATTGCTTGCTTTTCACAGGGAGAGGGTAAACTGTAGTGAGCAGAAGCCCCAACCCCCGCAGCCTGCAGCCTCTGTTCCCTGTTTATCATATTAGCCCGTGCCCTTGAGCATTTTGCAGCCAGACTCATCCTTTGAACTAAGGAGAGAAAGCAGAGCAGGCGACCATACCATAAATCATGTGGGTTTAAGTTCTGACAGTAAATGGCCTTGCACTAAACCATCGCCAGGCTTCAGGATGAAGCGTCTTGATTGGCTGTCTTGGTAGGTCTGGGCTCCTGTCACAGCTCCTCTTCCAGCCTTAAGAGAGATCAGAAAAAAAACATGGTCTCTTTTATCATTTCCTCTTTGGCCTGTGTAACTGAATAAACATTAGCAGCACAGTATATTCAGTGATAAAATCATGTTGATGTGAGACTCAGACCTGAAGAGTTAGGATCAAATTATCATCCACCATATGCATCAAGCAAGGCTTAATTAAAGTAGTGCAGGGCTAGCCATCGTTTGAAATAATGAAGATCATTTGAGTGTCATAACTGACTTCCATAGTTATGATTTTGCACAAGAGTGAGTCTGTTAGGCACAATAGAAGCAATTTTGAGGTCAGCTAGCCAGTGCAGAAACATGTCACAATGGCACTGCTGACCTCCATGCTTCACCTGCAAATGAATGTCTCAGCTACTTGGGGGGAGGGTACGAAATGCAGCCCATTCATGTAATGGATTCCCACATGAAGGATGACTGCATGCTACTACATGAATGAGGCTGGAGTCTATAACACTTGAAAACAAACAAGAAAACTGGCATTGCTGCAGTGGCCAACTTAAAATTAGATGTATGCCCCAAATTTCTAAACAACACGTTCCTCATCGACCATGTAACAGATGGAATGCACATGGTGAAAGAGGCAAAGCCAACTTTGCAATCATCCTCCTTATGTCAAGTGGCCTGCAATGTTATGTCATACAGCCCAGGAGAGCTGTTACATATACCAGTGCTAAGAGAAGTCAAAATCATTTGTGATTGTTGGACCAGAGGACACTGGAAGCATTGAAGGCCTTTAAGTAGTTGAATTTTTTGGAAATGTAAGAAAATTCTTGTCACTGACCGCCTCTGGTGCGTCAGAAATAGATCTTTTCATAAGGCTTAAAGGGATGTTAAACATTCAGCAGCATATATACAGAGAGGGGCGTGTGGAGGGAGGAGGAGAGGGGTGGGTGTGAAAGGAGAGAGGCAGATGAGACAAAGGAGTGAGAGGTGGGCAAAGAGGGAGACCTTGAGCAAAATTAATTAAGTGTAATTCAGTGGCTTCATGGTCTAAATTATAAAACACCTGCGTATTGATTGACAGTCGTTATTGACCAGGTCCGGTCCTCTTCTGGCTGCCATCGCAAAGGGCATTTTGAAATGATTACTGCGCTTTTGCCAATATGACTTCAGACAGAATCAAGTCACATAGCGCTCGAGGAGAAGTTCAGATCATTCAGGCATTTGGTGATGCTGCCATTCTCTCCTCCTGCCTGTCAGCGCTGCAAAGTTGTGCTATTTATGTCAGTCACTTGACAACAGAGAGAGCTACATATGTAAAATCTGTCATGTACTGGCTGAGGAACATATAAAAGAGATTTCACATATTCAAAAACAAAAAGTGCAACAACTCTGTGCCTTCCAGGAAAGCATGATTTTTGTTAACGTTAAACCTGAAGAAGAACATTTTTTGGTCATTTGGGGGTAGCAGAAAGAAGCTGAGAACACAACACTGAAATATCAACATCTCTACAGCTGATATTGCACTTGTTAGCAAGAATGGCTAGTTTATACATCCAACCATTAAGGAGGACTGTTGGTATTTATTAAATGTTGTGTTTCTGGCCACTAGCAGGGGATGTGAATCCAATTTTCTTTCTCTTTTAGCTCTGTTTTCAGTCTCCACACATTTCTGAGGGAAGCATTGTTTTTTATTAAATTAAATTACATTTTTTTTTTTACCTGCAAAATCTTATGTTTACCAGCTAGTTTCTAATGTATCTGATTTAAGTTTTTTAGAGCTTTTTCACTTTAAACAGCTGCCAGCTGTTGCAAAAAAAAAAAAAAAGAGGCTATAAGAGCAGTGACAGCTGAACAATGAGCCAAAACTCATCATAAAGCTACATAAATGCTAAGGGCCTTACAATTATCTATTATTATCTATTATTAAAGTATCTGTAGGATCAATACTACAAGCAAACTCTTTTTATATTGTCATTTTTAAAAAATATTGTCATTTGATACATTTTTATTGCCAAAGAATTATAATTTTTATTAAGGTTGCTTAAACAATGAAATTTAAAAAAAAAAAAAAAAAGTGATCCCACGCTACTTCGCTGCATCTTTTGTTGACATCTTTTTGACTATGAGACAATTGGGGGCAGAAATGACATTTAAAATAGCAGTCTGTTGATACCAACAGGAACATTAAGCTCTCAGATTCTCATGACCTTCTCCCTCTGTAGACTTTGTGGCTGTATAAGAGACTTCCATCTTTGCTCCCAATTGACACGATTATTAATTCTTATGGCCCCATACAACTTTCATCACTTCAGCATAAACATACTTTAAGTTATTGTGGGATATTTTCTGTCTTTTGTTCTAAAAACGGACATAGTTGAGAGTATCTCCTACAAAAATACCTCCCTGTTTCATGACCAAATGCTATCTATAAAGTAGGTTTCATAGGGGCAAGAAAGTCTTTACATAAAGGAAGCAGATGCTAATTTGTGTAAAGGATGACTCACTTTCATTAGCAGAAGTGGATCCTTCTGAGCTATTGAACCTTTGATGTTTCCTCCTTAGGTGTTTCACTGGGAATCATTTTTATTTGCAAAATATGCAAGATTTATATTGCATGTAATTGTGTGTGTGCATGAGTGAGTGTGTAAGCACATAGCTCACAGCGATGGATACAATAGAAAGTTACAGTACGGTGCCAATTTCCCCTGAGCCAAACAGAGAAAAAACAACAAGAGGGAGGAGTGGGGAAAATTGTATTGTGCGTGTGTGTTTATGTGCTTATAAGTGTGCCTCTTTGGCTGTGTCTATGAGTGTGTAAATTCATGTGTTCCAGGACACAAAGGCTGTAAGTATGGCAATATTTGCAAATATTTGTATTTTGTGTGTGATAAGGGGGATGGAGGAGGGGGTGAGGAGAGGACCCGGAGCAGAGATAGTATTGTAAGAAGGAGGAGGATGTGAGAGATGTGAGAGAGTTGTTCTGGGATGAGGAAAAGACCTGTAAGGTGATGAGAGAGCGATGAAGTGTGTCCATGGACAGCGTGAGTGCACTGTAGACTGTGTGTGTGTGCTTTTCCGGAGGGTGTGAGAAAACATGGACAAACAGGGGGGGGGGGGTCTGTTGCTCCCTGTCTAATTCTGGCACAGCTGTTGGGATTGAAAGTAAATATTTCATGATTTCTTCTTGTCAACCTTGAGGAAATATGGATTAATAACATGCATCTTTCTGCTGTGATAACAAGAAGAGTCAGCAGTGTTTGTTGTATTTCTTGTTGACCTATTGTTGCCTTTCTGTTTCCAGTTCGACTAATTAAATGTTACCCAAACCCCTCCCCCAAACATCTTTTGCTCAATCATATGTATTGTAACCATAACAGAAGGTCAAAGTGATGTATATGTAGCTTCACTCAGAGCAGTGGTTAGAATTTAGTGAATCTGGATGCTTTTATCTCTCTTTGTTTAATCCTTTACAAAAACAAAACCATCAAAAGTAAGGAAATGATGTGAAAATGTATTTGTCTGTTGCTGAATGTGAGATGCATTGTTAGCATGCTAGCCTGTCAGCTAGTGTGTGTTACCTAACCAAGACTGTTTTCTAAGAAAAATGAACACACTTTTTGGGGTGAAACAACAATGAAACAGGAGCGAGGATGTTGCTATGGTGATGTTGTACTGTTTACAAAGACCTATTATTTATTAGATGTCTAATTTTAGCTTCCTGTTGACCAGATCACGTAAACTCCGTTGAGAAGGGTGGATAGAAGTTATAAATATTTTAAACCATGTGCAAACTTAAACATGTAAACCAATCCTCCTTTCAATGGAAAAGCCATGTACAGTCACCATTTACCAGCCACACCAAACTTCACTGTCCCGCTCTTGTCCAGTAAAATAATATCAGTTTCCTGTTATCCCTTCACTGTAATGCCTGTAATATAGCATTAATTAATGTAAAACAATTCAAATAAAATAATAATGCTGTAGGCCTATATGATGTGTAATCAGAATATCAGCAAGTACTAAGTACTAAGCAGTAAACTGGGTTAAAATCATATTTTGATCTTCTACCTTTACTATTGACTCACTTCTTTTTCACTCTAATTAAAGAAAAACCTTTTTTCTTGAGGAGGTGGTGTCTCTTGTATAGATTATTAACTGATTTGGATGCAGAGGATCTTTGCTTGGATTATGCAGCTTTAGCTTCAATATTTTAGCATTATATTACATATGTATATAATACAATCCAGTGCATGTTTGTAAGACCCCTTTGAAAGTCACCTGGAGACAGTTTTAATCAACTCATGTGAAATCATGTTGATTTAGCTTGCTGGCTACAGTTGATAAATCTCAAAGCAACATGTTATCACATCATGTCACAAAACTCACAGTCACGACCTAGAAATGAAAAACCAGCAGGGCACATTGTTTTAATAATTCCTTGGAATCCTGATGAAAGCTTCACTAATTTTGATTCTTGATAAAATCCTCTCAAATCACACCGGATTCTGTCATGATCCACCATTTGAGTAGTTTTAACTCAGTTAGTTCTTAAGTTGAGTGTAAAGTTTCCTTGGTTCTTGTATATATATCTTTGTTTCATTTTGCTCCTATTTTATTTTGGTAAACTCTGTTCTGTGTCGTCTACCCATTTCCTGTCAAGTTTTCCTCCCTCCATTACCTTTCCTGCCCTGATGTGTTTCACCTGTGTTGATTGCCCCACCTGTGTCTCATTATCTTAGTGTGTATATAGTCTCTGTGTTTCCCCTTTGTCTTGGTCAGATCATCTGTTGTGCTATGTCGTCTGTTGTTGCTCTCCTGTGCTTTTGTCATCCCCTGCTTCAGTCATTTTTCCTGTTCTCCATGTGTCTTTTTTGGTTTGTAGCATTTCTTTTTTTTTGTCTTGGATTTTTCTATTTAAATTAAACTTTTCATTTTTGGGTTTTGGAACTCTGAGTTTTGTTTTTGTTCTCAATAAAGCTTGCCTTTTGTTGTCACTAAATTTTATCTGCATTCAGGTCTTTATTTTTGTCATTCCTGACATTCTAAATTATGTTATTGTTTTAATAGTTATGTCACTATGAGGTAGCACTTTATTTTTGCTGTCCACGTAGAAAATATAGTTATAAAAAAAATATCAAGACTGAGCATGTAAGATGATGCATTTTTAATTCTTTCATTTATTTATGAGGGGTTCAGAGTTTAAACACAGCCTCTTATTGAAAGCATTGTGTTTGCTTAGTGAGATAGTGTCACTAACTTGCAGTATCCAATCAGTGTTTGGAGTGACTACTGTGAAATGTCTTAAATCACATGGAGGGAGTTGCTGAACAAATTCAATAATTCCCACATGAGACTGAGCTTGCACTCAGAGATCCCTGTGAGGTGAAATCCACTTCCTAATCCCCTGCCAAAAACTCAGCTGGAAAAAAAAGAAGAAAATGGTTTTCCCCTGGTTTTATGTTGGTCGACAGTTAGTAGGCTGTGGAGCTCCAATAAGGATCTAATGCTGACTCTTTCTCACTGTAGCTCCACTACTGACTCCTCTTCCTCCTTTTACTTCCCTCCAAAGCCCTAAATTACTTTGACTGTGGACAAGCATCCAGTCAATAAACCTAACAGCCGGCAGGGAAACGCTAGTGTCGCCCGTGTGCACGTGTGTGTGTGTGAGAGGGTCAAAGTAACCTGTATGACTGTTTCTGTACATGTAGTCTGTTGGGAGTAAAAAGCACCCTATCTGACAGTGATAGCAGCTTGGAGTGATGAATCCATCCACAGTATTTTCCAGAGCCATCTTCAAACCTGACAACATACAGTATGGAAACATCTCCTTTTGACAGCGCGGAGGTACAGCTTGGTTTTGTATGTGGTAAAATAGTTTTTTAGCAAATGTTTTTAACATAGCTCCAAAGCGCTGAAGACATGATTCATTATGTGTGGCACAGTGATGATGAGGCATCAAAGCCAAAGCTGAAATTAGGTACAGACGTTCTGTGCTATGTCACGGCTCAGAGCCTGGGTCACACAGTTTGATATGCAGGTGCACAGAAGCGCAGGGTTTCCTGCAGCAAGCAGGCAGCTCTCCTGTCAGAGGTGTACCGAGGCATGACACGTAAAGACGCACACACACACACACACACGAACACACACACAACCCACACTCACATCTCCCCTCTCGGCAGCCATCCGCCACAGGACGGCTGATAAAAATATCACAAGCCCTATCAGGCAATTAAACAGGGAGACGCAGCAGCAGAGTGTGTTGGCTGCTTAATGGCTTCAGCCTTCCAACAGAGGAGTCAGTGTGACTGGCCAACAGGGGGGATACAGACCACTGATGGAGTGGGAAATCAAAATGTTGGTGAAGCAGCTACATTGGTTTCAGTGAACAGTTTTTCTGTGCTGTGGTAGGAGACCGGTGCTCAGGGAGGTCCTACCACATACTGAAGAAACGTTTATGTGGAGAAAACAGGATTAAACTGTAAATTTAAGTTAGAAATTATTGTGCAGATTTTTCATTAATATAAATCAAAGATAATTTAATGCTTGTAAAATATAACTTAATTTTATCTGCATTCTGAAATAACTTTTCAATCAATCATGATTCTATATTCTTATTGGTATTTAATAAATCAATTTGTAATTTCTTACTTTTTTGCAAAAGCACTGATAGGGAAAACGTGTGGGTTGGACATCACTCACCCTCGAAACTCTGACTCTTTGTACCTTATTTTTAGATCCTTACAGATAGGTTGTAAGTATTAACTCATGAGCTTATTCATTTTCAATAAGTTATTTATCAGTGTCTTAAGGATTTATTGTAATCACTTAACAAGAACAACTTTAATTGTCTTTTTAGCTGCTTCAGTGGATGATTTAAACATTTAATCTCTATAAAGAGCTGACCAAAAATAACTTCTCAAAAACTTCATAACATTTACATAATATAGACTTATTGATTTCTGACTGATAAAACATGAATGAAAGAACTGTTATGATTAATAAATCAATAACCACAACTCATGAATCCATTGTACAGAATCTCTGTATGCACTATCTTACTCTTAGACTAGTATGTGTAGTACATTCCAAGTTTCATATCTTTGTATAAAATAAATAGACCCAAGTTGTAAAAGGTATTAGCTGCTGAGATTTCCAGTATCTTGAAAAGGTGGATAAATGGAGCCTCTTGCATATAGTGGAGAGGTGAATGTTAGCAGGCATCTGATCTGCTTGAGTGTGTGCTTCAGCAAACCACTCAATGGCCACCAGCTCTGATGCTGCTGCTCAGTATCCAACGCCACGGTCCAATGGCTCTTAACAACTCTTCAACACTTACATACAACAGCTACAGTCACATCCAGGACATTGGAGAAGACACTGTAATCAGAGATCACAGCAACTTAGGCTTTGGCTGCATTCCTCGTGCATGTGGACATCATACTTGATGCTGCTTCACCTCAGGACATGACGGGTCAACACTCCATTATGGACATTCCTCACACTCAAAGAACATTATCAGCCAGGTGATAGAGGTTGGTATCAGTCTCATGTCTTGGTTCCTGGCATGTCTACCACTCTCACCCCAGCAAGGAGCTCTGTGATGGACTCCATGTCCTCTCACACAGTCATAGCCAGCTGATACAAGGTGGTACCACCACAGGCTTAGATAGAGACACAAATTCTTTTTGTGTGTGTGTGTGTATGAAAGAGAAAGGGGGGGAGATACTGTAAAAAAAAATGCAAAAAAGGAGTGACAGTGTGTGTCCCACTTGGCTGAGATTCAGCTTGATGTTAATGGAGACAGATTACTCTGGTGGAACAACAGCTCTGATAGACAAGATTCCTTGTTTAGCAGTCAGACAAAAATAAACATTCACCACAGGGGCCAAATTTTTTATCAAAGGACTTTGTTTGTCAGTTGGAAAAACCTCCTTTCTTCCATTAGATGTGATCATTACAAAAAAGAGTGGACAGTATTTTAGCTCTTAAAAATTCACCTCGGTAAACCCATTCTCCTTGTATTTCTGCCTACAAGTTTGGTCTGGAAGAATAATAACTTTTTATTACTTTGTAGCAATAAAAATTACACCACAATTTGGCAGTGCCAATGTTACATAAAGTAAATTTTGGAGTATTTTGGTTTGCAGATGTGAGGATTAGGTCATAATGCTAATTAGCATTTAATTAGTGGTGTGCACAGCTGGAACCTGTGACTGCTAGCTTACTCTGTAGGCTGCTATTAACAATTCAAAGTTTGGACTTTAACAGACAATAAGCTTCGGGGGCTAATACTCAAAACTCAGAAGAATAAAACTATCAACAATACAACAAATATCCTGCTGCCACGTTTCCCTGCGTGTTTGTTCTGTCCACTTGCATGAGTGTTTTCAGTCACATGCAGGCAGAGAGAACACACATCTCACCATGGCAAACGCAGATTTGGCTGACAACCATGAAAACACAAAGAGAGTAGGTCGGAATGAAGACTGGTAACTTCATGTAGTTCTGTGTGTGGCTGTATTCACTCTACATCATGCTCCCCTCCCCAACAGCACCAACATACAGATGAAGGGTTGGTAAGTCAGCTCTGATCCAGCCTGCTCTTGCTCCACAGCTCAGCCTCCCAGTGTGTGTGTGCTGCAGACAAAGATAGGACTCTCAAAGGGCCGGCACAATGCTGGGCGGCTCAAAGACTCCCATTTCTGCTTGCTCTTCTCAGTCCCCCTCTATCACACTTATTTTAATGGAAAAAATAAAATAAAATAAAATAAAATAACTCGGCCCACACATCAGAACATGCTGTAGAATTGACAAAATGACTTATTACTCTTCTCTGCACACTTCCCTCTCCCTCCCTGGACTCATCAAGCTCCAAGCCTCCCTTCAAAATGGCTGGCACCTCCTGGCGCTTCTCTAGCCTGTCACCCTTCCTCTGCAATGACCTTGAGACAGAGATGAAGGTGTGATGGTGCTTCCATAACTGCTGCAATACCCCCCCCCCCCAACCACCACACACACACACACACACACACACACGCGCGCGCGCACACACAAAACACAGCAGCAAGATGGCTCTCACTTACACTGACAGCTGGAGGAGGGGGGAAAAACCCTCTGCATATCCGCATCAATCAAAATAGGATTAGGGTGCCTCTCTCTGGTCCTTTTTATTTCCCATTAACTTGAAGTTGCTGATGAAATACTCAGCTGTTAAATGGTAACTGGGGTTGCAGAGCCACAATGTAGCTCTCACTATCTGCGGTAATTACATTAAATACAAAAAAGCAAACAACATTTTTTTTTTCCAAAAAAAGAGCAAAATCCTACTGGTTTACATGTTTTAAATGTTTGGTTTACAACTCTCTTGTAAGCCATTCCAAAACAGTTGTCTAGAACAAGTATTGGCATGATCATTCACAGAATATGACTTTGGAGGTTTTACTGCAACACTGGTGCATTGCCATTGTCAATGACGGGGGGGGGCAGAGTCCTTCTGACAGCAAGATACACAGATGAAATGACGTGACAATGTGTGAAACAAAACTGTCTGCTGTGATCAACCACCTTCACAGGCAAAATTATCCACCCCCTCCAAGGAAACTGTTGTGACGGGTCACATGACCTTTCGGATGCCATTCTTCCATGTCCTGGTGGAGTAGGGGCACCGACAAGAGATGATGCATGAATTCTTAATCAAATAAAAGACAGTGAGAAGTGATAGGAGTGGAAGGCAATCGTCCTGGTCATGTTGAATTAATGAGACGCTGGCTTCCTTCCGCATGCCAGGTTTCTGAATGACTCGGCTCATCACCATTCACTTTCCACACTCGTTTTTTCCATCTGTCTCTATCCCTGAGCCGGGATCAGAACCCCAGGCCCCAGGCTCCCCTCTGTGATGTTGACTCCTCAGCCACAACTGAGAGCGGTCAGTTTACAGGCTTCTCCTCCTCGTGACCTTGAGCTCATGCAGGGGAGGGCAGCTATCAGCAGGAAAAATTTGATTTTTTTTTTTAGTCTCCACTGAAAGTTTGGCATCCAAGGCTCAGCTGAGAGGGAGTGCGGTGGGGTCTCTTTGCGTGGCTGTCAGGCGACCTTGTCCAAGTTCTGTCCGGAACACCCTCCTCTGACCACCTGAGCCTCTGCTCTGTGTGCCTGTCTGTTGGCAGTCGAGTCAGGCAGCACAGAACCAATTCATTGCTTCACACCAATTCTAGAAATCTAGATGCACTTGCCCTATCAGGTTACACCCCCCCCCCCCCTCTTTTCTTAACACCTGTGATGATGTCACCATGAAGCCTCTGCCAGAGATACACCGCTGTGTCTTTTCCCTGAAAAAAAGCAAA
Organism: Acanthurus leucopareius; assembly: GCA_029814765.1. Taxonomy (NCBI): domain Eukaryota; kingdom Metazoa; phylum Chordata; class Actinopteri; order Acanthuriformes; family Acanthuridae; genus Acanthurus; species Acanthurus leucopareius. Next base: position 20,877,292 of record JAQMCX010000001.1, on the reverse strand, counting down.
AGTTAAAAAAAAAAAAAAAAAAAAATAGCATGAAAGGGAAAAGAAGTCAAAATTACTCGAGGAAGAGTTGGGCATTCCCATGGCAACCAGGTCCTGTGATATAGGCAGGAATATCAGGCCAAGCCCAATGCCATTTGCATACAAATTGCCCAGCTGGCACCTTGTTGTTATGACAACGGCACACAGCTCCCAGAATTCATTTGGAAGTGAAATACAAAAGAAAAGCAGCAGGCGAGGAGAGTCATTGATAAAATTCTGCTTCCTTTGTAATGAAGACTGTGCTGACACTGACACCATGTACTCATGTGAATCCAATCAGCATACAGTACCTGCATGAAATGAGAAAAGAAGTCATACACTATGCAAGATAATGACTCGAATGTAGGTCAAAGTAATTGTAATATTAAATGGGTATGTATCTACACTATTATTTTTCTGCCATAAAAATACACTTAAAATTTAAGACACTTAATACAATAATGTCAAACGTATATGCAAAAATCCAGACACGAAAATCTGTTTTTCCAGTACAAACAAATTGTACATGACTTCTGGCAGATACTCTCCGAAATGCATCTGTCCTCCTCTTGGTTCACCTGATTTTGCAAACCTTTATATAATTCCTTACAATGAGCCGTGCCAAATCCTCAGAGCTTGAGAGAAAAAGTAAACTCTGCTGACAACACAGTGTCCTCTACTGGCAGCATGAGGCAGGAAGTTTACACAACTGCCTGTCTTACTAAACGGATAATATTTAGCTCAAGGGCAACTGAGCTGATGCTTTTCCATAGTCATCCTGGCTCAGCTTACTGGCCAGTTAAATTGCTCCGCTGTGGGGAGGACTCCTTCATCATTCTGTAGACCCATCATATCTATCATTCCCAGAAAAGCCCACAAGACCCAAGTTTAATCATTGGCTTCTGTGTGGCTGTCATACCATCGCAGGCTAATCAGTGCCTCTTTTAGTGGTAAACAAAGCAGCTCCGGGGTTCCAATACTTGACCTGCACTCCGGTGGGAGAGTGCTGATCTATGGGCGAGGGGGGCTCTTCCACTTTACTCATTAAACTGTGCATTTTTTCCCCTCATTGTGTTAATGATGAGAGCACCACTGATGGTCCCGTTACAGATTGTTAGAGACAACTGGCATAAACCACTTCAACCTGCACTGAAAGGCCTGTGTCAGCAACAACACAACAACTCAGCTCTGTGTGTGCGTGTGTTTCTATGTGTGTGTTTATTTGTGTGTGTTGCACCCTTCACCTCAGGGTGGGAGCAGAAGAAAGGTGACACATCCTACCTCCCCAGCATATAAATACAAGAGCCTTCTCGCTCAGGTACCTCTGGCTCTAAGGCATGTTAGTTTAGTGCGTTTCTTCCCCCTTAACGTGTAACCTTTCTCAAGGTCACAGCTCACCAGCAGCTCAGAGCTTCACGATAGCACCGACCTGCTCATTTGTCACTTACTATCCAGTTCAACATGGCAACCCGATGGGGACTCTGTGGTGCGGGGAAGATCAGCCATGACTTCAGCGTGGCCATGAAGACTCTGCCTCCTGAAGATCACCAGGTACTCCGTCCAAACAAACACACTGCATCTTCATTTCACACATGGTGTCCCCCCCCTGTGATGAAAAGAGGTGCTGAGAAAAATGTGTTTGTTTTCTCTTCTGTGTGCAGATAGCAGTCATAGCATCGAGGAGCTTGGAGCGTGCCAAAGAGTTTGCTAAGAAGCATGGTATTCCTAAAGCTTATGGCAGCTATGAGGAGCTGGCCAAGGACCCAGACATCGGTGAGTTAAGAGCCATTAGCAGGCTGGCTGTACAGTCAGGAATAATGGCGTTTTGTTCTTGCTGTTTGAAGCTGAGCCTGGAACATCTGTGTCCTCACAGACATTGTGTACCTGGGAGTGCTGCACACAGAGCATTGGCAAGTTGGTCTGCTCTTCCTCAAGGCTGGGAAGAATGTGTTGTGCGAGAAACCTTTCGCTATGAACTCCAGGCAGGTGAAAGACCTTGTTGCCACAGCCAAGAAAAACAGTGTCTTCCTGATGGAGGTAAGGCATTCATGTAGACCATTGCCTAAAGGCCAGGGCTCATTGCAGGGGCAGGTTTGGTGCTAAAACAACACAAAAAATGAGGGCATGCCTTGAGATTAAAAAACCAGAGGGAAATAGACCTTCAGTGTACATTTTGTAAAATGCAAATGTATAAAATAAAAATAAATAAGTATTGAAAGTATATAAGTAATAGGAAATGAGTTTAGCATAATTTGTTTTCCTTTCAAGAACAAGATAATAAGACAATAGATATGCCACATTCAGGTCTGTGTGGTAAATATGAAGCCACGGCCATGGACCTGTCAGTTAGGCTTAGCATTAAAACCTGCAAAAAGGGGAAGACAGCTTATCTGGCTCTGTTCAAAGGTGACAAAAACCACCTACAATTACCTTTAATATTCACCAACACATTAGATCATGTTCATTTTATTACAGTCTATCTTGTATTCATCTCTGTGATGACAAAATCCCAAAAAGTTACTTCAGCCGGTCAAGAAATAGTCCAGCAAACCCTCTGTAAAATTGCAACTTGTCAATTTGACACTTTTTTTGCAGATATTAAACAAAATTTTACGTTAAATTACATTTCATTAGATCAGTGATCTTTAGAGTTGCTGGTTACTGGATTTTTAACCCTCAGAAAGAACAGGGTTTTTCCATTTCTGGTCTTTATATTGAGCTAAGCTAACCAACTGTCTGCTGAAAATTTACTGTACAGACATTAGAGTTATTATTTCTCTCATCTAGCTCTATGCAAATTAGTGTATTTACAAAATTTCCCACCATTTCTTTGACCTGTGACTGTCACTAATGCCTGATAGCTGTAAGGAATTTCCTCAGAATATTTAAGTGCAGAGACTTGAGCACAGGAAATTACTGCAGGAAGCATAACTTTAATGTCATGTGAATATTTATAACCTGTGGTACAGAAAAGAACATATTGCTATGTCATAGTTGATCAGCACATTTGCCACAGACATCCTGGCAGGTGGATAAGGTGGAACTGTGATAATAAACTGCTGCTGATGAATCTCCAAAATAAACAGTTTACTGTTCCAGTGGTGCTATCTTGTCTGCTCTGTCCCTCTCAGGCCATCTGGTCCCGCTGTTTCCCCGTGCACGCTGAGGTGCGCAGGCTGCTGGCAGAGGAGGCAGTTGGGGATGTGAAGCTGGTAAAGGCCTACTTCGGCTCCCCTCAGCTCCACATCCCCCGCTCGGTGGAGAAGGAGCTTGGTGGTGGAGCACTGCTGGATATCGGAGTGTACTGCCTGCAGTTTGTGCTGATGGTGTTCAACGGTGAGAGGCCAGAGTCCATCCAGGCCACAGGAGTGCTGCTTGACTCAGGTATGATTCAGCACACGGGTCACGAAGCAAAGGTGGGGTGTGAATCAGTATCATTAACCATACGGCATGAATCAGTGATTGTAAACTGGCCGCTGGAACAGCCCACCGTAAGCAAAACAGAAGAAAATAAGAATTGTTAGTGTGACAAGGATGAAACGTTGGCGGAAAATCACTTTTTTATAAACTGTCCAGAATGTAAACACCTCAGGAAAGAATTATTCACACAGAAAATCCCAGACTTATCTTTAAAACGTCAGACTAATCCAAATCCCCCGGAGAATACAGTAATACTGTAAAAGTGGCAGGGGAATATGTAACAGCATGTCTTATTGCAAGTTATCCCTCAACTTAAGACCATCACATCAAGCTATACATGTAATGAGCATTTTCTAACATATTTACCATTTGAATGAATATATGAAGAAAAGTCATAGTGCATATTTATGACCTATTTTTGAATCAAAAAGTCATTCCAATAAAACTGAATAGAATTAAGCTGATTTTACCTAATTAAAGTGTGCCGATAAGAAATGCATTGAAATGACCTGAATTGAACCGAACTGATGGAACTTTAATAAGAATTTAACAGACATCAAAAGCAGAACTGTTAGCATTCATTTAATCATTTGCTGCTCACCAGTTTCATAATGATGCTGTTTGGCAGGAGTGGATGAGTCAGTTGTCGTGGTGATGAAGTTCTCCGGGAACAGGATGGCCTTCTGCACCTTCTCAATTGCAGCTCGACTTCCAAACGATGCTGTCATCAGCGGCACCAAGGGCTCCATTAAAGTATACTATGCTTGTCTTGTGCAGGAACATTCTTCTTCATTATGAAATGATTGAGACATGCAAAAACTGAGCTGACTGCTAATTACTTTCACATTTAATTAGATAGAAGTGAGGATCCATACTCTCTGCATTCGATGATTTACGAGTTGAGTGACTGGATAACACAAGTGCATTTCCATTTCCCCCCTCCAGGTTCTCGGCCCCATGCATTGCCCTACTACACTGGTGGTGAATGACAAGGAGACGGAGTACCCTCTGCCTGAACCCTGCCTCCCACTGAATTTCACCAACAGCACCGGGCTTCGCTATGAGGCAGAGGAAGTGAGACAGTGTCTGCTTAAAGGTAGGTCACGATAAAAAGGAAAATTGTGTATCTGTCTTCAAAAAAAAAGGAAATTGTATAAAAAAGCCTGAATCTCTGTGAAAATTAAGATTTACATGAAAGAGACACACTGCAGTTTGGTGAAACGCTTGCTTTCCTGCAGATTTTCATGAGGATTTCCATGAATAGTAGCAGTAGATGAAAGAACTCATCAGCTTGATCAGAATCTATGCTGATATCAGTCCTTGGGATGTTCTCTATCTTATACAGTATACACCCCTCTTGGTTTTGCTGCCTATATTAATTTACATAATCTTTACATCCCTGCTTTGATATAATTTACACTTCATTGTGAATATGTGCATAATTTAACCATTGTTATGAACAGGCGTCTTTTCAGTTGGTCTAATTTTGCTGCTGAACTCCTCCTCATTCGCAGGACTTCAGGAGAGCCCACGGATGCCTCTGGCAGACTCTGTCTTACTGACAGAGATCATGGATGAAATCAGGAAACAGGTGGGAGTTTTCTTCAGACAGGACAGCCAGTGACATCTCTCCAAAGCTGGGCTGCTTCACCTGACCTAAACCTACTCAGATGGAACAGAGGGAGCTGCTTGGGGCAGGCTTTGAATCTTTGGTCTAAGGAGATCGCTCATAGCACTGTGTGACAAATCCTGAGCAGCAGTGTCACCAGAGCAGCTCGGGTAACACGGTGACCTGCCACCGAATTACAGATACAATCAGGAAATTATTGAAACACGTGAATCTTCGGCACACTGATTATTATTTGTTTTTCATATCATTGTTTTGCTGCTTTCTACACCCATCAGAGCTTCAAATATTGTCATTCTAACCCAGAGTTACCATGTAAACATCTTGTAGGTGCTTATAATACAGAACACGACAAAACACTGTCAGTAAGAAAGATGTGGTTGAAAACATGATTTTAAACAAGATGAGTCACGATGTAAACAAACAGAGCAACCACAGGTAAACACCTTGTAATCAAGTCCCAGGCCTTTAAAGATAAACACAGCTGTCACTGTGAGGTGTGTGATTGATGAATCTAATAAAGGACTGATTGTGAAAGCCTTGTTTTATTTCAGATTTCATCGGCTTGAGATGAGTGGAGACTTGGAGTGGCACATTTGAATCAAAAGTGTTCTGTCATGTCCGACCCCTGCAGCCTTGGACAAATAGATTCATGTTCTATGTTCAAAAATAGGTTGCACTGTCTGCTTTTAGAGGTTAGGACAGAAAGGCCTTTGTGAGTCAGCAAAGAGCACGGCTCATTGAATATTTGTTTTCAACCTTTTGGGATCACAGAACTGGAAGATGTCTCATAGGTGCAGGATGCAGTCCATGAATGCAAGATGTCACTTTTGATGCAATAACATCCATTTCCCCACTGCTTCAATTGTCAAATAAATAATCCTGAAACAGTTACCCCCAAAAAAGAGGATATTACAACTCTCTCTCTCCCCCCGCTCTCATTATAACACTCACACACACACATACAAAGGCCTTTGTGAGTGAGTCTATATATATATATGGAGAGAGAGAGAGAGAGAGAGAGAGAGAGAGAGAGAGAGAGATAGATAGATAGATGATAGATAGATAGATAGATAGATAGATAGATAGATAGATAGATAGATAGATAGATAGCACATGCCCACACAAACACACACGCCCACACACACACACACACACACACACACACACACACCATTTTACATTCTACATGACCATTTAGTAAAGAGGGTAAATAAATGGAGCACTCAGCCTTAAGCAATATAATGATAATATCCGCCATAACAAAATGAAATGTCCTTGTTTATGTCTGCTTTTCAGAGGGCTGTTTTGTGGCTGACTCCGACTTCTTTTTATTAGATAAGAATAAAAGCACCCCATCCTGAAAAGAAGTCCAAGAGATACACTGACAAGGAAAAAAAACCAAAACATTTATAATAATACAATAGACAGTGATAATATTATTAAGCGTGATTACACATGTTATAATAATAATAATAATAATAATAATAATAATAATAATAACAACAACAACAACAACAACAACAACAACAACAACAATAATAATAATGGAAGTAGTATTAGTCATAGAAGCACACAGATTACTGATGGATACTTAATGCAAAGAAAAATTCTAGTGTCAAAAAACCATGATACATAAAAGAAAACAAAATACACTTGCTTGGTTAAAGGTCATTTGGTCTTCGTTAGACTCCGATCAGTATCTTGAGGTCACGTATTTGTCCTGTCAGCACAAATCATCATTAAGGCATAATCATCATCACCATCATCATCATCATCATCATCGTCATCATCATCATCATGTTATGCTGTGCTACGTCACACAGTTAAAATTGATACCTTGCCTCCACCTTGTGGCGGAGACCTGCCACTGTTGAGTTCAGCCATTTTTAATACAGCTAACGACCAAAGCAGTCTGCTGTTCAATATGGCAACCAGGTGGGGAATCTGTAGCGCAGGAAAGATCAGCCATGACTTTACTGTGGCCCTGAAATCTCTTCCTTCTGAAGACCATCAGGTATCAGGACAAGTACATGACTGAAACACACACCTCTTGTTTTAAATCCGAGACATGCTCTCGGGTTCGGTGAAATTTCTCGCTCCGTGCACTCTATGCAGAGTGTGTGCAGCTTATGGGAACCTGCTGTTAAGGTCTGCGCTGTCAATATTACATGTTTACGATTAGATTATTATCAGTGCACTCCTACTTTAACGACCTACATACCTCTTACACCGGACAACTGGGAGCTTGCACACAGTAGAAGCTTTAAAGTGTGCAGCGTATAATTTTTTTTTTACCGTAAATACGCGCTAGAAGGGCAATTACATTTTGTAGCACTCTGACCTGTCACTTCCCCCTCCGGTACACGCCCTCTGGCAAAACATCCGTCAACATAGCTAAGTCTGGCAGCGAAACCGGCAGGACAACAAACGATTATCTGCTCAAATTGAAGGCAGCTTTTTCTTTTTGGCACATCTACCAGCCACTTGCATGTTTTATGAGGATTTCGTTGGTGAATTGTGTTTATTTTGGTCCCTTTTCACAACATTTGTCTCGTTATAACTTGGAGACAAAGCAGGGTTATAAAAGAAGCCAGAGACTGAGTAAACCACCACACGCATGCCAATAATAAACAAAATGTTCATTCATATTTTGTAGGAACTTTTATAGTTATATGGCTATAAAACTGCTTTGTAGAGTTCCTCCTTGTAAGAAGACATGGGCTTGCCTTGACTTAGTTCAACAAATCATCCCCCTCTTTGCTTGTTACAGTGGATGCTTTTTAGCTATTTTTGCGAATTGTAGCCATCATTTGCTTCTCTTTTCTTAAGCAGACAGCTCTGACACTTTGTGGAATCTATTTGTACATTCAATCGCACAACAGCTTTTCCCCATTTTAGATGTTAAGGTGTGTTTTTTGTTTTTGCGTTGCATTCAAGCTAACGCTGCCAGTCATCTTTTGCCACTCAATAGGCGTGGTCTCAGTGACTTCCGCGTACGATGACGTCACATGCATGCCCCAGGCATATCCTCTGCAGAGGCTCCTTATTAGAAACTACATTGAAATAACGCACTTTGCTGACTCTGTTTAAGAATTTAATTCATTGTAATTCGAAGACTGTAAGTAAGTGTTAATTAAATCATTTTGAAAATCTGGTTTATACATATAAAATGCTAGATTATATGCTGGCAAGGGATAAATTTATTGAATTTATTTGTTGAATAAAAAAATACACTGCAAAAGTATTGAATCCATATTTGGATGATAAAATTGTCAGACAGCCCGAACATCAGCCTTCAGCTGGGAATATAGCCACAGTAAGTGAGATTTCAGCTGGGAGCACCATGTTTCTTTCAATAATTTCTGAAACTTGATTCACAGGTTGTGGCTGTGGCAGCTCGCAAGTTAGCTGATGCTCAGGAGTTTGCCAAAAAGCACAGCATCCCCCGAGCATACGGCAGCTATGAGGAGCTTGCCAGGGATCCAGACATAGGTACATTTATATTAAACGATTTAATTGGCCGGTAGTTCTTTGCTCTTGTTATTACCTTGTTATTGTCTCTCAGTTACATTGAGAGAAATAAGATGTTAGATTTATTTTAATATTTATTTTTTACATTTAAAAATACTCTCTCTTCTACCAGTGTCTTCTCTAATCTGAATGTATATGTGTGTGCAGATGTTGTGTACATTGGAGTTATCCACCCCCACCATTTGCCCACTTGTCTTCTCTTTACAAACGGCAAGAAGAATGTGCTGTGTGAGAAGCCGCTGGCCGTAAACACCAAGGAGGTGCAGGAGATCCTGGCCTCTGCCAAGATGAATGACGTCTTCCTCATGGAGGTTTGGATAAAAAGGACCTCATTGCTTTAATTCTTTCCCTACACTTTTCAATTTAGAATCATCCTTAGCTGTGGAAGCTTAAGTTGATCCATAGTATTCTTTTTCGAGAAAGAGAGACATAAAGAATTGCAGTGTTTTATGTGATGCTTCTAAAAGTATAGTTTTTGTTTCTTTGAGAAACAAGTTATATGTTTATTTTCATCATGGTAATTTGATATCATTGTAGACTTTAAGAGTAAGTCATCTTGTTAGTCAAAATATTACACTGAAACGAATCATGAATACATGAATTCACCAGTTAAACTCTTATTCTATCACTCACATTGCTATAAAGCCAAACACATTTTTAAACAAACGTTTTCAGATGACGAGTCAAAAGTGACAAAATATTTTGAAAGTCCTCAAATGTTCTCTGATATGATTTGCCTGCAGTCTTTTGTTACTCATTTCAGCTGAAGATGTAAGTGTGTATAAACAGCTCCTGTCCTTTGTTCAAAGGCTGTGTGGACCCGCTTCTTCCCAGCCTCAGTGGAGATCAGGAGGCTGCTGGCTCAGGGGGAGGTGGGTGAGGTGAAGTTGGTGAAAGCAGACTTTTGCTTACCTCTGATGCATGTGGCAAGAGCAGTGGAGAAAGAGCTGGGTGGAGGAGCGTTACTAGATATTGGCATCTACCCCCTGCAGTTCATTTGCATGGCGTATGATGGAGAAAAGCCAGAGTGCATCCAGGCCGCGGGGGTCTGCCTGGAGACAGGTAATGAAAAAGGAACCAAGAAGATCTCACGGATAGGGTTTTTAAAACTCTGTCACTTAAATTAACATCTGGGGGGTGGGTTCTTACTGTGATATCACGTGATATGAGTCTCTAATGATACCCTATTGTAGTCATCTTCCTCAAAGGTGCTGTTAAAACACACAGATCATAGAGGTTTACAGAGGCAGGATTGTTTCCCATGAAGCTTAGTTGTATGTATCAGTTTCCAACATGTCATATGATGACAGATGAGAGTTTTTGAGATGAAGCTTAGAAATTCTTTGCTTGAGTTTTCTTTGTTTAAACTTTTTTACCTGAGTCCTACTGTGTGTCATTTGAGATTTTTTTTTTTTTTACCAATTGAGTGTTCTTACCTGATAAGGATCCACCTCTCATGCTTGTTACTTTTATATGTAACAGGTAGAATAAAGGCTTAAGTTTTAAAGTTGCCCTTTGTTCTTGTTTCCAGTGTTCTTCCTTGTTATAGGACACAGCATAGTTAACTGACAGAAAATTTTGGATGAGGAGGCTGAAAGAATGACGCAACCACAGCCATTTATGATTCTTTTTTACACCATGTCACTTAATTCATGTATTTAGCTTCATGATTTCTTCATCAAATGTGAATCATGTATTTGTATGCTGTTGCAGGAGTGGATCAGACCACAGCTGTCACTCTAAAGTTCTCCAAGGACAGGATGGCAGTATTTACTTGCTCCGTAGGTTTCAGGCTGCCCAATGAAGCCGTTATCGTAGGCACAAAGGGCACCATCAGGGTAGGTCATTGTCCAGCATGATCAAAAAAGAAAAATTCAAACAGTCCCATTTACAGTATGCACATTTGCTTGTAGTGAAGTAATGCAAGGTCAAGTCTGAAGTAGTGTGCACAGATTACACTGTGTAAACTATCAATCAAGAACAACAAGGAAAACACCCTGTTGTATTTCTTTTTAGGTCCCTACCCAGATGTGGTGTCCCATAGTGCTAGAGGTGAATGGGAAGGAGACTCAGTATCCAGTGCCAGAACCCTATTTGCCCACCAATTTCCCCAACAGCACAGGGATGCGTTACGAAGCGGAGGAGGTCCGACAGTGCTTGCTCAAAGGTGCAGTGATGTTCAGAATATTTTAGATTGTATCTAGATCAATACAATAATTCTTTAATTTATTAAGAAAATAAAACGATCATGGTTGGTAATTTATCATCATTGGATTGTCTTTGCTCAGGCATATTGTTATTCACATATTTAACACAAGGTGGCATCAGAGACACTGACATCTCTCATCCGCATACGTGCAGGTTTAAGAGTCCACAGTATGTGTTCTGATAGTATGATTTCTTTCCATGTAGGGTTGAAGGAGAGTGCAGTTATGTCCCATGCAGACTCTCTTCTGCTGGCTGAGGTGGAGGATGAGATTCGCAGGCAGGTGGGGGTGGTGTACAGCCAGGACTGCCAGTAAATGTTGGACATGAAGTTACATAATTTTTCTTTGTTGTATAAAACACATCACAATGAGGAAACAAAATGTTCTTTGTGTTTGTGTATATCCTCATTTTTCTTATTTGGGTGAAGCTGTTTAGTTTTAAAGGGGTTAATATTTCCTGCAAGGGTTCTTGACATTTGTACTATTTTATGACTACCCTGGGCACTACACTGGGAAACATTTATTATACATTTGCATCAATATCTACATTTACATATGCATACCTTTATAGATGTCTGATTTTTTAATCACTAATTTAGTCAGTCTCCAGAATGTTTAATCTACATTTGTATCAGCCACATGATGACTAAATGTGTACTTTGTGTTGTACTGGGTGCTAAATTCTGTGTCAACCTGCCTGGGGACTGCACTTAGAAATCAGCAAACTGCTATAATCCAATACAAAGCATCTTTTCTTTATGAGATGTTTTTTATGTTGTATTTGGACAAATAAACATAGTAAACTAAACTAAATTCTCCTCTTCATGTAAATGTGCTTTTATATCACCCAATAACTTTTTTAAAAAATAATTTCTCATTATCAAATGAAACATTTGCAAGGCAGAGTTAAGGTAAGTGCTCATCTCTTTTATTAATGGAAATCCAGCCTTTTAGGACAGCCCAGTACACCAGATACACATTAGAGTACCCCTTTACATTAAGTTAGTTCTTACACTCCAGCGTTACAATCCAAAGCATGTTAGACATATAAAGACAGCTACAGTAGGTCACTAACATATAAGAAACAAAAAAAAAGCAGAGGGGCTCAACCCATCACCCACTGGGTCTGAGAGGAAGAGGGTTCTCCCTCCCTCAGGTCCCTTGTGAAAAATCCCCTAAAAGTGCTTATTTATATCACTCAACTTTAGAGAACCATACATGATTCATAAGTGCCAACTGAAATAAAATCCAAATGCAAATATATGTAAAGGCTTTATGACATCTAACACAAATACAGTAACTAGCTCAAACACCTCTGAAGTGGACACCCAAAACTATCATTTCTCTAATATCAGAAAAAAATATAGGAAGTATTGGATGCCCAAAAACAAAACTTTACCATTCACAAAAGTCAAGTATAATACCAAATGTAACATTGTGTGGAGTAGTTTAGGAGTGCAACACTTACAGATACATTTAATACACTGAAAGCTGGCATTAAGAGAGGACACTTTGTACAGACAGCACTACAGACCGACTTGTTTGGGTGGAGTGGTGGAGCCAAGGCTGCGCTGTAGGAGCAGCCCTTTGATTTAGGATACCACAATTTGTTCGTTCAATCGGCATAAGAGTGTGTGATAAGTTAACTGTTCCAGTACTCAAGATGCTCTGTTAGGATCAGCCTGCCCCACCACAAAACCCCACCTAAACAAGTGCCAGTACGCGCATGCACACAGACCAGGATGCATTCACTCTCAGACTGGTTTACTTTTAATAATGCAAGTTTTTGAGTGAATAAGTACAGCAGTTTCTGGTCAGGGGTTTTAATCTTATGCCCTGCAGACTGGTTTTGAGTGACAGAATCAACGTGAAAGGAATGGAAAACGTAAAGTGGAATAGTACGGATCAAGCCTCCACTCACACCCAGAAACAGCTCTTTGGCCAGGAGGGCTATTATCTATTTACCTTTTAACATCTTTGCATTATTATTTCCTAAATTGTTCAGAGGATGACTGTCAGCCCAGGTGTTGGATAAGAAGGGCTGTGAGCTGGAGTGGATTATGGGGTGGAGAGCTATGAAAGATGAATGAAGGTGGAGGGAGAAAGCAGAGTCGCCCTGTTGGCTGTTCAAGCCACCAGAACCACGCGCATGGTGTTGGTGTAACCGGAGCCTGGACGCCAGCCGGTCAAGACGATGACAACATCTCCCTCTTTGAAGAAGCCTCTGGCCTTGCCTGGTAATCACACATGACACAGTTTACTAAATATTCTTTATTATATGTCTTACAGTGTGTTTAGCACTCAGAGCTTCACAACAACAGGTGCTAGACTGGAATTAGGGTTTTTCTGACCTGTTAAACAACTACACATGATACTTAAGGTGACCACAGATACTTACCCATATCCATGGCACAGTTGACACGCATGTCAACATCCTCAGCCCACACATCGTGGGGGGGCTTGGTGTAGAGGACTGGGAAGATGCCACGGTACAGGTGGGCTTGGCGAGCTGTCTGGGCGTTACGAGTCACGGCGAGGATGGGGGCACGGGGCCTGTACCTGGAGATCAGGTGGGCAGACCTGCAGATACACACACAGAAACAAACAGCTTGATATAAAAGATTATCTCATGTAATTCACACTTTAAATTAATGGTTACATCAGTATGACCACATAATTACCATAATTATGGAGGGAAACAGCTGATCAAGACAGAGGCTAAAACACTCAGTCATGTTTATTTTAAAACAGGTTTACGCTTGGTTTTAAAGGTCAGTGAGACGCTCAGATGGCACAACAAAACATACAATTTTAGAACAACATTTTATAACTATAGAAGCAATAGATGTTCACATATGCACTTTAACTCCATGCAGATGGATGGACGGAAACAATTCAATGTGATTAAAAATCTTGCACCTCACAAATGTCTTGTGAGATATTCTGACTGATTTAGACAACTTTTTTGATTTAGCAGAGCTCCTCCTGTGTGTTGGGGATTTGTGGAGCCCAACAAACTTTATTTAATCAAGGAGCACAATAACAAGGGTGTTAAGGTGTCACTTCTTAAAAAGGTTCAACAAAATATTCAGGAAACCAGTGATACAACTGATGATTTTATACACCATATGAAACTATGTAGTAGAACTCTTAATGTCACAAGATTTAATATAATGAAGTCTGTGAAGCAGAGAATGGACAATCAGACTCTCATACTTGCAATCTGTTGCTACCTCCACCCACCCTCTGTAGCAGGACACATCAGACACACACATACACACAAACACATACACACAAAATTGAAGGACAGGGGAATTGTGAGAGCATCTCATGTGTTTGGGAAGGCGAAGTGCAGTGTTGGACACATACTGGGCAACACCTTACCTTTGGGACCAGCATCATTCCACCTCCGCTTCAGTCTTACCTTCCAGTCTTGGTGAGAACAATAAGCGCACTAGCGCAGCACTTGAAGGACGACTCGACTGCACCAACAGCTACAGCTTCTGAAGGGTCTCTGGTCAGTTGAGAGTGTCTCCTTAGCTCCTCAAACAGTTGCCTGTGGAAGATGGCTGCCTCGGCCTCCCGTGCTATCTGAGCCCAGAGGGACCATGGGGGAAGGGTCAGGGGGGTTACTCTCAGTCACACACACACACTGAGTCATTCACACCACTGGGAGTGATTGGCAAATGCATGGCTAGAATCCTGGTTAAACAGGGTTAACTGTCGCTGTAATGGACTTATTATTCTTTTAGAGACAGAAGAAAACTGAAAGAGGCCAAAAGATGTCAGTCAACTTTTAGGTTACATTGTAAATTTTTGGATTATGACTTTAGGGTTTTAAAAAGCACTAAATCTGTTCAAATGGGTAACAAATAAACCAGCAGTCTGCTCAAAGTATTTGCCAGCCTCTCCCAGTAACTTCCTCAGTTAGGCCCTGTCTAGCCCTACACTCCCTCGCTCAGACTGCTCAAGTACCGACGTCACTGGCCTCCTTAACCGGCAAGGACCAGTTATCCTGCCTACCTTCCAGAGCCAGTGAGCACAATGATCCCAGAGGCTAAGCTCTTAAAGGAGGCCTCAACAGCACCGATTGCAATAGCCTCAGCGGGGTCTTTGCTTTGTGGCGTGGAGCGGCGCAGGTCCTCAAACACCTGCCGGTGGAACATGGCTGCTTCGGCTTCACGAGCAATCTGGCACAAGTCAGGGCAAGATGCATCAAGCAAAAACATTCCCACACCAGGCATACGCAGATGTAAAAATAAGGAAATCGGGTGGAAAAAGGAGACAGGACAAAAAAATGGGAACAGAAAGTGACAATGTTAGAGACACAGAGGAAGAAGAGAAATCAAAGAAAGGAAAGGACAGCAGGGACAGTGAATAGAGGTTAGGTAAGCAGGGGACACAGGGAAACATCAACGTTAAAAACATATCCAAGAATTATACCACAGCCACTGACACGGGGTATTACAATAGAATCAATGTTAATCTGGATCTGGATAACATAATTAAAATGACAAGAACAAAGCACAGCTGAGCATAATAATTAAAAAAACCCTCTAAAATAAATGGAACTATCAAAAAAACCTTAATTAAGTCAACTGGGGGTCAAAAGAGCTGAGAGTTGTTGAAATGCCACATAAAGCACACAAGTGTGAAGACAAGGTTTAAGACAGTCGGAAAAAGAAAAGTGCAAGAAAAGCATTGGAAAGATTGACGGCAGTGAGGAGGAGGCACTGACTATTAGCAGAAGTAGCTTAAAAGCAGATTTTATCTGTGAAATTTTATGAGAAGTGTTTAAAAAGTCCTTTAAATAATTGTAAGTTTGGTTTTAGTTCAATGTAAATTGCTGTTTACTTTGGATTGTGAGACAACCCATGCAACCTCAGCATGAGCCCAGCAAGCTCAATGGCAGGAGCTGCAGCACTGCTGAGTCACTCCTGCATCTGCATAGCAGCGTGCAGATGGAACAGTGTAGGTTAGCCAAAAAAAAAGAAAAAAAAAAGCCCGAACATGGAAAGACAGACGGAGGCAGCATTAACGGCATCACCCCTCCATGCCAATACTGCCTGTAATACTGATGCAAGATTTCAAGCCATAGTTATCAACAGCACTGGGTCTAGGACCCCAGAAAAGGTGTTAACTTGTGTCTGTCCCTGACTGCACAAACAACAACAGCAACAAAAATAATGTAGAAATTTTTTTACATTCTTTTAATCCATTGCCAGCCTTGTTTTTGACTGAAATTTGATTAATTATAAATAAGCTTATAAAATGCAGTAAAGCACATTTTAATGCAATAAATACACAACTTGAAACCTTATATGTAATTTTTTTTTTTCCTGAGTAAGGCATCAATCACAACTACTGTTACTGCTTCCTCTTCACCAGTGTTACAGTTATTTGAGAATACAATTATATATCTGTGTTGTCAGAGGGGACTAATGTGTGCAAGTCCCTGATTACATTCACCTCAGTTTGGGTCAACTGCAACTTCCCAACATCAGATGTATTGCACTTTTTATATTATATATTTTTTTATTATACTTTTGCCAACTGTATGGAAAAAGGCAGGTGTTTGGTCACTGAAAACATTTTACACTTAGAATGAAGAGGTTTGCAGCAACTTTGCACACTGCCAAAACTGTTACTTTAACTGATTAAATATTTAAAACTTATTAGTCATTCATTGAATATTTATAAGCAAACCTAAGTGGCAGTGGATATCTAAACTGGAAACAAGTGGATGAATAAAGAAATAAAGGATTGAAAATCCCAGTTGGCCTACCACCTCTGCTGACACTCTCTCTAGGAGCTGATAGGTCAAGTGGAAAAGAAAAATGCTATGTACAACTTAAAAGAACTAATAAATGAGGAGAACACAAAAATTAAGAAAATAAGTCCCAGTCTGTGACTAGAAAATGTTCAAGTCAAAAATGACAAATCATGCAGATCATTTTTAACTTCTCCAATCGATTATCCTTAATTTTGAAAACTTTTGATGTTTTTATCCTCAATAATTAAAATCTTATTCTGTTTACTGCTATTTATTTACTATACGTTGACTCACCATGTGCTGTGTGCGCACTGCCTCAAGGGGATAATCTCCCTTTGCAGTCTCCCCACTCAGCATGATGCAGTCGGCTCCATCCAACACGGCGTTGGCTACGTCACTGCCCTCAGCACGGGTGGGCCTGGGTTTCTTGATCATGCTCTCCAACATCTTAATTGAGTTCATAAGAGGTGTTGAAAGGTAATATATGCACAGATAAACAACTCTCAGCATAACAGCTTTTTGAGTGGCTGAAATAAATGAATGCCAACACTGTTTGACAGAGATTAGAGTTACACTGCCCTTATTCACAGTCATATGTCTGCAGATGTTGACACATACATGCTGCCAAGTACTTCAACTCCTGGTAAAAAAACAAGGCTAGGGGAAAACAGCACGGTCTTTGCTCTTTTCTAACCTGGGTGGCACATGTGATCGGCTTGCCAGCTCTGTTGCAGCGTCCAATCATCATCTTCTGGGCAAGGAAGACCTTTTCTGTGGGGATTTCAATTCCCAGGTCACCACGGGCAACCATGATGCCATCGCTGGCCTCCATGATTTCATCAAATCTACAACAAGACAAATAATTATTGTTTAATCACAAGGTAAAACTACATTCTCCACAGGCGTTTCAGTTTTAAGGTCTTGTAAAGAGTTGGACTCATAAAACCACAAAAATTTACATATATGGACATTTTCATCTGACTTGCTAAGCAAATGAATAAATGATACAAAATCAACAAACAGCACTAGTTACAGCAAAAATATATCAAACGAATGAACTATCTAAATTACTGGAGTACAAACATTAAAAAAAATTGGAATGTTTCATCCACACACACACCTGCGCACACCCTCGTGGTTCTCGAGCTTGCTGATGATCTTAATGTCTTTGCCCTTCTCTCCCAGCACTGCTCTGACAGCGTGTACATCGGCAGCTTTGCGGATGAAGGAAGCAAAAACCATGTCGACTCCATGCTCAACACCAAACTGCAGGTCCTTAATGTCCTTTTCTGAAACAGCAGGAAGGTCTACAGCAGCACCTGGGAGGTTCACGCCCTTCTTGCTGCCCAGGGTGCCACCATTTTCGATCTCACACATGAGGAAATCAGAACCTGTGAGAGAAACAAGAAAAATGTGAATAGGCTGAAGCCTTACATCCAGCATCGATACAAAGCAGTTTTATGTATGTATATATGTATGTATGTATGTATGTATGTAAACTTTATTAAATCTTCAAAGGAAACTTACAGCAGCTACAGTCAAGACAACCACAATAATAAAAATGCCAAGTGTGATAAAAATGATTGCACATCAGACAGCCTGATAGTAGCTGGCAGGAAGGACTTCTACAGCACTCAGTGCAGCACCTCAGTGGGATCAGTCTGCAACTGAAGGTGCTCTCTCAAAACACTTCCAAGGTATGAAGTGAGTGTGTTATTGTTCATTATCAAGTTCAGTTTTAGAGCATTTTCACTTCAGCCAAATGAACTGTGTCCCGTGTAGTACTGATGATGGAGCCCGCCTTCTAGATCAGTTTATTAGACATTTTAGAAGGATCACATGAGCCTTATCTATGCTTGCCACTCCTAGACTCACCGATCTCCTTGACCTGCAGGGATATGAGCCCGTCGTCAATGTAGATCTTGCTGCCAACTTCCACCACTTTAGTAATGTTCTTGTAGTCCAGCCAAAGGACCTCTTCGCCGCAGTTGTCCTGGTGAGCGTCATCTAAGGTGATCTTGATCATATTGCCCTTTTTCAGCTCTACCTCAGCTGTGCCACTCTGTCAAACATTAGCAGACTGCATTTTACTTTCTTTTTCATTTGGTTTAATGCTTGTGCTGGATCGTCAGCAACAGCTAATGAAGCCATTGTAAAGAATTCAGTTTCATTTTTTTGAAAGAGAACGGGCAGTGCTTTACTCACTCCCTGGATGAGGCCGGTCCTGATCTCTGGGCCCTTGGTGTCAAGAGCAATGCCAATAGGCCTGTACTGGATACTGCCAGGCTCAAAGCTCTCGCATGCCTCACGCACATTCTTGATTGTCTCTGCATGATACTGAAGAGAGGAAAAGAGGTGTAACGTAATAAAAAGTTAGAACAAAACTCTAGGCAAGATACTTAATTTTACAGTTATTCACTTCTAACCAAAATTCTACAGAAACAGACACAATAAATCAAAAAAGAAGTCACAAAATCACAATTTGGTAGAGGCTCTTATATTGGTTCCTGTATAACACAAGTTGTATCAGGCAAGAGCACTTTCAAGATAAGGTGCTGATTACTCGCCCAGTCATAAACATGAGTCAGGCTGTTGGCATCACCACTGGGTCATTCAGGTCTTTCCGTCAATCTATCATGTCATGTTTCACTGAGGAACCTTGGTGCATCAATCAAATAACCAATATGTGCTGCCTCATTTTTTTAGTGATCTATGGAGTTTTTTTGAGGGACAGTTGGCTTGATCTGTGGCTGACTGTAGCCGCTAGTTAGCTCTGTTGGCTGTGTAGCTAGTTTACTCCTTGGAACTTTGGAAAGTGCATTATGCACCACCTACCACCTATTTAGTGTAACAATTTATCGATGTAGAATGTCACTATAAGTTCATCTCTGTAGATGTATTTGTCGTTCAGTACACATCTTCCCTTGTTGTGATTAAGTCTGTGATAACTGATTAAGTCTGCGATAACTGCAACATATTCTGCCTCAAAGTTATGAGAAAGTCAGCAGAGGAAGTGTAGAAATTCCTCATTTTGGACAATGGTTTCTCAGGGTTGAACAATAGACACAAAGAAAACTACATAAGTCATTTTACAGGTAAACAGACTTCAAAAAGTCTTATATAAGATCATTACTTATGTGAAATGGTATTGTTCACGCCATTAACAGCATATGTCTAAAATTGTATTTTGAGAGGTGAGATAAACAATAAAAAAGGCACATTTTTATTTTGGTCAGGAAATGTTCATGAATTTGCCTAGATAAATGCTGGGAAAACAATGGAGGGGAGGTTTACAAAAGTTCAGCACTGTCACATTACTGATGCATTCATGCCTGGATGTAAGTGCAGACTACAAAACATGTAGCACAGTGTTTGTGGCTTTAAAGATGACTTTGTACTGCCAGTGGCTAATGCTGTCCAGCTGGTTGACCAGAGCTTTGGTAATAACCTAAGTGGCAGGTAATCACATTGGCTGCCTTTCACACTGGCAACACAAAGTGCAAGATGCCAAGATGCTTAAAACAGCATATAAGATAAAGTCTTACAAAGTCAGCAATGAAGCTACTCGGTTTGAAACAGACATAAATACATGCGTGACATCTTGGCAGCTGTTAACCTGCAGTGCTGCAGCACTTTGGAAGAGACAGAGGCGAGGCCGACACTGTTTTATGACCAATGCTGCACAGTAAATTTAGAGCAGGTGACTGCTCTGTGTGTGTGTACAGTTCAGGGTCCATAAATTTCTAATTAATTCTCTGCACAATGCAAAGTTTCATGTTTAAATACTGATGATTTCATTTAATATTATTAATACTGTTTTAAAGAGAGGTGACTTTCTGAATTTGCAACACATTCTACTTTCTACCTCCCTCTTTGGGTTTAAGTGGACTGACCTTGGTGTTGCTTTGTGTACACACACAGACACACTAAGAGTCTAGGCCTGCTGCCTGCTGAGGAGATAAAGGCAGGGCAGGAAGCTACACATGACATATTTATAGTATCCCAAGCCAATAAAGCTCTGCTTTTTTGGCTGTTCTCTGAATCTAGACTAACCTTAGAGTTTGCTAAAGGGGTTAAATATTTACGACTGTGTCCATTTTCATTGATACTGGCTGGCCTACTCTTCCTTAGGGTGCCAAGCTGATTGCAGTTCATAATGGATTACATGCTTGTCCGCTGTGAGCATTGTTGACCATGTATTTTCAACATAGATATTTTGAGCAAGGAGTGAGCAACACTGCTGGAAAAGCTTTAAAAAAAGTAAAAGGAAGATTAGAAAAAGCAAAGACCTTAAAGAAAATACCAACCATTATCAATTTCTGTGATAAAACGCACAATCATTTTTGTTAGAAATCGTCTGCATAGTATAAACGTGACCATACAATGCGACTTGTTAGCTGTATCTGCTAGAGTCATTTTTTACAGCAGATAAAACTGTGGAAACACCAACCTCATGTGTGCCATGGGAGAAGTTCAAGCGAGCAATGTTCATTCCAGACTTGATCATCTCCTTCAGCATATCCACAGAGCGAGAGGCTGGCCCTGCAGCCAGTAATTGAAAAGAAAGCATTGAGACATGCCAAAACTTTTTAATGTCAAATAAACACATTCAATTGTTCCGACAATTCAGTGAACTACATCTATGTCCAGGCTGCATTATTTCAAAGTTCAACTTTTACTGAGAAGACAAACTATTTTTAAGTGAAGAAAAATGAATAATTGTGAAGTACAGCCGTGCTATGTATCTATCCAGTATCAAATATAAGAGATGTTCACCACTAGTGTTGACTAACCAATGGTACAGATGATGCCAGTGTTGCGAGCGGTGGTGGGCTCTGAGTCAATGTCCAGCAGGCACATGTGTTCCAGAAAGGTATCAGCCATGGCAGCGTTGAGCTGCTGTGTCTGGATGAAGGCAGAGCCCATGTCTAGAGACTTTGATTGAGGCATGATGTTTGATGGTGCAACTGTAGAAGTCCTGCAGAAGAAGAAAAAACTTTATAAACATAAATCACAAACTGAATCTAAAAAGTCGGACTTTTGGATAGTTGCTGGTTTTATTTTACACAACTGGTATACAAAAAGGCAAAGTTAACAGCATTTGTCTGGTGGCTATTACTAATACCTAGGGAAGGGAGCTCTTTAGATTTTATTACACCAGTGCTATTACTGGCTTTCCTTATCAGTCTGAAATTTATTGACTCCCTCGTTACCTACTGATCAGTTTTTTCAAGGGCAATAAATGCAACTATATCATTATTTTGAGTCTAAGAGAATAATTTAAAGTTAAATGATATGCTCAGATGCATACTTTTTCAATAAAAGTCCCTAACAATTCACAAACAGCTCTAGATTACCATCTCTACCTCTATAACACCATTGTAGTATTTTTGTATTACTTACTAAACCGAAAAATCTAGGGTTAGGTATTTATTTCTTACTGAGGTCACACTGGCTAGCCATTAATTGTATTGTCCTGCGAGTAACCTTAGCCACATGTTGCTGTGTAGCTAATCTTCTTAGAGTAAAGATGTTAGTAAAGAAGTTAAAGGAGAAGGTCTAAATGGAATCAATGTTTTGTTTTGTTTTTTAAACTGAAATTCAAGTGTATACTAGGAGGAAAAAGAATTTTATTAAACTCCACCATATCTATTTCTAACCAACCTCAACTTTTATTGTCCTAAGGAAAATAAAGACCAAGCTTATGAAATAGGCTTATGAAATAGGCTTATGAAATATCGCGACTGCAATATCCGACTAACCTCAACCTTAATTCTGCTAAGGACAATAAAATATAATTGTTCTCAGGACAATAAAAGACAGAGATTAGGCTTATGAAATATCACTATGGCAGTTCTATCTAAACTTTGCTTTCTTGACTTACTATTTGCCTTCAGGTTGCACAATCAGTTGCTAATACAGCATATGAATGTGCACTTAAGTCAACTGTGGAAACAAAAAAAAACCTCTTTCAGGTAGCTGTAGCTTCCATTTGTTTACAATTTGATATCAGAAAAATGAATGCTGTCTCTGTGAGCTGTATTAATAGTAGGGTAGTATGGCTTATTGAGCTGCTCCACCACATTGCACATTCTGTCCTTCCTCCGCCCACCAACTTCTTCATGAGTCACCCATGGCAACGACATCCACAGAAAGCTCATCTACAGGGCTGGAAATGCCAAGCTTTCATTACCACATTTTCATCCAACCCTTTTTGGCCATAAAAGAGAAAACAAACTACTGTGCATGGTAGCACAGAAAATTTACTGCATCAAATCCTGTACACTTGTAAATTGCTCAACACTGTCAGATGCACGGATGTGTGACTTCGCTGAGGCAACTGGTCTTCCCCATTTCATCTATCTGTGACAGGATTACAAGAGACATTGCTCAAGTATAAACGTATGAACATCAGGGGATTTTACAACAATGTAGGGTATGTTTATCTGAGCAGGGTATAACATTACTATACTATCATGATGACCAATGTTGCTTCTAATACAGCTTTGGTTACTGTGGTTATAAAAATGACGCACACTGAGGCTGACTGAGGCTGAAATGATTGGTTGAACAGTCAACCTGGTGGCACAGGAAATTAATTGGGTTTGAACCTAATCAAGTGTTTTGAAACTGCCAAATTGTAACTCTTCCTTAAAACCTGGCACCAAAACAAGCAGGTTTACAGCTCTACCAAGTATAGCTTTATGTTGTTTAATCAAACACATTTCAGCTAAATACTTTAGGAGCTTGCAAATTCAGTGTTGAGAAGTTTTCCTACTGCGATACACAGATTATAAACCTGAACTCATGTGCAAATGGATGTGTGCCATACCACTGTTTATACTTTTTTAAATTATAAATGCAATGTGATGCATTGTAATGCAATGTAATGTGTGATCATATATATTTTTTTTAGTATGACTCTTTTCCAAAATGGGTTAGAAAATGTTCCACAAGAAAATAATTGAATTAAGTAAGCAACTAAATTCAAGATAAACGCAGTAAGATTATGGAGATAAATCAAGCAAATGCAAGAGATGAGTAAGTGTGTAGTTGACAGAAGACACCAACTATCCAAAGTAAATTTTGCTCAGTGGCTGTTAAACTATACTGACTGTCTAGCAGGTGCCAACTTGGGACCACAATCTAAACCAGCAAGTAAAGAGATTAAGTTCCTGTGGTTTAAATTATAAATTGAAGTGCATTTCAACAAGGGACACTCTCCCTGGTTGTTTCTTTGGCAGAACTACAGGACAACAAACTGATGTGTTTTACAAAACAGCCTGTCCTGTTCTTCACTGATTGCTCTACACAGAAGCAAGACCTGGGCAGAATTTTCAACCTTGAGCATGCGATCCTAGCGGAAACAAGGGACAACACGTGCATCAAGCTAAAGTGCGTCTGTTGTGTTACATGATTTACACTGATTATTGGTTACAACAGAAATAAAGACCTATTTGCCAAAGATACACTGAGGGTACCAATAATGGTTCTGCATTAATGCTAGAGGGTGGGTCAAGAGGTGGAAAACACATAAAGCAGGCAGATTGTAGATGGAACATATGGAAGTCAAAGTAAGGGTAATGTAATTGCAATTAAAGTAACTCTGACAATGGCCTATAAGAGTCTTTCAGAGGTAAATCAGTAACACTCCTCTCATTCATCACATCCAAACTACAAATGCTACATCATGGTGGGGGGCACTAGGCAGAGCCACTATTCCAACACACTGCTTCAGCTGGAGCTCCTGATGATGTAACACTCACACACAGTCAATGGAGCAGACCAATGCCAGGGAAGTGCTGTACGTGAGCACAGTCACATCCCACTACTGCACCACACACAACCACAAAGAGGCTTGAGGCAGACATCCGTCTGGGCTAAACCAAAGGAAAGACTGCAGAGGGGAGAAAGGAGTTTTAAGTGTTTTGATGAAGTAATGGGTTTAAAAAATTTCAGTTTTTATTTATTCATCATATGTTCCCCATCACAATGTTGATGTGTTCATGTGATAGGGGACATCTAATGTTGGTTATTACTGAAAAACTGTATTAAATATTTTATCAATTAAAATCATCAGATGCTCTTTCCAGCCTCTCATATGTGAGTATATGCATTTACACTGGCCTGGTGCATATTTTTGTCATGAATCACTTTGGGTTATATCTACTTATGAAGTGCTTTGACTAAGCTGCTTCAGTAAAGAATAAAAGTGAATGATAAGCTATCAAGAAATGCTAATGGAACCATTTAATGAACTTTCTGCTACTAAAGAGTGACAGATGTCACAAGTTAAACTTACTTAAGACAATGCAATATTGGCATTCACAAATGTAAAATTGAAAAGGGATGCACATTTGTCTTAAGGAGAAAACTCTTTCGATTACGATATTTTGTTTTATGTAGCTCCTCTTAAAAGCTGTTATGCGATAAGACCACACATGGCCAAAACAGATGCAATACAAAAAAAAAGCAATGACCAATTGCAACAGTGGAAATAAATGAAACGCTTTCTCGTAAAACAAACAGAGTTTAGCTGGCTTTAAATGTTACAAAACAGCGACATGTAGAATTATGTTAATAGCAACTTCGATTGCTTATGCATTTTGCCTGATATTGTCTTTAACATTCTAAATGTACTTGCATTACCAACATGGGGTCTCATTTCTTTATGCCTGTATCTTTGTTAGTTTTTGTAAATATCATTTACAGACAACTCGACCACAAACACTGCCTCTATCCTCAGATAAGGAATTATTTTTGGAGCTATCAGGCGGTTTTTAGTGGTTTTATAAAATAGTTCTATAAAAATAAAATCAGGTGGTGAATCTCTCTCATAGAGTGCAGTAATGCCACAATTTCTCTGATTCAGCTTGACAGCTCATGCTGTTTGGAGAGACAAAACTATATCATTAGGTGCAGCAGCTTGCTGACAGACATTGATTTGGATAGCATGTGCAACCTCAGGACAGCCACTGAGCAACCACCACAGGCAAACAGCAGCCATAGTAACCCTGACACACATGCAGGCTAACTTTAGAGCGTGCTGCCAGTAATCCCCTCCAATCCCTTCCTTCCACTTCTACCTTTGTGTCATATTCTCTCATTGTAACCTACTCTTAGTGATCATCTTCTCTTATCTCTCAAAAGAATTTCTTTTTCACTTATCTGTGAACCTTGTCTACTTAAGCATTAGCAGCCCTAGCAGCAATGCTGGCAGGTTAACAAGGCATTTATCACCCAGCATGTGATATTTAAATTTATTATCTCATCCGTGACAAAACATTGGGTTAATCTAAGTTGGCTCATGCAGCCAGTTAATGGTTGCTATCAGTCACACTTACTCAACCAAGATGCCAATGGCAGGTTGCACTACATACCCCCAATAGATCTTCCTGTTCCTTCTGGGGACAAACAGGCACGTTACTACCAGTGACCTCTGCAATAACCCCAGTGTGTTGGAGCTTCTGGTCCCAGTGAGCAATCTTCTCCCTGCAACAGCAGTCCAGGCAACACTGACCGCTGCAGTGCGCGTGCCAACGAACAACACTTTCCGGAGCTCAAGAGTAAATCCCTTCAATAAGGATAAAGGACATGGAGAGTGTCTGCTGTGACAAAGCAAGCGCCCTGACCCAATACAGTGGACATACATGAGACTTCCACCACAACACACAGGAGTAGTTTCACACCGATGTTACTTTCAGTCTGGGTCAAATAACAACGTGCTGGGTCTAAGAATGGGGTCTTGGCTAATAATAACTCGCAGCATGACTGTAGAAATCTGATATTCAGAATGTACGATGGTATTTACACTATGCAGGTCTGTAAACTCCACAACAAACCTTAGATGAGGTACTGTATAGGTTTAAATTCATGAACAGTACAACACAAGCACCTTGCATCAAATTGAGCGCATAGAGTTCATCAGCATAGTCAAGTGTGCTGTGGCAAAGCAATAACCTTAAATGGCAGTGTCCCACCCCACAGAACTACTGTGGCATTAGTCAGCAAACATGCAGTTATGGTGGAAAGGGACTACATTACTGCTGTGCAAGCTGCAAAAGTACTGGTTTACCGTATTGAATATCAGCTTAACTGCATCTGACTTATGTTAGTACTACATACGCTAAAAGACATTTCCATATGCAACAGAAAAAAAAAAAAACCTAGCGGTTTTGCCATTAAGTACAGCTGGTGAACTCTTTGATTGAACATCATCTTTGCAATGGCAGGTATCTAAAAAAGTGCCATTCAGGTCTGCAAGATTTTTAGGGCTGCCAGTTGGGACAGGCGCAATTTAGGTCTGGTAGAGGAAAAATTCCCATATAATGATGTGATTAAAACAAGGTAGGTGAACAGGTGATTTTAATCATGATTTAGTATAAAAAGCAGCATTCAGGAAAAGCTTAGCCTATTAGGAGCAACGTTAGGCCACAGATAGGTGGTTTACCAACAATGAAGAACAAAATCATTTAAATATTTAAAATTGAAGTACCTTCAAAAGCGATAGGACGAGATTTAGGTATTTCACCCTCTACAGTGGATAGTATTATTTAAAACAATACAATTTTCCAAAATCAATTGAGTTTGAAGATTCCAAGAATCTGGAGAAGCTTCCTGCATGGGCCTAAAGGACAAGAATGCAAGACTAAACTGAGCACCTTTCATCTCTAATCCCACAGTCAGTGCTGCATCAAGAATTATCATATAATCACAAGGGCAAACAGTAAAACACACAGTTATACAAACATATGCAAGTTAAAATTTTACTGTGCCAAAAGGGAGTCCTATGTTAACTATGTACCGATTTTATCCTGTGGATGAATAAAATCCAGAGTTTGGACCTTAATAAAAACTTTACAGAGTCAAATGAGCAGTGGAGATTATCAACAATGATTTTACTGGATTTAAGAGGATAACTTATTATAACTGAGACTTAGGGCCACCTGAGCGACTAAAAAAAAAAAAAAAAAGTCCTACAAAGTCATTTTCTCCTGGTCAACAAGCTAGATTTAAATAACATGCTGACTCTGAGCACTTCCCTTTTTTGACCTTATCCTGACTGATCCACTGGGAAAATCTCCATTTTGTAAAGACGGTCTTCAGCCAGGAAGGAAACTGCAATGATGATGTCTCCAGAATTTTTCTCACAACATAAAGGATGTGTAGCTTATACCAGAAGTCCTTGGCATATCATTTATATGTCACAGTAGAAAATTACAAAAGATATGACATTAGACTATAGAATGCACTTTTTGACAAACCCAGGCCTTGGTCAAATCATCCTCTTCTTGCTTTTTAATCACATACCAAGGACAATACGGATAAAACTGTCAAGATAAAGAGCTGAAAGCCATAGCTTCTTACAGCCGTCCTGCCCATGTATTTAGTGTCAAGGCCCACTATCAGTGGCAGTACTGCAGAAAGCTACTGCAGTCAGGGTGCTGCAGTGCACATTTCAAACTACAATTATCACAGAATGGTTAATATAATTTAAACGTATGACATGAATTTTTGACGATTTAAATTTTGAAAGTGAGAAATTTAGAAAATATCCACCGACTGTAACCTCCATGTTAAGTTAACCGCCAACAGAACTTCAAATAATGTAAAGACGTTTAACCTTCACTGTATTAATGCCACTCTAAAACATTTCGGTCATTGATTTAAATAACGTTAACTCAAACGTGATGCAGAAGATGCGGAAAGGGTCACGTTCTCGTCCTGCGTCACTTTTTCCTGATCTTCAGACATCACATAGACTGACCAATTGGAGGACGCGAAGACGAAGCTGCCACACCCACAACAGGAGGCAACAGGAAGCGATTCTTCAACGTTCAACACTGCACACATCACATTTAGTTCAATCATTTTGAACGCAACTATTGTGTTTTGAGATAAAACAGGACTACGGCGTTTTAGTGTTTAGTAAAAGAAAGACATACTCAAAAGCTCGGGCAAATTCCTTCAATTTATCAAAATAAAGACGTTGTAGAACCCATTAGTCACCAAACACGAATAGCAGAACTTAAAATGGCTTGCAAACCTTAGCACATACGTCCAGGTCGGCATTTTTTAACATAATTTCGAAAAAAAGAGCAAGACAGTAAAGTGTGGAAACAAGCCAAGACTCATACATAATCGGACTTACTAACTCGCAAGTAACATTAGCTAGCTACAGATACAATAAAACACCAAAGAGCTCGAAAGGCAGTAATGTGACTGCACGAGTTTCCCACAGGTTATCATAGGATCGATAACCTGAAGTATCTGATGCGGATACCCACCTTCACTCGCTGAACCGCAGCTTGAACTGATGTAATTGCCGTTACAGTGAGAGCAGCTCAAGGTGATCTTCTCTCCACACGGAACTACTTTGTAAAGATGCTGAGACATATCCATCCGAGAGACCGTAGATTAATGAAAATAAATAGACCGTTTTAATTTACTTATTCCAGTTGCACTCGTCATTTACTACTCAACTGTGTTTTTTATTTCAGTATTACCGCTTCAAAGTAGAGAAAAGTACATACTTAAACCGATGCGGAAGGATACAAAGATACGCGGTGTAAGTGCTTCGTAAAGTTAGGTAGCCAATCGGGGCGCTGAAATGAAACCCGTAGCGCATGGAATCAGACATGTGACTAACGATAGCGTGGTGAGTTTCCTGAAAAATGCAATGGTTGAAAAATCGTGGCACTTTACTGTCTTACCCATTTTATTGGTCATAAAAGGGATTCAGATGAGTAAGGTGTCACGGTATCAGTAAGTTTATGACTCAATTTTTCTGTGGATGTGTAAATCGACGGCTGTCGAAATGATTCAAGGAAGCATTATTAAATGCACTGCAACATACGGTCACTGTCTAAAGGGAAAAAGGAAATAATTTTCGCTGCAATCAATTCTAATTTCTTAAGGTGGAGCAATAATGATATCCAAACACTGTGTGTTTGCCCAAATGATTGAGTAGTTTACAGCCAGTCAAGGATGTTTAAGTGATGGTCTGAGGATTCCCCGTGGTGAACAAATACCCCTTTACGGGGTCTGAGGCAATATCTCCATCTAGTGATGAAACTTAATATAACAGTTTTTAGATTTTTTTTAATGAAATATATTTAGATGTTGCTGCTTCATTTTTATTATTGACAAACACGTACTTTTTTTGTAATAGTATATGAAGTTCCTCATATTATTGACTCTAGATTTAGTTTACTTTACATCTTAACTATAAATTCCAAAATCATTTTTTCAAGTACACAACTTTTATAGGCCCTACTGATATCATACTATTAAACAAAGTACAATAAACCCACAAGGAGCATTATACTACTACTACCACTACTGCATTTTAGAACATCATTAAGAATAATTATTCTATTTCACTTCCACACAACAAGTGTGATGAACTTTGTTGGATTACACAGTACACCACTCTGTTGCTAAAAATTCTTAACATGATTAGTAAAATGTCATCACAATGCTAATCAGCTGTGATAAAATGAATGGCAGACAGTAATGACAAATATAATGTTTGTTAGTCCTGTGCAGGCAGCAATGTCGTAAATGTTCCCCACAATGACAGTACAGTATAGGATGATTCATTCTGTTACTATAATCAGCTCTGCCAAAGAGATGGCAGACAGAACTAAATCCTTGCCACACTCATAACTTCCTCAACCATGAAACTCAAATCTTAAAATTGTGCAACAGACAGCAGACAAATTGATCTGGCAATACTTTTAAAATTATTATTCATTTTTACAGATAGAGAAAACACTAATAGTGTTTTTTTCTCAACTCCCTGCTGACCTCTGTAAGGGTTCACTCTTTTCTGGGTCCATGCCTCGTCCCCCTGTGTCCCATTCTGCTCTTACCTGTTAACAGCTGTAGTTGTGTTAACACTGCTGCTTCCACTGCCCATGTTGCTGTTGCACTGGCTGCTGGCAGCCTCTGCTCGGATCCACCACACTACAACACCTGAGACCAATGGATACACCTATCCAGGTGAGGGACAGATCTGCTATCCATTCACCCCATCCACTGGCCCAGCCCCTGGCTGTCAGTCAGTATTAATGGCTGCTAACCCCTGGGCCACGAGGTATAATAAGACAGTGTGGGAATGTGCTCAGATAAATCTCAGAGATGAGCAGATAGGACACTCTAATGCTTCTGAATCTGTTATCACTACATAAGTACAGCAACTCTTTCCCAAAGACAATATAATTAAAAATAGGGAAACAAACACAAATAAAGAAGACAAAAGAACTAAAATATAAATTTTGATTAAGTTCTAATCATAATATTATCAAAAAGAAAAAATAGAAAGGACTGATACACATGTAAAATTAGTAAGATGAGCCTTTAGTTGATATAAAAAAAGAGTTCCTCTCCATCCATTGCAGTTCGGGGAAATATCTGAAGATCTGCAAAATTAACACTTAAATAGAGCAAAATGGAACAAGGAACAATCGAGACAAAAAACTTTTATATTCTTAGCTGACCAAACTACACTATAGATGCAGCATGTTTATATTTTTGAGAAACTTAACTGTTATTTTGTTCCGCAAAGGAAAAGAGATGCTGCAATTTATGAAGTTTAATTATGTTTTAATATGTATTTTCATCTGCATTTATTAAAGTCGAAACTGTAGCATTTTAGGAACAATAATTGTACAATTCCAATTTTAAAGATATGTTTTTTAATCCTGTTTTGACTACAGTCACATAATGAGCAGATGGTTGGCCTAACACCTGTTCATTAATCTGTCCATTCTTTAGGTCAGTTCTTAAACTGACACTTGGAGATAATTAGGGTAAAGACTGATTAGCTTAAAAGCCTAATGGCCATTGTCTCACACAGCACACTGTGATACAGTGTTTCAGTGATGCTGCAGATGTGTATTTTTTTAACTGTTTTATTTTTTTAAGATGTTACTGAATACATTTTTTTTTATCATTTTGATGTAATTTGAGTAATAGATCAATTAAGCTAACATGAATCTGCATCTTTACAGCATGCAGTGCAGCTAAATTGTAAAGCACAAATGTCGCCAATCATATTTATGTGTGTGTGTTTTTCTGATAATAACTTTGACACTAAATGCTATTAGCGTATGAATGGATGACGCTGGACATGCAATGCAAAGTGTTTTAGTGATCAGTAGCTTAGAAAAGCAAAGCATAAATGCAGAGCATTTACCAATTTTTCTTTGCTTAAATTTAGACAGAACATGAAAACACTTAAATATTAACCAAAAGCTGCCTCAAATGTGATTACACATCTATAGACATTAACTCATGTAACCTGACACACATGTATAGAGACAGATGCATCTACAAGAGCAGAGCTATTTTTCCTCCATTTTTCCTCTTATTTCTCAGCAGCAGTGCAGTCAGCTGCAGGTCACATGACTGGCTTGCTTGATCTCACTGAGCATGCTCAGACCCCTCAGTGTTGTCAGGCAAAATATAAGACAGCAGTAGGAGCAGAGATCTGCAATAGATAAACACACAGACTAACACACACCAGCTGGATTGCTAGCAGACGGACACCACAAGCACAGACAGACAGACAGGCGCTGTAGAACTGAGGGATCGCGGCTCTGATTTTGCCAATACCTCATTTTAATGGGCTTATTGTCATCTGTCGTTTCAGTGGAAAACAACTGCCGAGAGAGAGAGAGGGGCAGGTGTGCCCTTTAAGAGGGAGAGCAGCTGAGGCAAGGACAGCATCCCAGTCTCCATCCTCTGTGGAGGTAAGTGTGGATTGTGGATGGATGGGGTGGGGGCACGGAGCGGTGGGGGGAGGGGAAAATCCGCCTGACTGCATCTGTGTCTGTGTTGAATATTATCAGAAGACGGAATGGGGACGGCGGTGGTGTGGATGTGGGGAGTTTCGGGGGGGGTGAGATTGTCAATGACTATTGGTATGTGAGACGAGAGAGGCTATGGGAATGGTGAGGAGTGGGGGGGGTTGTAAATGCTAGCAGGGTTGAGGACATGGCAGGGCAGCAGGCACATAAAGAGAACGAGAGGAGCTGAAGTGGAAGATGCGGTAATGATGGGGGGGAGTCGTGTTTAAATAGGTGCAGTTGATGTCTGGAAGGCTGTTTTGGATAAGAGATGAGCCAAACGGTTCCACGGAAAAAGGACAGATTTCCATAATGCGGAAGAGAGAAAAACATAGTGTTATGGTTATTTTGTGTGGACACGTAGATGGCCCGCTCTGAGGCAGAGATGAGCTCAGTGTCTTATTGTTAGTGCAGCCAACAAAGAAGAAATAAATAACAGACGTTCATTAAATTATACTGACCTCTAAATGTGTAGATGCTTTTATGCTTGATGGTCTCAGGGTTCAGTCCTGATGAATATTAGATCATTTATATATTTTGTTTTAATTTTGGTTAGATAAGCACAAGATCCTGTTCAATATAATATGTATTTTGATGCTGCAATGTGAAAAATGCAACTCTGCGTCTGCAGCTTTGAGTCTTGTCAAAGGGACACCATGCTCATTGTTTACATGTCTGGCACGAAATGTGATGGGTCACAATGAAAGACAGTGCACTCTAGCTGTAACTGGAGTTTACAATTGCAGCTTTTCCTCTGATTTTGTCTTGATTTATCTCTTAATACAGACCATATAGAGGTAAAGCTCTCCTTTTGTTCATGACAGCTGTAACTATGTCTTGATAAACAACAATTGTTTTACATTAAATTCTTGAGAAATATCATTCTTAAGGTTGTCACTCAACATCCTGTGGCCACTGTCCTCTTTCCATACGCTAACCCAGGATATTACATGGCATTTTAAAAATTTCCTTCCATCCATTTACCAGGCAAATCAAAAATGGCAGCCTAACAATGCACTGCCGTCAGCAAACTATGCTGTTTTCTCTGTGCATTTAGAAAGGTGTGCCAACCTTTGATGCTTTCGATATTAATAGATGAAGTTCCTGGAAAAAACAAAACAACATCGTGGGTACGAACGCACAGCAAATATCTCCCACACATTCTCTCCACAGTGATTAATGCCACTCTGAAAGGAGGCAGAGATGGCTGTTGCTAGGATACATGGCAAGGTGAAGTGCAGACCATTTAAAGAAAAGAGGAGGAGGGCACCATTTACAAAGCATGGCATCACTGGAGATGAAAATGGAGATGGTCTCTTTGTTTCATGTTTCTTTCCTTTACCGAACATAAGTTTCTATTTATTCAATGTTTTGCAGTTCTGAAGAGTGCGAGAACGAGAGGCGGTCAGTCAGAGCCCTTCGGTTTTTTGTTTCTTCTTCCTTCCCCCTGGAAATAGGCTGCAATGGCTGGCAGTATACAAAGGCCTAAACCTGTCTAAGTGAGCCCTATGAACAGAAGACCCAATGGTAAGACAGCTGAGATCCTATTGGTGTAATCTTTGTAAACGATTCAGTGATGTTCTCCATTCATTTTTTTTTTTTTTTTAATAAGCAAAAATTGGTCAATTTAAATAAAGTTGCATTGCTGTGGCTTTTGGCAGTGCAGAATTTCCACTGACACTTAAATGTGGCATTAGCTTGATAGAAATGATATACTGAGAGTGTTTATGCAACAGGAGTCTGTGGGACTCAGGCTTTGCTGGAAATGACAAGAAGCATGGTTATTTTTACATAAAAGATATATTTTTATTAATGCATCTCTTTCAGTTCTCATTTGACTATTTTTCTGAAGGTTGAATTCTGAGAATATCCTGCCTTTTGGAAATAAATAAAGCCTCTCTGTCTTTCTCTTTGAGATGCTATATAAAGAAGTGTTTTGAAGCCCTTGAACGGGAGGCTAAACAGGCAGACGTGAGAAAGAATGTGAGATGAGGAAGAGATAGAGGGAGGCTGTATCTTGCTTCCACTCCACTGTTATGGCTTTTTCACAATGTTTATGCCCACAGGACATCAAAGGCCAGTGCTGGACAGACGAGGAGTCAGACGGGGAGAACGAGTCCGAGCAGTTCTTGTATGGCATTCAGGTACAGCAGAGTCCTTTACTTTTTCTACAATGGTTCTATGTATTGTATCTAATTCTGCAGTCATTATACTTCTGCTGGTCATTATTGTTAACATCTTACAAAAAGTTCTTAAAATTAGGCGTGATATTTTACAAATAATATTTTTTTAATCGCCAACAAACTGTAAAAGACGTTCTGATAATATGATTACTTACATGTTATACTTAAGTAATATGTTGGCAAAAAAAAAGCAAATTGTAATTTTTTCCATTTAATTTACTAGCCTCTGCTTCTTAAGACATTGTCATAGAATCGAAAGTCCTTGTCGGGACGGAGACTTGTGGCTGATGTTGCTGCAAGACAATAAGTCAGAAGATTAGCAAAATCATTTGGCATCATTCTTTGGGGAATAATGAATATTCAGTCAAAATGTCATGGCAATGTGGTGAATAGTAGTTGAGATATTTTGCTGTGTTAGTGTAGAACAGATGGAGCAGCTGACTGACATTTCCATCCTAACGCCTCGCTGCTAGCGGAGAAAAATTAAAATTCATCTGAAGCAAGATATCCTGCTTAGTGTAAGGGGCTTGGTCTTAAATAGGGTTTGTTTGTTTTGCAAACTGACAATAGAGTACAAGCTATTTACCACTAAACCACCACAGGTTTAATACTATCACCTCATGCGACCTAACTTATCAGTCCAAAGCATCATTATCAAATCATTTTCAGTGGCTGCTTTTTCCATTATCATCTCATCTCCTAAAGTTCAATGCTTCACTTCACATATAAGATCTTAATCTGTTAGTCATCCTTCTTTTACTGTTATCTTCCAAGTCTTGTGATTGAAATATAAATCCAGTCTGGAACATAATGCTCATTTATATGCAGTCAGAGAACATGAAAGCAGCGTAGTGCAGATAAAGATGAAAGCACAGGATCTGTTTTACTCGCTCAGAGCTGAGGAGACGAGAGCCTGACTTCAAGTCTAGACATCAGGAACATGCGTAACAAAAATCAGGTCAACTATTGTTTTTGTAATATTTAAAAATGTTGTTTTTTGAGACATCCTTAGACAGTAAACAAAGAAAAAATCTCATTCAAAGAGATTGTAAAAGCCCATAGTTTTCAAAATTCTCTGAATTGTTGGTGCCTCACTCTGCATCGAAAGCCATGTTATGTAACTGTCTGATTTTATTGCAAATGTAAACTGCGCTTAAAGCTAGCTTGAAGTCAGCATTTAAAAGCTGATTCAATGGAACATACTGAGACAGTTGTAATGTCTGAAAAAGCTACAGCATGTGTTGTGGTTGTCAGTGTAATTAAAAACTAGTTAGCAAGCAGGCAAGTCGGAGCACGTTGTGAGGGCACAACTCTACAGCATTTACTGTGCTGTGATTGTGACCAGTGTTTATCTCCTGCTCGTTACAGGGGAGCTGTGCTGCTGACCTGTACCGCCACCCTCAACTGGATGCAGATATTGAAGCAGTGAAGGACATCTACACTGACAGTGCAGTTTCTGTGAGGTACAGCACAGACACAGACACACAGACACACACACACAGTTAGACCTGTGCTGAAACCTTTGGAAACTAGCAAAATGGCTAAGTGCTACACAAGCCTGTTTGCAGTTTTAATGCGACAGATGTTATACAGATGCTTGATTCAAATATATTCTGCACTAATTTTAACTAAGCGTAACTGCTGTCTGCTTGAGTAGGAAAAAAGAAGCCTTATTTTTCTCCCTGGAGGGATAATCAGTTAAAAGGGTTGGAATGTAATGCTCCCCATTACTTATGATAAATTAACTGTGTCTTATGTTGTGTCCCTGAACAGGGAGTATGGAACCATTGATGACGTGGACATCGATCTTCATATTAACATTGGTTTCTTAGACGTGAGTCAGCATTCCTCCTCTCTGCCGACACCTCCTACATCTTTGCCCATTACTATTCTAACGTTGACATTTTGCAAAGTAACACATCATTTATAATGCAGCGTGTGCTCATAATTTATTTATGTAATGAGAAATGGCCCAAATTAGGATGCTAACTGTGTATTATTGTGTGTATTGTCTGTATGTGTGTGCGCGTCTGACTCAGGAGGAGGTTGCGACAGCTTGGAAAGTTATCAGAACAGAGCCCATTATTCTGAGACTGCGCTTTTCTCTTTCTCAGTACCTCGATGGACCTGGTGAGTAAAGATGTCAGTGTGGATGTTGGTTTTCTGGGAGGGACTTTAGGTATTTGTGCCACTCACTGAGCGTGGGAGGTGAGTACAATATGTGCAATACAAGAGGGAGAGCGTGTGTGTATCTGTGCTTTGTGTAATAATAATGTTAGTCATCTTTATCCAGAGCCATCAGTGGAAGTGTTCCAGCCCTCCAATAAAGAAGGCTTCAGCTTGGGCCTGCAGCTCAAAAAGTAAGCCATGTCATTAATAATGTTTTATAGGGAATTTGTGAATGGTAACTTTAGCTTTTTCCCATAAAAATGAACATTTCCCATAACAAAATGTGCAGCATTAGAAATATAAATCCAAGATGTTTATATATTTAAATTCAAAGCTACAGTGGCCTTACAAAGTGGATGCATAAGCTGCATCTGTTACATTACGGCATTAGTCTTTGTGATTTTTTTGGTTAAATAATCCACACTTACATAAAATAAAGTGTTTTTATGCACACATTTCCATCTTTTTTGATTCTCTTTTTCTTTACCATGGCAGGATCCTGAGCACGTTCACGTCACAGCAGTGGAAGCACCTCAGTAATGAGTTCCTCAAGGCCCAGCAGGAGAAGAGGCACAGCTGGTTCAAAGCCGGAGGAACCATCAAGAAGTTCCGTGCTGGGCTCAGCATCTTCTCCCCCATACCCAAGTAGGTCTCTCTCTCTCTGTCAGTCTTTCTCCCACTATCCCTCTCACGCTCTCTCTGTCTCTCTCTCTCCCTCGCTTTGTGCATCACTTTCAAGGCGTCGACGCAACCAAGCCTTTGTTTTATAAATAGCATGCTGCACAGTTGAGGCTAGTAACCCACACTTTACTTAGGAGTATGCAGAAGCTGGAGGTCATCACTTGTAGCATTTTAAATAAACAAATGTGCATGTTTGTATTTTCTGTCAGCATATTGACATAATATTAAAGTAGGGAGGCAAGACATAGACATCACTGACAATATCTCATATTTGATACGGGCCATTTCAGTCAGTGTGAATGTAGGTAGTATGATGCATGACTTCATGCTAATGTTACAAAACACAGTTATTGTCCTAAATTGTCTTTAAACACTCCGCTGTTCCAAGTGCACAGAGTGGTTTACCTCAACTGGAGAAAAACAACCATAATAACTGTAACTATTTTAGCCGTTATGTTGGCTTCGCATCTATAGTTTGTTCTTGTGTTTGTCCACAGTTGGCAGATTGAGAAACATTCTGTTGACTTAGGTGGAAGCAGTTTGTATAAGTATTAGAAATTCTTCAGTTGTTACAGGGGTTTTTACATGCTGTGGATATAGTTTTTTCATTTGCAATGGGTAGATAATCATCATTTAAAATTGGTTTATTGTGCTCATGAACTTAAGTGCACAATATGTAATTTTGAGGCTAGGTTTCTTTAATCAACACTATAAAAGCAAAGACAGTTTGATGACACTATGAAATGACTTCATGAGATTTGTTTACTCATTGTTAAACAGCTACAATTGCTAATAAAGATCTATCTGACTTACTTGTGCAGTAATGTTCACAAAAGAGTTAGTGTGTAAAAGTTTTATTCATGTTTGCTGACTGATGGATTTCTCCAGGTTTGAAGATTGTTGGAAACATCTGGGATAATGTAAATGCATAACTCAAAATATCTTACACTCATATAGCCAATATTAGACCTTTTACCATGAAAGTGTTTCATATTTTACACGTAGTTCTAAAAAATAAATCACAGAAGAGGTTCAAGCTTTCAGTGTACCATGCTCCCCTAAACTGAACTTGGTTCAATCTCTACCTGCACTTGCAAAATGTTCTCACCTCATTCAGTAATGTTTTTACCAAAAACTATCCAGTTTCACAGGGGAACAAGTTCTACTGAGTTCCTTTTTTTGAGTATTTTATGTTATTTTCTATTTTTTGTGCCTCTGCTTAAGTTTCTCTTTTTGCTTTCTTCCTAATTCTTCTATCAAGTCCTCTGTAAAGTCTAATCTAGAACGATGCTATATAGCTTCATTTTGCTCACTGACATACTAAGATACAAGCGTTTTTTTTCCCAGACCTGGATATTTTTCAGGATTCAGCGTAAAATGTTTTCCATCTGGCAAAACCATCTACAAACTGCGAAGATAGTGATGGACATATTTTGTGAAATATGAACTGTAGCAAAGAAGGGAAGCAGGGGAAAGGAAGCTCTTACACAGCACACTGCAGATTGACTTCAATCCAAAATTTGACACACTCAACCAATTTCCTCGAGGGAGGGAGTGTTCTTTTCAGCCCCTGTCTTTCTCCAGGATGCTCTGACAGTTACGGGTGCACAGGGATTGAATTCTGGCCCATTCGATGGAGGTCAGCTTCACTAACTACCAAGCTGTCTTTAAATCGTCACAACTTGACAGGGGTTTCATGTCATGAGAGTACATGGATAATGCACTGAGAGTGATGGTGAAAGTCAACATTGGTTCTTGTATATAGACTAGTAGTGATTTGAACTGCCGTTGGAATAATTTTAGTTAAATGTGACTGTGTAAACCTTTTAACAGCTGTAATTACTCAGGTACTGACAGTGCAAACACACTGGAGTCTTGTTACACAAGATTACTGCTGAGGAGTTGCTGCAAATAATGTCACTGATAATTAAGGATTTATACATACACCATTACAATAATAAACTTCATGTGTTTTTGAAAAGACATGGACAACAACATGATTGGCGGATAAATGTGTATGAATTGTGTCTTGTTTTGTTTTGTTTTGTTTTTTTATAACCTAGGTCTCCAAGTTTTCCTCTGATCCAAGACACGGTTCTGAAAGGCAAGCTGAGCGTCCCTGAGCTGAGAGTGACCCGCCTGATGAACCGCTCCATCTCGTGTACCATGAAGAACCCTAAGGGGGAGCTCTTCAGCTATCCACCGAACAGCCAGGTTAGGGTTATCTCGTATATGTCTTACAACTGGAGTCAGATACCTTTCACTTCAAATTTGCTGTTGAATTAATGAAATTGTAACATCCTCCCACTTATTTGTCCTTACTCGTGTCTGAAATTATGCTCATGAAGTTTTTGTCACACCTCCGAGGCTCTAAACTTTACACTCCACGCATTTACTTTTGTCAGTGCTGATGCAAAAACCCACAATGCTTTGATAAGATGTTTAAAATCATCAACAATTCTTCAAAATGTTGATGATGAATGCTGTTTTATGACACTGTGTATGGTTTTAATCCACTGTGATCCTCACTGACCCTCTGCTCCGTCACCCGCACCTGCATTGTTCCCACCTGAGCCCTTCCTTACCCTTACCCATGACATGGCTGGTGCGCTGTTTCCCATAATGCTTTGTCTTCACTTGACTCATCAGACTGTGGCTGTCCCGGCGGCCAGGGCCCCAGCGCAGATTACCACGAGGCAGCTGATTGAATTGTTTTTCTCATCCCAGGCGGGCGGCCACTGCAAGAACATCCCTACCTTGGAGTATGGCTTCCTAGTGCAGGTTAGACACAAAGGAGATATGAGTCCACTTAACAAGTTATGCAACCTGTCCTCTGAGAGTCCTCTCTGTAGTCCAAAGACACGACCCCAAATTGTCTGTACCATCAGCGTAATGGCTCAACATACAGTGTGTTGGAATGTGAGGGCACTATTGCGTTAGCTGTTTATGTGTGTATTCTGTCGATGCTGGTAGCTGGCTGTGACAAAGGGTGGGACCTCACTGTGTATTGTTGAACCGGGACCTCAAAACAGGTTAAGTCAGCCATAATTGCAGTACAAACTTGTAGTTTTTCAACAGTGCTGCTGCCAAACCAGTTCCTTTATACAACCGTGCCTCAAGTGGGAGTAATAACAGGGAACGCCACTGTGCTTTTCTCTCACCAGATAATGAAGTACTCAGAGCAGAGGATCCCCACGCTCAACGAGTACTGCGTGGTGTGTGACGAACAGCATGTCTTTCAGAACGGATCCATGCTGAAGGTATCAGTCACAAAGAGAAACATGCAGTATGGATTTATTTTAAAAAAAGAAAAGTTATGAACAGCGTGTACTCGATGTCTCCTCTCTATCAGTGATCCTGCTAATAGATTTTTCACAAGTGTGCATGTGAGTGTGCATCAGTGCATGAATGTCCTTGTTTTTGTGTGGATATGAAGTACACAGTTGAAATGAATGTATTTCGTCTGCTTCTGTGTGTTAATACAGCCGGCTGTGTGCACCAGGGAGCTGTGTGTGTTCTCCTTCTACACTCTAGGTGTGATGTCCGGCGCTGCAGAAGAAGTTGCGACCGGAGCAGAGGTGACAACAACACAAGAGAGGGTTTATGACAGAGTTCAGACTTTTTGCATTTGCATTGATTTTTTTTCTTATTTCCCGAAGACTCCTTTGGGACTTTTCATTAAGAAATAACACTGAAACATTGTCCAGAGGAGTAATTTGTAATTATTGATGATCTTCGTTTGTAGTTTACATGTAATATTTTATCTGAGGCAGGTTCTTCTTTTTGTATTACACTGAAAATGAGCTTATATTGGAATAAGTGAAAAAAGGGAAAGGATATCATTTAAAATCCTCTCTCTCCAGGTGGTGGACCTGCTTGTGGCTATGTGTCGAGCTGCTCTTGAGTCTCCTCGCAAGAGCATCATCTTTGAGCCGTACCCATCAGTGGTTGACCCCAATGACCCCAAGACTCTGGCCTTCAACCCAAAGGTCAGCATCCTCTTATCCTCACTGCTGACATTGTATTTAACTACTACATCAATGCAAAGGTGTTCTGAAAAGATAACACAGCCATTAATATAGCATTTCTCTTTGTTACATACTAATGAATTATTAAATCTGCTGCTGTTTGAACATAACTGGAACATATCATTATACTGTGGTTAAACTCAAAGCTTTAAATTATGTATCAGTAATGCTAAGGATTATATTAGTAGTTGTATCTTTGAAGTTGAGCACAATGAGCATCTGACAAAAAAATTCTGCTTCCAAAAAACAGCATTCCAGACATAAACACTTTTACCTCTACAAGTGATTTTAGATGCCTGTATGTTGTTCCCTCTCTCTCATTGCATACAATGGATGTTTGGCTCAACCGATGAACACAGAAGAAGAATTATGAGAGACTGCAGAAAGCACTGGATAGTGTCATGTCCATTCGGGAAATGACTCAGGTACAAGAATGAGACAGGAGGGGGGGAAGATAACAATGGATCAGAGCTACAGTTAGGCTTGACTGATAATGTCAGAGATGTAATATGAGATTTTTTGTTTTAGTTTAAATGAGATCATCAATCTGTGTCCACCTGACTGTGTTTATTTATTGAACTGAGGTGTTAAAGCTGATGGAGTGTGCTCTTTGTTTATCAAAGCACAGTTTTTCATTTCTCATCTCTCTACCTCCCCACTCTTCTTTCCGTTGCTTTTTTACCCACTGGGGCTTCACTGCATATGTCTTATTAAAGAAGCGCATCATAAGTCCATATAGGAAACACTTGCTCATTTGACTCATTTGAAAAAGAAATGTGTGAAAACAAACTGAAAACAACACATGCTTATGTGTCTCTTTTTTTCCAGGGCTCATATCTAGAGATCAAGAAACAGATGGACAAACTTGACCCTCTGGCCCATCCACTGCTACAGTGGTGAGTAGAGAGGATCTGTTTAAAAAAAATGAGTTCACTCTGCTTTGCATGCTAACAGAATTTGATTTAACTTCAGAAACAACACTGGTTATCAATAGAGAGCATTTAAATGATCATGGACACCATAACGATGATTATTAGCTTATGCTATTAGGTCTTTTT
Source organism: Acanthurus leucopareius (assembly GCA_029814765.1). Classification (NCBI taxonomy): domain Eukaryota; kingdom Metazoa; phylum Chordata; class Actinopteri; order Acanthuriformes; family Acanthuridae; genus Acanthurus; species Acanthurus leucopareius. The sequence goes on along the minus strand of JAQMCX010000001.1, from coordinate 20,834,743 downwards.
TAATAGAGGATAACAGGAAAAGCACAGGCATTAATAATAAAATGAAGAATGCTGTGGTTTCATGGTCCTGCTCCGTCACACCGTCATGGCAGACTGAAGCACTTAAACTGAGCAGAGACAACCCGAGCTAACCCATCAATGTAATGACACCCATGCTTGTCTTACTCTCACTTTTTGAATATTTTGTTATGAAAATGATGTGGTACCACAATAACAGACATATGTCATTTTGTTAGACTTTATTTGATTAATATTTTGATCCTCTGTCTGTCTTTCTACAGGATTATTTCCAGTAACAGATCCCATATTGTCAAGCTGCCTCTGAGTAGGGTAGGGAACCAGAATGACATGTCCTTAAGTGCCCTCTGTCAAATTCGATTTTTAATGCTTTGATATATCATTTGATATTTAATAATATTCTCTATCTGTCTGTTTGTCTCTCTCTTGCTCTAACTTGTCCCTTATGATCTCACTGCAACAGCAACTGAAATTCATGCACACCTCCCACCAGTTCCTGCTGCTCAGCAGCCCCCCAGCCAAGGAGGCCCGTTTTCGCACTGCCAAGAAGTTGTATGGCAGCACCTTCGCTTTCCAGTGAGTCCACTTCGTTCCTCTCATTAGTTGACGCCGCAGTCACACAGTTGAAGCTCCATTTTCATTGGATAGCCCTTTGAAGCTTCTAAAGTTAAAAAAAATCATTCAGGCTAATAAAAAACTCTCGGAAAACAATGTGAAATTATTGTTTAACTCGCGACTGTTGAGCAAATATACTGTAAGAAATCACTTACTGTAAATAATTGAACTCAAATCAAGCATAGTCACTAAAATGCATGCATAATTTAGCATAACAGCGGTACACTGTGTCAAACGGGAACACGTCTCGGTGTAACACCTGCTCATTATGTTGCGGATGGAGGAACCAGTGTAGCAGATTTTTATGGAACCATAACAAACAAGAGTGCAGAGCAGTGGCCGTTCTCTTGGACAGGCTAACCACCTCGCTAAGCCAGCACATGGAGCCAGCAATATCTGTGAGATAGAGATTTGTACTGTAGCAGATGGGTCTTTACTGAATGTTTGAGACACAAGACCCATCTGGGCACTTGCAGGCTACGGCGAACTCATAAGCAGTTATTACAGTCTCTCTTTATGCTGGTTAATACTGCATATTAAGATAATTCAAATAATTCTCAATAAGAAATACTAAAGTATGATGTCAGCTTGGCTGTCATCGTTTTTTTTAATGAATCTAAATATAAATATACAAGATAAAATTACACATCAGAGTCCATTTTAATGGCAGTCTATGAAGTATAATATCCATATATGGCTTAAATGTAAAATGAAGAACCCTTTCCTGTTTATTTATTGGAAGGAGGAATTTCATGCTGCTTCATTATCAGCTAAAAACAATAGCACTGTTGTGAAACTGCTGCAACAATTGTGTTTTATTTTAAGATATTCCAGACACCTGCACTGGGATATGTATCCAAATATTGCATCCTGTTCTGAAAGCCAGCAGTGATGGGATGTCAGCTTTCATCTTTATCTTTTGATACCTTTTTTTTAGAAATAAGTGGTATAAATTTGGAGAACAATGATGATGTAACAGATATCCTAAAATATCACTGCACAAACTGTATAAATAGATGACTACAGTACCTCTTTATTTGTTGGCAGAAAAGAGCTTGAATATCCTTTCTTCATGAATTTTGAATTGTAGGTTTTACAAAGCACTTTTGTATTTTTTTACATAAAAATAGAATCTTAAAGGCTTGTATGACAAATATATATAAATGTATAAATACATGTATATACATATACATATACTTATATATATTTGTATAAGGCATTTTTATTAAAGTAATGATATAACCATAAATTAAAAAAAAATAGTAAGTGTCCTTTCACTAATCCCTGGTAGTAAATCAAAGGTCATAGTCCAAATGTTCTTCCGACGTTGTGAAGCAGCATGGATCTAGTCACTTCACATCAGTAGATCCACACCCTTTATATTCACACTGCTCTTTGTCTTACCTCTTCTTTCTCATTTTTCCCTCTCTCTACACTTGCTCTAGTGGTTCCCATATAGAGAACTGGCACTCTGTTCTGAGAAATGGACTAGTCAATGCCTCTTATACCAAACTGCAGGTACGTAACCCTGGCAGTTGGCTTGGATTTATGATGCATCTCCTTTCGGACAGTAAACCTGCTCTCGGACAGAGCAGGCTCGCTGTCCGGCTGATTCATTTTTGCAGTAAATGGATGCCAGCTTCCCTTTTTGTCAGCTTTGCAATTGACATTTTAGCGAGCAGGGCACACTGGGAGATTTTCCTGGCCAATGTCGGCCATTTTTTTCTTTTGTTTTGTCTCCTCTGCCGGCAGCAGCCGACAGCATGTGTCCTCATGTTGAGGGACACATGGAGGGGGCTGTGGTGTCAGCTGTGGTGTCAGGACGCTGCCTGTGTGCCCTGCTGGGGTTAACCACCTAGAGCACTGAGTAGGTTAGGTCTGAAGCTAAAGGATGCAAACGACACGCTCCATAAGAGTGAGTATAGACTTCCTGTGGGTGATTGAGAAGGGCCTCCATGAAAGGTCAGTAACTGGCACCACTCATTATTCATCCAGACTTGGGTCAAATAGTAGCCTCAAACCATTTAAAGTGACATTAAGCCCAGCAGATACTAGATGGGTGAAACAGACCGAGTCAGAATCCTGAAGATGATTTCGAGGCGCGAGCAGAAACTTTTTTTTCAATTGTGTTTCTGCTTCGCTCGTATCTGCATCAAACTGCATCTTTGCATTGTTCTGCCAAGGCTGGTGTTGTACTTTGTGACCCAGGTCTGCAAAAAGATAAATAAATAATGAAACAAGAAAAGAAGTGAACACTAGAGAGCGCCGAATTGGCTCATTTGCACAATACGGCCGATAATGACTGCTCGGAGACACACCGGCATGTCCTGGAAATGAATTGAACACAATTAAATGTGAAATCTCAAGGATCTTTGAAACTTCCTCGTTGCTCGTGATTGCTCTATCATGCTGATGTGTTTTATTTATGCCTTCTTTGTTCTCCAACTTTTTGAACTCTCCGTCTTTGATCTCGCCTCAGTGCTCGTCTGCCTCCCCTCTCTCTCTCTTTCCTCTCCTTTTCACCTTGAGCACTGACACCCCCTCCTCCTCTGTCATTGTGTTTCACAGGGGGAGGAGGAGGAGGAGGAGGACTGTGTCTGCCTCCAGCTCCTGCTTCCATCACACGAAACCTCTTGTCTAACGTTCTTTTTGATTCCTTCCACACGTGCCACGTCCTGACCTCCATCTCCTTCACATTTCACTCCCAAACTCTCAAGTTGTTCTTTGTTCTTCCTCTTGTTTCTCCTCTGGTTTCACTCCGACTTCCAAACACTCGTCCATGTTAAATCTGTGATCTTTCTGTTTTTCTTCATGCTGGACATTCTTGTTTGGACGCTTATCGTCATTATCAGTCGTTCTCACTTTTCTCCATCTTTACCTTTGAGCCAAAGTTTGCGGTCTCACTTCTTTTCATTGCTTGAACCCCTGATGTTTTGTTTTTTTTTTCATTCACGAAATTCAAGAGCATCACATGATCTTCACCACACCACATTATGTTGCAAGGAGTAAATGTGTTGGCAGTTTGAAGGTGTGACTGTGTGAACTATTGGAGTTGTTTCATATCATGAGAATAATAAAACCATCTTTTCTTTCTTTGGATCTTTGCCATTTAACGTCTTTGGATATTTTTTGTGTGGGTGTAAGTGTGTATTTAGTGAGCATGGTTGGTGGGGCTTGCCAGTTAAAATGTCACGGAAACATATGTAACACTGACTTGTACAGGCTTTCCTGCGATTTAGCCACACTAGGCTTGCTATGTATTGCACTGTATGTTTGAGAACAGTGGTGTGTGTGTGTGTTTGTGAGAGAGTGTGTGTGTGTGTGTGTGTGTGTGTGTGTGTGTGTGTGTGTGTGTGTGTGTGTGTGTGAGGTTGTCCTGTGCAGCTGCTCAGTGACCCTTCCTTCCTTCCTACTCTTTTCAAACCCAAGCTGCATGGGGCAGCGTATGGAAAGGGCATCTATCTGAGCCCCATCTCCAGCATATCTTTTGGATACTCAGGTAGGAACGGTTCATTCCTCGCCACCCAGCCCCCCCTCCCCCCGCCTCTTTTTTCCCCCCACCATGTTGACTCTGAGTACGCTTTGTGTTTGTACGAGTAACATGGCCTGTTTTTCATTCTGGAGCACTTCATTTTCACACGTGGGAGATTTTCATGCTGTCCTGTCGTCCTGCTCTGTGCTGTGTGCTGTGTGTGTGTTTTTGGGTGCTGGGCCTTCTGCCTGAGCTTGTGTGCCGTCGTACATACCATACATTATGTTGTGGCTGTGTAAAATGGGGCTGTCAGTGGATCTGTGTGTGTGTGTGTGTGTTACTTTGTACTTTGTTACTTTGTTGGCTTTTTTAAATTTTTTATTTTATTTTAGACTAGGGTGGGGGTGTATGGCTGTTTACACTTCATATTAAGTCCTTAACTTACTCCCCCTTGTGTATTTCTGCTGAAACACAATTTTAGAAGTTGACTTTGATGGCCCTCTACAGTAGTTTGGCTTTGTTGCTGGTGCTGTGTACAGTAAACCTGCAGGTTGCCTGAGGGGCCCACCAGTTCAAAAGGCCCCTAAGAAGTTGTTTCCTATTTTTAAGCCTGGATATAGTTATTATTTACATTAGTGACATATTGCATATATATATTTATGTATAGCTGAAACTGCAAACTACAAAACAGTGCTGCCATTATATTCATTTAGCTCAATATGCCCTTCTTTAGTCAAGATCAATAAATAGTCACTGAAGTTCACTGAAAGTATTATTAAAAATTAAAACAGCAGATCTCATTGTATCACTGTATTGTGTCAGCACTGAATATTGCAGTTCATGTCAAAATATTCAGTAGCAATTTGGAACAATAACCTTTATTTGAAGGTTAGCACTGTGGGTAATTTTTTCTGTGGACCAGGAGTTCAAGACCACTGGAGGAAGGTTTTTCACAGCTTGAGTGACTTGAGGTAAGGTCGTTCTGACTCTGGGTTGTTTGCGCTCCATGTGCTGCCTCTTGCAGGAATGGGGAAAGGACAGCACCGCATGCCCACCAAAGATGAACTGGTGCAGCGTTACAACAGAATGAACACCATACCACAGGTGAGAGAGCTGGGGAATTACAACCCCGCATGTACTAAATTTACAAAACAAAAGAAACACGGTGACATTTGAGAAGATACTTGGACCCTGTGAGTCCAGGTTCAACTTATATTGTGCACAAAAACAGGTTTTAATGAAAGAAGTGTTGATAAAGGAGACCAGATTTGTTAAGAAGACTAGCATTAGAAACAGTGAAAGATTTTATTTTTGATTTTCAGTTGATGTTCTTGTCTCTGTGTACTTAGTTTAAATGTGCTTAGAACAGATATCCGGATACATTCACTGACTCAGTTAATCTTTGCTTGCAGTTGTTTTGTGTGACATAACTGCTGCTTTTTTTTCACAGAGTCGTCCAATACAATCAAGGTTTCTTCAGAGCAGAAATTTGAACTGCATTGCTCTGTGTGAAGGTAATGATAAGCAGAAGGTATAATACATGTTAAAGCTAAAAAAAATAATGGATGTGTGTGTGTAGTGTATTTATTAAATTCTCTGCTGTGTATGTTAAAGCAGTGTATTGGTGTTGTGTGACAGATCAACTGTTATAGAAATGTATAACAAAGAACCCCAAAACTTATACAAACATTACAATTCATACCAGAGCACAGGAGTGTGTCTGAAGTACTGTAAGTTTTGATGTATAATGTTTAAAACAACCACAACTGTACCTTTACATCCAAGATTGATATTAGAAAGAAAGAAATAGAACAATATCTATGAACCTTGTCTTTATTAATTTATGTGTGTCTCTCATAAATAGTGATCACATCAAAGGATCTGCAGAAACACGGCAACATCTGGGTGTGTCCAGTTTCCGACCACGTCTGTACTCGCTTCTTTTTTGTGTGAGTATCCCCGACTTTTAAACCCCACGATGACTCACACAGGTTCTAACAGAGAGCAGCCAGTAAAACGGATAACCTCTGTTACATTTTGAAATGCAAAAGCTAATAACTGAAAAATGATGCTATATGCTGCTGTAGTTACACATCATTCATCATTGAAAATTAACGGTGAATAAACTGTGCTGAGTACAACATGGTTACTGATGTCCAAGCTTTGGACACACATGTTCACCAAATGACAAATTCTATTATCATGTTCTCTGCTATCTTCTGAGTTGGAAATTAAATTTGACATGGCATGCAATCAGATTTAAATCACAGCTAAATATAATTCAGTTCCTAACTTGTGCTCAGTGTATAGTCATAATTTTCAGCTTGAAGAAACGGTTGATATGGTTTGAATAAACACAGGGAGATTTGTCAGTACGAACTCTGTTCCTCTAAATTCTCCTTTTATCATTAGCATAACGCCTCGCTGTATTAAATTACTCGTAAGTTATCCTTTAAACTGGGCTCTTAAACCATCAAATAGCAGCAGCATATAACAGAAAAAACTGACAGAGTGATCAGGAGAGCAGCTTTTGACAAAAAGGATGAAAAGTCAGCTCATCTGTGTACATGTGCAGGTATGAGGATGGCCAAGTAGGAGATGCCAACATCAACACCCAGGAGCCCAAAGTGCAGAAGGAGATCATGCGTGTTATTGGGACCCAGATCTACTCCAGCTAATGGAGGCCCCTCCATATGTCTCTCTGGCGGAGGCACACAGGCAGGCAGACAGTGAATGTTTGGGGGAGCTGACCTCAGGCCTGATACTGAAGGCTGAGGGAGCTCCAGAGCACATTATTTCTAACTTCGTTTTGTTCTGGTCCTCTCATTTTCCTCCCTCTCCTCTGTTCCTCGTCTGCGAGTGGTTATGTATTACATGTTCATCTAAGCTTTGTTTAGATTTTTCACCTGGTTAAAGATCTGTCTGCTTTTCTCAGATCGTGTTACTTTAAGAGAAAAGCGTAACAACGCAATGAAGAAAAAAAAGGAAATAGTCACTGATGTGGCTCCAAACACATGCACACACACACTCTCAAACCACTGGGCTTTCTCCTTTCTTGCTGCACTTTTACTGATCCTTTGGTCTAATTATCGCTATTTATCATTTCTGTATGTGAATATCTATGGAAAAAAAAAATCATTTCAAATGATAATTAGATCCCTTTGTGGCAAGTAAGTGATGGATTTACATGCTCCTAGAAGTTTGTTCTCTTTTTGTGTTTGCAAAGGCATTATCTCTGATCTGTTTATTTAATATTCTTTGACTAATGACATGAATTAAGGTCTGTGACATGTTTATCTGTAGGGCAGGCACTGCTCTGTCATTTTGTCCTTGTTCACTGGATGGAGCTCCCACAATCCAATAAGCAAGGTGTGGCTTGAACTGCGGTTACATACACTCCAGGCACTTTTTTGTTTTTAATGATATTATCAAATGTAAAAACCCAGCTATTAATAGTATTACAATTTGGTATTAAAAATGAAGACAGTTCAGATTGATGATGCTCTTTCAAAACCTTACCCCCCCCCCCAAAAAAATCAATTAGAGCAGGGTCCACAAAAAAAGGTAATACGATTTCCTTACAGCTCCACTTAATGATGTTTTTGCTATTAATAAAATGCTGCTCTTGTAAGGGAAAGAGGGCCGGCGATGCTGCTGATCCCACTCTGTAAACAACACTCACTAACATCCGGAGTCTTTTGCTCTCTGAAATGCTTCTGTTCCTCAAACTTTCGCTCCGCTGTCTGAAGAGCTGGAACATGTTACCGAAGAATTGTGTAATTCAGTATATTTATTTAAAAAGTTTGAGCAGCTTGACATTCTGAAGAAAATGTAACATTCTGTCACACTCATCAGCTGCAGCATTCAGGAGGTTTCGACTCTGTCTTTGTTAAAGACTCATGGGAGCTGCAGTTCTTAAATCCTGGGAATTAAAAGTGCATCAAGGCTCAGTTGCAGTGGGCTTGTTGTTTCTCTGCTCCCAAGTTTTCAGTAATTGCTTACTGGAGCAAATATTAGCCTAAAAAAATCAACTGAGTCAAACTGGAGCTGTGAGATTTACCCCCTCAACTACAGGAACATACATACATGTAATAACAAAATCATACACATACGAGTAGGATCAACCTCTCACTCTTGCTTCAGTAAATAAGCACTGGATTGAATCAAATCTGTGGACATGTTGCATCTGTTTCCTGTGTTCTGTGTTTAAAAAAACAAAAACAAAACTGCCACAATCTGTCACCTGCAGTCATTTTCTTAAAGTAATCATCAGTTTTTCTTTAAGTGATCGATATCTCATTTTGAAATAAATCTCTTTTCCCTCGAATTAAACCTTCTCATTGGATTCCTAACCTACAAAATCCACTGTACAATTTTACCATATTATCTACTGACAGTATCCAGTCCTGGTGAGCTCACGTCCTCCCCAGCCCTGACTAATGGACACTGGATGATTTAGATCTGCATTAATGTGCAACTTTATGGTTTCAACTTGGAAAATGGCAACCTTGTATAGCTAATCAAGTTTATCAGTTAGTCATGTACTGTATGTATGTATGTGTGGGTTTGTATTTTCTTGAAATTATACTAGACATTGCACTTATTCAAAGTTTGCCTAGACTGGACAAATGGACTGTCCTCTGACCTGCAGCGGACGGGCTGGAGGAAAAGGGGGAGGGAGAAATGTATTGATGGATTCAGCAAGACTATAATAACCAACATCTTAACCATGTCTGTAGTGAGATGGGCTTTCAGTGTCTCCTGGAAATAAAATTCTGACTGAATAGACTTTGAGGCACTGAAAGAGAACAAAAAAGGACATTGGAGACCTTGTTGAAATGTATTCCCCAGAAAGAAATGGACATGTACAGCTTACTCATCGTGTTGCAGGACTGTGCTAATAGCAGAAGCCTATTTTGTTAAGAGGCTCGAGCTGCGAGTCTGTTGGAGAATCAATTCTGGCTGTCTGTCTCTGGTGAGGAATGTTTTCAAAGATGATGTTGACAACAATGATAGTGATTATGATGATGATTATGATGATGATGATGATGAAAGGCGACGATGCAGGAAAAAAAAAGAATAAAGCCTGATTTTGCACAGTTTTACATAAAGTCTCCTTTTCTTTGATGTCTGTGGAAAATAGATGGACCATTAAATGTATGATTGTCTATTGTGGCTGAAGTTTTTATGCCAGCGTTTTAGGCAGAGGGGGGCACTATTACTCCATCAACATATACAAAGACCACCTGAGTCCTGTAGTCTGAAGTCAAGTCAAGTCAAATGTATTTACAGGTGCAGATTCAATGTGCTTAAAATTCAATTGAAGATCAAACCAAACTTTAAAATAAATAAAAAAAATCTTTTATTTTCAACACTCATGTAATTACTCGAGGAATCTGATTCAATTATAGTTGAATTATTTTTATTTATCTTTTTATTTATTGTTATAAAATCAGAGTTGTGGACCTTCCATAAAGAATCACATTTCCTAAGTTAATTTAATTCAATTATATGCAAGCTTCACCTCTGTTCATAGAGCCATTATGTGCTGCATTTGAAAACAACTAATTGATACATGCTTAAAATCAATGGAATTAATTGTTTTTTGTGCATTTTAAAATATGTTAGTCACATAACAAAACATTCCATGTGAGGAACTCATACTTACGTGATGTAGAAATACTTTTCCTAAATGTCATCATCAAAGAAAGACAAACAGGATGGGATGGATAATGATCACAAACTGATTTGTAAAAACGACAGTCTGCCCTGACATAAGCAAACAGTTGCTGTTAATTTATGGACTTTGCAAATGGAAATTTTAAGAAAATGTAAAGTGAAAACCGAAGAACAAGAAATAAACTCTGAATTATCCTTAATGTCAAGGTTTCAGCATGAGTAAATCTAATGTAAAGGCATCGAATTAATGAAAAATAGTCTATGCATTTATATTTTTAAAAAAATGAAAGTATGCGAAAGACACATAACACCACACTTTTTAGAATGAAACCTGCCTTTAAAATAGATTTTACCTCATAAAAGTCAGTCATTTCTTTTTGCAGGAAGTGGTGCATGAGAAACCAACAATACAGGCATGTGCTGCAGCAACGACAGACTTGCTTAAACTACATTATAATGTTTCAGTTCATTGTATTGTAAAATTCATTCATGTTTACATTAATTTTATTTAATCTTATCCCACTTGAATATAGCAGTGTTTGCTTCCACTTCATAGAGAGCACATCACTGAAAGTTGTTGACCAGCCAGCAGCTCGCTCTGCCCTCCCTCCGTCTGTCTGTCTGTCTGTCTGTCTCTGACCACAGAAAGCTCTCCTCTTTCAAAGCAGCTGAACACATCTCATCTCACTATTCCGCTCAGAAAGTCCCATCTGATGGCTGTTTTGGCACAGGAGGCCCTGTGTGTGTACGAAAACAAGTGTACGACAAGTGCTGGGTGTGTAGAAAGTGGGCATAATCATAGGGAAGCTGAGGCACTCATGGACCCTTGAAAGGCACTTTATGTGTGTATTTGTGGCTACGGTAATTGGGCCCCTCCCTTTGTGAGCTGACCCATTTGACAGGGCCTGTGGCTGGGCCCTTGTACTGATATCTGTATATGTGTGTGTGACTAGCAGATGATGTGTATGGTTCATGTGTTACTATGATCTCTGAAACCCGGCCCTCATGTTGGACACGGTCCCCTGGTTTGGCTTTGTCCCCCATTACCAAAGCCAGCTGGCTGGAGGCACACAACTGCACGTCGTTTACATCCTATCGGAGCTTTTTTCATGTGCAGTTCAATCATCCACCACTGAGAGGAGCTCTGGTGTTATTTAACCTTGCCTGGTTTCTTCTGGTTTCTTTGCATACTTAACACACACAGTGGCACATATGCACTGAGCATTAGCACACACACACACACACACACACACTCACACATAAGGGTAAACACACTACGCATTGGTTGTTTGGTCAGATAAAGGAGTAGTGACGGGAGGGCAGGGGGTCACTGAGGGTGTCTGGCCCTCAGTGGAGGCAACTGCTCCTAACCTCCCTCTCTCTCCTGCCGCCGTAATAAGTGTGACCGTTTGATTTCTGCACAAAAGGAGCAATTACAGGGAGTTGTTTAATCACCCACACTTTTATTGAGCTTGGGGTCTCTCAGCTTGCAGCTCAGGCCCCTGTCGTCTGCAACGACAACGACAGGAGTGACAGAGAAGGTCGGTGGTTTAACAGGGCGCGAATGGGTCTCGTTTGAGTTAAGACTTCGTAGACTACTCTGCACGCCGCAGAGGCTCCTGGGACGGAGACAAAGAGGTAGATGAGACCAGGAGACAGGTCGGCCAGCCAGGCAGAGAGATAGATGGACTTAGCCGAGAGATGGAGACTAAAGGGCAGAGTCTGGGGGACACATCAGAATCAGAATCACTTTATTCGACAAGTAGGATAAATGTGCAGGATTTTTCTTAGTGGTGTTTGCACAGAGATACGGCAAGAATTTATGCAGTGACACAGAGAGAAAAGAGGTGTTCAGGTACGTGGCAGTTGCACTTGTTGAGCAGGAGGTGTGGATGAATTCCCACGAGTGCAAACGGAACCAGTGCCTAGTGATTTTTAGAGAGGAATGCTTGAAATAAGCTCGAGTGTGAACAAAGCACAGACATGATTCCTGAACCTTACAAGCAGTGTAGCATGCGCGGACTTGTGTGGACATGTGAGAGCAGGGCTGGCATACAAAAATGTTTTTTTTTTTCTATATTTTTTTTTTTTTTTAACAAAGAGAAAGAAGAAAAACAACAGAATTCGATTTTCCTACTTTACAGTCAGCCCTGAGCTCCAGTAAGCCCAAACTCCCATTCAAAACAGTACCAAACACTGTCAGTGTCAGTGCTTTTTATTGAATTTTCAGCCTGGGTGTTACTCTATATTTGTGTGCATGCGGACTGCCTCCCTCTCCACCTCCTCCGCCTCCCTCCCTGGATATGAATGATGGAGTACAAGTCCTTGTCTAGTCCCTCAGAGATGGCAAGGATGGTGGTGTGAGGCTAGGAAGGCGAAGGGGGGGGGTGGCGATGGCCGATGGTGTCTGTGTTTTAAGGGGGTGGGGGTGTGGGAGGTGGATGGCCGTTTTTTTAAAAAAATGCCACAAACTGGGAAAGAACAACACCGCTGTGTGGTGACCAAGGGGAGGAGGGCGTGGGTGGGTTGGTTGGTTGGTTGGTGGATGCGAGGGGGGGTGGGGGTGGGGGGTGGTGGTGTTAGAAAATAAGAGGGTAGAAAGACATAGAGATTCGGAGAGGATGAGAGGGAGAGGGAGGGAGGAAGGGAGTACACCATAGCTGCTCATAAAGCCAACAGCTGTGTGGGTAATGTTTTGTGACACCGAGCCTCTCCGAGCCCTTCTGTTTCCCAGAGAGCTAGGAGACGCCATATTCCGTCGTCACAAATGGCTCTGTCATTCACCCCCTAAGTCTTAATTATCGCTCCCGGTTTTTTGGCCACGTTTTGCTCAGGCGTATGGATCCATCTGCACGCTGTATAATTCCACTCCGCAATTTACAAGTGGCATTTATTACAATGGCCTCCGCGGCATCTCCTCTTTAACACCGGCAGCCCTTTCCAGAAAGAAGAGGGGGAACAAAAGAGCAATGCAATCTGGCAGCAACAGTGCCCACCCTCAGTTCCCTCAAATCTCTCTCTTGTCTGTTTTTTTTTTCCATCTGTACCCCCGCTCTCTGTACGACTATCTCTCTCCACCCCCGTATTACTAATTTTTACGCTTCTATTTGTGTGTGTGTGTATGTGTATGTGTGCGTGTGTTTTTCCCTTTGTTATTAATTTAATTTTTATGGGATTCACAGTACTTGCACAAACCGCCCCCTATCTGCCTTGAAGCAGAGGAAAAGGAAATAGCTGATGTTGATTTTTTTTTTCCTCCTCTCTTCCTCTCCCCCCCTTCGTAATTCATTTTGGATTAATTCCCCTGTCTTCAGAGACAATCCTAATTCTTTATTATTTCCACTTCACAGGCTTCATGACATCCCCATATCCACATATCATATCCAGGGGAAACTTTACACCCAGCAGACCTTCTTGTTTTCTCCTCCTTCTCTTCCTGTCTCTCTCCTCTTTTCTCACTTACACCCTCCCTTAGTTTTCTCTCTCTCTCTCTCTCTCTCTCTTTCACTGTGTTGTTGCTGTGACTCTCACTTTCCCTTTATTCTCTCTTTCTATCCTTTTCATTTTCATCCTCCTTCCCTCTGTCCTCTCACCAGAGTGAAGTTACTCGTTAGTTTCTACCCAGCCTCTGGGCTCCCCGTCTAGAGACAGACGCCCAACAGAAGTCAGCTGCCTGTCTCACACACACACACTCACTCACACACACACACACACACACACACACCTTCCTACCTCCTTTCTATCCATATCATAATATGTGTGTGTGCGTGTTTGTGTGTGGTTACTGTGCGTGTCTGTGCGTCTCTCCCTGTGGGAATAAGATGACACTGAGTGTTCATTGCCATTAAAGTGACACTGAATAAAAAAAAATCTACATTCATTTGTCACTTGTCTTCTCCTCCTCATGTCCCGCTCCGCAGTGCTTTTCTTTGAGCCCCTCACAACACTCACTTGTCAATTTCCTCTGCTATTAGAGATGCTCATTGGCAGATGGACTCCCAGGCTCATCATATAGCAGCTCTGCTTCGCCTTCATTTCTTGCTTCTCTATCTTTTTTTTTCCTTTCTTCTTCTTCTCTCCCAGCTGCTCTTTTCCCCTGCTGTCCCTCTGTCCCCTTTCATGTTCTTCTGCCTCTGCATTTCACTCTCCTTCTCACAACCTCTTCTCTTCTGCCTTATCTTCCTCCCTCTATGCTTTTGTATTCATCTGCATCATTCTTTGCTTCTCTCTCTCTCTCTCTCTCTCTCTTTCTCTGTGTGCATCAGTCTCTTTTTTCTTTGTTTTTCTGCCTGTCTGTCTTTTTTCTTTTTTTTTCCACGTCCTTCTCTCTCTGCTTTGTGATTCCTTTATTTTTCTCATCAGAGTTTTTTCTCCCCCGCTAATGTCAAGTAGTTTCTCAAATCAGCCTTCTTCAGATTTTTTGCTGCTGCCATGGGCACTCTCCTTTGTCCCACACCTACCAAGCACTCACGCACGCACAAACTCATACCCACACACACACATCTAGCACACACGCACTCACACATGCAATGTCCCATCTCCAATTCACTATTAAGTGGGCCCTGAATTTCCCCTGAGCTCTGGTATGGTGGCGGCCGCCTCTGGAGTCCGGCTGTGCTAGATGTGTTGTCTGCTCCCTTACCATTCAATTACCCTCCTGTAATCTGACAGGCTCCTCATGGCCTGCACTGGGACAATCACCAGTGTGTGCGTGTGTGTGTGTGTGTATGTGTATTTGTGCTCTGTCTTTTTCTGTGTGTGTGTGTGTCTGCTTGCTATTATATCTGTTTCTGCGAGTGTATTCCTGCGTTTCAGATCCACACAGAGCGGAGGGTGTTTTTTGCATCGTCTGCCTTGCTTTGCTTTTCTGTTTCTTCCCTTATTACTTGTCTCACTCAAAGTCTCCCCTAGATCTCTGGCCTGAAGTCACTTGACATCCTGCTGCACCTGCAGAAACACACACTGACAGAATGAAAGTCTTGCAACAAACAGCAAAAGCCAACATTTTGTTCTCTTCTCCTCCCTGTTGTTATTTAACCCTTTACTGTCCCTCTGCTTCTCCTTAACTCTCTTCCCTCTTTAACTTCATCTTGCTCTCTCTTTCTCCATCATTTTATCATGTTCCGCTAATCACCATCCCCGTGTTTTCTCTTTTTATCTTCATCTACTCCCTCTGCCCCCCAACCCCCACCCACCCACCCACCCCACCTCCACATTTCTGTCTGTGCGAGGCAGGCTGGCTCTCAGTGTTGACCTGAGAAGGACTGACATTCAGAGGCCGGTCCCCTGCCTGCAGCACTGACATTTCTGCCAGACTTTGATGGTGCCTTTGAACAGAGATGTGTGGAGGGAAGAGCTGCCTGTCTCTCCGCCTTCCAGCAGCTCGAGCTCTGCTTTCTCCACCACTCAGACTGAGATGTACTGTAGCGGGCTGCTCTCCCATCACACACGCAGGAAATATACACGTGCATGTACACGAACAGAATTGGATGTGCGTGCACACACCTGAACTCATTTAGTTAGCCTCATTTACTCAGGTGCTCATTTATCACGTGCAAACATTGATGTTCTCACACACACACACACATCCGAGCAGATGAATCTATTCACACATATGTGTGAAAAACACACACACACACACACACACACACACACACACACACACACAGACACACAGACACAGACACAGACACACACTTACCGGACGAGTTCATCAGCACAGGTGGCAGCCACCGCCTCCTCCGCTTGCCTCTCATAATATTTACACAGTATGTTCTCTGGTAGCACCTTCTCCAGCTCACACACTGGGTAGGAGCAAGGGCAGCCCCCCTCCATGCAGCTCAGCTCCGACTGCAACATGAATATACGCATTAACACACACACACGTAATTGCAAATTCAGTGGTACGTTTCACGAGCACCTTCAGCCGACACACCACTAAGATATGAACACTGATTATCATATTATTTGGCACAACGGTTCAATTGGATGTATGGCAGTGGAGGTAAACCAAAAAAAACCCCACAATCTTCATTATGCATTTCAACAATATAATAAAATACAGCCTTGTGAAGAACGAACACTAGAGAGATGATTTATTACAGCTGTTCTACTGAAATGCACTGGATTTTACAGATGTGTCTTATAAACTAACAACTGGTGTATTTGCATGTTCTACTATGAGTCTTGTACAATTTACATTACTGCCTGCCCTGTTCCATGACAGCAGGTTACAATAATAAATGTGAATAATAAACGTGCTTCTTCTCGTTTCAGTGAAGTGATAAAATCAGTATGAAGAGACTTGAAATTTGAATTATATTGACAGATTTTAGGAAGCACATGTGCAATAAAGTGCAGGATTTATCAAAAGCAGACATGATGTGCAGTGTAAGTTTCAAAACAGGAAAATTAAAATAGAGGAATCTTGGTAAATTTGATACTTGTTTCATAGTGTGTACATTTTCTGCATACAAATAGAAGAAAATGAAATTTAACATGCATACATCCAACTTCATGCAGCTTTTCTAAAAATACTTGAATTCATAAATACAGTAATCACATTTATTCTACTGCTCGGGAAGACATTGTTCTTCATACAAATAGTCATTTATAGTTGCCTGGCAACATTGCCACTGATGTCCAATTCAAATGTGTAAAAAGCTGTTTGTTTGTGTGCTTGTGTGTGTATGAATGTGTGTCTGTACCTTTCCAGAGCCGAACACTGCCTCCTGAGCGTATTTGACCAGGCACTCTTTACAGAACAGGTGGCCATCTGAGCACTGCGTCATCTTCTCAAAGGCAAACTCCCCGTAGCAGCAGCCACACTCGATCAGCTGACCGTCCTGCAGAAAGGACCAGACACTGATTCACATTTTTTCATATTAAGCTTTAAGAAAACTAACTGAGTTTGACTTTGAGGGAACTAATTGAGGATCTGTTTCAAAATGTGTCTCAACTCTCAGTGTAATCAGTTCAATATTGTATTTCAACGGAGAAACTACAACTTATTACACAAAACAAACAGGTAAGGTTTAGCCATAATGATGACCAGTGTCTGTGTGGTTCCTACCTTTTTGTATTCATCTTCATTGACCTGCAGAGCCAGGAGGAAGTCTTCATGCTGGGCAGAGAAACAAGCTAAGTTAACAAGTGCTAACCAGATATTGCATTGTCACCCTGATTCCAAACAGTCTGAAATGTTGTACAAAATAAAAATAAATACAGAAAGTAAACATTTTTCAGCAAAATTGTTTGTCCACAACTGCTTTTTAAAGTGCTCCTGTGTCTGTTTCTTTTTGTACAGTCATGTGCTTCACAGAGGTGGACCACACCGCCTCCTTGCTTGTGACTGACTTAGCCTTTCAGGCCCAGGCATGACACCATCACCTGTTATCAATGAACCAGTTTACCTGTGGAACCTGTCTTTAACCTGTCTTTCTTTGAACATTACACAACTTTTACGGTGTCTGGTGCCCTGTCCCAACTTGTTTGAAATGTGTTGCAGCCATCAAATTAGAATAATTTTGAGAAGACTTGACAAATTGAGTGATCCCATTGAGAAAAATATGCTGACAGAAAAAAATGCTTAAAGCTAAAAACACCAAAATCACTGTTCAGGAGCTAGAATTTATAGCTATACACAAACAATTTGCATAAGAAACATGGTACTTGATGTCAGAGAAACATCATGAACTACATAATGCCCTCTCTTCAGGATTTAAACATGTCTTTAAAAGCGGAAACAAGCAGGGAAGATCACTGCAGACCCATCACACCCTGCTTACAACTTGTTCCAACTTCTCTCCTCTTGTGGGCGCTATAGAGCATTGTATGCCAAAACAACCTGACACACAAACAGCTTGTTCCCACAGGCCATCTCTCTGATGAACACCATGCACAGAACCAATAATCCTCTTACACCAAAACATCCATTTACTTCCATTAATTGATCATGTTTTTAGCGTTTCTAATGTACTGTTATGACATGTACACATCTTCATGCCTCATCAGTCAGTATATCTGCTCACTGAACATTACATGTACATGCAAACATGCATATACTGTACATAATAATCCACCCCATGTATGCATCTTTAACTTAATTAGTTTCAATTGCACTATTTCTATTATTTACATTTTCTAGAAACACATAACTTTACATAGATTTTTTTTTATTCCAGCGCTCATTTGTTCTCTTTACACACACACACACACACATATATATATACACACTTATTTTTCAGATTCTTGTCTGCAAAACACTCCTGTCTGTTCTCTATTTTTTTTGCTCAGCTTTGTTGCTCTTTTTCTTAACTGTTGTGTCATGTGTAAGTACACTGAGAGAAATGTAAAACTGGAGTCAAATAACATGTATATGTACACAATAAACCTAATTCTGATTCTGAGGAATAACTTTTACAGAAAAAGAGAAACATGTACCTCTGTGTGTGTGTGTGTCTGTGTGTATGCATGTTTACCTCTGCCCATTCCTTTGCTTTCTGTTGATAGAATGAAAGCTCCTTCTGCAGAGAAGCATCCAGATTGTTGTACGTTCTGCAGTAACGACGGTCATTTTCCAAGAAATACATCCTCTTGTCAAACTTTACCGAGCCTGGTGTACAGAGAGAACCAATGAATGAAACAGCCTGCAGCAGCAGTTTTACAACACAACAGCTTTTCCATCATTTCTGAGCAGATAAAAGCCTTGAAGCCCCTTTCATGATGTTCCTGCGGATCTGTAGCTAAAACTCAATGACTGAAGCCTTTGAGGATAAAAGAACAGCAAAGAGCCATCATCAACAAACATTGCCCTATCTAAATGGTTTAAAAAAGTGTGTGTACAAACAAAAAAAAACACATTAACTGCAAGCAGGTGTACCAAAAGAATGCACATGCAGGTGGAGGCCTTATAGCATGTGAGCACACAGAGAAAAGTGAAAAGGCTTGTTCACCATGTTTAAAGTGGAAATCAATGTACTGGAAGCAGCGCTCATAGGAGGCCCTGCTGCGTTGTCCCTTTCCTGAGAGGTCGCCTGAATCCTGCCACTTCTTCAGAGCTTCACATAAGGCCTAGGAGAGCGGAGATTAAAGAGACATTGGTAAAGGATACCAAGAGAGCAGAGAAAAGGGAGGGTTGTAACTGCATTCCCAAGAGGCACAGTGCACCATGAGACTGCAGGTACCTTGCGTGTGATTGCATAGTGTCCCTTCAGAGCATTGAGGGCCCATTTGATGTCCTGACACCTGAGCATCCTGAAATCTCCCATGAGCAGGTCGGCAGCTTGCATCACGGCCTCGGGTCCCACTGTGCCCAGTTTTTCGTAGTCAAACAGGTCCTCCGTCACCTGAAAAGACCAAGAACAGAAGCATTAACATGTTAATATAGCACCCAAACACAGAGGTAGAAAACAACAATGTCTCCGTGCTAGTCTGACACATGGGGACTTTTTTTTTATGATTGTAGGTAGGTTGATGTGAAAGACGGATATAAATCTATTGAATAAAATCCCTTAGGCAATGACTTCTGGTCTTTTCAGTGGTGCAACGTTCATTATAGATTTTCCGATGTTTATTGCAACTTTGGCAATATCTGCTGCCCTCCCTGTGAGACACGGCTACGCTCGCTCAGTGGAGGAGCTTCAGTCTCTTCTGTCTTCTCTCTTGCACCGTAGCCTTCAGTGTTGATAGGCTATCACTCGTGACACAGAATCAGATATTGCTGTTGGCTGTATCTATTGTTTCATACCTTCATACTTTCATGACATTTCATTGAGGTATACAGCATACTATGGTTTGACAGTTTGGTGTTTTATAAAAAAAAAACTAAATAAATAAAATAAAATAAAAAATAAAAGCTGATCTGCTGGTGACAGAAGTCATTGTAGCATTAATGACATTATTTAGCCTACAATGTTGAGTTTATAATATGCTAATTATCCTCCTTAAACAATCTTGTCGGGTTTAAAAACTAACTGCCTATAGAACAGTGAACAGAGAGTAAACAATCGCCCTACTTCCATAGACTCTTGCCGGAGGATATTTGGATATTGATACATCAGTGGGCTACATAGAGATGACATGCAGGTGGTTCTGGCAGGCATGTTTACTAAGGATGGACCGATTATCGGCCGGGCCGATATTCAGCATTTTGATGCATATCGGCATCGGCCTTTTCTTTTAATCTGACGGCCGATAAGAGATCAATTTAAAACTGGGTTATTTTGCCTCTGACAAAGCTGTGCTTCTCGGTCTGCAGTCACTACTCTGTCTCCAGCATTGTCCCACCCACAGCACCATCTGACTGGTTACATGCAGAGCCACGGCATGGGTAACAGCCAATCAGCAGTGAAAGCTGTGCATGCACAGTGCTCACACACAC